>CM053510.1:62638347-63089735 GCA_028627145.1 Eidolon dupreanum | reverse complement strand
GTGGAGGAGACCAAAGTGAATGAGATGAAGGTAATTTCCCCATTTGATCTGCATTCTACAAGGGGAAATAAGTCACATATATGTGATAATTGCCTTAAGAGGGTTATTTTTTTCTTTTTAGGTAAAAAGGATATAAGTCTAGAATCATCTTTTACTTTCCTTTGTTTTCATCTTTTTCATATCTTTTTAATTACAAGTTTATCTTTGAGACCCAGGCAGGGAGAATGAGCATAGACCCTGGTCATGAATAACTGACAAATGCCGCCAAGTTGGAAAAATCCCTCTTTTCCTTAGTTCACAAAGTATAGAATTTTTTCAAAAGAAGTCTTCTTTAGGAATCTAATAAAAAGAGATAGAAAATATAAAAGCATAGAAACAAAGAACAGTTTATACTGACCAAGTTTCTTGTGCTAATGTATCTGAAAGTCCAGCCAGACATTTGATTAGGGGAGTTTACAAAGCCCCTTCCATGCCTCCCATCTCTTCAATCCAAATCCTCAAAAAGGAACCCAGAGAATTTCCTATCCCTGTTCACTTCTTATCTTAATTTGTGGTCAAGGAAAGGACTGGAGTAGAATTTCCAGTCACTCTAGCAAAACTGTACAATAGAGCATTAACTTCCTAAGGGAGAAAGCAATTATTATCTGTCTTTAGGTGTTCTCTAGGATGCAAACAGAACTCAGATATTTCTTTATTACTTCAGTGAGGTACTGCTTCCTCCAGTTTTCACATAGGAATGGCGATTTCTTTAAAAAGAGTTAACATGAAATTTAAGAGCTGTTCAGAGGAGAGTGAGATGATTCTGTCTGGGATGATGAGGATGGCTAAATAATAATAATAACTACGATAGTAATTACAACAACGATAATAATGTCAGCTACTATTTAATCTCCTTACTTGTAGCAGAAACTAATCTGTTATCCTTATTTTCTGTATCTTATTTTATGCTAACAATTATATGAAAGAATACTAGTATTTCCATTTTACAAATGAGATGCTAAATAACTTGTCAGAGGTCACTAAGTAATAGGTATTTAATTCCAACACAGATCTCTGACTTCAAGCCAGTACACACACTCTTTCTTCTATTAACAGTGCCTCTCTTGAAAAAGGCAACATTCTAACTTTCTTGATGGGATGGGTAGTACAACTGGTGCTCTCTCTGCTTTGCTTTCTTAGTACACTTAAGGACATCTATGTATACTATTACAACAGCTTGTTGCCTTTTAGGAGGAAGAAAGGGGCCAACCACATAATTCCTCAATTTTAGTTTATTCTGTCTTTAAGCTAAAATTTTTCTACAGTGCTTAATGAGGAGGAAACCAGAAAAACATACATAACACTTGCTTTTAGAAATTTTCTCTTTTTCACTATGAGTTTGCCAGAGTTTTATTTTACAAAAAAAAAAAAAAAAAAAAAAAAGGATAAAGAAATTCTTTTCTGTATATTACAAATGGTGATTTTTACTATATGGAAATTATACTTTAATTTTAAAAAGTAGAATAAAAGCTAATTTTAGATAACAGTAAGCATTGTTAAGAGAATAAAACAGGGAAATGAGTTAGAGAGAAGAAAAAATTTTTAAACTTGAGTGATTTCCTCATATTTGATTCTGAGCATTTCATTTTTTAATGGCTTGTTTTTTCAAGAAAAAATTGCAATTAAAGTATTTTAAGTTAGAATATATAATATATAAATTTTAAAACCTATTCCCACACATCTCTGCTTTCAGAATTAGGGATGTTTTATCCTAAAAACATGCTAACGATAGCTTTGACAACTCTTGGATGATGTAGCCCAAACATTCATCTGAAGGGGAGGGGACTTATTTTGGTACTGAGAATTGATTGGGATATGTCTGATGAATTGCAAGTGTATTGGTAAGCAAAAACTCTTACCAACAAAGAGAAAACTATCCACATCAATACAGGAAAAAAAGAACATCAATTAATTATTGAGTAAACACAACAGGAGAGTACATGCATGTAGGTAGCCCACAAAACCCAGGAAGTCAAGATGACATTTCACACAAGTTATACAGCAAATTCTAAGAAAATACAATAAAACTTTTATTTTTTTCTATTCCATCTTAAAATAGTCCCCTAGATTAACTCTGGGGGCATATGTCTAAGTTTCAAGGGATGGTGAGTCCTGCACCTTTGGAGAAATCTTTGCATTTTAAAACTAGAGACTGGGGCTTATCTCCTCTTTGGAGAGGTGCATTTTCATTCTAGTTGTTTAGAGGAAGGACTCCAGTCCTTCCCTCCCCTCCGCCTTTTAAAGGGGAAGAGAAGGCAGCTGCCACCTTTCTCTTTATAAACAAAGAAAATTCTTCTTCATCCTTCTTCTCTTCTCCTCCGTCCTCTTCCTCCTCTCCTTTCTCCTATTTCTTTTCTTCTCCTTACGTTTGTCTTTATAGTAGGAAGGATGGAGCTTTCCTTTCTGATCTGTAAACTATCCCTTGGACTGGAGTCAAGCTTGAAATGAGGGTTGGCATGGGTATTTTTAAGCAGTTCATGATGTCATTACAATTCCAGTGACAGCAACAGAAGATGCACTCTTTTAATGTTCATGGGTTAATTCAACCATTATAACAATAAGGGAAAGTACAGACATGAACACTTTATATGGAGTTGTGATATATGACAACTTCGAGTTTTCCAAACTCAGCTAAGAAAGAGCAGAAAGCTCTGAGAAGTCAAAATATAAGCCACATAATTGATGTCTCCCATATACTTTAATAGAGTTAGTTAAGTCCCTACTTGGTCTTTTCATACATACTTTACTATGTTTGGTTGTCTGGTTCCTCAATCTACAACAGATTAGATATGTTATAATGCACCATGGTGGGAAGAGTTGTTTTTAATAACAGCAAGTGTGACAGTGGAAAACCTGGTGTCAATGGAGCTATAAAGGAAAAAACCTGTAATTTAGAAAGCAGGAACTTTAATGACATGGACACTAAAATATGTATTTGATAAAATATGTAAAGTGTTGGGTAATTACTAGATACTTAATTCATGTCAGTGCTCTTCTTTTTTCCCCTCAAAAGCATTATTGTATTGCATTTCAGCACAAATATCAGTGTTCACAATATTACCTTAAGTTTTTTTTTTTAAATTAATTAATTTATTTTAATTAGTTTCAAGGATAAAGTACTATTACCTTGAGTTTTGAGGAAAGTTTTATGATCAGGATACTCTATATATCATAGTATATATAATAAATTCATTTTAACCCAAAATGTTAAAATAGAAATATATATTGGCATTTAAACATATGAACTTAAATTAAAAAATTCATAAAATTCAGACATGTTGAATAGTAAGAATTGCTACTTTTATTAAAAGCGATTTTAAGCACATAAAATTTATTTAGCTTATTTATGCTGATAAGATGAAACTCTTCCCATCTGAGCTAGTTTATGCCACTCTCTACCTAGTTTTAGTACTAGTATCATTATTTTTTATATAATCTCATTTCACTTTTTCAAATGTAAGTTCATTAAATACAGGAATGAACATGAATCTGTCTGATTAATAGCTGAATTTTTCAATGATGTTTTTTAATCATACTTTTTAAAATGATTAGTAAACTTTATGGATTTAGTAATTAATTAAATCCATTGTAAAAATTCATTAGCTTTACGTCCTTTCTTGTAATTTATTTTTTAACAGGCTAGGGATAATATATGTATGAGATTCGGCAGAACAAATACATAAATTAAGCGTGGATGGCCAGCTCAAGTTATGAGACAATATCTATTATCATCTGTTGGTTATAAATTGTTATTCTTTAGGGAAGTTTAAATATTTCTACAAAAAAAAAAGCCTGAAAACAAGACTTAATTCGGATTTAAAGATGTTAATTCAGAATAATCTTCATTCGCAGTTATGGGTCTGATAATCTAATTTTAGATGTAAGCACGTTTACAATTATCGCAGTATTACCTTTCATTTCAATCTGAATTTGTTAATTAATTTTACATAATATCAATAGTAGGTCAAATTATTATAACAATACAGTACAGTCCCTAAAAAATATGACAAAAGGAAACCAGAGCCAATTTTAATTTATACTTTTTAGATTTCATAACCTACTTATGCTTATATGTGGTGAAGGAACCCTCAATTATCGAGTGGCCGTGGTGCCAATAGACCATTTTAAAATCAGCTATTTGCAATTTAGGTAGCAATTGTCTATGCAAATGATGTGAAAACTTATTAAGCCCCCAGTTTACTTTACAGAAGCCTATTAGGTAAATAAAGTGTCCAGAGACTGTATGCACCTAACTAAAATTTGACCTCAAGAAGTATGTGTGGGGCAGTATAATAATTTTGCTAGGTGTTTCCTAGATCTAGAACTAGACTAATATTTGATACCAGTGAAGATTTTCTGAGGAATGGTCCCATCTATCTGCACTTCATCTTTATCTATCTTATAAATTCTAGCGCTGCTGTTCTTTAGCCTTTAGAGAGCCAATCATAGACGTTTAGAATTCATTCTGAGTTCAGACAGACCTAAGTTTAAATCCTGGCTCTCTACCTCTTGATGGTGTGTCCTCAGACAACTTTCTTAATCTCCCTTAACATCAATTTTCTCATCTACAAAACAAAAATAATAATGGTACCTATTTCATAAGGTTGTCAAGAGGATTAAATGGAATAACTCACCTGGAATTGTGCCTAGAACATACTAAGTAAGTGATAATTGTTACCATTATAGTGCCCCGAGTACTGTGCTATGGTATCCTGCCAACTCTTTTCAACTTTACAAATTGCTTCTCATGCAAAATGATCTTAATCTACTTTTTGTGTTCTGCCAAATAAAATTATTCATTTTTCAATATAGCTGATAGAACTCAGGTAGACCTTGAAAGGAAAGCAATTTAATTATATTAATTTTTTCTGAGATATGAGTCACTGGTTGCCATAACCCTTCAAGAATTGTGTTTTAAAAAGAGATTTTTAAATTTTCTTCAGTCTAATCTAATTGTTGAAGATGTCAGCAAGGAAATAAATTGAAGTAAAGGCTAGAGAAAATATAGGGAAAAGGTACTTTTGTGGCACATCATTCAGGTTGATTGGCAGTACCCAAAGGCTTATCTCTGCTTCTGCAACCAGAAGTTTAATTGTTCTGTCATGTATTTTTTTCTTTCTTCCTCTTCTAAAGCATATATTCTCCAAAAAATATGACCTTGTTGGCAGATGCAATGAGACCCAGAGTAGAGGGAAGGTTAGGGAAAGGGTGAGGTGTGTTGGAGGTTGGGAGAGTAGGGTATTAGAAGCAGTGGTGGCTAATTTTATGTAATTATGTGTAAACAAGGGACTAACTTTATTCTTAAGGTTAAAGAAATAGATATATTAATTCACTAAATACTAAGTTCTGACATATAGACAGATGTATAGCAGCTCCTTTAGATAACTCTCTAGGTAGTAAATAGTCCATTTTAGGAGAAACACACCAGGTATTTGCAGTTTGGCTTTGTTTTCTTAACAGTTAAAAGCACTATAGGAATTAGTCTTTCCTGTTCTTTTTAAGTGAAAAAAATATACAGATGATGGCTGATTTTTTCATGAAGACAATTTAATTGGCAAGTAGGGAAATTGGCAGAGCTCTGACTTTGCTTTTGACTGTAGCATTTAGAAGAAAGAGTAATGGGAAGAAAAAGGAGCTGGGTAACACTCCACAGACACTCACTTCTGTACAGAACAAAACTGCAGTTGCCATGATACTTGCCCCAAAGACATAGCTTAAGTTGCCGGGCATGCTTCTCAGATCCTTAATGGAAAATCTGACTATCTGAAGACAGAATTTTCCATAGTAGAGCCAAGAAATACTAAACACAATAGGGTAGAGTGGAATGGCATTTTCTGGTTGCACGAAGCTTTTACATCCATCATTTTACTTAATCTTCAAAAGTAATCCTTAAAAATAGATAAAATGGATGGTTTTACCTCTAAATTATGAACATGGAAAATGAAATTATCAAAAGTCATATAGCTTTTTAACAGCGGAATAAAAAAAAAATAGGTCTTCTCTATTCTCTGTAGTTCTGTTACTTTTATAAAATGACAATGAAACAAAGCAATGCCCAGACTTAACTGGTGAATAATATTTAACATTTAAAGAAGAATAAATATCAACCCTCACAAGCTCTTCTGAAAAAGAGAAAAAAGAAAACTTCTGAAATATACTATGAGGCCAGTATCATTACCTTGATACCAAAACCAGGCAAAGACATAAAAGAAAATAAAAACACAGGCCCATGTTCCCTATGAATATAGATACAAAATCCATAACAAAATACTAGTAAGTATAACAACATATAAAAATGATTATACACCATGACCGATTAAAATTCATCCCAGGAATTCAAGGTTTAACATCTGAAAATCAATCAATGTAATACACCCTATCAATGGAATAAATGACAAAAATCTAACGATCATTTTTATAAATGCAGAAAAGCATTTGACAAACCAACATTCTATCATGATAAACACGTTCAGTGCTAGCTAGCAATAGACGACAACTTCCTCCACCTACTATAAGAAATCTTGCAAAAACCCATAGCTAACATCATAACTAATGGTGAAAGAGTGTATGCTTTCCCTTTAATTTTGGGAATAAACTTGTCTACTCTTACTTTTATTCAACATTATATTGGAGTTTCTAACTAGGACAATTATCTGAGAAAAAGGTACAAAGGCATTCAAATGGAAAAGAAAAGGTATAACTATCTCTATTCTCAAATGATATGATACTTTATAGAAAAACCCTAAGGAATCTACAAAAAAATATTTCAACTAATAAACAACTGAATCAAAGTTATAAGATCTAAGATCACTATACAAAAAATCAGTTACATTTCTCTGCATTATCAAAGAACTATCCAAATGAAATTAAAAACACAATCCCAATTACAACAGCATCAAAATAAATACAACACTTAGGAAAAAATATAGCTCCCCCAAAAAAACGTAGAAGACTTGCACACAGAAAACTACAAAATATTTTTAATGTAATTAAAGATCTTAATAATAGAAAGATGTTCATAGGTTGCAAAACTTAATATTGTTAAAATGACAATACTACCTAAAGTGATACACAAATTCAATGTATCCCCTATCAAAATTCTAGTGTTTTTTTTTTAAAGAAATTGACAAGCTAATCCTAAAATTCATATAGAAATCCAAGGGACCCAAAGAGCCAAAACAATTGAAAAAAGAAGGACTCACACATCCTGATTTAAAACTTCATTGCAAAGTTCCAATAATCAAGACAGTATAGTTATGGCATAAGGATAGACCAATAGGATAAAATTTCATATAGACCAATGGAATAAAACTGGGAATCCATAAAAAACCCTTACATTTATAGTCAGTTGTTTTTTGACAGAGGTGCTGAGATAATTCAATAGAGAAGAATAGTCTTTTTTCAACGAATAGTTTTGGAACAGCTGAACAGGATAGCTGAATGTAAAAGAACGCATTTGGAACCCCAGCTCACACCAAATAAACAAATGAACTAAAAATAAATCTTGGATCTAAATATAAGAGCTAAAACAATAAAGCTCTTGAAGAAAGCATGTTATATGATTCCATTTACATGAAACATCTCGAGGAGACAAATTTATAGAGACAAGAAGTAGATTAGTAGTTGCCTAAGGCTTAAGTGGAGGGAAAGAGGTACAGGGATTCTCTGTTAATAAGTACGAAGGTTTTTTTTTTTGTGGAGGGATGATATGTTCTAATATTAGTTGGTGATGATGATTGTACAATGCTGTGAAATTCACTGTAAAATTCACTGAAATGTACATTTTAAGAGGGTGAATTTTATGATAATGTGAATAATGTCTTAATAAAACTATTAAAAAATAAGGACAGTGGAGTCTCTTCATCTGTATATCATGACTCCTACTTATGACATTTTCCCTAAATTTTCTAAATATTGTGTCTAGTTGAGTGAGGTTGATTATTAGTTCTGTTTACTGACATTATAAGATATATTTGGTTTACATCAAGTATTTCTCAAGAGAGTCTTACGTGGGGGCCACCTTTTCCTTTGGAACATTATTAAATTATTCTAAACAAAGCTGCAGATATTTGATCAAAGATTTAAAATGCAGTTTTGGTGCTTGAGGGAAAGATGATTTACATTTTGTAACCCATGTTTTTGTACTTTATTCCTCAGAATACACCGAATCAAATAAATTTACCATAATACTTATCTACCCCCTTGTAAATACAACAGCTAAAACCATGAACCACTAATTGCTACCTCCTCTGAACCTCTGTAAGTCTTCCTTTTCTAGAATTTTTTTGTCAATTAGCATATGTGGGCTTGTGTAGGCTTACATATACACATGTATATTTTCATATTTTACATATATGAAATATATTTTCTGTATTTCAACTAAATTTGTAATTTGGAAGTCTCTAGAACACAGAACTTTTAAACATTTTTTAAAGATCTAACACAGTTCTCTATACATTATGATCTAATCAATAAGTGTTTCAGTTGAATAGTTTATATGCCAGGTTCTACACCAGGGAAAAGGAGTTGAGCATTAATCCCTGTGAGTAGCCTTTATTGATAATTCAGAAAATTCTAGAATAGGTTAAGATTAAGGATGCTCTGTACCCTCTTATAAGACTCATCATTTAGTAGCTAGCTTTTGTCCAGAAAATGACAGCTCTTAATAAAATACATTTGGCCTAGAAGACTTTGACTTCTTGGAATTCTAAATAAAGTTCAAAATACAATTTTTCCTCCCATAAATTTTTAAAAGTAAAAACAAATGCAGAAAATACTTCATATTGTACAAGTATCCTGTATATGCAAGGTGTAATGGAGCAATAAGATGGAATTTTCAATAAATGATCAAACATCTAAATAAACATCTTTTATAGGAGGTCTTTGGCAGACAACACATTTTTTCACTAATGGTGATTTTATAAACTGTTTTTGACTTTTTCTTTTGAAGTTTCTGTGAAAGCCAGTATTCAAATTACATAAGTAAACAACCTTAGTACTTTTTAATCACATCTGGTTTGTAACCAAAATTATATTACTCAAATTAGTCAAGCAGTTTATTCTAAACTTAGGTCAGAATAACTTTAGGTTACTTCCAAAATTATATCCACTCTCAGGACAGGAAGACAAGCTACCATTAACAGTTATAAAAATTGATTGAGTTTTGCGATATTACAAATGTTTATCTTGGTTCACTGCCAGGCACACGTTGAACATTAAATTAAATGTTGCTTGAATGAGTGAGTGAATGAATGAATGGATATCATGTTTGTGTTACTTTGTACTCCTTTGAAGAGAATAATACTCATTTAACAATGTTTGTAAATCAATTTTATGTTTATAGTATGAATGTACTGATTCTATACTTGCTTGTTTGAACTCTTATTTTTTCCTGTTTATGAAATGGTTTTTGACCTATTTACATTGGCATACATTCTATTTATTAATATACCTCTGTCTAATCCTGCAAACAAACTCTAATCAATAACTAAGAGGAAACTTATTTCAGATTTCTCACCAGCCTTCCACGCCTTTCCTGTTATGACTTGTAGAGCTCTGTGATGCCTTCAGGCCATTTCTAAATGTCTGCATAATAAACATCATTAGGCCTACAGATTCGAATGCATTTAATTAGTTTCAGTAATCAGCATCCATATCCTTCCCTGTTTTGTCATAGTTTCCTGTAGTCCTATTGCAGTAGCTGCTGTTCTGGTAATTAGATTAGAGTTGACCTTCATAGGGACAGTTGAAAGATACTGCTGAAACTCTGTAACTTTCTAGAGTCATTTATCATATTCTTGCCCATCCCATTTAATAAATGAGTGGCATTTTTCATTTTAAAAAGCGTGTATTTCTTATAGTTTCTTTCAAAACTTGTTATTTATTATTTTGCCTATGCTTCCTTTAGCCTCATTCCATGAAAAAAATAGGAACATTTGCTGAAGTAGAAGAAAATATAATGGATTTTCAAACTTTTCTAGGACTCTTCCTGCACACTCAAATTTTAATTAACAGTTTATCTTTGTACCACTGAAATTTGCTAAGGGCATCTGAAATGAAGTGGCACCTTTTCATGAAGCCTCTACTGATGATGCTCACCTTGAATGATCTCTCTTTTCCTTGGGTCCCCAGAGCTCTCTTGGCTTTGTTTATTTTGCCTTGTACTACAGTTATGTGTGTGCAAGTCTTAGTTGTCTTAAATAATAAAAATATTAACAATGTGTACTATTGATTAAACATTTTCTTTGGGCTAGACATTTTATGTATGAAATCCTATTTATTTCTTACAACTCTCTTGTGGTGAAGGTATTATGATCATCTTCATTTTATGCATATGCACATGTTATATATGCATATGATGTTACATATATGTATATAATGTTGTGGTTTTTATAAAAATTATTTCTGCCCATAATGAAAAGTCAAGTAAATTATTCTGGGCAAATAACTGTGGGTTATATTTTTTTCTCTTACAACTTTTTTTTTTCCTGACATGCTCTTGTAGGGACAGTTCAAAGTAGCTTGATTTGGATTTCTTGAAGGGACTTGGTTTATTATTACTTGAGTACCTGAAGAATTTATCACTTAACCTTGAAATTTAATAAACTTTTCCCCTGATACATTGTGCCATTTCTGTCTGAAGGTTGAATTTTCTCCTTCTTTCACAGAAAGTTTCCTGTATTATATTTTTTGAATAGTTTTATATTTCATTTGTTTAGTTCTCTATTTCAGAAAAATAAGAGGAAAATATAAAATGATTAGATGCTGAATAGGTATTGGACAGTATAAGGAGCAAAGAGTAAGGACAAGTGTCATATATAGTTCAAGATAATTACTGTTTAACAGGTCAGAATGTCCGGGAAGCCTATATGAAACACTTCACTTGAATGTCTCCTTAATGTGCACCAACCTATCGTAGAATCCTTACAACAATACAAGTAGAGAGCACTGCTTCCTTTAACTGGTTTTTTAAATTAACACTTAACCATCATTTAATTGAATTTACCACAGGCTAAAATTTGTGAAGATATTAATCCTCTAATTCAAAATCTAAATTTTTTTACCAGCTTTTCATATGAAAAGTTTTAAGGTGTCAGATAGGTATTAGATTTATGGGGGGTGATCCAGGAAAGCTGCAAACCAGCAAAATAGGTTACTAATATCTAAGTGTACCGATTGTCAACATTTCACTATTTGAAATTAAATTTCATCATCTTACACCTAAAATTGCAGCATGTATCTCCTAAGAACAAGATTCATCTATACAGTCAATCTACTATTTTCTAACATTAAAAACTTAACTTTTAAAGTATATTACCTAAGAATGTAATTTATGTTCACATTTCCCCAATTGTATTAGAAGTTTTATTTATAGCTTATGCCCCCCAGGATCAACTGAATATCTCACATTACATTTAGTTTTCATATTTCATTTGTTGTCTTTATTATAAACAGCCTCTCGTTTTTATGACTATAACTTATTTTTAAGAATTCTGTGATCTGAATATTTCTGATTATTTTCTCATGAATATGATTAGGTTAAAGGTTTTGAGCAAGAATAGTAGATAAGTGATATTGTATCCTACTGAATCACATCAAGAGGCACATAATATCAATTTATGCCATTCTTTATAATGTTAACTTAGATCACTTGGTTAAGGTGTTGGCTGCTAGATCTCTCCATTAAATATGTAACTTTCATGTGTTAATTATCAAGTTATCTGTGGGTTATTACTTTGGATCAGTGAATATATTCTGTTTTCCAACAACATTTCACTCATTGGGTTTTGTATTCATTAATGATGCTTGCTTGAATCAGTTATTACATTGGCAGTAGCACAATGGAGATTTTCTAATTCTATCCCTGGGTCTTTTTTATTTTTTACAGTTGCCATACATTATATTAGTTTCAGGCATACTACATAGTGATTAGACATTTATACAACTTACAAAGAGATCATCCCGATAAATTTAGTACCCATCTCACACCATACATAGTTATTAAAATATTATTGACTATATTCTTTACGCTATATTTTATGTCCCCATGAATGTTTTGTAACTAACAATTTGTACTTCTTAATCTCTTCCCCATTTTTTCCCACCCCCTCAACTCCTCTGCCATCTGGCTACCATCAAAATATTCTCTATATATCTATGAGTTTGTTTCTATTTTGTTAATTTTCTCTTTAGATCCCACATATAAGTGAAATCATATGGCATTTGTTTTTCTCTGCATGACTTACTCCACCCAGCACAATACCTTCTAGATCCATCAATATTGTTGCAGATGGCAAGAGTTTGTTCTTTTCTATGGCTGAGTAATAGTCCATTATATATATGTACCACCTCTTCTTTATCCATTCATCTACTGATGAACATCCAGGTTGCCTCCATATCTTGTCTACTGTAAATAATGCTGCAATTAACATATGGATACACATGTTCCTTGGAAATAGTGTTTTCAGTTTTTTCAGATAAATATACCTCTGGGTGTCTTTTTAAGCACAACTCTGACTTTAGTAAGGATATGCTGCCCCAAATATGCTGGGCTTCTTTTTTTTTTTTTTTTTTTTTTTTTTTGTCTATTGAATTAGAATGAGATCTCTAATAAAGAAGATGTAAATCTTGATAGATGTCTGATGAAAACCAGGAACACAGATAACCTACTCTCTAATTTCTTCCAGTATAGGAGGGGAGTTCAACCAACATGTGAATAATCTTTAAGGAAAACAAAGACAATCCACATAACATGTTTTTCTCCAGTACTAAGCCTTGCATATGTTTCTCTTCCTCCAAGTAAAAAGGAAAGATATATTAAATATTAATGCCAAATAACAAGTATTATTATTAACAGCAAATATTAAAGCCATTCCAAAAGATGAGAAACAATACCCTGTGGACTCATAAATTGATTTATTTCAGGAAAATTGAGAGTATTTTAGATAATGTCTGCCTCAAGCTTTTTGTTTTGTTTTTGTTTTGCTCTTTTCTTTTAAATAAGAAGAGAATATTGCTTCTGTGAAACATGAGCCAGCTGCTGTCCAATTTATTTGGTCTGAGGTGGACCCCAGACATTGATATTTTAAAGTCTCACCAGGTGTTTTTAATGTGCAGTTAAAGATGAGGACCTTTAGGAAAAGAAAAAGTAACTCCAATTTGGGAAATGAATTGAATTTGAACATGTGGAGTCTGAAGTAGGTAATGCCAAGTGAAGACAATAGCATGAGCAAAACGTAACCTACCAATGGCAAAGACTTGCTCTTCTTTTCCCTGCAGGAGGCCTTTTTTTTTCCTGGAATGTTTACCTAAAAGGTAATTTGAAAGATGATGTAATAATCGTCTTTTTTGTGAGACTCACAAGCAGAAGTAGTTCCATGATTTTATTATTTAGAGTAAGGTACTATTCTTGATAATGTTCTGAAGCTTGTTATTTATAGCACAAGTCCTTTAACTCTAAGCTGTTAAACAGACTCATTTGTAGAAGGAAATTATACTCTTTGCTGGGTGGCAAGATATTAAAAAAGCATAGTTTATTGAATGTATATCCTGATATACAACAATAATATTAGAAAAGAGCAAAAAAGTCCAAGCTTGGTTTTCATGTTTCTGCTTTAGCCACACATTTAAAAAGTAAATTTCAAGCTTACAAATACTGGTTATGAGATACAAGAAACATAATGTAAATATTTTGAAGGAATAGCATTCAAGAGCAATGAGTCACCAGATGAAAAGTGAACCAACCATGTCAGGGTTTCAGATGAGAGTAAGGTTTCAATTTTTATATTCAGTGAGCATAGCCAAATTGAAGATGAATATGAGTAAATATTGACAATCCAAATTGTTGCATTTGTCTGGTAATAAATGTTTCTTGAGTTTGGTATAGATCCTAATGTAAAAATATATACACTGTGTAAAAAGATGGAAAAAATTCCTTTGAATGTTTTCTGTTCCTGTATTACATTTTTAGAAAAGTACATTTTAGAGAATCAAATAAGCAGAATGGCAGACAGTATGGGGTCCAGAGGCTAAAAATATGTGTGCCGACAGATTTCAGAATACAGAAGAAAGGTAATATCAGCCAAATTTGAAACTATTTTTTTTCTTTGCATTTGAAAACATTACTTAGGATAATGTCTGTCTTTATAAGAAGATAGTTACTTTAAGAGTACCTTCCAACAAGATTACAAGATGGGGGCCCAGTGTTATACCCCATTCCCTGAAAAGCTCCAGGTGCCCTAAGATGGGCCTCACAGTGCTGGGACTCAACAATTTATGTAAAAATACATAGATTTTTCTCACAATTTTCAAAGTAATGTGACATTCAAAAATAGAGCTCAGAAGAAGAGAAGGGAGAACAAAAAATCAAAGGCAATAAAGTGGTAACAATAACTGGCTATAGTGCAGGAGACCTAGATTCTAGTTGTGTCTCAGTCACAAACTAGATATGACTTTGGTAAATCATCTTACCTATTGACTTCACTTGAAAAATGAGCATTAGGCTAGTATTTTAGTAGTTTATAAATGTTCAAAGAAATGAAATGGTGTTTCTGCCTGGAATTAAATCTTATTTGGATTCATGATATATAAGACAGATGAAAGTAATGATGCAGGAGAGAAGTTCATCCTCTCAGCCTTCCCATACTTCTGAGACCAACTTGGAAGCATTGCCATAGATATCCAAGGGCCCTAATACTCAAAGTTTGGTTTAGAACCAGCATCATCAGCTGATTAGAGATGCAGAACCTCAGGAGCTAGTTTGAAATAGAGAACTGCAAGCCCCAGTGGCACCCACTGAATCCAAATGTGCGTTCTAGTATATCTCCCAGTGATACGTTTCAGGTAAAGTTTGAAAAGCTCTGCTCTAGAGATTTATGAGACTCCATTTGAAAACTAACTACTGGACTAGTAAACCCACAGGAATTAATGGTATTTTTTTTTCTGTGACACACCATACTGACCAACTCTCAGCTGGAAGCTCAGTGGCAAGAACAAGAAGTAGTGACAGCAATGCCATTTTTATAGCCTTGGTATTAAGAAAGGAGGGGTTTTACTTTATTTCACAGACAGTGCAATGCCCTGTCTACTCTACAGCATTACTCAAAGTGGGGACTGTATGATGATCTTTACGTATGTTAGTGTATCAACCAAGGGCTTGGCAGAACTTGATGGTATACACAACAGAGATAATCAAAGAGACTATTTAAATAAAAGGGGTAATTACAGACTTGTGGGCAGGGTTAAGAGAACCAATAAGGGATGGTGAAGTACCCAGGGACTAACAATGGTGGGAACCGTTAACATTCCTAATCTTGATGAAGCAAGTTGAAGAATGGTACCTGGAGAGAGATTTAACTGTGAGAAGAGCCAACTACAGAAGCTGTTGCCTTAGGTGGAAGGACACACCACTGCAAACCACAAATCAGCATGGTATAAACCAGAATAAATAAACCACACTTATTCTCCTCTCCTGCTCTGATCATCTGTCAATGACTACCATTGGCCAAACCCAAACAAAAACCAGAGTGCAAAAGAGCCAATTGACGTAGCCTGTACACTTCATCCTCTTGGGACACAGAGCAGTGCACAGAAGGTTAGAAAGCGATTCTGAGGAGCAAACTCAGAATATCAAACACAATAAATAAGATGGTTGGATTTGTAATTAGGATAACAGGCAATAAAGTAAAATGTTATTGGAAAGGTATGTTTGTTTTATTTGTTTTGCATATATGTTTATGTACTTGTATATTTATATATATGTATGAATGTATGTTAAACATCAAGAAGAATTTTCTAAGGAACAGTGAGATATAGCATGTGTACTTTGGAGAGATATTTTTATACTTTCTTCAGCCGTGAAAAGTTTTAGACAATAAAATGATGTTAATCTGTATTTATTTATTATGTGGTAGGTATTATTAAGGACACTCAAATATAAATCATGGTTCCCATCATCTGGGAGCTATGAAATAGGTTAAAAGTGAAAATATAAAATACATCTAGAATATACGTATGGAATGGAATGATTTGTTCAGTGGCATTCATTCAGCTAATATTTAGTAAGTACCTGTTATATATATTGGACAATATCTGTGGGACTAAAATTCACAAAAATAAGTCAAAATGATATGGTCCCTTTATAATTTTATTGGAAAGATAGATATTAGTGATAGTTCAAGTCTAATGAAAAGGGAAATACAGATTCTTTGGGAATTTATAACAGATATATCCTACTTAGATTAAGGAACCAAAAGAAGCGTCCTTGAGACATTTGAGATCTGAATTATAAATAGGAAGTCAGCCAGGTAATGGAGGGTAGTCATGGTGAAAGGCAGTTGAGGGGAGCAGTGGAAGTCAAGATGTGTATATGTGTGGGTGCTTGAGGCTTCAGCAAAATCAAATCATGTATTCAGAAGACCCAGAGATAAAAGAACTTGAAAGGAATCTATCGTAACTGGAGGAGAACGCAAAGGAAGCATGGTGTTTGGTCTTTATAGTAAAGCCATGTGAAGCTATTTAACTATTTTAACTAATGATATGAATATGAAATATTTGAGTTTCTATTATTATCATTTCAGGTAAACCTTTATTTTATGTCTACTTCTGGTGTTTTTCTGATAAATAAGCACAGAAAGACATTTTTCTCGACACTTTCCTTGTTTTAATTATTTCCTCTAGTACAGAAAAAAGCTGAATTGATCTGAATTTTGTCACGTTTTGCTGTACATGAATATAATGACATCTTTTTAAAGGAAACTTATAACAATATCCTTTATTAATAATTGTATAAAGTAAAATCATGTTTAATTGATTATTGCCAAAAGTAAGATGAAAAGATGTCATAAAATAGTGTGTGTGTGTGTGTGTGTGTGTGTGTGTGTGTGTGTGTGTGTGCGTGTAATGGTTATTGCTGAAAATTATGAAATCTATCAGTAATAGCCCTTACCTTCAGGTTCTTTCTACTATCTCGGCCAATTGATACTTCTATGACAATGCAGTCATTTTGCCATCTGGAGCAGGTAACTCATGACCAATATGCATTTTTCCAAATGCTATAAAAGTGAAAAAAAGGGTATGCACCATCCCTCTTGAGCTAGAATCATCTATGCAGACCCTATCATTTCATATAAATATATATCGTAAAAAAGCCATCATAAGAGCACTGTCAAAAGTGTTAGGGAGCCTGCCAATCATCTGTTTCTCTATATTATTATTTTCCAAGTGTATTCTTTTTTTCGCCACTACAATCTACCTGATGGACACTAACACACAAAAAAATGTAGAGTATAATCAATGACACTTTATTTCTTCTAATGCCAATATACTGCCCACAATACTGTTGGTGCAGATCAGAAGTAATATGTTATTTCTCAGACATGTGAATCTATACATGAATAGAAATGATTGAAAGAATGATTTCTTAAAACTTACAAAGTCCTGTTTTCAGGCTTTATGGATTTGGTGGCTTATTTTAAATTATTTTAAAGGAGATACTTTTCAAATCATGAAAGGACAGAAAAAATTTGTATATAATAGGCTCTGGTCTTGCTAAATGTGGGATTTCTCTAATACATAGTCTTTATTATATTATACCAATTGTTCTCATTCTCGTGTTGTTTATAAGATGGACTCTTATTGGACCATTAGTTATTAGTTAAGTATAGATATGAATATATAATTATGAATGTATATACAAAATCTATATAGTTTGCAAGTGATCGATCCCTCTCAAATTGTCCCTGAACTTTTACTTGTTTTAGAGATGTTTTCCATTTCATCTATTCATTTATTCATTCCTGCATTTATGAATTCTACAAATAGTTATTGAAACTGTGCTGTATGTAAGGTCCTATGCTAAGACTCTGTTTTTAACACTGACTCAAACATTTTGTTTAAGGAGCTTAGAGTCTAGTAGGGAGGTAAGATGTGAAGAGATATCACAATAGAGAATGCACTAAGTTCCAAAAGAGAAGCTTGAGCAAAAGCATGCTGCTTCTGGGGTGAGAGAGGTTATTTCCACTTGTGAAGGTAGGGTTGGAAGTTAGACATGATTTCCTAAAGGAAGTGGCATTTGGAAAGCATCTCTCTGAATGGTGATAGAGCCATGGTGGGACTGGAGAAAAGTACATTTCTATCTGTGAAGGAAGCATTAGCATAGAATATACGCTCAGAATAGAGTTTTGGCAGGAGCATAAGGTAAAGGAGGATGTAAAGTGTAGAATAAGAGTGAATCTTGAGAAGGCTTGGAATGGTGACTAGACTGCATGTTCTTCAACATGCAAATGATTCAAAACTACTATTCAACAGAAATAACAAAGGTAACACTTATCAGGAAGAAACTAATAATGCCCTGGGGATTGTTTATTTATTTACTTATTTACTATTTATTTTATACCAAGGGAAGAATTGCAATATAGAAGTGACTATAAATTCACATGTACTAAATTTTCACTAAATTCTTCTCATTCATAATAATTTACTTTTTTAAACCTCTATACGGTTTATAAAACTTTTTCAATTACAGTGCTGTTTCTTGAACTTGTCAAGTTAAAAAAATCATCTGGAATGCTTATAAAAAAGTGCCGTATCACAATTATTATTAATATTTAATAGATAATATTTGTTTAGATTTACCTACATTTTTCTTTGTTCACCATCTGTTCCATCCTAGACTATCCTTCTGGATTCATTTTCCTTTTCTTTTTTCAGTAATACGTTTTTTAGAAGTTATTTTTATGTTAGTTTTCTAGTAGTAAACTCTCTGCATTTGTGTTTATCTCATTAGCATTTTTAAATATAGCTTTTCCAAGTGCACCATTCTAGAATGATAGTTATTTATTTCTCAACCCATGAAAATACTGTTTTATTGTCTTTGGCTTCTATTATGGCTATCTGCTGTCAGTGTATCATTTGTACATGATCTTTTCTCTCTTTTTACTCATGATCTTTGTCAAAGCTGGCATTTTGCACATTGCTACAAGTGTCTAGTTCTGGATTTCCTCTAATTTATATTTCTTAGCAGACGTTGTGCATGATCATGTTGGTTCATGTTTTCCATTCATTCAGGAAGATTTAGTCATTACTGCTTCAGATATTACTTTTCCTTCATTTTCTCTTTTTTCTCCTTCAGGTCTCTTGGTTAGACTTAAGTTAGACTTTCACATTCTGTCTTTTATATTACTTGACCTCTATGCCATGTTTTTCACCTTTTTATCTCTCTCAGACATTTTACAGTGTTTTCAGATCTACCAGTTCTACTTCATCAATTTTCTTTGGTGGCATCTAATAGTACTCTGTTTAACCCATCTATCTGTTCTTTCATTTTATTTAAATTTCAGCCATTACATTTTTTATTTATAAAGCTTCTATTTTCTTCTTTTTTAAACCTCCCTAAGTCAGTTTTGATTGTACATCATTGTTTACATTTTTGTGATGCTACCCTTTATTTCTTTAAACACTCCATTCATATTTTGTATACTGAATCTGAGGCCCCAGTATCTGATGTCCTTGGTGATCTAAATCTATTTATTATTTTTTTTCTGACTATCATTCCTGGTGATTAGTTTCCCTGTACATTTTGTGATTATTAATTATTGTCTTATTTCGATATTATTTTATTCTGAGGAAAATTTTGGAGCCTGAATTGTGTATTCCATGTGAGAGAAGGTTCATGTGTTTCCACAGAGATCCTGGCAGCGTTGCAGACCTGAGACCGCTGTAGCCCCTTCCAGGCTCTCAAGTATAATCCAAACATCTCAGGTTCAGCTACCCCCCCTTGCTGCTAATATAAAGCTAAGTCTCCAGAGCTCAGTGCTGACATCGACACTTACCCTCAAGCTACACCATTTTAAATTTACACGTACAGCTCATATATAAAATTTGAGCTCAGTATTTTTGCTTAGACCCTGTGGATATCTGCTTCCAAGTCAGCAATGTTATAAAAATTATGTTTTATGCAGGATCTACATTTTCTCTTTTCCTTTCAGGGGATTCTTTTAAAGTCTCTAAATTGGCCAACTATTAGAAGCTGAATGATAGGATATTGTCTGTAGCACAACAGCCATAGAGGAATAATCAAAATAGTTTTACCAATATAGATGAGACAAACTGGAATATTGTAGAATAAACAAAAACTAATTTGGCATCTGATTTGTTCAGGTTAGTTATCTGAACTTATTCTTACTACTTTGCGCTGTTTGGATACAACCTAAAATATTGTATTAATAAGTTGTTTAAAATATTCCTGTTTTACAGAAATAATTGGGCTAGTAGGAAACTACTACTGTTTACCTCTTTTTAAAATTTCTATTTTCTTTATTTTAATGTTTTAGTGTGTTTAAAGGAAGAAGAAAGAGAGAGTTGATCCATTAAGATATTAAAGACTTGAAGTAACACAATAGATGCCATTTGTCTAGTCTTTCATTAGTTAGTCTTTATCCATTTATGCATGATTACTTTCATATAGATTTATTTAATCAACCCATTAATATTTATAGAGTGTCTACTACATGGCATGTGCTATTCTTCGTGGTAGAAAACACAGCAAGCAACAAATGAAAATCTCTACACTTACAGATCTTGTATCCTATGATCAAGACATAAAAAAGGGAAATAAATGGTATGATAGTGCTAGGGACAAAAATAAACCTTGAAAGAGGAATAAAATATGACGAGGGTTACAATATTAGATGGGTAGATAGATTTACTGTTTCTGAGCACTTTCCTAATGAACTTTGGAATCAGAGCTAATATGTCACTGCCGTAATCGGGTGAACAGGTTGTTTAGGAAAGCTGGTATTATGTGCTGAATTGTGCCCTCCCCAAAAGTGTGTTGGCATCCTAATCTTGAGTATCTCAGAATATGATCTTTTTGGGAGATAGGGTCTTTGCAGAATTAAGTTAAAATAAGATCGTTAGGGTCCTTACTCCAATGACTATGTTCTTATGAAAATGAGGGGGAAATTTGGACACAGAGACAGACACGTACATAGGGAGAACACTATATGAAGGTTAGAGTTGTGCTGTTCAAGCCGAGAAACTACCAGAAACTAGGAGAAAGGCGTTCAGAGGGAGTACAGCTACACCGACATCTTGATCTTGGACTTCAGGCTTCTACAACTATGAGATGATAAATTTCTGTTGTTTAAGCCATGTAATTTGTGGTACTTTGTTACAGTAGCCCTTACAAATAATACATCTGTAATTTATTGTAATTGAAGCTTAAAATCATGTAGGATGATAGTAGATGATGAGCTAAAAGGTTCTAAAAGTACTTATAACCTACGATAAGCCAGGCATGCAGGTTTTATTTAACATATATATAACGTTTCTTATATACCAGTGACTATTGTAAGTACTTTGTAAATATTAACTAATATGTATCCAAATAGCAATCCCATTATGTTAGTTCATTTATTATTCCCATTTTAAAGATGTGGAGTGAAAATTTGGTCACACCATCTACTTCCTCTTCCCAAGACAAAGAAAACATTCAAACAAATCTTACATGCCAGTATAGAGGTTCTTGGGCCTCATATAGGAGATTTTCCTGAGGGTTTCCTATAACAGGTATACATATATGTAATTTTTAAAGTCTCTTTTTTTTTTGATAATAGTGAAAGATGCAGGAAAAGGACATGCCTAAGATGAGAACACCTGTGTTCTAGTCCTGCCTTCATGTTTCTTTGGACACATCACTTAACTTTTTTCTATCTCCATTTTAGCCTTGCTTGTACTAACTGGGTCTCTGCAAAATTAAATCAAAAGATAAATTTAAATTTAAAAACAAACATCAAAAAGATATAAAGTCTCTAACCCATAGTTTGCCCTGGGAATTCACATTTTTAGAGGGAATATCCCTTTAATATCCTCCAAATAATGTATTAATTTTTACACTGTTTGTGAGCATTAAATCTAAGAAGCCATTTAAATTATTTACAGTTTATTTGAAAGGCTTTGGGACTATCTTACTGGAATGAAAGATACACATGTAATCTAGTTTCAAAGAAATATAAAATTTATATCAAACTATAATTCATGATGATTCGTGTTAGAGAAGAATAACTAACTATTAGCCCTTTAAACAAAACTTTAGATTCAGACTTATAGATTGAACTATATCTTAATCTCAGAACTCTTTCTTTAATTCTCTGATGGCATAGAGCCTAAAATGAGAATTATATTAATTAGGATGAAAGTGAATAGAATCAAGTCGAATGGGAAAGAATTGTGATGGATTCTTTTCACCAAGGTTCTAGTATGGAGGTGTTGGTCTAGACCACTTCTCAATTGTATGATGGAGATGAGTGAAAGTGATCTTTTACTAAGGCATGGTGCATTTAGTCAAGGTAAATAAATTTAGCTGCTGTAACAATCTTTAAATCCTGTACTGTTAATAGTAAATATTTGTTTCTTGCTCACACCATAGGTCTGAGGGAGGTTAGGTGTCTCTCTGAATATCCCCGTTATAAGTGAGACTTCTGAACCTAGACTACTTCTTCTGATGTCACCATCTTTGACACATGGCCTGTATGGTTACAGAAGAGAGAGTAAAAAGACTGGGAAATCACATGGGCTGAGCTCACATTTCAGTGGCCATAATTCAGTCATGTGTCCTTGCCCTGACTAAACGCCGGCCAGTCCCCTTTTGCTCTCTGCTATAATGAGAGTGGCCCTTCTTCAGTGCCCTGAATGTACTGTGCTCCCTTTTCTCTCTGAGCCTCTGAACTTTTCTTCACTCATCTTGGAACATTTCCCTTGCCATCTCCCAATAACTCTTATCTTTTCTCTATAATGAACAGCCTCCAAAACATGTTTGTTTAGTTAAATGCTATTATCTTGACAAGAAATTATTACATGTCATTCATATTCATGGGAATGTTTACAAAGACAAATTTTATTGATGTGTATCTAAGCTATTTTGCTTGTGCAAAGTCAGCTTTCGTTGTGATGTTTTAATTATTGTAACATTTTGTATTTAAGTTTATTAAATTCTTTTTTAATTGATGGAACATAACTCATTTAAGTAGAAGTCAGTTTATAGACATTTAAGTTGTTTCCAGTTTTTCATGCTGCTGTGAATAAAGGCATGTATTTTTATCCCATATTCCATGCCTATAACTTCATGAAATGTATTATCATCATAATTTCTTCAACATAATTGCATTATTATTATTTCCTCTTTGTAGTGTCTCTAGCACCAACCAAACTATCATTATCACTGTCACAATGCTTAATATCAATAATAATAATTGGTAGTAATTATTGAGTGCATGCATATGTGGGTCCTAGGCTAGATGTTTGTAAGTATTATCTAACCTAAACTTTATCCAAACACTTCATTAGAATTGTTATTATCACAATCTTACACATGAAGTTGTTAAGGCCCTGAGAGGCCTATGGTTACTCAGCCAACCAAGTGGTGGGACTAGGCTTTAAACACAGATTAGTTTCAGAGTTCTCACTCCTTTCACCCTTCCACATTGTGAATGGGAAGAACACTACACTAGGCTGTCCAGGCACCGGTCAGGGCTTCCTAACTTATCAACTGTGTGGTCTCTGGAAACTCACTCAACCCTCCTTGGTCTGAGCTTCTCCAATTACAATGACTCCAATTGTGTGCTTCTTACAACATTGAGAAGGCAAAACGCAGCAATGTCCGTGGAAACATTCTGAAAATTCTACATACTGTACAAATCCAAGGGATAATTTGGAGGTAATATTGGGTCACAAATAGGTTTCTTTTTGTCAAGCAGACCTTTGGCAAATATTAAGGATACTTCCAGAAATTAAAATTTCTGAATTGGATAACAAATTAAACATAATTCTTCCCATCAAATACAGTAGTGTGCTAATTATTCACCTTTAATTAATATATTTGTAGGCTCTTTGATGGACTCGTTAATGTCCTAGCTCTGAGCCATCACTGAACTTCACATTCTACTCTTTACTTTATTCAAACATATTGTCTGACAATGAAACATCTACAGCAGGGCCAAACATGATGAGGGATATGGCTCAGGTCCTTGCCCTTTTACCAACTTTCCTTGCAACCCATCCAGTTTGTCTATCCTCCCTATGCCTCATTTTCTTCATTTATGCTTCTGAGATGGGTGGACTGGGAAAAATATATGAAACAATAATTCTCATGTATAACCAGTTTTCAGAATCATATGTTAGGTCTTGTAAAAAAATCAATTTCTGAGCCCAGCAACAGGGGGTTCCATTTCAGGAGATTTGAGGTAGGTTCAGAATCTACAATGAGATTAGCTTACAGTTGTTGAAGGCTAACTTGTGCCACGTATTGTGCTCAACATGGTGTACAAGCTTATTTAAATTTATACCATTACAGCTGTTTGAGGTAAATAATGTAATCATTCCCATTATGATATATTCCAAATTGTTAATGCCTGCTCATTTCTTATAGTCTCTCCGTGCTTGTCCATATTCTGAACCTGACAATCCCAATGTCTGGGTTTTAGAGATCTAAATCTTGTATTCATTGTTTCTTTGCTTGACCTTAATCATGTTGAGAATCTTAAGAGCATAAGTTAGAGAATTTTTAGGTGCCAGTGACCAATGACCATTCCAGCCTTCTTTGAGGGGGATCATTAGTTCAAGAATCTCCAGCTTAGGCTCCTTAACTTTACAGATGTCTCATATCTCAGAATCCAGATAGCAGTGTTCTCTCCATATGGCTCTTAGGGCAACCTGGCTTCTCTCTGCCCCTTCAGGGCTCTAGGTCAAGGTTCAATTTTTATTTATTTGTTTGTTTTGTTTTGATTTGGTTGTTCCTTTTTCTGGTGTGTGTATGTAGAAGTGTCCTTGGAAACCTCTCTTACCTCAAGAGATCACCAGTGCTTCAAAAATATTCTTATCAGGATCAATTTATTATACAGCAAGAGGGTCCCTCAACTCTCCATAACACATTCATTCTTTTTAAAAAAATAATATACATATTTATCCTCTATTAGAATATAAACTCCAAGAGAGCAGAGATCATGACTGTCTTAAACTCAACTCTATCTTTAGTACTGAGTGAAGGTCCTATACAGAATTTTTTCTCAAACCTTCTCTTAGACATTGTTAAGAGCAAAAAATATCCATGTGACCCAAATGTTACTTCATTTCTTACCTACAAACAAATGAAAAATAATACTCAGACCAAATGATGGATCAAATATTGGAGCCATAAATTTTACTTTAGAGATATACTGTCTAATACAGTAACCAGAAACCACATTTGGCTATATGCATTTTAATTTAAATTAATTAAAATCAAATAAAATTTAAAATTTCTTCAGTCATATAAAACATATGTTCATTTCACAGAAAGATCTATTGAATAACAATCATCTTTTAAAAATTCAAACCCCTACATAAAAATGAGATTTTGTAGCTCTCCATATTTCTTTAGCCATGGTATACGCCCTGGACTAAGCAACTGCCCTATTATTTCATTAGAAAATTTCTTCTGCACTCTAATATCCTTAATTCCGCTTATTCAACAGCCAAGTTTCTCAGTATGTAACAGTGGGCTTTGCCGACCTAGGTTTAAGCACAGACTCTAGTTAATTTCTTTTAAATGTTTAATGCAACTGAGTCAAAATGCAAAATCACTGTTTTTATTATTAAACAATATATTAAATAGTCACCCCTGATCTTCCACCCTACTCCTGCTTCACAGGAATGAAATGAGGTATGGAAAAACAAATATTTTAACATAAGTGAATAAAACAGACACACACATAAACAACATATAATTGGAGGTGGGTTTTTGTTGTTGTTTTAGGTTTTATCAGAATATTATCAGGTTCAATTGGCCTGTGCAGAGTGGCCAATAATTTGTGCACATTAAAATGGCTCTCTGCTCTATGAGGAGGCTTTATTTAACCTTAAATAACTATGTGTTAGTGCTTTCTGCAGAATCATTTTTGTAATATTTCCTTGAAAAAAGTGTAGAATTACCTGTCTTTGCAGAATATTTTAGTCGTAGTTCCAAAATTTTAATATAGCTTTTTGAAATGTAGTTTTATAAACTGGATGTTATAGAAATATAACCAAAATCTCCCATGGGATGTGTGAATGACAGTGTGGTGACAAAGGCACCACAGAGGTGAAGGCTAACTGCAAGTGTTGAAGCAAGGAAGACTTTGAGTGCTATTCCTTTAATGTGTGTGATTTATTGATTGTGTGACTATGATAAAAAATAAAATTCCTTTGCACCCTTTGGGAAAAAGGCAGTTTGTGTATGCAAAGTATTAAAAATTGCATATCCATTTAATATTACTCATGTAGAGTGAAATTTAGTGCTTGTTAAATAAAAAATGAATAAAGAATATAAAAGCAAAACATAAGCATTTCACATTTGGAAAATTTGCACAATGGAATGCCAAAACATTTGCTGATGTACTTTTCCAGCTATAAAGCATGAACCTATTTTCTTTAAATATAATATAAATCCTGCTGTGATTTAAAAAGAAAAGTGGCATCTAATCATGAAACATTAAATAGACTTGGTTATGTGGTTTCCTGGGTTATCTATCAAAACAGAATTCAAATCCATTTTTAGAATGGATTCTGAGATCTAAAGAATAGCAATGAAACTAAATATAAACAAGAGGAAATAAAGCAAGCACAGAAAGATAAAATCTCTGAAGGGTTATATTTTTGTTTCTTTTGCTGATTTAAGCAATAAACAACATGAATATTATTGTATCTCATCTCAGAAAGGTAGCATTTCAATCTATAGAATAAATGATAGCATAATTAGCCTCAGATGTTAATATTACACCAGGTACATATATACTTTGCTATTGAATTTACTGTTCAATTCAGTAAAAAAAAAAAAAAAAAAAAGCAGAGATGTTCCACATAAATTCCTGCATAAAGTGCTTAGCATAGTACTGACAGATCATAGATATTAAGTTAATATTTGTAAAACAAATGTATAAATAAATAAATGAATGAATGCTTTTTAATTTCTTTCAAATTTTAGTATACTTGACTTAAGAATTTTTACATTGCCTCTAAATAAGAATAGTTAATGAAAAATTCTTTTCAGGGAAAATAACATTTTTTGAAAATTTTTAAAACTGTGGCTATTGTAAATGCAGAAATTAGGTTGAAAATTTAAAAAGTCAATAGCTCTCTCGGAGAAAATTGATTCTTGTTCAAAATATCTTATTTCTTTGGATAATTATATTTTAAGAATCAAAATGTAAACAGTTAAATGATAAAAATAAGGAAACAAGGAAAACAAACTCTTCTATTGAACAATTTTTCATTCAGTATAATTACCTGCAGATTCAGCTAAAATTTTGCCTATGTCAATTGAATATTTCTTTATATTCCTGAGTGGTATTCCACATTTGGTTTAATCATTCGTACATTGAAATACATCTCTATTATTATTATTTTTTTATTATTATGACATGTCTTATGATTATTGATTTTTAATTTTATTCTATGTCATCAGAGAACATATTCTATATAATTTTAATTTTAAAAATTTGTTGTAGTTTTTTTTTATGTGGTCCAGGATATGGTCTATCTTAGTGTATATTCCATGTGCTCTTGAAAAAAGTGCGTATTCTGCTATTGTTGGGTAGATATCTTATATGTGTTAGATTCTATTCATTGATTCTGTTGTTCCAACCTGTATTAGTTTCCTGTGGCTACTGTAACAAATTACCACAGAGTTCATGGTGTAAACATGAGAAATTTATACTTTCACAGTCATGGTAGTTAGAATCTGAAATCAAAGGTGCTAGGGTTATGCTGTCTCCCAAGAACCTGGGGGAGAATCTGTCACTTGGCTCTTCTAGCTTCTGATGGCTGCTGGCATGCCATGGTATTCTTGGCTGTGGTTACATAACTTCAGTCTGTCTTCACATTGTCTTGTGTGTGTGTGTGTGTGTGTGTGTGTGTGTGTGTGTGTGTGTCTGCATGTCTGTGTGTGAATGTATGTGTAATCTCTCTCTCTGCTCCTCTCTTATAAGGATACTTATGGTGAGTGTCAGATGGTATTATAATTTTTGTTTCAGTCATCAAATAAGTTTTAGATAACTCATGAGGAGAAGGATAATCTATTGTGTTTGCTCATATTTCTAGTCTTTCTGTTCTTCTTTCCTCCCTAATACTCTAAGATTCCTTCTCTTATTTTCTTTCTGTTTGAAGATCTTTTCTTTAGCCATTCTTCATTGGTCTGCTAGAACAAAGACTGTTTTCTTTTGTATGCAAATGTCTTTATTTCCTCTTTGTTCTTGAAAGATAGTTTTCCCAGATATAGAATTCACATTTGACACTTTTTTTTTCTTTCAATATTTAAAAAATGTGCTGCTTTCTTAGGCCTCCATAATTTCAGATGAAAATCTATTGTCATTCAAATTAGTGTTCTCCATAAGTAATGAATCATTTCTCTCTGGCTACTTTCAAGATATTTTCTTTGAAATTAGTCTTAAATGTTTAATTATGATGTGGCTTAGGGTGAATTTCTTTGACTTTATCCTACTTGAGGTTCTTACAGCTTGTTGAATCTGTGGGTTTATACCTTTCATCACATTTGAGACATTTTCAGCCATTATTTCTTCAAATGCTTTTTCAATACTATTCTTTCTTCTTTCCTTCTTTAACTCCCATGATATAAATGTTGGTTTTTTTGTTATTGTCTTACAGGTCTCTTTTTTTCTAGTCTATTTTCTCTCTCTGTTCAGATTGATCAAATTCTATTGAACTAGCCCCAAGTTCACTGATTCTATCCTCTGTCATCTCCACTCTATTTTTGATCCCATTCATTATATTTTCTATTTTTGTTGTATTTTTCAGTTTTATAAGTTCCATTTGGTTATTTTAATATCTTCTATTGTTTTACTAACATTTTCTAATTTTTATTATTCTCAGAAGAATTTATAATTATTTGTTAAAATGTTTTATGATGGCTTTTAAAAAATTCTTGACATATAATTTCAGTATTTGATTCATTTCAGTGCTGGCATCAGTTGACTGCCTTTTCTCATTCAAGATATGATTTTCCTGGTTCCATTATGATGGTTGTCTTTCTATTATATCCTGAACAGTTTGGCTATTATGTTAAAAGTCACTAGACCCTATTTCATTTTTTATTTTAACATGAAGCCACTCTGTTTATATTTGACACACAGGTCTTGGCCTACTTTTGTAGACTGTAGGTGCAAAGACAAGGTGATTTTCAGAATGTTTTTGATGTTATCTTCATGTTTATGTTATACCTCTTGGGCTCCCACTAGTACTTGTTCATGCTGCTTGAGGGGGCAGAACTAACTCCCTGAAGCTAGGTATCCTGGTGCCTTTATGTGAAGGAGGAGGTTCTTTCTCCCCCTTATGTGGGTAAAGAGCACTTCCTGACTGGGTGCTTATTATGGTAGGATCCTTCTTGCAGGTGGTTCCAGCCACGTGAGGGCTTAAGAAGGGGCTTGTGAGAGGGAAAATCTGGACTGTGAGGATATAGAAGTTTCTCAGGCTGGGCACTTGTCATCTCCTACTTTTTTTTTTTTTGGAGCTAATTTGTCAAAGTCAAATGTTACTCTGTGAAAACAAAGGCCCTTCTGGAAACTAGGGACTTATCATTTTGTTTATGCTTTCAAAGATTATATTACAGAGAACTGAAAGATCTGAAATCACATCTAGAAGTGACTATATTAGTGATCTGAATATAAGTAGACAGGGAAGCAAATAGCTATTTCATCTACACCAATAGCAACAACTTCTTTCGCTTTAAACTACCTGTTGTGAATATCTCATTAAGGTTATTTTGACATGACATTGATTCATAATTAGAATTGTCATTTTCTACCCCCCAAAAAAATCCTCATTCATCATGCTTCCTCAGTGGTTAAGAGGATGTCGTAGGGAGCCAATCCAACTTGGGTTTGAATGCTGACTCTGAAGTTTATTAGCTGTGTATTGTTAGTAGGTCGTTTAACCTCCCAAAATCTCATCTAAAAATGAAGGTAGTAATAGCTAGCATAAAATAAAATTTAGTAACAAAATATAAATTAAGTGTACAGCATAGTACTTAGCTAATAGCAAGTACTCAAAGATAGATTGTTGCTAACAGACACCATCCTCATTAATATCATTATCATCTCCATGTTATAGATAAAGAAACTGAGGCTTTGAAAGGATGAATAATTGAACTTAGGTAAGTTTGTACCTCAGTTTGTACTTAAATGTCAGGAAAGCTAGAATTCAAATCTATGTCTGACTTCTAAATCCTTCTTTCCTAACCATTATGTAACACAGCTAAAAATGATTATTTTATAAAACTAGAATCTCCATGAGAGCATGGGTTAGTCCACGTTCAGGACATACAAAAATATAAGAATGTGTAGTATACACTTATATAACTTGGACATACTTAATTTTCAATTAATTTTTAATTATAGTGGCACAAATATTTTCATAGAGATACCTATGCATAAAAATAGAAACAACACAGGTAGTTTTAACAGAACTTGACAACCAAGCTTTGATATAGGATGATTTTTGACCCTTTTGCCCAGAGTCAAATACTCCCCTTTATTATGCTTACCAGTTTCTGAAATCTGATTTAAAGATAGTTTATTTTTCTTATGCCTTATGCTATTTAATTAAAACTTTAATATAATTAGGATGGAGTAAAAACTTAGATGTTAATATAATTAGGATGAAGTAAAAACTTAGGAGTAAAAACTAAAATGTTATCCAGTTTTATGCAAATCTGTTTCCGCTACATAAAAAAGTAGTTCCTATAATAGTTTTGCACATTGCTAAATTAATAAATGCAAATCACAGTGAATTTCTGAATCTATAATTATAATGAAACAAAAACAATTGAAAGAGAATAATTTATGTTCTTTTCCAATTAAAATAAAACTGCATTAATGACAGAGACAAAATTCTCCAAATGAATTTGCCCAATTATTAAATAAGGAAAAAATTCACTGATGAAAAATATTTTTAAAAAGTTGTTTACTATGTATATTTGGGCTTTTTTCCACGAGTTGTTTTTCTGTAGCATAGGGGGTAAGCAATTATCTATTTTTCTCTCAGGCTTTGCTAATTTAGAAATTTTTTTAAAAATGAACTGATGACCACATATAAATCAAGAGTATATTTATGTTTTACATTTTTAAAATAAGAATATAACATTCAATTCTGCTTCTTTATAAGTTAAAGATATACATAACTCATTTATTATATCTATACATATACACATATACTAATTCCATACTTAAAATAAAAGATATAGGCAAAGTCAAAAAAGAAAGAAAAGCCCACTTGTGATGGGAAGTTTGGAGGTTGATACATAGAAAGAAAAGAGAAAGAAAAAGAGGAAGGAAGAACTAATGAGGAAAATGAGGAAAACTGGTGATGAGAGAGACCAAATGAAGAGAGAACGTTGAAAAAATGTTTAAGTCCAGAAAACAAAGAGGTGAATGAGGAAGAAAGCAAGATGGAGAAGAAAAAAATAATTAGAAATAAGAGGAAGGAGAGGAGATGAAGAAAAAGATCTCAGATAGAAGTCTAAATCTATAAGCATCAGAGGTTTGTTTTAACCTTAAATCTTAAGAAAAAAATTAATATACTAATTTTTTACTATGAAGTTCTGCGTTATGAGTATCTTCCTTATTATGCCTTTAATAGTCCAACAATGGGAAAGGTATATACCATTAGCAACATCCCTCCCCACCAACAGCAAATCAGGTGTATATAAAAAAATCCGCAAATACTTTTCAGAGCAATTATTCTCTTTATATTCAAACCATAGTATGCAGTGTTTTGAGAACCCACTTTGAATTGAAATGTCCTCTTCATGCTATTCTCTGTGCTATATAGATTTGTCTCCCTCCCTACCCCCATACAGTGATATCTTTGAAAGCGGGGGGAACCTTATTTTATCTATTTATGCTTATCAACCAGAGCCGTACTTGAAAATAGAAAACAATAAATACTTCAGTGAATACATTAGAGTATTATGTATAAAAGGATGAAATACCGAATTCTAGTAGAAATTTTACATAAGACAAAGTGAATGTTTTACTTCAAAAATTATAATAACAAGCAAAATTCATTTTATTTCTTTATATAGATTACATCTTGGTGATTTGCACTGGAGGAATAAAGTAAAACATAGTTGCAGGTTTAGAAATCCAAATCTCTATAGTTTCACCCTATATTTATTCTATGCCTCTAGTTTCATCAACTAGCCTTTCTACTTTCTACTACGAAGAATAAAGAAATATAAATTTATTTTCTATGTTCCACGTAGTAGTGGAAAGTGACAGATGAAAATGATGCACGCGCAATCTCGGTTGGTCAGCGCTTAGGCTGTTCTTTCCAGGTAATTACAGCCACCTTCCTCTCCAGGTGTGCTGAGATACCTCATTCTAACCCAAATAACTACATTTAGATAACCGTATCTTAAGTCCACCTTCCTTTTCCACTAGTGCTCATCCCCTCTGAGTGTTTCTTAGGGCACTGAGCTAAGATAACATACACCTGTGTTCACTGAGTTTTCCATTGAACATCAATTCCTCGAATTCTCCAGTCCAAGAGCACAGGAGGGAGGAGTAGATTTAAGTTACTACTTCTTCATATTATTTATTTTATTAACTGAATTACTTTAGTACTACCCTGATTTTAGGAGTTTATTTTTAGCTTATCTTGAACATTCTCATTGAGTGATAGCTGCTTTTTAATAATAGTGGCTTAATATCTCTAGTTTAAATTTTTATTTTTAAGGCCAAGTGAATTGTCCATTAATCTAGTCAGTGTGAATACTACTATATGTTGAAAGAAATGTAACCAGTGGAAACATGGCTTATAGGAGGCCAAACAATTATTTTGATTTATTTTAATCTCCTGGACTTATTTTCTGAGTGTTATTTTAATAACAGTTGAATGTAGTTCTTTTTATAGATTTATTCTAATTCTTTTATTATTAAGCGGGTTGAAATTTCTTGAACTGGCTTATGAACCAGTTTCATGATATACCTGGGTGTAAATTCATTTTAAATGCAAATGTTTTCCTGTTTTATTTCTCATTGATCTCACTTTTCATTTCATCATTATCTTTAGAAAGTGACCAAGTAAGAGACAAAGCAAATGTTTCTGTTTGGAACCATGAATTTTACATGGGCTGTAAATCATTTTTAGATTTGCTTGTATGACTACAGAAAGTCAGGATAGTTAATAAAACATTTCTTGTTCTTCCTCTTCATCAGATAATAAATTAATTTCTGTGAATCTACTGTGTGAAGAGCACTGATCAAAATTCCATGTTAAACTTGCAGGTGATGGAAATCAAAGGACAAATGATTCACGTCCCAGAATCAAATTCCATTTTATTCTTGGGCTCTCCATGTGTGGACAAGTTGGATGAACTCATGGGCCGGGGACTGCATCTCTCGGACATCCCCATCCATGATGCCACCCGAGATGTCATTTTGGTTGGCGAGCAGGCAAAGGCCCAAGATGGCTTGAAGAAGAGGATGGATAAACTAAAGGCAACTTTGGAAAGAACTCACCAGGCCCTGGAAGAAGAGAAAAAGAAAACAGTGGATCTTCTATATTCTATTTTCCCTGGTGATGTAGCCCAGCAGTTGTGGCAAGGGCAGCAAGTGCAGGCCAGAAAGTTTGATGATGTCACCATGCTCTTTTCAGACATTGTTGGCTTCACAGCCATCTGTGCTCAGTGTACCCCCATGCAAGTGATCAGCATGCTGAATGAACTGTATACCCGATTTGATCACCAGTGTGGATTTTTGGATATTTATAAGGTAATGGGGTTTAGTTACTTATATATAAATGCTTTTTAATAGTAAATTGTGATCTTAATTAAATTGTACGGATACAATTTTTTTTTCTTAAACTTGATAGTAAAAGATAGATCTCTCTTTAATTTAGAAATCTTTAGGCAGAATATAGGTATTTCTGCCTTATGAGTAAACTTTTATTATGAGTCTCTTTGCAGTATCGATAGGTAACTGTGAGTCATGATATTGCTCAGTAAGGAAAAATTCTGTAGAGCTAGTACTCTAAATTTATTATTATTGAAAAATTAAACTTGCTGAATACTAAGCCTTTTAAGCACATAATGTCTGAGAGAGCGGGATTCCAATATAAACTAAGAATTTTATGTTGATGGTTAAGAAGAAGCAATAAATTGTGCTGAAATACACATTGCATTATCAGTTAAACCATGGTTCATCAGCGTTTTGCACTGCGCTGTTGAATTCCCTTTAATACTGAAAGACGCATGTGAGGATTCTAACTATTGCCCAAATGGTCAATGGCTTTTAGTGGAAGTACTTTAATTTTCCAGGCTAAATAAGGGAAGAGTTCTGAAAAAGGGCTCTAATCACTATTGGTAGGTCTGATTTGATTAATAACAAATTTGTTAATTTGTTATTATACCATCACAATATCTATAGTCATTCAGCCTCATATCCACCTAATGAATAACTCTGTAACTTTATATAGAATTTCATGTGGATTGTACAATGTCAGGGCTCAAGGCTTTATTTTATGAAGGATAGCAAGTACATTAGTATAAACAGTAGTGAACTATAAGGTTCATAGTTACAGTGTATTGCAATGAGCTGATATATACAAAATGCTTAAAACAGCATCTAGTATATAATAGTAAATGTATATGTTAGCTGCCATTATGATTTCTCAGAAAGTTGTATCTGGACATGTGGGAGTATGTATTATGTGAGTATCTTGTAGTTTTTGTATGTACTTAACTACAGTGCATCCCGTGCTTATTAGAAAAGAATAAAATATGACCTCATTTAATTTCCCATGACTAACGTGGAGTTGTTAATATTATCTCCATTTTCAGAGAAAGAAACTGAGTTTTAGAAAGGTTAAATAATCAGATAATGTAGCTCATAAATTAGAACTTGAACTGAGGCTTGTCTGATTCTAAAGCCTCCAGTATTTCCACAAGTCTAGGCTGTGGTCTAGACAAAGATCAAATAATAAAAGCAAAGAGTAGAAACTGTTTCAAAGTTAGTTTACATGATCAATAACTAAGCTATATGGTCAAGTAATGAAAAAACTCTGACCACCTTTCCCAAATCCACCACCCTCCCTTCCAGTAGCAAATAGTTCAAGTTCTCAGAAGCTGCATCTTAGAAGCTGAGGACCCTTCCATCTGACATCCTCCCTTTTTTCTCAGAAACCAGCTAGCATCTTCTCCCTTAATTCCTCTTGTGGAGTAATAACGTACTAAGAAGGGAACGATGGGATCGAGGATCTCAAGTGCAGTCAATAAGGGGTGTAATTTAAAAATAATGAAAATGAATAGAGACTCTTTCTTTTTAAAATCACTTTTTCAAGGTAACTCTGAAAAATGTTAGTAATAAAATACTTCTCTCTGTTGGGTTGGGCGTAGAGGGGCATTCCCATCTCAAATTCCAAACTTATTTTGAAAATATCGGTGGAGTTAAAACATTGACTATCAGTTTCAAGCTGGAGTTGAGGAGAGTGGGTAAAAAGAAAAGATGGAGCAGCCAGGAAATGCCAGGAGCAGGATTCTATTAGATCAGGGAAACTGTCAGTAAAAAATCTGAAAAGCCACAACACAAAATTCTCATTAACAAAGCAGCGCAAGCATTCCTTTATGCAGCAGGAGGGTCCCTTAACTTTCTCCAGGTATGAAAGCTGAGTCCAGCAAAGTAAGAAAGAACAGAAATCCAGACTCACTCTTAGGGGACCCGAGACCTTGGGATTGGGCTCAAGGGTACTGGATTACCAGAACTGGAAACTGGACAGTGTATTCAGACCACAAGTATGAAGATGAACATCAGGACAGACTTTGATACAGAACCAGGGTCTTTTTCCTGGCCAGGACAAGACTTAGAGCCAGAGAATGCATAGGACCCCTCTACAGAGTCAAAGAGGAACCAAACGTGGCAACTTCATCACAGGATATAGAGATTTTAAATCCTTAAACAGGAATTAGACCCACAGAGATGCTAGAGTTACCAGGTTATTTCTACCCATTCCTAAAATAAATAGAGTACATTTGGGAACTCTATTGGCCTTAATGCAATTTGAAAATTGCTAGATACCTTGAATTCTTCTGAAAATCTCTGAAGACCAATGAAAATGCTGTGTTGACTTTATAAGTTACAAACCTCATAAATACAATACCAATAAAAATGTCTAGAAAAACCGTTGAGATCATGTACATTTCATTTAATTTATATAATTAGATCATTCTGCTTTAGTCTCTCTTTAGTCTAACTATGGATTCCTATTAACTATAACTCCTTGACTACTTTGTGGGGAAAAGCCTGTGCATTTTGAAAATAAATAACAGATGCAGAAGTGAACAGGATAAATATTCATGATAGAAAGGTTTACATGTACGGTGATCTATGTTCAGTTTTCAGTGGGTATGTTGATATCCCAGGGGAACTGACTGTGAGGCAAACCGTTTGGATTCAGACTTCTTGACGATGACCTCCTAGGCTTCGCTCTGATGTGCTGGCAGTGAGAAACTGGAGGAGGAGCTGTATCAGACTTGAATCCCCATATTTAAGCTCCTTGGGAAAAGCTAAAAGCAGACGTTTCTCACATAAAGCTATGATGCTACAAAACTCTGTGCTTCAAGGATTTTGATTTGTCTTGACATTTGACAATATGGAGCTTTTAAAGCCTGCTGTTCACTGGACCTTAAGCCAGGCTTCGGAAAATAAAGCAGAATCTCAAGGATATCACTCCAGTGTGAACTAGATTTTGGAGGAAAAAAAAAAAAAGAAAAGAAATGCTTTCTTTCCCTCTTGTTTTATTTTATGATAAAATAGCCTTTTAAAGTACTTAGGTACTTAGGTTATTCTTGGAATTTCATAAATATGTATATATTATTTTACTCTATTTCTCAGCACTAAATGCCAGAACCATTTAGTAAAGAGTGGCTCATTCATTTCTCTCTAATATTTACATATTTTCTGCTTTAATAATCAATGCATACACTTTTCAAATGAAAAGGCACTAAAGATTTATTCTAGTTCTTTTTGGCGGAATCCATCAACATCAGTGCCATTTACTTTTTGCTGTTATTTTATTGGGAATTATGTAACAGTATCATCTAGTAAGTATAGAAAAGAGAAATTTCTGAAGTAAAAAAAATATATGTATTCAATTCACTTGTTCACTCAGTCAGTAAACATTTTCGACTTGCTCATTTGATAACAAGGCATAATAACTCCCATAGAAGCCTACAGAATGTTATGGAAATTAGTATATATTTTTAGCACAATTTTAATGAGTAGAAAAGAACTAATTTATATGCTTTAGAAGGTAAGGTGAAAGTCACAGATAAGCATTCTGTTCTGATATCTTTTCTACTAGGGGGATTATATTGTCAGTTTCAAAATGCCATAATGCCCAAAAATTACCTGACAAGGGTTTTGCCTCATTTATATTTTTGCCTTTGGCAAGCACTTAGGCTGGCGATAAGGGAGAAACAAGGAGAAAGATAGAGCCTTTTTCATATTCCTCTCATTCCATTTGACTACAGCTGCTGAATCCCAGCCCTACCTTAAGTACACTACTTGGAGTTCTCATCTTTACACCTTAACCACTTATTTAACCTCTGTACTTCAGTTTCACCATCTGTAAATAAAGAGACTAATTTTAACTACCACGTAGTTACATTTTATAAGCATTTAAAAGAAATATATATAAAATGCTTATTTCGGTGTGTGGTCCATGGTATTAAATATAAATGTTAACTGTCATTTCTCAAATAGGTGTTTCTGGGTAAAAATGGTGAGTGGGTATATGTTTTCCATGCGTGTGCTTGTATGTGCATGCATTTGTACATACATAAATATTGTGTGGCCAGTGCTTATTAGAAAAAAAAATAAAATGCTTATTTGCTTGGATTCATTTTTTCAGGTTATTAGAATTACATTGCATACCAGAGAAAGACTGAACAAAGGGTAGAACGAGAGGTAAGAGTAGGAGGCAAGAGAGATAGCCCCTTGAAATTCATTATTTGTATCATCTTCAATGAATCCTCATTCTTGAAGATAGGTTCATAGTCTGTCTTCATGGATTACTTTTTATCTGAATAACCTGGGTTACAATATGAAATTTATACAGTTGACAGTGTTTCTTTAAGTAACATTGACTTGTGCAATGTCTATGACCAATTGAACCTAAAATGTTTATTTTTTATATTCTAATATGACATCCTGAATTATTTTCCCTCTCTATTCAGAGAACATTCTTTTAGTGTTGTATCAAATTCTGTAACAGTTAGAAGGCTAAAATAATTTGGATTGCCAAGCAGAAATCAAAATTGATAAAGTGTCCTGCTGAATTTTTCAAAGTATTTTGGGGTTGTTATTTTTATCCCTGTTGATTTTTGTTTTATTTATTATTTATTTATTTATTAAATTAGAATTGACATTCAGTATTTTTTTCATACAAATTTCAGGTGAACAGCATAGTGATTAAACATTTTATATAATTTATGAAGTGATCCCCCAATTAGTCTAGAACCTACCCACCTGGCAGGGCTGGGTGAAAAAGGTGAAGAGATTAAGACGTCCAAATTGGTAGTTATAAAATAGTCACAGGGATGGGAAGTACCACATAGGGAGTATAGTCCCTATTGATTTTTAATTTTCTAAAGAGTGTTGGCAATTGTTAAGAGATTAATGTTTTTGATTTTTATAATACCAAATGTTATGGACTGAATGTCTGCATCCTCCCAAAACTCATTTGTCGAAACCCCAAGTCCTACACTAATGGTATTTGGTGGTGGGCCCTTTGGTGGGTAATTAGGTTTAGGTGAGATTACGAGGAAGGGTTTCCTGATGGGATTGGTGTCATTATCAGAAGAGGAAGAGACCAGAGTTCTCTCTCTGTCATTTGAGGACACAGGTAGAAGGTGACCATCTGCAAGCCAGGAAGGTAGCTCTCATCAGTGAACCAAACCAAATTGGATTTCCCAGACTCTAAAACTGTGAGAGAGAAATTCCTGTTTTAAGCCACCGATCCATGTTATTTTGTTATAGTAAACTGAATGCAATAAGACACCAAGGAAAGTATGTCAATTCTAAAAACAGTCTGGAAATTTGTGATACAAATCTCTAGCAAGTATTCTTAGTATATTAGGTTCGTGTTGCTAGAATTTCCTTTATCTATGAGGGTAAATATTACCCTATGATGTAAATGAAAGACTTTTCACTAGTCTTATGGGGTTTATGTCTTTCTTTTGTGTATCAATAAACTGTAAGGAAGTTAAGTTCTGAGCTCAAACTGTGTGTTTGCTCCTGTCACTAACACTTTTATCAAAATAGTATATGAAACTAGCTTTTAGTTTGTGTACATTTTGCAATTTTAAGTTTTACTACCTAGTTAATTATTTACTCCATATGTTTATTTTAAAAACTTCACCTAAAAATACCAACTTTTCTCTCTTAAAAAATTGTCATTAACTAATCATTTATTTTACCCTGAGGTCATTTAACAGAGGATTTCTGGCAAGCTTTTGAATATGAATTTGTCAGTTATGTTTCCATCAAGTTTTATAATGCCCAGGTATTGGATGAGTTTCCTAAAATAGAAATTGATCTAGACAGGAGACCTCTCACTTATTTGATAGGATAGCCTGAACGCAACCTGCAAATCTTACTGAATTCGATTGTTTATATTACCTTTTTCACCAAATCGTTAATTAATGCTGTTATGTAGGAGAAATGCTGTACAATATCTTCCCACTACTTACCAGTTAACGACAGTGATTTAGAAAGTGCAGATTCCTTAAAGCAAAATGGAACTAAAGGAATGGAATTGACATTTACTAAATACAAACTGTGTTCCAGACACAGTGCTAGGTGCCTTAATAGTGATATCTTATTATTCAGAAGAACCCTGTGAGGTAGGTGCTATTATATACTTTTCAAAGATGCATTCAGCAAGTGGCAGAGATGTTATTTGAATTTAGTTCTGATTCAGCTAAAAGCTCATAAAATGTAAAGCAAACTGTATTTTTACTCTTGTCACTAGCACCTTTATCAGAAGAGAATGTGAAACTAGCTTTTAGTTTGTATACATTTCAAAACAGTGTTTGAAATCATTTATGTATCAGATAGCTAATGTTCCTAATTAGTTAGATTTAGAACTAGGACCAAAGATTGTTCTAGCATTTATGCATTCAGACTTCATAAATTGATATCCTGTATCCCATAACTTTGGCAATCACCAGGCAAATTGCATACTTTTAAAATGAGAACAATGTTATGTCACAGAATTGTTCAGAGGGTGAAAAGAGCTAATAGCGAAAGACCTCTATTATGAACAAGAGGCCCTTGACATAATAGTTGGAAATGGTTTGAATTTTTAAGTTACAATTTGAATTTTAGCCTAGAGTTAAAGATATAACAGGGCCTCTTTTTTAAAGCCATTTAACAAATCTGCACTAGTTTTTAATATGTGTTGGACTTCATAAAGTCTTGTTATCTTTGGCTCCAGAAGGCTAAAGAGGATCTTTATGCAGAAATTAAAAAAATAATTTTAGCCCAGTGTAAGATCCTTATGAAAATCAGTGTCCTAACAATGAAATAAATTGTCTGCAGCCATATGCTCTGGTCACTGGAGTGATTCAAACATAAAGCACAATCTTTTGGTGGGATAGAAGAAATTCTCAAAAGGTCACTTCGTTCTATGAGATTCTAAGATTCTAAATACTGAATGTTGGAACAATATGCAGTTTGCTGGAAAAATGTTCCCAAAGTGCAAATCACCCCTGCTGAATAATTAATAGGTTATTCATATGTGACAAATTTGAAATGATTTGGGTTTATTTATTTTTGTAAACATCTTTTGAAGTGGAACAGTGATAATTTAACTTTGTCTTAAATTCAAGTATTTGATTGTAAATGTTTATACATTTTGATGCATTTTTCAAATTTTGAAATGGTTAACATGACTTTGAGTAAGCTTGAAAACTGTAAGAAATTAGCTAAAGCAAAATTCTTATTAGACTCCTCATCCAGTTTGTGTATGTGTGTGTGTGAGTGCATGCACGCACATGTATGTATCTGTATGTTGGAATCTATGAAAGCTGCCTGTTAAGATAATGCTGTTATTAAGATAGCCCAAAGCAATATTTTTAATTTTCTATTTTCTTTTGATACTCAAAGTTTGATATTATATAGATTTTCTGCTGTCATAAAAAGATAACTTTGTGCCTCTCCCTTTTCCACTTAGCAAATGCCATTACTAGTGTCACTGACTCATAAATAACAGGGCGTATTTCAGCCCTTAGATTAAAAAAGGTCCTTTGGTCTATGGCCATGCCACCCTGAATGTGCTCGATCTCATCTGATCTTGGAAGCTAAGCAGGGTCGGGCCTGGTTGGTACTTTGATGGGAGACCACCTAGGAATACTAGGTGCTGTAAGCATTAAAAAATTTAAATAAATAAATAAATAAATAAATAAATAAAGCCCTTTGACCATCTGAAAGAGGCCAGATGAGGACCGTTGAGGTTGCATATGACAATGCAATGGCAGTTAAGTATAAGGGGAAGATATTAAGCCTGAAAAGCTAATTTTAATTCTGTCTTTGTTACTTAAGTTATATAATCTATCTGTGCCCAGCTTCTACTTCTGTAAAATGGAAAAAACAGTATTCGTCTCACATTTTTGTTGCAGTTGAAAGACCAAAGCTAGAGAGGGAAATTTCTTGGGAAATTTGTTATGAAGGGAGGGAAAAGAATTGTCTTAGTTCATTCAGGCTGCTGTAACAAAAGTGCCATAGAGTGGATGGCTGATAAACAACAGAAATTTACTTCTCACAGTTCTGGAAGCTGGGATATCCAAGATCAAAGTGTCGGCAGATTCAGTGTCTAGTGAGGACCCACTTCCTACTTCATAGATGGCTGCCTTCTTGCTGTGTCCTCTCATGGTGTAAGGGACAAGGAGCTCTCTTTTTTATAAGGACACTAATCTCATTCATGAGGGTGGAGTCCTTTCAAATGTCCCACATCCAAATATCACAACACTAGGAATTAGATTTCAACATATGAATTTGGGGGGACACAAACATTCAGTCTATAGTACGGGCTGATATTTGTTGAGTGCCTAATATGTGTCAGGTGCCACGCTAAATTCTTTATATATGTTTATTGATTTATTTTATCTTCAACAAATAATTGTTGATTAGCTTCTGTGTTCTAAGTAGTAAGCTAGGCATTGGGCATAATGGTATATAAGAGAGGCATGGTCTATATTCTTAGATGCTTATAACTGCACATTGGGGATAGACATTAAGCAAGTAATTACATAGTCAGTTAATGATTAATTAAAATTACTATTATCACTAGAGAGATATAAAATTATCTTCTTTAATCTTTTCAGTAACTTCTCAAAATAGATGTTATCTTTCTTTCACAGGGAAAAAATGAAACTTAAAAAAGGTTAAACAACTTGTTTGAGCTTACAAAGCTGCTAGGTAGTAGATTTAGCATTGCTCAGACTTTTTCCATTCCAGAAGCATGCCCTGGGAGGTCTCACAATTGCATGATCTTAAGGAGGTCCACAACTTGACCAACCACTTTCACCCATTTATACCTTAAATAAATGCTTCTTGAACATTTACCACATGTCATGCACCACACCGAGCAGTGAAGTAGTCATGACATCTGCCTTCATGGAGTTCACAGTCTGATGAGAAAGAGAGTAAATAATCAAGACTCACAAAAATATATAATTATAAATCACAATGAGAATGGCTAAGAAAAATTACATGGTGTTATGAGAAAGTGTAATAGAAACACCTGATTTAGTCTAAGAGTTCAGAATAGGACTCCTGAGGAGGTGACTTTTAAATTGAGATCTAAAGGATGAGTAGGAGTTAACCAGGTAGAAGGGATGGTGAGAGGAGAGGATTTTATGCAGTGGGCTCAGAATATGTAAAGGCTCTGAGTCAGAAAGGAATGTGATGAATAACTAAAAGTGGAACAACTAAATGAAAATTAGTGTGGTGAAACGTGACTAGAGAAGAGTAGCACAAGATAAAGATCCAGAAGTAGTTAGGTGCTAGAACCTGTAGATATTTTAGCCATTTCAAGGATTTTGGTCTTAATCATAGGAGTGATCCAGCTGAAGATTTTTTTTAAATTATTTATTTATTTAATTATTATTATTATTATTATTATTATTATTATTTAGGCGAGGTAACCCTTGGTTGACCTCACAGATTGCAAGGACCTTGTTAGCTTACAATTCCTTATTTTTTATTTTTTAAATTTTTTATGCCTACAGCACCTGGTCTTCCTAGGCGGTCTCCCATCCAAGTATTAACTAGGCCCGAGCCTGCTTAGCTTCCGAGATCAGATGGGATTGGGCTTGTTCAGGGTGGCATAGCAGTAGACTCCAGCTGCAGATTTTGAATAGAGGTGTGGCACAAGTAGATTTGCTTTATAGAAATCACTGAAACAGTAGTGTAGGGTATAGATTTAAAGGTGGAGGCATGATTTTTAGACAAAAGTAGAACATAAGGATATTATTGCCATAATTTAAGGGAGAGATAGTGGTAGCATTACCTGGGCTGGCAAGGTATGTACCAGGCTTAACTTAAGTCTACGAGAGACTTGAGCCAGTGTTGGAACCCTGAAGGAAATGGTCAGTTTTGTCTACTTAATGGAAATACTTCCATTCCATTTTTCATGCAAATCACCTGATCACCAGAGTTTGTTCTTATTTTGGCATTATGTAGGCTTAATCTGAGTTGATAGAATAGACATATTTCAGAGACATGTAACAATGACTCTGATTTTGAAAGGTAATTTACACATTATCTGCACATTGACCCAGCTTTTGATAAAGATGTTTATAATACAATTTGACTCAGTCATAATTCTCTAAGTGTCTACTATGCTAGCACTGCACTAGGCCCAGAGGACTTAAAAAAGATAATTAAGATATTGTCCTTGCCTTCAAAGTTAAGTGACTTAGCACTTTAAACAAGATGATAGTAAAGAACGTATGAAAACAAATTATTGCAGAATACGAGATGCAGAAACCAAGTTTTATTTGGTTTGTAAAAGAAGCAAAAATATATCTACTAAAGGTTTGGGAGTGCTTTTGGAAAAGATGTAGAATGAAAGACAGATATAGAAGCATGTGACAAATTTGACTCATGGAAGAGGGGTTGGGGAAGCCTTGTTTTCTAAATTATATTTAATCTGGGGGTATAAAGGGAACTAATTTCTTTTACTTTCATACAGAGTATTTTCACTGTCCTAAAAAATCCTCTGTGCTCCACCTGTTCATTCCTCCCCTCCCACCCCCTCAATTAGGCAAGCACTGGTCTTTTTATTGTCTCCACAGTGTTACTCTTTTTCAGAATTTCTTTCATAGATAGTAGATCTTTGGTATTGTATCTTAAAAGGCATTACCATACTCAAGGTCACTTATTTTTCTTTTATGTTATCTTTTAGGAGTTTTACAGTTTTCTATTTTCCATTTAGGTTCTGTGACCCATTTTGAGTTGATTTTTGTGAAGGGTATAGAGTCTGTGTCTACATTCTTTTTTTTTTTTTTTTTTTTTTTTGGCATGTGGCCGTCCAGTAGTTCCAGCATCATTTGTTCATTTGTTAAATAGACTGTTTTGCTCCATGTGTTGCCTTTTCTCCTTTGTCAAAGATCAGTTTACTGTATTTATGAGGGTCTATTTCTTGGATCTGTATTCTGTTCCACTGATCTATTTGTCTATTCTTTCACCAATATCACGCTGTCTTGATTACTATAGCTTTCTAGTAAATCTTAAACTATTCAGTGTCATGACATCAAATAATATTATTTAGCACTCATTATGTCTTTACTGAAAAATATAGCAGACATGTATCATTCCCTGGGAAATGTTTGAAGTTCTAAGTCAGAAATCCCTGGAAAATTTTTTGTAAAAATAATAGACTCAATAATTATTTTTATAAAGGTTGAATGAATGGATTCCAGGTAGAGCAATGATTTGGAGTATAAATACAGTAGTGGGAGGTTCAGGAAGTTTGCAAAGAACATTGAATTATTTTGATTGGAGTATGGAATAAATTAAAATGGTAGTGGTGAATGAAAGTGAAAAATCGGAGCCTTATTATTGAGAATCTTAGAGGACAGTTTATTGCACAGCTAAAAAAATTTTTCAGTTCTCACATCTAACTTAAGAATTTAGAAAGAAATTTTGACTGAGTATTTCAATATATTTTTCTTTGCTAACATGCCTCAGTATTCAATAACCTTTATAATAAATAACCTGGGGCCTAGCAACAGTATTTTCTACCTGATTGAGATTCCTGGGCAGGAGCTGAATTTACCTTGATAGATCTACTGAGATTTTTATTAGAAGAAGAGCTTTCTTTGACAGGAAGTCGTTTGGAATCTGTTTTCCTTCATTTGGGAATAGGTCCCAGGCCAAATAACTGTTCTATTTATATCGATGACCTCCTTTTCAATGCTGTATCAGCTGAGCACTGTAGAGACATCCTTAAAAGAAGTAGTATTTGGGTCAGAAACATCAACCAAAATGAGTGTAATTAGATAGATTTTTTTTTTAAGGAATTAAGGGATTTTTTTGGAAGTAGCTTTATTAGTAAATTCTTAAAGTTATTTCCATTTGAATTGCTAAACCATTATGTACTATTCACTTGGATGTATTTAACTGAACTCAACAAACTTTCTTCAGATCACTGAATACCTACTCTGCCAGATGATTCTCAGCATTTGGTGGGCGGAAGGGGTTAGGAGTTGTGGTCTAAAATTCTGACAAATAAGAAGGAAATGTCTGCAGAAGTTTATTGCCCCTGTTGGTAGGGTGGAAGAGAGAAAAGGAGTATATGTGAATGACTGGAGTTCAGGGTAGAGGAACTTTTCTCCTTTCTGAAAGTTCATTGGCTCTTAAGAAAAGATGAATATCTGGGTGAATATTGTAACATTTTTAAGTAAGTCATATACCAGAAGTCTTCAAACTTTGAGAATCACAAAATGCACCTAAGAGCATGTGAAAATGCATATAGCTGGGCCTTATACCTAGATTTTAAATTAGTCAATCCCGGTGGGGCCTGCAGATCTAATTTGTAACAAGTACCTTCTGAGTAATTCTTACGCAGGTGGTCCTGAGTTTTGCACTTGAAAAACTTGCTTAGGGGACAATTTGAACCCTTAAGTGTAGAAATTAGATACAATTTAAAACATTTAATAAAACTCTTATTGAGCATCTTGATCTGTGCCCCCCTCCTTAAATTTAGGTGGCAGGGGTGTGGCAATTTCCAAGCTACTCCATCCCGCCAGTCATCACCTGTGATGCCTCACTTTTCTCTGGAACTTCTGGTACTGGTGAGTGACCTGCTTTCAGGAAGAAGGCCCCCCAACCACACCCTGGTAGGGAAGGAATGCCCTACAGACACGTGGTTCACAGTGGAGTAGATGTCTCAGGCAATAGCTTGTTTGATGGTTTGGCTTAAAAGGTGATGACAGAGGAATGTGCCATCTTTGGCAACAGAAGAGATGAGGAAAGTAATGGAAGTGGTGGATGAAAAGCAAGTGGAGAAACAGGAATGCTGGCAAAGGAAAAAATAGAGGAGAAGGAGGTAGAGGAGAAGGTGATGGAGTGATGTTCATGGGGAGAGGCATAGAGGTTGTGAAGAAAAATAAAGTGTTAGAGGTAAAGGAGGTGGTAAGGCTCTGGCCCCTAAATGTGATCTCTTCAAACTTTTTGAGTCTGGAATTGGAGATAGTGACTTCTCAGGCTAACAGAGTCTTCCTCCAGCTGGAGCCCAAGTTTGGGTAAATACCATGGCGCTTGAGTGAGGGTACAAGATTCATCAACCAAAGTATACACACATTCTGAGACAGTACCTTTTGGAGTAACCTTAACCAATAGCCATGCCTAAAAGCCACAATGCAGATATCCTGAGGTTCATATCAGTTAGAAGTGAAAGAATTCAGATATCCCAGGACAGGACACAAGTTCAAAGTCTTTTTAAAAACAAACTCCTATTGCAGAAACAAGGTGATCATTAAAGAATATAAGATCAGATATTCTGAACAAGTGGCATTTCTTTCCAGTCTGAAGATATGACCTGAACCCCATGCTCTAAGTCATTTATTTGCAAGAGCAGGACATCACCTGTAGCTCAGACTACGGCCTTCTAGAATCTGACAAGATTGCTGTTATTATTAAAGAGAATCTGTGGGCCAGCTCCTGCAATGCTACCTGCTATGTGAAGGGAAATCAGACTACTTTTAGCAGGGAAGCTTATGGAGATACTCAAGCCATCAGAGGACTAATGTGGTTAACTCTACCTTTGGAGATTGTTCCTGCTCCAGATTACCTGCCATCAGTTGTTGGACCTGTGCCTGGCCAACAGCAATGTGTGTGTCCAGGCATCTCTGCACCTTAGCTCCTCTGGACCTTCAGTGCTCTCGACTTCAAGAATGTAGCCTTTATAGCATGGCCATCACTTTCTTCAAGCCAAGAAAATGATGCTGAAGACTGCACTACCTTTGTCTGCATTGCTTGAACCTTTGTGTTAGGTCCTTCCTACTTGCTTTTGATGTAGGAACTTCAGTTATATTTGAAGAAGATCAGTATATCTTCAAGAACCACAACATCAAGAACAACTAAAAGCTGAGTTCACGCTTGCTATCTATGGCAAGTTACTCATCTTCAAGTATGTCCAGTGGACATTCCAAGCCCTAAGTTCTCTGTTTGATTACCACCACCTGCTTTTCATCTTTGGCCAAGTACCCATTTCATCCACCTTGCTAAGTATCAGGCAAAAGAGACATTAACAGTGGAGAGCTACTGAGCCTGGATGAAGTGAAGGGCAAAAAGTTAAAGTGCCCCTAAATCTACCCAAGTCCTGTTTTTCCTATTCTTCTGCTATTGATAAGCCTTCATGAAGGTCTGCGTCCTGCTCTACCTTTTCTGGCAGCCTTTTGGATAATCCGTATCCAGACCACCAGCAACCCCAGAGTCTGGTTTCTAGTCAACAAGGACCTGCTGAACTGCTGTGAACTCAGGCCCCACTAACCGTCAGAGAAGTCCTCCCCTGATTCCCCTTTCCTTGTCACTTAGGAACCATACCTAATGTCAGACAGGTGATTGGACTGGCAGGTGTGGCTCCATCTTTTCTGATAATCAAGTGTCTTTCTCATAGCCAATGAGCATAGGATTTATGTGGCATGTTTGCCAGTCTCCTTTTGCTCACTTGATTGTGACCAGGTGACCAAGTGCTCTGTGAGAAGAAGGTAGGAGGTAAAAAAGGACATTTTTCATCTTTACGCTTCATCTGTCTGCCTATATCTCATTCCTCTCCTCCCTCCCTTCATCCCTGTCCCCTCTTTCTGTTTCTAAAAGCACTAGAACTCCAAACAAGAAAGTAAACAAATAGAAGAGCAGACTTTCTAATTTGCTTCTCGTCTTGATAATATCCAGAGGGAGAGAGGGAAGCTATCCAGTGAGGAAACTCTGGCAAGTTTCCTGACCCTCTCCTCTTATGCCCCCATCCCCCAAACTCTCTTTCACAAGTCTCAGAAAGTTAAAGGAAGACAGACCTAGGACTTTAGGGTTGACGTAGGTTTGGGTACCATGGGACTGGGTTATGAATTGTCCTATAGTATGCAGTGTTCTATTAAGTTAATCCCAGCCCCAATATTACCACCACCCTCCCCAAAAACACACACTTCTTCTCCTCCACTAAGCCCAAATTTTGGAGAAACCTCCTAGATATTTCTTAAGCATAAACCTGGAGAAGAATGTTATAGAAATGAGATTTTATTAAGAGTTAAAATAAATTATTTTAAATGATTAAGATAAAGCAAACAAAAAGGTCTAAGAAGTTTATTTATACTACCTTTATTTCTGAAATAATATGAAGATTTTGATTATACAGTATTGAGAAGAAGATACAAAAGATAGGTAAATTCTTTAATTTATCAAAGCAGCTATAATAACAATATGTGGGGCAACAGTTATACAAAATATTTTTAGTACTTAAACCTCCTCTTCTACATCCATAAAAGGATATAAGGTTTTCAGACATTTGCATAAGCACTATCTTGTCCATCTTCATGCGTAATTAGCCATTTTTCAAAAATTTAATGTCATTCAAGCATAGGTTGGAGATGCTGAAAAGAAATAAGATGAACTATTTTCAATGGTGTCTGTTATGTTTAAAATTCTATTCAAAAATACTGAGAATTATAAAGGAATTCAAAACCCGGTCAACTTTATGGACAGTTTTTTTTTTTTTTTGTAGTATGTTTATGATGGCCACTTGTCTAACTATTGTTTAACTCAAGGAAACATCCTCAAGAGCAATTATAATTGATATGTAATGCTTTCATTTCACAGCTCCCTGTGAGGCAAAGTCAACTAATTATTTTAGAGAGAATCCTCTAAGATGGTCATATATACTTAATTCTGCTAAACTTGTATAGACGTGATGTAGATGAGTGGAGAAGAGAGAGGAAAGGAGTTTTAACGGAAAATTGCATTACTAAGGTGGTAGCATTTCTGCCAAGATTTTCAGGTTAAGATGCTGATTATATCTGCAAGGAAAGAAAAACATCACGCAGACATATTGCTTGCACTTTACATACATCAGGGTATTTGAAAAATTTTAAGCTATTACCTGTTCATTCACACACTCACTAATGCTATTTGCCAAATATTTCTGGCTCCTCTCCGGACACCTGGTTGGTTGCATTTTCCCATCTCCTTTATGTTAAGCATGGCCACATGACTTGCTTTAGTGAAAGAATCTTGACAGGAAGCTATCAACGTTACATCTGGGAGAAAGCTGTAAGCGCTAGTGTGTAATTTGTCAGAAGATCTTTACTCTGCCATTACATCTAGCTCTAGATGAGGAGGTTCTATTATCCTCATTCCTAGAGCGAAGAGGCACGGCACAGTGTTTTTCCCCTCCACCCCAAACCCACATGAATATGTAGCATGAATCAGAAATAAACCTTTGTTGTTTTAGGGCATTAAGATTTGGAGGTTATATGGCTGCTGCAGCATAATCTAGCCTACCATGACGGAAGCAACATCTTTTAGATTTTTTCTGTATGTTGAGTGTTTATGAATAATTGTGAGAATTTCACATCTTAATATGGGCCATTGTTTTTTGATGTCTATTTCTTGACTCTTTTTTGATTCTGTTATTTCCAATAGTTAATTTGACTTCAAATATTTAGAAACTCAATGCTATAAAGTCTTCCATGATCATGTATGGGTTTTAATATTACTTTGTTATATTGTACACATTTTTATTTTACATTTCATTGAAGTTATGCATTTTATCAATCAATAACATATTAGTCCACCTTCTCCATATATTACATTACATAGTCTTATGGAGAAAGTGCATCATGTAATTAATCTTTATTCTTTTGGTGCAATTTCTAGAAATATACATTTAATAGAACTCAATAAACTTTTGCTGAAAAGATACTGGAGATACTACTGCTGAGGAGGAGGATGACCATAGGGATTTCAAGAAGAAGAGATCATGGTCCAGGAACATGCATGTTCAGAGTGACTGTGAAACAATTCAATTTATATGAATAGTTTACTGCCTATGTGTCTTACTAGCTGAAAATTAGAAGTTAGTTTCAAATACATAGCTAACAGTATTTTAGATTTTAAAATTATACAGAAATACAAAAGGATGAGAGAAATATGAGAATCAGCAAAGGATTTTGTGTTTCCAGTGGGGAAATGGTAAATGGCCACATATTAGATCTTTATCATTTGCTGGGTGTCTTTCTCAGTGGGGATTCTTTGAGGGAAGTATATTTTACTCCTTAGAATGAAACCTTTGCCAACTCATATGTCACTGCCTTTCTGTTCTTAACAAATGATTTCATTTCCATTTTTCTGGCATCAGAAAACAGGTCTTAAAGTGAAATTTTTGAATGTCATTATGGTCTGAGGTATTGAATCACTATTGATGTATATTTCTTGATGAGATTCTAATAAGTGAGGGATAATTCTGACATTCCTCATCCCATGAACTTCTTAAATATTCTCATCATATTCTCCATATTAGTGCTTACTGAATTTAATGCAATACATCTTTTAATACTATAATGTTAGAATGAATTCACATGAAATTTAGTTATAGCTATTAAATCTTAATTAATAGAATATCTTATAATTCTTCGTATATTTATAATAAAAGCATCTCCAATCATTTAGAGGCAATTTTTTCCTTCACAGATTTACATGACACATAGATCTACATGCTGATCCTGAAACAAATGGTAAAAATGAGCAAATGATAGAATTACTGTTATTGTAATCATAGTAAACATGGTGGGCTTATTTATTCATTTGGTAGATATTTATTAAATATCTATATTTTAGACACTATGATAAGCCCTATGACTATAGACGTGAAAAATACATGGTCTCATTTTTAAAGAGCTCAAATCATAGCTGGGGATACATATTGATTACACATAGATACATATTGATTTTAGCCTATGATGAAGCTATATAGCAAAGAGGTATGGAAAGTGCTGCTGAAACAGAATAGAAGAAAAGATAGTTCTAAGAACTAATGAAAGGGTCATGGAGGGCTTCAGAGAACAGGCAATATTGAAATTGGGCATTTTATACAGTATTTCATCACTTTGCTCTAATTAAAATATTAGAACTCTAGAGGATATTACCATCATATTTACTTTGAATAACTATGAACTTTTCTCTGAAAATAAGTTAAACTTAACTTTTATGCCATATTTATGCTTTGGGAAGTTGTGGATTTTAACTTGGGATAAGTATTTAAAATACTGAACAAAAACAATGGCCATTCAGAATGGATGCTGACCATAGAATTAGAACAGGGTGAGAAAGTCTTTGACAGTGCCTGTTAACTCTTTAATTATAAGATTATGAATAGGTTTTTGCACATCAGTTTCTCATCTGTCAAATATAACCCATATTGAAGGTTTGAAGGAGACAACAGAGTGGCTTTGAACGAAGTCATTAGTTAGAAACTGTCCAAGTAAAATACTGACAATTCTATTTTCATAGGAATAATTGTGTTACAGTTGTTCTTGATTTCAATGATCATCTATCGTGATAATATTGATGAACAACCCTGGAGTGAGATGTCAGTATTTGACTGTGGCTGTTTGCAAACTCTGCTGTGATTACACTCGGTTGTCTAATTGCTTAATTTATCGATATTTTGCTGACATGTTTTTCAGCAACATTTGTGATTGCAGATGATCATTTCTCTTCTGACTCTTATCATATGTTTGCATTTAATTTGTCTGATTGCTGCAGGTGGAAACAATAGGTGATGCATACTGCGTTGCTGCAGGACTCCACAGAAAAAGCCTCTGCCATGCTAAACCCATTGCTCTGATGGCCCTAAAGATGATGGAACTTTCAGAAGAGGTGCTGACACCTGATGGAAGACCAATCCAGGTAATCCTCTCAACATTCTTGAGTATAAGCTTATTTAACTGAAGGGGCCAAAAAAATCACTTCTGAATTTTATGTACTGTAACTTACAGATCTAGATAAGTCAGATGTTCAAGGAGGATGAAGAATAAGTAGAGATAACTCATATATTCTAGGAATATGGTTTAAAATATGAAAAGGTGTGAAAAGCAAATTACTGTGGAGGAAAAAAGGAGCTAAAGGATTAAACCAAGTGGAAGAACTTGATGTCAGTGACCAAGTGACCAAATACAAGCAAAAATGATGGTCAGAATCAGAGTCTAAGAGATAATCCAACAAAGAAACAAAAAAGCAAAAAAAAAAAAAAAAAAAGGAGGACCTGGGCAACCCCCTGTGGGTAGTGTACAGGTATTCCTCATGAAGCCTCAGGCCCCAGGTTTAATTTTGTAATTAATATGTGACAGAGCTTGAAGGCTAGAGCCCAGTAACTGAGGAAACTTTAAAAATGGAAATGTAGCTTCTGGTGTATTGTCCTTTTTTTGTACTGATGGCTCTCTGCAAGATAAGGTCCACCTCTGGGAAGGGATTAGGTCATGTTAGGTCACAGAACCCAATGGATTCCAGAAGTGTTGTTACTATGAGTCCTTATAAACCAGAAATCTTATATTTGAAGGAATAGCTTTGAATTTAAGCGAGCTCTTCTTTAACAGTTCATTAACTACGAATTAAACAAATAGAAGGAAAGAAGTCTCAAAGTGTGAGTACATTTCTCATTTTAGCATTATGGCAAATTAGATACCCGAGTATCCCTTCTGATTGAAATTATTAAAATGCAGTGTTAAATATTTGTTAAATATTTTTTAAAGACTATTAAGCACAACACTGAACTTATAGGAAAGAGAAAAATGTGCTAATTACATTATATGTGTAGACCAAACAAAATTTAAGTGGCGAATTTAAATTAAGTGCTCTGTCATTAGCAGTGATAGTAGCAAACCAGGAAACACTATTTCCTACTTGGGGGAAATCAACTTCAATCCCATCCTCAAAGAATTTCCACAGATAAAGTGCCCTGGGAAATGAGCGGCTAATATTAAAAAACAAAACAAAGTAAAACAAAAACAAAAAGACACAGACTCACATAGGAAAAAAAAGTACTATGGCCAAGAGCCAGCAGAAACAGTAGATGAGGAAAACAGATCTGGAGTATTGCCAGATATCCAAATTTTCAGACAGAATCAAAATGACAACCTTTAATATAATTAAAGAAATAAAAGAGAAGCTTTAGAATGTGAGGCAGAAAGTAGATTTGAAAAAGAACCAGAGAACTTCTAAGCAATCAACATAATACTTAAAGAAAAAAGAGCACAGTTAAATGAGTTTTAAAGCAGATTAGACATAACCAAAACAAAACAAAACAAAACAAAACAAAATTAGTACACTGAAAGCTAGGACTAAAGAAATTACCTACAATTGAGTTCAGAGAATCAAAAATGGGGAAATAAGAATGAGAATGTAAAATGTAAAATGTGTAGGAGACATGAAGGAGAGAGTGAGATGTAATGTGTATATTCAGTTGGGGTTCCAAATGGAGTTAATAGAGAGAATGCAGAAAGGAAAAATTTGGGGAACTATTAAAGGTATTAGTCAATCTTCAGACACAGTAATCCTAAAGAATTCAACAAAAGATAAATCAGGAATCCAAAACTGAACATATCTTAATGAGACTGCAGTACATCAGAGAAAAAGACTTGATAAATGACCAAGGTAACATTGATCAGTGAAGAAAGGGCCTAGTTAATAAATGGTTTGGGGACAATTGGTTATCCACATGGAAAAAAATATTAAAATTGCATCTCTATTCCATGAGTCTGCACATAAAGTAGTTCCAGGTGAAAGGCCATACTATAAAACTATAAATTTATAATTAGGATTTTTTGACTTAGAGAACAATTTTTTTCTAAACTAGTCAAGTCAAAAATTTTCAAATCATAAAGGAAAATGTGTATAAATTTTACTGCATTTAGATGAAAACCTTCCTGTTATCAAAGAATACCTACAGAGAATAAAAAAATAATCACAAACTAGGAGAATTTTTCATAACACATTTAACCAATATAAGTACTTAACCTCATCAGTAATCAGATTAATTTATATTGTTAGCATGATAATATGTCATTCCCACCTACTAGTTTGGCACAACTTTGGAAGTCTGACAGTGACACTGTTACTGAGGATCTGGATCAGCAGCGAATCTCACATATAGCTAGCTGAGGGGGTCTAAATGGTATAGTGTCCTTGACATTAACTAGTAAAGTTGAATTCGTGCCTTTCCTACAACCCTCTCCTAGATGTTTACCCCAGGGAGATACTTGTGCATGTGTAGCAGAAGTCAGACACTGGTGTATTCACAGCAATGCTTTCATAATATCCTCAAGTTGGAAATAACTGTAATATTCTTTTAATAGAATGGATGAGCTGTGATATATTTATGCCTTAGGATACTATAGAGTTGGGTAAATGAATGACTTCAGCTATTGACATCAACATGGATGAATGTAAAAAATAATATTGATCAAAAGAAGCAAGCCACAGAGAAACGCCTGTAGTATTATTCCATTAAATTAAATTTCAAAACTAGGAAAATCGAAAAAGTATGCTATTTAGAAATACCTGCATTGATGAAAAAGTGTAAAGGAAAGAAAGAGAATGATTAATACAAAATTCAAGATGTTGAAAGAAAGAAAGAAGATGATGGGAAGGGGGAGGAGCAGTAAGGAAAGTGAGCATAGGTTATAGTGAAAAATTACTCATTTTATTACTATTCTTTAATGTTCACACATGTTTACATTTGACAATTTTAAAAAAGTGTAAAGAGAAAGACTACCACCAGAGGTGAAAACAAAAGCAAGGAACATTAAAAAAAAATCTAATCTAAGTCCCCTCAGGACATAATTACCAAGTTATTCAAGTATGTGAATGACACTTCTGCCACTGTCAGAAAAACAAACAAACAAACAAAAGGAATGCTGGCTCAGATCTGCTGCAAACTGCAAATATACGCATTCTACTTTTAATTTCTATTGGTTCTTAAATTTTCAAGATTACCAGTTGGGTCATGTTATCATTTGGGATTGTTTTTCTATATTGGATTTTCTTTTATAGGAGATACAATGTTTGTATTGATTCAGCATTGTCAAAGCAAAGTTAAATTGCCAAAGAACAAAACCAGGGAATTGTGTTTTACAGTGTGTTCACCTATATTTTCATTTGCAGGATATAACATTAGCTCTGTCTTATGAATCAGTCTTATTAAATCAGAAGAGGAAATGTCCATAAAGATTTAATAAAAAAGCAGAAAGAGAATTCAAAATAATAAAACCACCTTAATAATTTTAGCTTCATTATTAATTTATATTATTTGCACGGTTTGGGGTTGTTTTTTGGCATATTAATTTGATTTTGAATTGGCTCTTACCTTGGTGTCATGAGATCATTTCTAAATTTATTAGAAGAATCTTTCATTAAAAATGCTTGGGTGTCAGAGTAGAGTTGATTTGTGATCAGCTGATTGTTTACTTCAAACTATATAAGTTCTTAGGCTATTTTAAAATTAAGCTATTTGAATTGCAATAATTGCTCAAAAGAAAATTCCCCAAACCTCTCAAATTTTGAAAAGTAAATTAATAATTTTTATATGCCTATAAGTTTTTGAGGTACCTATCATGATGGAAATAGGAATCTGAATTATCAATTATATTTGCTTTCAGATGATTGGTAATGAATGCCCTTGAATCATTAACTGTAAAATTGACTGGGTTAATTTTTAAATTAAAAAAAAAAACAAAACAGAGAATATAGCATCTCACTTCTTCAGTTTATAATATTCAAGCAAATTATTTTTCTGTAAGTACTCTAATGAAACTCGGAGGCTAGTTTAGACTGTACCTACTAAACATACAAAAATATGGTCTATTTTTACAATAAATTCTGAAAATTTAGCCCAAAGTGACTTTAAGACTGCCTTTAAAAATAGTGATTAAGTTTTTTTTTTTGTAATTTATCAACATGTTTATTCTACTGGCTAAATATATGGAAATGCTGGCATTATGCATATTTCATTTTTTTGCCTCCCTAGAGGGAATCTGGTTTCCTTATTTCTTAAACAATAGACAATTGAAGAAAAGTAAAATCAGACTCATATTCTCTCCCCTCTGTTTAAACTAGCTCTATGGTTATTTCATTAGAAAGTTACATAATTTCATGTTGTTTGTTAACTTGTAAACTTAATCTTAATGAAGTGTTATGAATAGAGTTTTTAGTGATGAAAGACTTTTACTAATAGTTTAACCGCTCTTTGATTAAAATAACAAAACATTTATTACCGTTTGTGCTTTACTCTTTTTTTAAAAAGTGGTAAGAAGGGAGAAGCTGGGTTGAGGACTGACTAGAATATGTGATTAAACATATTGTAGAAAGACAAGTAGCATTTTCATGATTTAAAACTTTCGAAGAAGACTGAGTATATCCAGATATCTAAGTTTTACTTCTGGATTTCAGTTTTCAAAAAATATTTTCATTGAATTTCATCACATAGACTTACAAATGCAAAATTCTTTCATTAGTTTAGAGAATAGTACATTTTTATAATGAGGCAATTATAGAGAGATTGTGAAAGAGAATAAAAAAAGTGATATAATCGTGCTGTAATACTAACGTGTTTAGCAATCTCAATTGTAAATCAGGGTAATGCTATTAGTTTCCTCTCACTACCTAGTTCAACGGCAGGAATATTAATGTATAACTTACATGCACTGTAATACATTAAATCTAGCTCCTTAAGCTTCAATTAAGGCTTCTAATGAGTTTACGGGATTTTCTGAGATTATGAAATAAATATTTTCCAATTAATTTTAAAATAGTTGCTATTTACAAAGGAAACCTGGTGTTGTTATCTTAATATTTGAAGGGATTTGCTTTTTGCAAATATTGTAATATTTAATTAATCTCATGAGATTACAGCCCAAGATCGTGTTTAGAAAAAAGAAAACTATTTGATAATGAATTAATTCTCTGTGATTCTTTGATAATTGGTTATTTATAAAATTCTCATTAGTACTATGCACCCTGAAGTGTGAATACTTATTTGAAATATCTTACCTCTAGAATCTATATCTAAGGAGATAAAGCTAAGTGATCACAAAGAACTAGATAAGCACTGTATGAATTCCCTCTTAAGATACTGAGCTCAGTTATCCTTACTTCTCATGTTTATCCAAGAAACACATTTTAATTTACTTTTACTTGTAATCTCCTAGAAAATGCACATAGTGACAGTTTTAGTAAATCATTGTTTTACAATAGCAATAATATACAAAAATACTATATAATATTACTGGTAAAATTTATGTCTAAATATATTTTTAATAGATCTACATTCTAATAGTGAATTTATTTGGTACTAGAAATGTATTTATGTTTTTAAAAAAGAATATGTTTAAAGTATTTTTTCAGAGTTTACCAGTAGATAAGGTTACAATAGAATCTCTTCTGTATTTTGCTTCTGTTTAATTTGAACGTTTAAGTCTGTATACTCTCTTCAGGTCTATCTTCCAGCTCACTGATACTCCTGTCAACTGGTTATGAAAATCATCTGTGAAGCTCATCCATTTAATAATTAATGTCGCTTATACCATTTTATTGTTATTTAAGTTGCCATTTATCTGACAAACTTTCATATTATTTATTTCCTTTAACGTATCAGCCATAATTAATTTAAGCTCTTGGCTTGATAAATCCATTCTCTAGAGCCCCTGTGGTATTACATTGTGTGTTCCTTCACTTAATTTTTAGTCATGTTGCTTGTCTCCTGTGTGCCTAATTATTATTACTATTTATTGTTTGAGTGCTGGACATTATATGTAAAAAATCATAGAAGTAATTTGAGACCGAGAATGATGTTACCCTCCTGCAAGGAAAATTTACATGTGCTTCTGACCAGAAGGGATTGCTGAGAGTTCCAGCAGTCCAAGGTTTCAGTGTGTAGGAGGGCCAGTTTGCTTCTGATTCACCTTATGTTGATGGTATTGCCCTGATCCCTGTGGTGTTGCCTGTCAGGGTCTCATCTCAAAGTATGAAGGTTTTACTGAGGCCTTGCCTTGGCAATCTGTGGACTTCAGTTTTTGTCCCTGTAGTCCTGTGAGGTTTTCAGAAGTCTTGCTCATTTTTTCACCCTCTCAGTCACTTCTGAAGTCAGCAGATGCCTGTCGCAGAAAAAAGCACCCTGAAATTCGTGCTCACCTCTCCTCAGATTCATCTTCGCTCATATCTTACTGCAATACTCTTTTATTGCCTTGCCAGCTGATCTGCAGAGGGTTGCGCAAATTATATAATCTGCTTTTACTGGAAATGGAAGTTCAAAGTGATGTATATTTTTTATAAGAATTTTATCTTACTAATAATGAGTCATTCGCACTAATCTAGATTTATACCTATTTTCAACCCAAGTTACAGATGATATTATTTTTAAATAGAAAAGGCAGAAACATCTAACTGTATTTAAACTAGCTAATGAAGAATAACAGTAAATAACATCTATAGAAGCACTTAAAGGTATGCCAGGCACTCACAGTTCGAAGTGCTTTTCGTGTAACCACTCTTTTACAATAATTCTATGAAGAATTATTCAAAAAAAGAGTAAAAAAATAGCCAGAGTTCTTAATTGCTACACCCTAAAGACTTATAAATAAAAGCATGTTAAACAAATTTTATATTGTCAAATTTTTCCTATTGTTTTTAGTATTTCATTATTTTATGTTAGACTTGTCATGGCTTTAGTGTTCAAGAATATTTAAATTTATACTAGATGTTCTCTTTAAGAGAATGAAAGTAAGTAATCTATATTAGAGAATTGCACTAAAATGATTAATTTTTAATTAGAAGGTAAGAGAGATACGTTTAGTTACATGTATGTGGGTAGAGGGGAAAAAGACAATTAAGATCACCAGCCAGATTGAGTTGGGAACATCCACTAGCCATCTTATTCCATTGTTTTTTTCTCTGTTTATTTTCCCTTTATTTATTTTTAAATGTGGATTGTAATGCAGAAGCTATATATTTTAAATGTTATGTTTTTCGTAGGGTAGTCTTTGAATTTAAAGATTGCGTCTTATATTCTAATTAATTGCTTTTACATATTGAATAAAATACTTGTTTTAAGCATAGAATTACTCTACTCTTCTGGCATGATGCTGGAGTGCTGCACGTTAAGAGAGAGAGCACTCTTAACGCCTTAAAATCCCTCTATGAAATGTCGGCATAATGATTTAATACACAATATTACATATAGTGTATGTTGATGAGATAGATTCCCTTGCTAGTTTATTTTAACTTTTATCTTTAATCATGACTGATTCTAATATAATATGATCACAGACTGTTAACCATATTTTCAGTCGATGAAAAAAATATTTTATTAGGCACACATTTCTAAAAGTCCTGGTCTTGCTGAAAATCTATTGTCCAACATATTTTCCAAGCAGTTCTTTTGTGAAGGTATTTGCATATTTTCGCTACATGAAAAAATAGTAATAATAAGTTAGTGAAAGAAAAAAACATACAAGAGGCAAGGAGCAAAATTGATCTGTATGAAGCTTTGCATGTAAAATACAAAATTGCTTAGCTTGATTTTGTGTAACAATCTTCTTCCTTCTACATTTTAAGGAGAGAAATGCATTCTTTAGTTTAAATGGTTTAAATATTTTATAGTTTTTCTGTTAAATAATATCATTATGGGATAAGTACTTCTAAAGAGGTTATAATCTATTTCATTTATTTTAGCCTATCTCCAGAGAGTGCCCCCTACAGGAGTATTTGTGCAATGTCCTAATAAAAGTCTAAAACTTGTGTAAGTAAAGGCATTCATTTTTATTTGATTCTTGTGTGGTGTGCTTTGCAAACGTGAAGCCTCCAAACAGTTAGGTAGATCATGTGTTTATTTATCTGAGTTTTATGTAAAGAACAAGAATCTCTGCCTGCCAATTCTCACTCCTAAAGAGACATTAAGATATGATTTCACTAACACATTTGGGGGTAGGTTAGCCCATTATTTTTTGGAATATGGTCTCTTTTTTCTGGCATTATTGAGCAAGAGAGCTTTTATCTTTTACTGCCCATTTAACTTACTCTATTTTATGGCTAATTGTCATATGCACATATGCCAGCATGAGCAGCTTGGATCTTACAATACCAAAAATGATGTGAAAATAGCAAGATAGAATAATATGTAAGACGAGAATGTGCTATCTCCCCGTTAACCACACTGTTAGGTTTTATGTCTTTGGTTTGTTATTCTGTCTCAAAATCTCATATCTAGCTCCAAATAAAAGTTTAAAAATTATTTCAAAATAACTTTATTAGTTTTCTGAAATTATGAAAAGTAAAATGACCCCTGAAAATTAGCAGACAGAAGACAGTCAAAATCACCTACAATTTACTTATCAATCATAACCACAGTGTACATTTTGCAATATATTCTTAAAAGCTTTTTTTCTCTGGATACACAAACACATAGAAAGAGAATATACCTATTTGAAAGGTAGATTCTTTTAATAATTGAATGGACTTCAATTAAGTGAAGTTATGAGACACCGTGTACCATAGACATACATGCATCCTAGATATGCAGGAGAGACTTGGTAAGACCTAAGAAGTTTCTTACATTGTTATTAATTCACTTTGATTTTGTATTTTCCTGTTTCTACAAATGAATTTTTGCATCACCGAAAGGCCACTCTTTAATTATCTGAGTTGCAAATATGGTGTGAACAATTCAGTGTCACAGTGCTTTTAAAAATCTGTTAAGCTTTGTGTTGATGTCATGTCAGGCATATGGTAATTGTCTGGGTCACCAGTATAATATTCCTTATTTGGAATATGGTTTCTTAGCAACTCTTGCTTTTTTCTAATGGCTGAATTGATTTCTGCACATTTGTAATGCTTCCTACTGCATCAGAAATTGTCACCTTGTGTGCAAATGTTACAGATCAAATTTACATGTAGATTCAATTCTAAGAAAATATTCTGCTTTATCACTTGCTTTTAATGTGTTTGTTCAAAGGTGAAACCGACCAAAGAAATATAAATTTAGTAAAACCTCATTAAATCATACCTTACTCTTTGGGGAAAATGGTAATTTTAAAAACGATGTCCAAAATACATGCAAATAGTTCCTGGTGGGAGACCTGTCGAAGTTGAAACAGAGTTATTTGACTATCAAATGCAGCAGGTTGGTAAGAAGATAGGCCAGACTATACACTGAATGTTCCAGAAGATGGAAAGCTTTTACTTTAGAGGCAGTTTGTCATTTCAACTTAGATGAAACCTGACTCTCCATGATCCTGGTGAAGCTTTGCTAGGAGTGACTTTTACTCATTTGTTCAACAAATGTTTTTGAAAACTGTTTTCTAGACAGTTGGCTAGGCACTGGCAATGTAAAGGTAAGCAAACAGAATATGGCTCCGACCCTCCCAGAAATTACATTCTATGGAACGAACACCTGTAAATGACTGACTTGATTATTAGCAAGTGGAAATAGACTCTTGGATTTCTCTCAGTGATGTTTTAATATTGACAGCTTTTTGTTGAGTTTTTAGAAATATTTTGCAAAGACTAAATTTTTCTTAGACTATGTAAGATGTTGTACATTCAGACCTGCGTTTTGTTGGTGTCTGTGCAGATTTTGCATATATCTAGGGAAATGGAGTTGAAAGACGTTAAAAACCAAGTATATGCTAATGGTTGCTTTAATAGTTTATATATCATCTCATTTAATCTACACAATAGCTCTGTGTAGTTTTTATATATTTTAAAGTTCAAGAAGTAAGACATTGTGTGGTTAAAGAATATGTGTAAGATCATGGAAAAAATAATATATACTGTATACATTTTATATGTCAAATTTGTGCCAAGTGTTTTATACATTTTATCTCTTCTGGCCTGATCCCCCAAAATCTTGCAAAGTAAGTTTTATTAATCTTGTTTTACATTTGAACATTTTGAGATTCAGAAGTTTACATAATTTTACCAGGATTATGCAGCTAAACAATTGCAGAACTAAATTCAAACATGGGTGTATCTGCTTGGAAAAAACACTTTGATCTTCCCTATACCAAACATGTTAATACCTCGTCAGAATGTCCAGAGTGGAATTGTTACCTGAATACTTAACAAGAGTTGCTTCTCATGCGTGTTTACTATGTTGCAGGCATTATGCTAAGCTAAAGTGTGGGCATACTTGCTCAGTCTGTCTCCTCTGTCTCCTCTGTCTCCTCCCCCTCCTCCCTTCCTCTCTTCCCCTTTTCTTCTCCACTTCCCTCTCCTCCCCTCTCTCCAAGACACACATGTAGTTAATTTATTTACATTTATATGTGTATTAAGCACATTTTCATATTTGTGATATATATGTATATACCCTATATATACTATGTTTTTTCTATACATATATACCTATGACAAAGTGTAATTTATAAATTAGACAATTTCAGGGATAGAAAATTTGTTCTTACCATAGATCTTAGCAACCTCGGTATACCATTTTTTTTTCTTTCCTTAAGTCGAGAACTTTCATTTTTTCACTTTAGAGGAGCTCTTTAAGGTTTATCTTTGGCGTATTTGAACGGCCATCATCACTACTCTTGTTCTTTGGGGTCATTATTAATTAAAATAAAGGTTACTTGAACACAGACACTACAATACCTCAACAGTTGGTCTGGTAACCCACGTGGCTACTAAGGACTAAATGGGCGGAGAGCAGCTAGCTGCGGGGTGGAGGCTGGACAAAGGGGTGATTTCATGTCCCAGGCAGGCCAGAATGGGACAAAGCTAGATTTCATTATGCTAATCAGAATAGCTCACAGTTTAGAACTTATGGATTGTTTATTTATGACATTTTCCATTTAATGGTTTTGGTTAACTCCAGGTAACTGAAACCTCAGAAAGCAAAGCTACAAATGAAGTGGGGGCTACTGTTTGTACTCCATCTTATCATGTAAATCTTACAGCAGTCACGGACTATGAATCAGATTTTATTGTCCTTATTTACAAATGAGAAAAACAAGACACAGGTAAAAGGACTTACTGTCAAATAAGAGCAAGTAGGTAAATATGACTAAGAGGAGATTCGGAACTGAAATTTAGATCTGTTTGACTTCAAAGTCCATGCTCGTAACCATTACCCTACACTGCCTCCCATGACATAATTACAACATGGGAGTTCTAATCTTATGACTAATCTTTAATCTTTCTTGAAAAAATTATTGCTCTTTTTCTTCCTTAAGAAAGAAGTGTTCAGATGTAATAGCAGTGCAATCACTTGAAGGCATTCTAATTTGAGGCACACTCTACTGACTATAACTGTACTTGGAGACGTTGAAATAATAATTATGTCTGCATTTAATATTAGGAGCCAAAAATTCATAGTTTTATAAAATTTCAAAATCTCTGAAGAAAAATTAAATTGGAAATAATATTGAAATATAAACTTCTGTAATATTAGTTTTTTATAAAGAATGGAAGATATGATCTCCTCTTTGTTGCAACATAACAATCCAAAACCAGGAAAAGAGAGATTTGAAACCATAACAGAGAATTCAAAAGAAATATTGTTTTTTAGGACATATTTTCCAGATGGTATCAGTTGATCTTTCTGTATATTTAGTTATCCAAGATCACTTTTATATTTACAATAAGCAAAGCGCTGACTGGAAGTGAAGACTATAATAAAATAGTTTGATCATTCAGCCAGCAAGCATTTACTGAATTTCTCTCATGTGCAAAACTACATAATTGAGTTGCAGACTAACTGCAGGAGTGCCAAATACTAATCTGTTTTTTTCTTGGCTCTCATTAACTCAAAATTCTCTCTACACAATACCAAAACATCTGGTCACTTAAATCCATTCAGTCAAAAATTCAATCAGTCGCCCAGATTTTCAGACTCCAGGATTCCATTCAACTTGTTTGCCTTAATTATTACTTTATCTGAAAGCTATGTCAAATAGTCAGTAGCCTATGTTTGGTCATTTCGACATGCCTGGCATCTTCTCTAAAAGATACAGACACAGAAGAGAGAAAACACAAAATGCATTCCTCATGAGGCTTCAGTCAATTGTTTCCACAGACTCCTGTGTTGTCCTCGGTCTCCTAATTCTATTTATGTTCCTTTATGAGTTTGTTTCCCCCTCCCTAGCCTTTTATATTTTCAAATATTTTGCCATATAATTTACCTGGTATACAAGTAGGTACACTGAATTCTGGTGTTTATACAAATTTATCATAGTCTCCATGCCTTTTTTCATATTTTCTCATATTTCTCTTATTCCAAATTTTCATATTCAGGACCATGTCCTTTTAAAAAATACTAAATGTATTCCATGCTTATATTTCACCTCTACCACTGAGACAAAAATTAGTAATTTTCGTACCAAAAGTATAATGTGAAATAAAGTGTAACTGCTTCATTATACCAGTATTGAGAGTATATATTATAAGGTTATGATACAGTGTGATGTCTTAATCTATAAAATGAGTATCTTATGCTATATTGAAATCATTTTTTCACTATTTAGCTATGTTATTATATCAAACTATAGCCAAAAATTATTGTCTGTAATTTTTTCTTATTTTTTTTTAACTCTACTTTGTGAAAATGCCCATCTTATGATTAAAAAGGCATGTCCAGGGGAGCAAGAGTCATACCATACTTTTAAAATATACACTCTATCAGAAGTCCAAGTATAATGTATCAGCCATAAACAACCACAGCAAAGCTTTCCTTTTCAGTTTAGCACTTCTAGGATTGTTTATGATTTCAAATATTTTCTCCAAAATGACTAATCCTTATTTTAAGTTGGAAAAATTATTAGTGTATTCAAGTAGATTGGTATTTTGATTTGACAAATTATCTCAAGAAGAAATGTTTCTATCCAGAAACATTTTTATAGCATTGCTTAGATAGCGAATTAATGTAAGATTCTAGAACCAACTGTATTTGTCAAAAGACTCCAAATGTTTTGTGATTTGCTGCTGCTGTCTGGTAGAGCAATACAATTATGACCTTAAATTAAGTGTTTGGCTTTACTGAACTGGTACTAATATGCCCTTCCTTTTTTGCTTATAGTCTACTTTAGCCAGAACTAACCAAAGGTAAATTACAAAGAGTAATTATATAGGAGCTTAGGAAATTCAGTTATAAATAACAATTAGTAATTGTAAGATTGTACGAGAAGATTTGGAGGACGACTCTCTCATTCCGTGTGCAATAAAACAGCTGTAACTAGTTAGCAATGGAATCTCAATATTTGAAATTTACCAAGGAAGCTAATGAAGAAGATAAGGCCAACCAGAAAGAGAAGAGATAGTTGTGAAGTTTTTGTTTTTTTCCAGCAACTGTTCATCATGATAGAAGGGTGTTTTTTGAGGTGATTATATGAAAGAAGTAGAAAACATTGCACAAATCTGGCAGATGATTCAATTATTTTGACCTCTTGAGGGTCATTTTTCTTATTATTATAGTATATTATATATAATGTATGGCATATTATATATACATATAATATAGTATGTTATAATAATATTAACAAAGTATTACTATTTTTACTATTTCTTTTTAATTCTTTTAAAAACTATTAATTATTTTTTCTAGTTCCTGAATTTGTCTGTGCTAGATAGGGCCTTTCATTATGCTTTTGGGACAACTATTCACTAGAATTTGGTCAAAGTTAACAAGTAGATTTCTTCTGTTAACCTTCAGCATTTCCTGTTGTTAACCTGGGTTTGTTGTTAGCTTGCAAAAGGAAAACACCAATATGTAATGAATATCCTTTTGCATCCCCACTCCTTCTTCATCTCATCTTTAACAACATAATCCTTTTTGAAAATAAGAGAGTGTAGTGATGTGTTTTCAGATCTGAACATTTTTTCATTATTTATTATATCTGTTACCATCATCAAATATGTCAAAGAAATTAGAGTATTTTTATACACTTCACCCAAATATCATTATTGTTCATTTATTTAGAAGCTAACCTAAGGAATAATTATGACCATTATAAAAATTCGTGGCCACATAAGTAATAATCCTATGTTAGCATGTTGTATCAGCCCAATTCAGAAATTCATACACAGCCATGCCTCAGAACTCATCATAGCTTAGAACTGTTCCAACTCTAGAATCTTATCTCCACATGTCCTTTCTTAATCACAAGCTCTTGTTCTTCTGCCACTTCCTATTTTACCATTTCCACTGATCACTGTGACCTCCATTCTAGTTTTTCAGTCTATTATTTATCTTTTGGCTATTTTGCATTCTGTATTAGTTTGCTATGGCCTCTTTAACAAAAATCCACAAATTTTGTGGCCTAATAGAAATTTATTGTCTCAGTTCTGGAGATTAGAAGTCTGAGATCAAAGTGTTGGCAGGGCCATGAAGTCTCTCTGAAAGCACTAGGAAAAGATCCATTTCAGGTCTCTCTCTTATCTTCTGGTAGTTTTTTGGCTGTGGCAGCGTAATGCCGAACTTCACGTGGCATTTTCCCTGCATGCATGCCTGTCTCTGTGTCTGAATTTCACCTTTTTATATGGATACCAGTCATGTTGAATTAGGGGTTCACTCTACTCCATTATGACCTCATCTTAACCAATTCCATCTACAATGACACTATATCCAAATAAGGTTACATTCTGAGGTACTGGAGGTTAAGACTTCAACTATGAATTTGGGGTTGGGCAGTTTACAATCCAGTCCATATTACTTTATCTAGCCAGGATTCCATTGTCTCCTATCTCACTCAACATTGCTCCTGACAACCCTCTAGTTTGACTTGTCTTATCTTATATCATACTGGACTACCTAAATATAAATTCTTAGTCTGGAATTAATGAGTATTATCAGATAAATGATATAATTGTGATAATTAAATATCCACTAAAAATGCATACCTTTTGAACTCATCTAGTCCCTAAATTTTCATGGATGTCATCCTACTATTCCCTACCTGTGACAGTAGTAAATATTTTTCACTCCCTCTAAGTTTGTGTCTTAACTTTGTTACTTTTATTCTCAAGAGACTGTTTCTTTCCTAGTTAAATGAAGATAGAATACATCAATATAAACTATCTCAATTTTTCTTTCCTATCCCTCTCCAACATACTCCTTTATTCGAGTGGGGTTTTTTTTTGCCTCTTTTATCTCTCCCCTCAAATGGCCCCCATGTATCAACAAAATATCCTCTATAATTAACACAAAATTGTCATTTTCTTTTAAAACTTTCCCTTCTAGCTGTGCTGTGTTCTGCTTCTCTGTTTGTAATCAAACAACAACGAAGTCACTCTGTTGACTCTCCCTTGCTTACAAAATAAGGACAACATCCTAATCAATACCTTTAATCTGTCTACAAACTATCTTTTCAAACCTTTATCCAATTAAATAAATAATATTCTACCTTAATATTATGGCATTAAACATACCAGACTAATTGCTATTCTGTACATTGTTGCCACTTTACTTTAGCCATGCTGTTATTGTTTTGTACTATTTGTTCTATTTCTCTTGTGTTTTTGTTTGTTTGTTTGTTTTCTTATTCTACTGTTCCCTTTTGGCCCAGCTCAACTCCTGTTAGGTGATTTGCAATACTCAGATTCTTTTTAATGGTAATTGTTTGTTTCTTCTTTAGAAACTTTATAACTTCTGTCACACTTAGCTGTTGATATTTAACATATCAATCTTGCAAAAAAATTGTTTATATATATTGCTGTGTACTTTGATCTAAACTGTAAGAACATTCATCTCTAGGACTATGTCTTGTTTATACATTATGATGCAATCAATTTATTAATATTTGTTGAATTAAATTAAAACTGAAGTACTAATGCAGAATATTCATTAGTATTCTCTGACGTATAGAGAAAATGATATCCTAATATATATTTATTCTTTATTTTTCATACATTGCTTTTTCATCTAAAATATTTATCAAGACACTACTGTGTGCTTGATACCAGATACCCAGTAGGTATAAAAAACTTCAATTTATTATAATTATAATTTCATTCTATAATTAAGCCCAGTATAATGTTTGGAGAACATAGCATTGCCTTTATGTTTTAAATTAAAAAAGACAAGTGTATTTTTTAAGATAAATCATCAAATTCTTGTGGGTGTTTTCATGTGGCCTATTAGTAACCATAGCCCAAGAACCTGGAATGTAACACAGTAATATTCATGTCAATAGTCAGACACATTGGAAACCAAGTCCTGTGTCAAGTCCCAGGAAGGGAATCTCTAAGGGAATAGAGAAATGATGTAATCTGATGACTAGATGAGCGAACCTAACCAAAGGAGCATAAAACTTCAGAAGAGAGTCTTCACAAACTGGATTAATTAAGCTGATCATATCCAATTCTTCTATACACTTTTACTGCCTAAGCTGACAAGGATCTGGAGATAGAGCACATTCTTTCTTTTGATATGTATACATTTTAATGTCTTGAATCTAGAGACTACTTTCAAAATTCACTGAAATTACTAAAGATTGAATAATTAGCCCTTTCTCTCATTGACTATTATTAAAATTGTCATTATTAAGCCTTCGCTGTGAAAAGTACAAAATGCACCAATGGTTGGGCTATTCAAATATTTTGCAGAGCAACATTTTCCTATTAAGATAGTATCTTTAAAGAGGAGACATATGAATTAATATGCGGTGGCACATAGAGAAAATTAACCAGGCATCATCTTTTCATTTAAGAAGCACTCAGTGATTAAATTCCAGAGCTAAAAATTCATCCTTAAAAGTTAAAGTTTAGCAGAATAGCTAATTTTATTTTATAACTGTCAACTTGACTGACAAGTAAGACTTATCAAGTATGTTTCTATTCTTGTAATTCAGGGACACCTTGAAAATATTTCCTAAAGGAAAAGAAATATATGGAGAAAAAAATAAAAAAAAAGAAACTGCCTTTTTCAATGAGAACATATTTAAGATAAAATATAGAATATTTTCTACATCTATGATAGTGCTAAACCCATTAGACTGGAAAATGCCTTGTTTGTAGAGTGACTGGTATAAATAAAATAGTTTATTCTTATTTAGCAACCATTTGTAGGGCTGCATAGTTCATTTTATTTCTAGTAGTGTCATTCCGTGTTTTTATGCAATTTGCATTGGTACTATATTATCTAACTGCAGAAAGGGCTGTATTAGAATTTAGAATTTTAGCTTTGTAATAACTCATTGAAATATTCAATATTTTATTATGTTGTTATCACTGGTACATTTAGTGCTAGGTGTTTCCATGTGGCTATATTGGATGTCATCTAAGTCATGTGAATAGAAGTGATTTTCATCACTCATTTTCACAGTGAGATTGACATACATTTCAAAGAACTACAGCTTTGGCATCTGTGTTTCATGTGCCATTTTGCTGCCTCATGTCCTTCTGTTATGGTACAAGACAGACAGGAATATCAGTACCATAATTTTAAAAAGAGATTTAATTAACATACTATGAAATTCATCTTTTTAAAAGTGTACAGTTCAGTGTCTTTCAGTATATTTATCACATTCAAAGTTGTTTAGCCATCACTATTATCTAATTCCAGAACATTTTCTTCACACTATACTCACTAGCAGTCACTTTCCATTTCCCCTCTTTCTTCCTTGCCTCTGAGAACTGCTAATCATTCTGTCTCTATGGATTTGCCTGTTCTTAATATTTCATATAAATGTAATCACACAGTATGTAGTCTTTTGTGACTGGCTTATTTCACTTAGCATAATGTTTTCAAGGTTCATCCATGTTGTAGCATTATTGTTACTCCATTCATTTTCATGGCTGAATAATATTCCATTGTACATATGTATCATATTTTGTTTATCCATTCATCAATTGACTGACCTTTGGGTTTCCATCTTTTGGCTACTATAAATACTACTGCTATGAAAATTCATGTACAAGATTTTACATGAACACTTATTTTCAATTCTCTTGGGTATATACCTAGGAATATGACTTTTTGAGGAACTGCTAAATGGTTTTCCAAAGCAGTTGCACCATTTTACGTTCTGACTAGCAATATTTGAAGGTTTCAGTATTCATACATCCTCACCAACACTTGTGATTTTTGTCAATCTTAAATACTATATATAAAAAAAAATTCATTTATAGCTTGCATGATATTTTTGCTTATGGATTTTGAGGACTTCCTAAATTTATGTCATATACATTTCTCTTAGAGGTTTCATTTTGTTGGGAGATATTTTTTCAGTACTTTTAGAATATAATGTTGCTCTAAAAATTATGTGACACTCAACCCCTTCTATAATATTTTTTAATTTTATGACATTTATTGGTGTAACATTGGTTAATAATGTTATATGAATTTCATGTGTATAACTTTATAATATGATATCTGTATACTCTATTGTGTGCTCACCAGCCCAATGCTAGTCTCCTTTGGTCACCATGTACAAAACTTTTGAAGAAAGGCATACTGTGCATTTAGTAAGATCAATAGTTTGATGATTCTATTAAGAGTTACGAGTGAAATTGAAGAGTACATTTGGTTACACCAGCTTTGAACTTTCTCTACCTGCCCTGTAAATTAGGGCAATTGGTTGTATAATTTTGATGTCCCAGACTTCACACTCTTGTGGTTATAAAAATAGATTGAAGGAAACACATCATTTCAAAGCAAATAAACAAGTAAACAAACAGATCTTCAGGTCTCCTTTATATTTCCTTTATTTTTATTTTTATTTATTATGGTCACATTGATTAACTCAATCCAATAAGATTTAACTGTATACTTAAATAGTAAGATCTGTATATATTTACATTGTGTGTTCACCTCCCATAGTTAGATTTCTTCTGTCACTACATATTTGACCCCCTTTACCCCAGGATCTACCTCCCCCCTCCTCCTCCACTCCTTACCTTCTGGTAACCACTAGTTTATAGTCCATGTCCATGAGTCCATGAGTTTTTTTGTCCTGTTCAATTGTTGCTTTTAGGTTTATATCCCACATATAAGTGATAACATGTGATTTTCAACTTCTTCTGTTTGGCTTATTTCACTTAGTATGAATTATCTCGAGGTCCATCCAGGTTGTCACAATAGCAGTATTTCATCTCTTCTTATGGCTGAGCAATATTCCATTGTATATATGTACCATGGCTTCTTTAGCCAATCATCTATCATAGGGCACTTCAGTTGCTTTCATGTCCTGGCCACTGCGAATAATGCTGCTATGAACATCGGTGTGCAAATATCTTTTCGAATATGAGTTTTTGAGTCTTTGGGGTAAATAGCCAGTAGAGGGATTGCTGGATCATATGGTAGATCAATTCTTAGCTTTTTTAGGAACCTCCATACTATTTTCCATAGTGGCTGTACCAATTTGCAGTCTCACCAGCAGTGTATGAGGGTTCCTTTTCCTCCACATCCTCTCCAACATTTGTTATTACTTGTCTTGTTGATTATAGCCATTCTAACAGGTATGAGATAGTATCTCATTGTGGTTTTAATTTGCATTTCCCTTATAGCTAGTGATGTTGAGCATCTTTTCAAATATTTTTAGCCATTTATACATCCTCTATGGAAAAATGTCTGTTCAGGTTCTCTGCCCATTTTTGATTGGATCATTTGTTTTATGTTGCTATTGAGTTGTATGAGTTCTTTGTATATTTTGGGTATTAGTCCTTTATCAGAGGCATTGCTTGCAAATATATTTTCTCATTCAATGGTTGTGTCTTTACCTTGCTGATGATTTCTTTTGCTAAGCAGAAGCTTTTTAGTTTGATGTAGTCCCATTCATTTATTTTTGCTTTTAATTCCCTTGCTTTTGAGGTCAGATTCATAAAATCCTCTTTAAGTCCAAGGTCTTTGAGTTTCATTCCTATGTTTTCTTCTATGCATTTTGTTGTTTCAGGTCTTATATTCAGGTCCTTAATCCATTTTGAGTTAATTTTGGCGTGTGATGTTAGATAACAGTCTAGTTTCACTCTTTTGCATGTGGTATTCCAATTTTCCCAGCACCATTTATCGAAGAGGCTTTCCTTTCTCCACTGTATGTTTTTTTTTGGCTTTTTTGGTGAAAATTATTTGCCCATATAAATATGGGTTTACTTTTGGACTCTCGATTCTGTTTCACTGGTCCGTATGCCTGTTTTTCTGTCAATACCATGCGTCTTGATTGCTATCACTTTGTAATATAATTTGAAGTTGGGCAAAGTCATACCTCCAGGCTCTTTTTTTTTTCTCATGATGGCTTTGGCAGTTCAGGGTCTTTTGTGCTTCCATACAAATCTGATGATTTTTTGTTCTATTTCTTTAAAAAATACCAACAGGATTTTGATGGGGATTGCATTAAATCTGTATAATGCTTTAGGTCATTTTAACTATGTTGATGCTTCCAATTCAAGAACATGGAGTATCTTTCCAATTTATATCTTCTTCAATTTCTTTTAATAGGGTCTTATAGTTTTCATTATATAAGTCCTTCACATGTTTTGTTAAATTTATTTCTAGGTATATTATTCTTTTTGTTGCAATTGCAAGAGGAATTATTTTTTCCACTTCTTTTTCTGACACTTCATTCTTAGTGTATAGGAATGCTATGGATTTTTGAACATTGATTTTGTATCCAGAAAATTTATTGTATTTGCTTATTGTTTCTAGTAGTGTTCTTGCAGAGTCTTTAGGGTTTTCTATATAGAGAATTGTGTCATCCACAAAGAGTGGCAGTTTGACTTCTTTGTTTCCTATTTGGATGCCTTTTATATTGTTCTCTTCCATGATTGTACTTCCTAGGACCTCCAATGTTATTTTGAATAACAGTAACGATTGAGGACAGTCTTGCCTTGTTCCTGATTTAGAGGGAAGATTTTTAGTTTTTCACCATTAACTATAAAGTTGGCTGAGGGTTTGTCATATATGGCCTTTATTATGTTAAGGTACTTTCTTTCTATACCAATTTTGTGAAGTGTTTTTATCATAAATGGATGCTGTATCCTGTCAAAGGCTTTTTCTGCATCTATTGACATGATTACATGATTTTTTTATTTTTAATTTGTTTATGTAGTGTATCCCATTAATTGATTTGCATATGTTGAACCATCCTTGTACCCCTGAGATGAAGCCCACTTGATTGTGGTGTATAATCTTATTAAAATGTTGCTGTATTCAGTTTGCTAGTATCTTATTTAGAATTTTCGCATTTGTGTTCATGAGAGATATTGCTCTGTAATTTTCTTTTTTTGTGTTATCTTTACTAGGTTTTGGTAACAGGGTAATATTGGCCTCAGAAAATGACTTAGGAAGTATTGCCTCCTTTTTGATTTTTTGGAAGAGTTTGAGGAGAATAGGTATTAAATCTTCTTTGAGTATTTGGTAGAATTCCCTGGTGAAGCCATCTGGTCCTGGACTTTTACTTTGTGGTAGATTTTTGATGATTGTTTCAACTTCCATACTGCTGATCAGTCTATTTAGCTTTTCCAGTTCTTCTTGATTCAGTCTAGGAAGGTCGTATTTTTCTAAGTACTGGTCCATTTCTTCTAGGTTATTAAATTTGGTGTTATATACTTTTTCACAGTATTCATGTATGATCCTTTGTATTTCTGCAGTTTCTATTGTAATTTCCCCTCTTTCATCCCTGATTTTGTTTATTTGTGTCCTTTCTCTTTTTTCTTTAGTGAGTCTAGCCAAGAGTTTGTCAATTTTATTAACCTTCCCAAAGAACCAACTCTTTGTTGTATTTATTTTTTTATTGTTTTTCTTTGTTTTCAATTTCACTTATTTCTGCTCTAATTTTGATGATTTCTTTCCATCTGCTATATTTACTTCATTTGTTCTTCCTCTTCTAGTTTTTTAAGATGAAGTATTAGGTTGTTTATTTGGGCTTGTTCTTGTTTTTGGCTATTGGTCTGCAATGATATGAACTTTTCTCTTATGTCCTCTTTTGCCATTTCCCAGAATTTTTGATACGTTGTACTATCATTATCAATCATTTCTATGTATCTCTTGATCTCTCTTTTTATTTCGTCTCTGACCCAGTCATTCTTCATTAGCATATTGTTTAATCTCTTTGTATTTGTGGTTCTTTCCTCTTTCTTTTTACAGTTGATATCTAGTTTCAAAGCCTTATGATCAGAGAATGCATTTGGTATGATTTCAACCCTCTTATATTTGTTTAGGCTATCTCTGTGTACCAGTATGTGGTTGGTTCTTGAGAATGTTCCATGCACACTAGAGAAGAATATATAAGCAGCTGTTTTGGGATGGAAGGCTCTGTAAATGTCAGTGATGTCCAGTTGGTCTAATATGTCATTTAAGGATGTTATCTTCTTATTCATTTTCTGTTTGGATGATCTGTCCATATCTGACAGTGGGGTATTTAAGCCCTCTACTATCATAGTGTTTGGGTCTTTTTCTTCCTTAAGTACTGTTAGTAATTGCTTTACATATTTCTTGGCTCCCTGATGGGCAGCATAGACATTAATAAGTGTTATGTCTTCTTGGTACATAATTCCCTTTATCATTATGAAGCGTCCCTCTGTTTCTTTCTTTACCTTTTTTTATTTTGAACTCTATTTTGCCCGATACTAGTACCACTATTCCTGCTTTTCTCTTAATGCTATTTGCTTAAAATATCATTTTCCACCCTTTCACATTGAGTCTATATTTGTCTTTGGAGCTAAGATGTGTCTCCTGGAGGCAACATATGGTTGAGTTATGTTTGTGATCCATTCTGCAGCTCTGTGCCTTTTTATTGGTGAGTTCAGTCCATTTACATTTAGGGTGATTGTTGAAATATGAGGTCTTCTTATATCCATTTTATCTTTTGCTTTCTGGTAGCTCGGTGTTTCCATTGCTTCCTTGTCCTTGTGTTTCTGTTTTCTTTGTTTTGGTTGGCTTTTATGGGTTTTCCCTCTGGTTCTTCCTGTTTATATTATATACTTCAGTTCTGAATCTTCTGTGCATGGTTACCATTACGTATATGTAAAGGTTAGTATATATATATATATATATATATATATATATATATATATATATATACACACATACATACAGTCATCCATTTTCTTCTGCATGTGCCTTATCTCCAATCCCCTTTGCAAATTTGGGTATTTGAATCCTCTTATTTTCAATTTCAATTATTGTTGTCTCAATTTGTCCCTATGTATGCTGAATGTTCATTACTATCTTGCTATTGCAAATCTCTTCTTATTTAAGCTTATAATGCCCTGTTCCTAGTAAGGATTGCACTCCTCTTCTTCTGTCAGCCTGCTAATCACCTTACTCCTAATTATATAATTTTTTGTTATTTTGTTTTAGTTGAGCTGACCCCTTTCAGTATAGTGCAGGTGTCATAGTAGAGAATTCCCTCCATTTTTGTATGTCTGGAAAGGCCTTTATTTCTCCTCATATCTAAAGGAAAGCTTAGCTAGATACATTATTCTAGGCTGGTAGTTCCTTTCACTTAATAATTTGAATGTTTGATTCCACTCTTTTCTGCTTGGAAGGTTTGTGCTGAGAAGCCCGATGATAACCTAATGAGTTTTCCTTTATAAGTTACCATCTTCTCCCTGGCTGCTCTGAGAATTTTGTCTTTGTTGTTGATTTTTGATACTTTTAATACAATGTGTCTTGGAGAAGGCCTTTTTGTGTTGAGATAATTGGGTGTCCTGTTGACTTCTTGAATTCCAGGCTCCAGTTCATTCTTTAGATTTTGGAAATTCTTGTCTACTATTTGCCTGAAAATGCTTTCTAGTTCCTGCTCCTTTTCCTCACCTTCAATAATGCCCATTATTCTTATGTTTCCTCTTCTGATGGTATCAACTAGGTCTTGTATTTCTCTTTTATTATTTTATATTCTTCAGTTTCTCTTTTCTTCCTTCTGATTTATTTCTAAATTTTTGCCTTCAGTATCATTGATCCTTTCCTCCATTTGGTTGACTCAATTTCCCAAGCTTGCTATTTCATTTTCCAACTCTTGCAGTGTGTGTGTGTGCGTGTGCGTGTGCGTGTGCCTGTGCGTGTGCGTGTGCGTGTGCGTGTGTGTGTGTGTGTGTGTGTGTGTGTGTTTTATCTCCAGGAGATCTATTCTATTCTTTTTGAGAGTTTCAGTCTCCTTGCTCTGCTCGTCTAGTTGGTTTTTCAATTGCTGAAATTGTTGATGTGACTCATTTCAGAACTCACTGAGTTTTTTCAGAAGTACCATCCTGAATTTCGTCATTTAAGTTACATATTTCTATGTCTGTAAGCTTATTTTCTGGAGAATTTTCTCTTTCTTTATGAGATGACTTGTCACCTTGTTTGTTCATAGTGTTTAACGGACTGTTTCTCTGCCTGGGCACTAATGGAAGTGTGTTCTGCTTTTTTTCCAGAAAGAAGATTTATTATATAAAGGTCTCTCTTTAACCTGTTGCAAAGTAGGCACTTTTCTTTGGGTTCCCAGTAGGTGGCGTCTAAGCCTCTTGGATCCCTGCTTCATATGAAGACTTAATAATGCCTTTTTTTTCTTATAGATGTTTGATTGCATTCACTACTCTCAGTCTCAGTCCCTGTCAATGTTAGTGACAGATTCAGTAACATTTACTCAGATTACCCTGGGGCTCTGTGATGATCGGTCTTGGAGGGTAAGGGGGCAGGGGTCCTCTGAGTTGGGAGATGAGGGCTGTGGCTCAGCCTCGGTTTTGTATCTGCAGCTGATAAAATCAACTGTTTTCTCAGCTGACCACTTTTCTGCTTCTGCCCTGCCGATGGCTGCATGCAACTCACAACTCTTCCAGGCAGGGCTGTTCAGGGACCTCGCTGCACCTTCTTCCCTCCCCTTCCTCCTACAGGGAACTCTGGCAGCTGCGAGAGGCACTTTCTTTATTTTTCCCAGTCTACCACCCAACACCGGGGTTCTGACCTGTGGTAGCTTTTATGTGCAGATTCCATGCTCAGACATGCTGGTGTGCAGTTTGGGGGTGTTTTTGTTGAGTTTTAGATGTTCAGCTTATTGTTCTTTTAAGGGGAGAGATCTGGGGATGTCACTCACTCTGCCATATTTCTCCAAACCTCACTTTTTCAGGTCTACATTTCTTATTTCTACTTGTTAATGACAATTATAGGTAGAGTTTTCTAGAATATTCTCATAAAAATTAAGCTGTATGATAAATATTTGATGAATATTGTACACTGTCCTTTCAGACATTTAAGAAATATGTACTACTCAACATCAATGCAACTGTTAGGACTGTTAAATTAATTGGAAATACAGCTATTCCAAAAATAAATAGAAGACCCTTTGTTAGAAACTTAATGCTAGTTGGATACTAGAAATAGGCAACCTCTAAGGAATCTTGCAACTTAATACTTGATAGTTTTAAGTTTAAGTGTAGATGTTATGGCTTGAATTGCTTGAAAGAAGAGTCGAGATAAGGCCTAGAGTGTAGATAGGTTTTTTGGCAGGTAATACCAGGGGTCAGAAATGAGAGTAGAGAGTGAGACACAGAAAGAGGAAAGGACAATGTAAGGTTACATGTTCAAGGTCACATGCCTGTGAGCAATATGGACTTGATTCTCCTGGGAGTTCCTCCTCTAAAATTCTCTGACTAGAGAAAAGCAGTCTCTATTCTATATGGGCTGAAGGTTGATGCCCAAGGGTATTAACTTCTCTCACCTCCAGGCTACAGTAACCCCAGCAGACTCTGCAGCATTAGAGAAACCCCAGAGTAAAAAGTAAACAAACAAACAAACAAACAAACAAAAATCAGGTGTGCTTGAGGCAAGAAGTTATCAATGCAGAGTGAGTCTAAGAACTTTTAGAATTGTCTACTACAACTATGGCTGAACTCAAAGGTGGGTGCAGGAGCCGCAAAGTGGAACTCCAGAAGGATAATGATAGGCATGGTACATATAACATGACTTACTCAACAGCACGAATGAAAACATGACACCCAAATATCACCCAAAGGGATTTCAAATATTTTTTTTCCTTATGAACAACAGTTAGAAAAAATAATATGATTCTACTGGGCATACAGAGACAAAAATTTGTGAAGTACTCTTTACCTCTACTATGTACAAAGCAATCTGATATTTTCTATGCTATGCTATGTTATTCTGTTCTCTTTTCTTTTTAATTTAAAAATGCTATTCATAGCTCTCTAAATTAATTTCAAAACCCATAGTTTGGAAAAACACTGGTTGAAAAGATAAACCAATTTACTAGATGTTGAAAAATAACATATTAATTAATATAATTAAAATTATGTGATCCAGATTAACATATAATGAAATATTTATAAATAAAGGTTGTACTATCAAGGTCAGTTGAGAGTTGACAGAATTCTTAAGAAACCGTTTCTTGGTTCTGAACTTCACTGTCAGTGTTTTATAATCTATAAATGAGTAAAGAACATCTAGCTCTCAAGAATATGAATGGGGTAACAACATAGGGCTGAATAATGAGGTGCTGTGTCTCCTCTTTTTCCCTCAGCTGCTCTGTTTTCCACTGTCCCCATTCATGTATATACAGTGAGGAGATAGTATATACATTCTGTGTAGGTGCATGCATATATACAGAGACAGCTGTGTGTTTGTTCTGTAATTACTGCTGGCTAGTATTATTTCAGGTCCTTTTGCACTTTATGTTTGTTTCAGGTTTATTGTTTTGACAGTTGTCATTTTTAAGCTTCTTTTTTCCTTTCATAAAGAAGAGCTTTTAGTCTCCTAAAAGCAGAGCTCTATTATCATAATCACCTTTTAGAAAAGAGAAAATTACCTGTAATTTTTATACTCTGAAGGTGTGTTGTAATAATTCAACCACCCAACTTACCCACAAAATCAATTTTTTTTAAAGAAACTACTTTGTTCTTTTCTATTTGTTCATTTTCTTTGGAGGAAATGAGAGTTTAAGAATCTGGGAAATCCCACCAAGCTTCTATGAGCTTTGGCTGTCTCTTCTTACTGTCAGCTATTGTGGATATCACTGCCACAGGAATCCACAAGCATTGCTGTTATAACGAATTCTACTAAAAGGGCACTGGTAAAGCATAAGTGAACAAGAGGATAGTAACCCTCACATCAGCCATAACATTTCCATAAGCTTTTTCATGTATAGGAATACAACCTTTGCTGGTGTGTCAGCCCCTCTGGGAACCCCACCCCTACCTCAACACTCCTGTCAATCTGTCTCATGTGACGTAACATGTGTGTCATATGAAACGAAAGTTTGGCGATGAAGTAACTTTGGGAAATGTTGCCGACTACATGAGGATTCGCAAAACACACTAGCATTTTAAAATTTCTGAGAAGTCTCAAAGTTAAGAAATTTGTTTCACTAATTTAACCCAGTATTTCCCACATATATGATTTTATAAAACATCTTTTGATATCTTGAGAGACTATGGTTAATTACAAAACTGAGTATGGAAAACAGGGTTCTAACCAAAGTGCCCTTTTGTTTCTTCATGGGTACCCTTAACATTCTTGTTCCTATGATGCTTTTTTATTCCTCTAAGTTCCCTTGGAAAACTTTCTCATCTCTTCAAACAACAAACCTTTCTCTCCTGGATAATTTCCTTATTGTTTCACCATCGTCAACTTCAGTAATATTAGTTATAAACCACACAGTCATGGTTATTTATATATGCAAATAAAAATGTCACAGTATTGATTCTTAACCCTTGTTCTTTGATTCATTTGGTGTATCAGTGTGACTTTTCAATCTCCAGAGGCGTGAACCCCTCTCCTTTCCCACCTCCATTCAGCAGTTTTTCGATCACAGTTGAAGCTGAATGAAACTGCATATGAAAGGAGTTTCACTTACAGCAAGAAAGAAGACAATATATAGACAAGCATTTTAGTTAGTACCTTACTTCCCTGACTATAATCTTCATTCATTCATTCATTCATTCAAACATCATCTACTTCATGCCAAGCATTGTGTGTAATGTTAATTGTTTTAATCCTCACAGCAACCTTATAAAGTATGCCTTGATTTCCTCATTTTACAAATAAAATAGGCTTATATAAATGAAGTGGCATACTTCAGCCAAACAGTAATATATGGCAGAGCCAGAAATCAAATCTAGGTCATTTTAGCACACAGCTTTTCCCCACTATAAACTGCTGCTCCTCAGTATTGATCATCTCTTAGGTGCTCCCAGATTTCAGTGGCTTTTACTTATGACTTCCACTTTACCAAGACTGTGCCTAAATGTTCGGCCAAAGAGAAAACACTTTTATTTTTTAATCTTAACAGTAAAGCGAAAGATGTAAACTCACCATGTGTTTCTCTAACAGATATTGATGACTATAAAAATAATTGAAAATATATAGGCTTGAAAACCAAGGCCTAATAAAAAGGATATAAATGAAAGTTTCTTTACATAATACACATATTTTCCAGACTCAAAATATATTCTTATGACTGTCATTAGTGCAGAACCACGGTAGGACTTAAGAGATTCTTGAAGAACTTATTGCAAGAGACAGAATGTGTTATCCCAATGCAAGACTTCATAGTGACTATGAGGAACTAAGGTTGCAATATAGTTTATTCTGAGAGTAGCCGTTGCATATTAGGATAGTCATTACATATGGTTAGTCATTATTTATTGGATATCTATTGTGTACAGATTGGTGAGTAGTTAAAGAGGAAGTGTCCACTAGCACTTATCACTGTGGAATAAAAACTGATTAATGTTTTTGCCATGTCATAAAAACATTTGAATATTAAAACATCAGTCCACTGAAATATTGATATGAAGCAACAAATCATAATTATAATAGATACTTGGTAGGAGTTTATTGTTTAAAAACAAGATGCAATTTAATGAGGGATATAATAATAAAATAAAATGGCTAATAACAACGTATTTTTTGAAGAAGGCAAAAAAATTAAAACACATTTCATTTTTTTTAAGTGTGTATGTGTGTGTGTGTGTGTGTACATATATCACTACACATTCCCCAAGAATTGTCACGGGGTTTAGTAAGACTCTTTTAAGTATAAACGTTATTAAATAAAAATATGAGAGCTAAATAATTTTTAGTCTGAACATTATATTCTAGAAACTGCTAGTTGCACTTTCTGTGAACTATTTAGAAGGGATAAATCTATGCCAAATAATTCAATCTTTCCTTTTCTTTTTTATAGACTCTATTAACTAATGGTGAACTTAACTTGTTTTTCTTACTCCCAAATCTAACAAAATTTATCCTTTTCCTTCGTGATTAACAAAGTTTTGGTATTTTAAATAATTTATACAAAGCAGTTCACATTCAGGAGCTAAAACAAACAAACAAACAAAATATTTGGTTAGATAATCTTTTTGGAACTATCAAAGTGGTAGTGTGGTTTAAAGACAAAGAGAAGTCAATCATTATCCACTTTTGACAATGTAAGTACAAACTTAAATGTTGTTTTTTATGAAGTATATAATTAGTTACTTTTTCATGGACCATAAAATGTGTTCTGTCCCTATCCCCCACCTGATTGTTCTGGGACGGCAAATTATAATTTTTGAATGTTAGGGAAGTCCTAGCAGACTCTGTTTTCATGCAGTAATATGGACTCACAATTGCCCTTGAAATAGCTCATAAAGCAAGTTCATTATATAGCATGACAAAGAAATACCCTGCTCATTACTTTTCATAAGTATGTCTTTCAAAAATATCTAAGAAAATATAAAATCAAAAGGATGAGGGTGGGGAAAGTGTGTACAAGATAAAGTTAAATTCTTCAAGAGAGAACAGCTCTTATAATTTAAAAAACATCCATTTTGAGCTCACAGGAAGACATTTGCTAAATGAAAGTTTCCCAACTTCCTCATTCCTCAATACCTCATTCCTCACACATTCCTCAACTTCCTTGTTTTCAGTACATTTTTCAATTCTGAGTTTTTCAATTCTGAGTGATAGCAAACTATATTTCCTTTACTTAATGCAAGAATGGATGGCAGATAAGTATAGTCATCATTTAAAAATGATGTATATTGTATATGCATGGTTTTCTTGGCTGTTCATTTCTGACCTAATTTCTAAATTAGAACATGATTCATTTAAGATTGGGGTGGCTTCTTAAACTAGGGGCTTACAAAAAGGTAACCTTTTAGATTTTAGAATATTATATTAAACTCTGGAATACTTTTTCCAACTCAGGTCATGTTCATAGATTTAATTCCTTTTGATAAACATTTACTGTTTGCCAGACTCAGTGAGCCTGGTTCAGGGGCCTCTGAGCAGGGAAGCTCTCAAAATGGCTGTGTCTTTCAGGACATCTCTTGAATTTGGTCTCCCATAATTTGCTCACTATAATGTGAATGGCCTTCTTGCCTTCTTTTTACTTTATCCAGACTTTCTCGGCAGGCTCTTCTAAGGAACTGACTCTTGCCCTAAAAGGTTTGCTTTGCTATCATGGCTTTTTTTTTTTTTTTTCATTGCCATAAACTTGACTTCACATGTATCTCCCACTTGATGATTTTATCCTTCCATTTTGCTCTGACCTACAACCACTACCACTCTGCTCTAGAATTTCAGACTTTTAACTTGGCTTTAGGTCCTTGGTTTTATGCTGATTATGAATCTTTTAAATTTCTAAAACTATTCATTCTGCTCTTTTTTTTCTCCCATAATACCCATTCTGATTAGTTTGCTACAGCCATGGTTTCTAGAACTACTTCAAAAGTGATATCTCGCAATTCAAATTTAAGTCAAATTTAACTTTCCCATCCAAAATTAACTCATGTTTTCCCACCATCTTCACTCAAAGGAAGTTATATTTTCTTCTTTAGCTCTTATTTCAATCCATGACACCTAACACACTAATCCAGAATTTTGGGCATCCTTCTTTATAACTCTCTTCTTTACATCTAGTCAGTCACCAAGTCCTGTCAATTTGCCACCTACTCATCTCTCCAATAAGTCTCCTCCTTTCCATCATCATTACCTCTCAAATTTAACTAAGAACTTTTTTAGCCTGCAGTGTTTCTTGCTCAGTCATAAATCTAAAGTCATTCTCCATCCTGTAGTCCATATTAATATTCTAAATCAAAAGTATAATCTGCCACTTTACTACTTAAGTTTTGCTTGTTTGCACATGTACTTATCAATCACCTATTTATATGCCAGGCACTATGAAAAGGTGCAGGGTTATCACAATAAACAAGATAGACATGATTGAGTCATACTCTTGATGGCTTTCAGAATCATATCTAAAGTCCTTATAATGCTTGAAATCCATGGTCTGCCCTTGAACATCTATTGAAAAAATGGGAATTATACTGGGCAAGATTTGTTTTCCCCTTGAAAGTACTCCACAGTCCATGCACAGCTATATAAAAGGCAGACAGAAATTATATGGTATAAGACATAGGGTTTAGTGCTATCATTGTGATTGTCACAGAAGATTCAGGCACTTAATCAAACATGCAGATATCTGTCACCAACTACCTTTAAGATCATAAAATAACTTGATAACTTAGCATTTCCAGTATTTGGTTTGAAGTACTCTGAAACTTCTCTTTTCAATGAGAACATACTCTTTACTAATATTGTGACAGAAAATAATTACAAATTGAAATACATTACTTTATACAAAAAAAAAAAAATCTACCATGGATTGATTTTGTTTTGATAATACCATTACCTAATTGAAATAACTTTAAAAAATATGTTTAAAATGAAAGTATTTGGTATAATTTTGGTAACTGTAAGATATATATGTCCTGCTCCATACTGCATTCAAATAGATATCACAGTTAGTTGTTCCTGTGGGTAGCATCAATAAGAAGGTAGATGTATTGGCCACATTTTGCTGTGTCCCTGGCTATGGGTGTCCAGCTCTCACAGAAAGTCCTTGGGTAGTTCCACAGTGCAGGTACCATTTTTAGGATACACTCACAGAACCTGACTTAGCTTGTTTTGGTCGTTCTTTTTTTTTTTTTTTTTTTTTTTTTGTAGGAAAAGAGTGAAAGGGAATGGAGGCATATCTTAAACAAGTATCTGGAAAGATTTTCTTTACTTAAAATTATTTTTTTAGAATATCCCTTTTATGAAGAGAAACAGTTGAAAACAAAATACATTCCCAAAATCTAATTCAAAAGCCATATTAGTTTATATTTTGAGGTTTTTAAAGAAGTGTTTTAAATGTATATTGCACTTCAATATTTACTGAGTTACTATTACATGCAGGAAGGTGCTGGGGCTATAACAGAAATGTAGATGCTTTTTGTGTTTTTCCAGAGTTTAGCACCAAGCGGAGGAGATAGATAATGACAAAAGAATTTTTAAAATGTACAGTAACTATTAGGGAAATACAGTGAATACAGTTCATATCACGGATACCTAACTCCCCGATGAAAGACTTCCTGGAGGAGGTGATTTCTAAGCTATGGTCTGAAAGGTGAGAAGCCGTCCATACAGAACAAGAATTGAGGAAAGCAGAGGAAACAAATTATTCACAGGCATGGAACATAGATGATGGTTAAGCTGGGTCTATGAAAATGATGAGTATTACCACAGACAAGTGGTAGAAGGCAGTCTAAGCAGGTAAATAGCAACAAAAAGGCCCAGGGGAGTAAAACAGATTGGTGTGTTTAAAGATCTGCAGGAGACTTGCTACCATAATAAAATATATCAAAATAATAGTATATATTTTAATAGTTTTATAAAGGCATACATTAATAAACACAGTATAAATCAGAAATTCATTTTTAAATAAAGATATTGGTTTGGGTAAAACTACACATTTCTTATTCTGAAGTTCATGTGTCAGGGGAATGGGGTCAAAACAAAATAAATCACTATACACTAATTGTTGTAAGGGTTTTAGGGGATAAGAGAGTCCTTAAAATTGACATTGTACGTACCACACACACACAGACACATACACACAGAATTAGTCTTTGATGATTACTTGTGTAGTTTCTTCATTTGTCTAGTTCCCTTTTTGAAGAAGAAAGTTCTGACTTCTTTTTCCTTTTTTGCTTGGATAGGCTCAATGGCAGGCTAACTACAAATAAATAGTACAGAGCTTTCAATTTTGAACTGCAAGCTTTTTCTCAAAACCCAAGTTAAAAGCAGAGGCTTCGTGAAATCAGATGACTTATTCTAGTTCATGGACTCATCGATTCATGAGAATCTATTATTCTTTTATTTTATACTAGAGGACACCATCAAAATAAAAATGTCACAACTGGAATGGAGCAGCACTAAAAGAACTTGAGCTTTGAGTGGTTATTTAGCCTCAAAATAAAAAGTGATTAAGCTTTCTATTTTCTTTTGTAGCCATTAACTAGTTTCATCTAATTTGTAAGCCATATTTGGGAGGACCTAAAGATAACAATTTTTGAGGTCTGGGATGTTGTTTCTTTATCAGTTATGACACTAATGTAACAGGCAGAAGTAAGATTAGGTATAAAACATTGATTCGAGGTTTCTTGCTTACAGGTGCTTTTCATTCTGAGTTTGGTGAGGGATACAAAGATGAATGAATACCCAAAGACTTGAATGCTGCAAGTATTTAGAGGAAGGGAAGGGTAGCACTTGTACCCAACATAGAAGATTCTTTAATTCTTCTACTCAATTCACTTATTCATTCATTCCATAAAATTTTTAAGACTGTACGAAATGTAAAATTCAGTGGCAGATATTGAAGATACAGAAATGATTTCAAACTGAAAGGGATATTAAAGTAATGGTTCTTGAATACTGGGGAATCTATGGACTTCTTAGAAAAGCTGATAAACACCGTGGATGCAAAATACACAAATTCAGGATTCTGAGGATGCCTTAAAGTCTACCTTTGAGCTTCTTGGGATTTATGAAAACTGTTTAATGATTTTTTAATTTCCAGTTCTGTTCATTTTTAGAATTTTGCCATACAACCCAAGGTTTTGTTAAATCTTATTATGGGAGTTAACTTTGCTTTTGAAATTTACCCCTAAAATTAATATTGGGCCAGATCTTCCAAACACATCTACAGTGCAGATATCTGTTGCCGATATTAAGGAGCCAACCTGTTCAGTAAAACGAGCATGAGCGCCATCTAACGCCCAAATGGAGTAAATGTTGGTAACAACAGTAGTACACAATAGAATTAGGGTATGTATCAAAGGATTTAGGGCTGTTACTATTTGGTTGGTTGATTGGTTGGCTGATTGATTCATTTCCTTCTAAGTTCATTTTTTTTTAAGATTTGTAAAATACCATTACATTATCATATTCAATGATTTTATTCCACATCACAATCCGTTGAGTTAGTTATTACCATCTATCTGAATGTAAAACTAAGAAACATTTTAAAGATAAGAAACATTTGTAAATTTGTCTTTTTATTGGTTGCAAAGCATGTGATTTACATTTTTAGATAAACCTAATTTTATAACAGTTTCAGATATTCAGGATAATTGTGAAGATAGTATCGAGAGTCCCCAAATACTCCACATCCAGTTTTCCCTAAGCAATAGTATGGTGCTGTTGTTGTAATTAATGAACAAATGTGGATACATTATTATTGACTAAAGTCTGGATTTTGTTCAAATTTTCTCAAATTTTCCCTAATGCCCTATTTTGTTCTAAGATTCATCAAGGATACCACATTACATTTAATAATCATATCTCATTATGCTTTGTTATAGCAGTTCGATTTACATTTGATGTTGTGTGTCTTTGAATTTTATTGTAGCTTTTTGTTATTTTTTAAAATCTTAAAATTTTTTTTTTTCAGAAAAAATGCTTTCCTCTGTTCCTTTGGTAATGCTATATAACTATTTAAGCAGAATTTATGGGGGTTTGTGTAAACATAAATTATCATTATTTATTTTTCATCTCTAAAATTTTTAAAGGGATTAAGAAAGAGAATGACCAAGATATTTTGATAGAAGGACTAATTTAGTAAAAGCCATAAGACTGATGTTTTCTTTTGGACTCTAATAGTTCTCACTGGTTGTGATTTTTAGCCAGCTATTTACCCTTTGTTTTCAGTTTCTACCTCTGTGGAATAAAGTGAACCAGAAAATTTCCTAGCCATTATACTATGGGAAGATAAATAAAATTGACCACTGTTTTCCCAATAATAATTAATAATCAGAATGTTTTATATTGGATATGAGGGAATGCTTATTATATACCAACTTAAGTTGCTACACATTATTATTATCTCCACAGTATATGTAGATGATGAATTTTAGAGCAGCAATTTGCCCAGCATAATACAACAAATACGTGATGGATTAGAATCCAAAGCTTGTGACAACACTTCTTTCAGCATCTGTAAGCTGTCATGATGTTGCTAGGGCTCCTCTAATTACCAGCACTTCAAGATGAAGTTTCTCTTTGTAGTCACATTGCCCCAAGCATGAGAGATCATATAAAATGCTGTAAATAAACCTGGATTGCTACCCACGCCAAAACAAATGTGCTGAAGTCTCAAGGAAACCTGTCTCCAATGCATTAAGTCTGAAATGCATTAGGTCTGAGGCATAGTCACAGTTTTACCCTTTTTGCTAATATTTTAATTAAACATATATTTTTATTGCTTTAAAAGTCTTTGAGAGATATGTAGAAATATTGTGTCTTCAGGGAGTAGAATGGGATATTGTGTTTCCTTCTTAAAATTGAAAGGTAGTATATGTGTTTGTGAATGTGAAGGCATTTGCACAATGCTGGCTGGCTAAAAACATCTGCCAGGAAAGAATAGAGCTACATAAATTACTTAGCTTCTGCAGTATTGATAATTTATAAATATATATGTGAAACTTAAATGACCTTCTACACTTGGTTCTCAGACTTTAGATGTGCTTTAGAAATTCTAGAGAGGGTTAAAAGTCCCAGTGCCCAAGCCTCATTCCATACTTGTTAAATCAAAATCTCTGGAAATGAGATCCAAAATTGTAATTTTAAAACTCCCCAAATTGATTCTAATGTGTAGCCAAGAGTTTTATATTGTAACTGAGGAGTTTAATGTTGTTACTGTACTTTAATTCTTGCAGGTAAACTTGCCTATGCTATTTATTCTTATAATATAAACAAAAAAAAGGGTATGGCTTACAAAAGAGGATAATAATTATTGATGTTTAATAATCAAACTTAGTTTTTAAATTTCTCTTTTGCTTACACATCTATCAAGTACATTTTTTTCTGTCTGAGGTATAAAAATTTTTACACTTTATATGAACTAAATTTTCCCTGAAGAAATTCAATTCTCAACAGTAAGAATAGACATCATTATAATATATGCCATTTTCTCATAGAGGAACTTTTTATTTTCATTAAGTGATCTGCAAGTGGAAAATCATATATTTGTGAGTTTTATTTTTAATTTTTGTAAAATTGCAAGATAATTTCGGTATCTAAAATTTTGGAAGTGATATTTGTTGAGCACATATTTTTTTTTAGGGAATAAGATGTCTTTCTTTACTTAACTTTGTAAGCTTTCAAGTTCCTTGAAGGAAAATAATAAAGTTTTTCACTCCTTTTGTATCATCCACAATGCCTAACAAGTGTTTGGGATTGAATTGCTATGTAATCACCTCTGGAAGAAAGGAAAGGAAGGGAAGATAGGGAAGGGAAGGGAAGGGAAGGGAAGGGAAGGGAAGGGAAGGGAAGGGAAGGGAAGGGAAGGGAAGGGAAGGGAAGAGATGAGTGAAAGACAAATAAGTCCCCACATTTTTAATTTACATTTCCTTTGAGGAATGAAAGGCAGTCCTTGTTTTCCATTCTTTGAAATTGTGCATTTCCCCCATTATTATAAAAAATGCTCAAACTTAGGAATATTTTTGTTGAAAGGAAAGTTATTCTGTTGGTTGACTTTGGTCCTTGGTCTTGAGAATAAGATTCAGATAAACAAACAAACAAATAAATAATAAATTTCTGATAGTTTATATGGAGTAATTCATAAATTAGTAAATACATACTTAATATTATTAGAATTTTTCACATATCCTTCATCCCTTGTCAAAGGATTTCATTTCTACATATATGACATTTAAAATCATTTTTTGAATATTCAATATTGTAAAATTTCTTTTGTAATAGAAATTTCTTCCAGATTATTTATTGTTTTAAGATCTACATTTTAACAATTTAACAATTTCTGTCAGTCAACAGGAAGAATTAATAAATCAATAGGCGTATTTTCTAGTGGTAGTCTCTAAATAAGAACCTCTAAAGCTTTGAAATTTTAGCAATTAACAGACTTTGTTAAACATGAAGCCATAAACAAGGAATGCCTTTATGATATTAATAAGAAGTTGATTTCAATCTGTGCATTTAAACAATAAAGATGTATTGAGTCAACTAAGTAAAATATCACAGAATGATCTGCGATATTAATGCTGTAAGGAAGTATTTCCTCAGCATCATTGGCTAGAGAGCCAAAGATTGGATGTCAGAAAAGGGCTTCTAATTCTTTTCTACATACTGCAATGAAAATAAATACTGTTTAAAAAAATAGTCAATCACTTTCTTAAATTCTTTAAGTATCTTTATCATCTTTTAATTACACTGTTACTCTTTATTATAATAAGCAGTTTCATATATATTTAAATTATACTACATTGTTAAATGATATACAAACTGTTCATATTTCTAGCACAAAGTGGTGTGTTTTTCAACTGCTAAATTATGTACTGGTTATTTCTAAATATATGCATATTTAACTTACATTAATTGCTTTAAATCAGTTTCTTACTTTCAACAACAATTCTTAAAGCATTTTTTTCTGCACAAAAGTAAGTTTTAGATTCAGATTATAGGCTTTAATAATAACACTCCTACAACTTGGGTCAAATTTAAATCTTTTATTAGATATCAAGTGTATTTAAATTATTTCATACACATTAATCAGTGCCCTGTTAGAAGGCAGTGATGAAGTTGAGCCAAACTGCTGTACCCCTTAGTAATTTCTGACAGTGTGCCATCCACCATAGGATTCCAGGCATGCCCTCCTAATCTCTTTTTCAGGGTTCTATTCTTCCCCATCAGAAAATGAAATAAGATTACAAACTCATTTTTCTCCCTAACTCCAGAGTATCAATTATTTAAAATTTCACTAAGTTTTATTTTATAAAAGTCACTATATTTCATATTGTGTTTGAAATTATATGTTACCATACCAGTGATGAGAACCATTTTTTTTGTCAAATATTTTCTATAAAGTGAAATTTATCTAGAATGGTACTTTTAGATTGTTCAAAATAAACGCAGTAAGACATTTTGCCCAAAGTGCTATTTGTCCAAGCATATTACTTGAGAATGTGACATTTTGACACCATCAGACTGGAGGCTGAGGCCCCTGATAAAAGGAAAAATGCAATATATTCACAGAGATATTTTTCTTGTTTACTTGCACCTCGGGGAAACAAAGAGAAATTGTAAAAGCTACATAGATTACGTGAGTTGACTGTATTCTTACGAAGACTCTTGAGCTTTTGAAATTATAATTTAAAACATTAAGGTTGTTTCTTGCGAGGGAAATGTTGCTTATTAACAAAAGTACAAGACAAAAAATGTGAAAAAATGTATATAGAAGAATATTTTATGAGAAAACTTTGTAATACATGTTACTAATACTGGTAAAGGAGGAAGTACTTGTTTTTCTCCCTCTTGCCTAACAATGTGGATAATGATTTTATTTTAATCTTTTTACTATTAAAACAGTTAAAATTTTTTTCAAAAGCTTAAAATATTAATCACATAAATCTAAGAACAATACTTAAATGCAAACATGAATAAACAGCTGACTTTTTCTACTATTGACTTTCTCTTTTAATTTGGACATGTTGTCTTGCTGAAATATGACCATTTCAACACAAGTTGGTATTTATTTATTAACTTGCTACAATGTTAATCATGTTTTCAGTTTGACTTGGACATTCCAGAATTAGTAAATATATTTACTGAATTGTAAATGGGTATGTGACATTGTCCTTGACACTATAAGCAATGCAGTGGTGACCAGGAGGTGTGGGAAGGGAACTGATTTTTTTTTGAGTGCCTAGTATGGGCCTATAGTTTATCTCATTTGATTCCATTAATAGTTCCAAGAGGGTATTATAATTATTATTTTATAAATAACTCCGGAGAGGTTAGTTAACCTGACTAAATTCACATAGTTAGTGAAAAGAAAGACTTAAGAGTGACAGAATAAACAAATAAAGGAATGCATTGACTGAAATAACTGAAAAGCCCAGAGGTAGGATTAGCTTCACATGAGGCTGGAGACAGCTACAAAATTGATGCTACCATGAACTTGGCTTCTCTTTTGTTCTCTTTGGTTTGAGTAACCAGAGTTGGCTTCCTCAGGCTCAACAAGGCTCCCTGCAGCTCCAGGCCTCCGTCACGGTGCCAAAATGGCACCAGTTGTTCACTGGAACACTGAACAGCAGGTTCTTGAAAAACATTGTTTTATTCATAGGAACTTAACTCTTGTTTATATCAGTCAGCCTATGGTAAAACGGGGTTATTATATATTGTTTTGCAGCAGTTCTAAGAACTTATCAGTATGTTGAGGACTTACTATACACTGTTCACAAACATATACCACACTCTCTTGGGGAAAAGAGGGTCTCTTGTAGTTCTCACATAATTTCTGAGATCTGCCCTCTCATTGGCTTGCTTTGGATCACTTTTCATTCTTAAATTATTGCTGATACTGGAGGACTGACATATCCTTGCCACATTGGACCTACTCCTGGCCAGAGGTGGAGTCAGTCTCACAAAACTTTCAGGGTCGAGAATAGATGCAAATGAATTGCCTGAAACATAGTGGTACTGACTGGAGAACACCATCATTAAGTAGAGAGTGGAGTCAGGATTGCATATAAAGTCTGTACCCTTAAGAGTATGGAACCACACTACCAAAACATAACCTCTACTTTTAATCTACAACTGACATTCAATGAATAAAGGCCAGGGACAGTAAACAGCCTGCAATGCACAATACAGCTCCTCCCAAAAAGGAATGATCTGACCAAAACATCAGTAGTGCTAAGACTGAGAAACCTCATTCTATATGATCTCTCAGCCTCATTGCCTGCCTTTCTCTTCCTTCGTCTTTAAAGCAACGGCCACCTTGACTTGCCTTCCTTCAGTAACTCAAATGCACTAGAGTTCTTTAGGCTTTAGCATCTTTGCATGTTATTTCCACCCTACCTGGATGCTCTCCCTCCACCCATCCAATGATAGTTCTCCCACTGCCGCCACCCACCCCAACCTAGCCAAAGCGATTTCTCTTTCAGAACTAAGCTCAGAGGGTACTTTCTCAAGGGAGACTTCCGCCTGTATTTTGCCTTCTTTTACACTTAAACTTTTTAGCATTTATTGATTTCAATCAGGCATTCTATCTTTTACACCTTTTATTTCCCCTTTATACTCTGAGTACTTAGTACAGAGTTCAGGTGGTATACTGGTTGAGGCAATCCATGCTAGGCATTTTTGGGGTGTGAAGAGTAGTAGATCAGTCAGGAAAGATTTAGTGTGGAGAAATATGATGAAGAAGATGGGAGAAGGATGGAAGGATGTTGGATTTAATGAATGTATAACTTACTTTTTCTATTTCATTTGGAAAGTGCTAAACCTTCTATGTATAGAGAGTAGGCAAACCAGATTAAATCTGATTTTATTTTATTGTCTAACTTAGTCTGATGTTTCCTGTAGAAATAGCCTGAGGCATTATTTCCTTTTGTGCATTTTTTATAGTGCACTGAACCCAGAGCCGGGTGACCTCCGGTCTAGAGCTGACCCTAACGTTAATTGCTCTTTTCACTGAACTCTTCTGGACTTTAGTTTATTTGTAAGAGGAGGGAGCTGAACTAATGGATCTATGCTGCCCTCTCAACCCTAACATTCCTTCTTTACAAAACCAGAGGAAGTTTTGGCTAGCTGAGGTCAAACTATATAAGCCTTCTATTTTTAAAAGTTGTAGGAGGAATGTTTTCTAAAAATGCAGTTTATATGTCTCAACTAATAAATAATCAGAGTATTATGAGAATAACTGAATCCTTTGATAATTGGGATTTTAATCTGTTCCAGAGTTTTGCATTATTTCATACATTTCACATAGATATAGGAAATTAATGGATATTCTAACCTTAGGATAGATGCTAAAGTTACTGTATTTTTCTATAAATCTCTAGGACAAACTTTTTTCATGAACATTTTCTAAAAAGTGAAGGGTAGTATAATTCATCAACGCTTTGATCCAGTTGAAGCATTTATTTCATTTGTGTGTGTATTTTTCTCCTAAGTATTTATAGGTTGCCAGGTGTCTGCTTAGTGCATGGGTTTCTCAACCTTGGCACTATTGATATTTTAGACTGGAAAATCTGTTACTGTGGGGAAGCTGTACTGGGAATCTCCAGATCTACTGAACAGTTGACAGTAGCAGCTTCCCACCCTAAATTTTTATTTTTTGAAAATAAAAAATGTCTAAAGACATTTTGTCTTGAGGGGCATATGTCCACTGAGGAACACAAGTGGTCCCAATGGACAACCACTGGTTTAGTGAAAAACAATCCTGTTTAGTGAGGGCATACTAAAAAGAAGGATGTAAATTTTACTGTTTGGTTAACTCATTTAAATAAAGTTAAATCTTGCAGAAATGAATCTAAATCCCCCATTGATTGTTAAATACATCTTTCTATTTTGTCTAACAGCTAGATGCTCTTGGCATATTCTGAATGAGGCAATCAGTGACTTCCTTATATAGGCAACAATTCCTGGGATATTTGATAAGTTGTCAAAAGAAATGCAAAAGAAAGCAGTCTGGTGATTCTGCTTGTAAGTTCCCAATGATATCTCTCCTTACTTCTGAGATTAAATAATTCTCTGAGTCCTGTTCCATTTTAGGGTAGTGACAGTGATAATGAATCTGTACTATATTTGCAGTTGTTGATATCGGTGTGCATGTTTAAGGTGGCCTTCTAAGAGATAAGGGTCTTTTTACATGACCATTTCTCTATCCACCCCTTCAAGGATATCAGAGGTTTTATCCTTAGCATTTTTCAGGCTATAATCATTCTTATTCTGACCACTTGGTTTGAAAACAAAGCAACAACAACAAAAAAACTACTTTAGGTCTTTTAAAAGGAGACAGAAGTAGAACTATATAGGTCTTCTATTAGTTAGTGAGGGTATGGAGTCTTTTTCTCAAACAAAAAACAGAATAAAAAGACCATAAAATGTGTCAGTGTGATATTTATTTACTTTTGATGTCCTCTTGCTTAAAAAAATTACTGTAGTGATCATAGGCCCAGACCGATTATCTTAGTTTCTAAGGTGTGGGTATTTTTTAGGCAAGCTTGTATTACACTATGGAATATAATATACATAAACCTTTTGAAAGCAAGCAGAAATCTAAAGATATATAATATTATAAAATGCTTTGCTAATTTTAGAGAAAAATGTTTTACACTTATCTTGTTTAAAATGAATATTACTATTCAGCTGTTTCTTCACCTTTAAATCTAAATAGACAATTTCTCATCAGAAATAGGCCTAAATTTTTTTTAGAGTTTATTTTCTTTAAAAAATTGTATCTCATTTCTGCTTCTAGTCAATATGGACTAATAGGAATTGGATTTATACTTCTGTCACCAGATAGGTAACCAAAATCTTATCAATGTCACAAGAAAGAATTCACAGACAGACAGTGAAGGTGATGAAGCAACAGCTCAGGTTTATTGGAAGCAAAAATACACTCTTAAAAGCAAAAGTACATTCTCAGATGGGAGAGTAGGCAAGCTCAAGAGCGAGCTGCACCGTTGTATTTTTGCAGAATTTGGATTTTATCTACCTGTTTAACTAGGGGGTGGAATATTTATGATTTTGGGTGGTCTCTTTGTAGAAAGAAGGTGGTTTTTTTTTTGGAATCAGGAGACACCTCTTTTTTTGCCATGTTTGGTTTTCACCAAACTGTCATGGCATTATGACATGATGTGTACAGCATTAATCTCAATGCTAATTTATTATAATAGCTGTATAATAAGGGAAGAATTAGGTCAAAGGTGAATAGGGCCTGATTTACACATGTGCCTAGTGGGAAAGACCACCTGTGTCTCTGAGTCAGGATGTTGTGGGCTTTGAGCTCCTCTAAGGGTCGATAAGGCCCATGGCGACCACATCCATGCCCCTGTGGGTTTCTCACCTTCCTGCGCACATCTATCTGCCTACTCTAACACTTTCACCTTAAACAATTAAAAGTCTGAACACAATATACAAACAAACAAAAATGGTGTTCATGACATTGAACACTAGGCAATGGAAGACAATGATCCTTGAGAGATAAGAAACAAATAGTCTACAGTCATGCTATGCTGAACAAGCCTGATCCCCATCTGATCTCGGAAGCTAAGCAGGGTTGGGCCTTGGATAGGAGACCACCTAGGAAGTCAGGTGCTGACGGCATCAAAAATAAGAAAACAATAAAAAAATAAGGAATTGTAAGCTGACAAGGTCCTTGCAATCTGTGAGGTCAGCCAAGGGTTGCTTCACCTAAAAAAAAAAAAAAAAAGAAAGAAAAAAAAGAAAAAAGAAACAAATAAGTGAGACGTGTGATTTCCTTGGTGTATTGCCTGGGGAGATATCCAGGCTGTGGTGCAGGGAGGGGTAAACCAGGAGGCACCCAACAAATTCCCTGAGTTAAAGAGATGGAGCTGAGAGTCTGCAGAGACCAAGATGGCTAAAGGTCACAGACAGAGTACCAATGAGGAGAGAATTACACAAACGTCACCAGAGTTCTCTTCAGGGGCCTCCTATATGCTCTGCAAAGTACTGTTATTGTTTGTATGTTAGAAAACTACCTGAGCTCAGTGAGGGAAAAGTCTGAAAGGATTAGAAAAAAAAGTTTTTGGTACTTAGACAAGACTTGAAAAAAATGTCTATTCCCATCAGAAAGACTGGAAAACTCATAAATCATGGGCACTGGGTACCATACTTAAAGGGTTCTTGCCTCAGTAGTGGGAAATATTTAGCCTTACCTGAAACACTGCTCAAGACACTGCCTAAGAAATCTTAAAAAACAAGACTTGAAAGGAAAAAACTGTTTCTAAGTAACTTGACTGCATCTCAAGACAAAGCTCCAGAATATTCTCAGCATTTTTTCTGTCTTTATTGAAATATAATAGACAATTAGTTGCTTGTATTTACATTGTACAATTCAATGAGTTTTTTTTTCAGTTATAGTTGGCATACAGTAATATTCTAGTGTACATTGTATAGCACATAGTGATTAGAGATCCACATAAGTCACAAAGTAATCATCCCACTAAATCGATTACCCCTCTTCCCCCTTACATATTTATCACATTTCTAACCATCTTCCCCATGCTACACTCTACATCTCTATGTCTATTCTGCAATTGTCTATTTGTACCTCTTAATCCCTTTGCTTTTTTTTTGTCCACCCCCCAACTGCCCTCACATCTAGTATCCTTCTAAATATTCTCTGTATCTATGAATTTATTTCCACTTTTGTTTTTGTTGTTGTTGATTTTGTTTTTTAGATTCCACATGTATGTAAAATCATGGGATATTTGTCTTTCTCTAACTGGCCCATTTCACTCAGTGCAATACCCTCTAGGTCCATTAAAGCAATATCTTTTTTCATCCCCTTCTTTTTAGTCTGTGTATGTTGTCTTTTAATCAAAAGCAAGTTTCTTGTAAGCTAAAGATCCAGAATATTTATAAGAATATAAAAATATCCAGTAATAAACAGTCAAAAACATGATATCTAACATTCAACCAATAATTACTAACCATACAGAAAAACTGAAAAATATAACTCATGATGAGTGATGATAAAAATCAATCAAAACTGATACAGAACTAAAACAGGTGTTAGAATTAGCAGATAAGAGTATTAAAAGTTATTTAAACTATATTCCAAAAATTTGAAAGCTAATATGGTACCTGAAAGATAAAAAGAAATTCCAAATTGAACTTCTAGGGGAAAAAATTACAACGTCTGAGATGAAATATATACTGGATGTGATTAACAAAAGATTAGACATTACAGTAGAATTTATCCAAAATAAACAGGTTAAAAAGTGAACAGACCATCAGTGAACCATGAAACTACTTCAAGCATCCTAATATACATGTTATTGGAGTCTCTGAGAGAGAGGGTGGATAGAAAAAATAGTTGAAGAAATAATGCCTAGAATTTTCCCAACCTGATGAAAACTCTAAAACCCACAGATCCATGAGACTGAACAAACCTCAAAAATGAAAAATATGAAAAAACATCAAGGGAAATTATAACAAAGTTTACAAAACTAGCAATAAATAGAAAAATTTAAAGCAGCCAGAAGAAAAAGATACACAGATGCTCCTTAATTTACAATAGGTTGACATCTCAATAAACTCTTCATGAATTTGGAAATATTGTGAATCAAAAATGCATTTAATACTCCTAACCGATCATTATCATTCTTAGTCCCGCCTACCTTAAACATGCTCGAACATAATACAGAGAATATGCTGGCAATAGAATATACTGTAGAGTATCAGTCGTTTACCCTTGTGATTGAGTGCCTGACTGGGAGCTACAGCTTGGTGTGGCTCCCAACATTATGAGAAAGTACTGTACCCATACTGCTAGCCAGGAAAAGATAACATTCAAATTATGAAGTACAGTTTCTACTGAGTGTTTATTACTTTTGTCCCATCATAAAGCTGAAAAATCGTAAGTTGAACCATTGCAAGTCAGGGCCCATTTGCATTTCTTGTAATTCTTAGGGAGGAATTAAGATAAGCATGACAGCAGATTTCTCATAGGAAATAATCAAAGGAGGAGACAGTGGAGCACCATAATAAAGTACTGAAAGAAAAACAGATCAGCCTAGGATCCTATACCTACTAAAAACATTTTTCAGATATGAAGGCAAAATAAAGACTTTTTCAAATATACAAAAGCTGAAAGAATTCATCACTGGTGAACCTACGGTAAAAAAAATAAATGTTTAAGAAAGTCTTTTAGGGAGATGGAAAATGATACCAGACCTAAATATGGATCTACACAAAGAATGAAGATCACTTTAAATGGTAACCTCATGACCCATACCTTGGACTTCTGCTGTCTATCTTGCCACATGATGAGTTGGAACCTGAGTGTAATGAGAACCTGATCCCCAACTGATCAAGGGAATAGAGTTTCCTGACACTCTGGACCACTCACCTGGGAACTGTTACTGAGAGACTAATACAAATCTATGGTATTTAGATGTCTATATTTTAGGGCTTTACTGATACTGCAGATTGAACTTTACTTTAATTAAAACAATTATTTTTAAAGCCGTAAATTTGTACCTTCTATATTAAGGTCTTTACTTGGATTTTTTTTCACATGAAGACACAGTTGATCCAGAACATACTAATGGAAATACCACCCTTTTTACACTAATCAGAATTCCAACTCTGTCATATATCAATCACCTATATATGCATGGAAGTCTTTCTAGGTTATTTTTTCTAGTAGTCTATGTCTCTGTGCATTAGTATTATATTATCTGTGCACTGGATATGTTTATACAAAGACTTGATACCTCATAGGGCAAATATTTCAACTTTTTTCTTCTTTCTCAAATGTATCATGGTTCTTCCTAGCATACTGAATTTCCAAATAAATTTTAAAGTCAATTTTTAAAGAGTAGATGAAGAGGTTATTAGGAACTGCAACTAGATCACATTATCTTATTATAGGTTGATATGTGCATAAGTCTCCAGTCCTATGACAAGGGTTAGTCTAAGAGTGATTTTTATCCTTACAACTATATTGATGATAGCATTTAGGGGTCATTACTCCTTCCTCTCTCCCAGGGTTACCCACATTCCTAGAAATAAGGATATCATCTTCTACTTGGTCACCATTAGCTTCAGTTATTTTGGTGTAGATTATGTGGATACAACTTTATTACTATCATCTAAGTGTATATTGCTATTTAAGTAATTTACTATTTAAGTGTACATTACTATTTAAGTGAATATCACTACACATTGAGGGCTCCTTCAAGGCACAGACTAGATTAATATTTATCAAATTCTCAAAGAGTAAAATATACAGCATGTATTTTACTCTTCAAAGTTTTCAAATGATTCTTCTTAACAGACTCAAGGGTTGAATTTCCTATAACTCCATTTTTATACCATGTTGGGGAATTTAAGAAATTTATACAATATTCATCACTTACTATTGAGTGCCTACTTTGCTCTGGGAACAGAACTAAGCACTGAATATTCAACAGTAAGGAAATAGATATAGATTATTCTCTCATGGGAAAACCCAACATTTAAGCAAAATAAACAAAATGTAGATATTTAATTTATAATTGTATTTAATGCTATGAAGGGAAATTTAGAGTTTTATGTGAGAATAAATAACTGGAAGGAGAATAATACATTTTCCATCTATTAGATCATATGAAACAATTTAACATGTAACATGACCAGATTTGAATAGCATATTAAATGAATTTTTGTTCTATAATAAATCTATTCATTCATTTATTCTACAATGTCCATGTTCATCCAGATATTGGGCTCACAAAAATGTCAAGATCCAGTCTCTGTCTTTGCAGTTTGTAGCTTAACCGTTTACATAATCGGCGGTACCTCTCATGCAAATAATTGCATATCAAGTGAAAATATAAATATATCATTTTTCTTTTCAATTTTTTTATTTTAGATGAGGATAGGCATTCACTCAGGCTCCGTGCTGGCTGGAGTTGTTGGGGTAAGAATGCCACGATATTGCCTGTTTGGAAATAATGTCACACTAGCAAGCAAATTTGAATCGGGAAGTCACCCTCGGCGCATCAATGTCAGCCCAACCACTTACCAGTAAGTGCTTTCTTGTCTCCTTTCCCTGTCTTTGGTAATGCCTTGAGCTAATACCTTGTCATTTGTAAGATCCTGTTCTTTTTTTCAATCCTGTCACTCTAAGATAATATGAGTAGATTCACCCAGTCTGAAAGATAGCAATTTGTAACACAAACTTTTATTTGCACCCTGAGAGTGTAAGAAAACCAGACTTGACTGAGTTGTAAATAAAGGTTTGTCATTTCCCACAGTCTTTATTCTTCTGAAATATACCTGTTTAAAATACAGGAAAGTAAATGTTAAGGGTCTGCATTACACTAGGAATCCTAATAATGTTCAAAATACTCCTCAATATTTATAAAAATGAAAGGAATGACATAGAGAAAGCAGTTTGGGTTTTTTTTGGTTGTTTGTTATTGTTGTTTTAATAATGAATAAGGATTCTCTTAAGTGAAATATGTACTGGGTGCAAAGTAAAACTTAAAATTCTATTTATCATATTTGACAAATCTATACATTTTTGAAAGCAGAACTCATTTTAATCATGTGCTTGGTAGAAGTCATCTTGCCCACTAGATATTAAGTTTCATATGGGCAGGGATCATGTCCATTTGGCTCATCATTATATCCCCAGAACTTACAAAAATGTTTAGCACATCATAAGCACTCTATAAATATTTGTTGAATTAATAAGTAAATGCATTTGTAAGATGGACCTCTCTAAAATAAGAAAATAGAATGACTATTTTCTCCCTGTTAGACTTTGGTTTTATGGTAAACATTGTTGTGCAAGCTCTTTATTTACTCTTTTTAGCAATTAATATTATTTTACATTAGTTTTAGGTGTACAGCACAGTGGTTAGACATTTATATAATTTACAAAGTGATATCCCCCAATAAGTCTATTGCCCACCTGGAACCATACCTAATTATTACAATTATTATTGACTATATTCTCTATGCTGTACTTTACATCCCCTTGACTATTTTGTAACTTCACCTTTCTTTCCCAGCCCCCATAGCATTATTTACACAAGCCAAGATGTGGAAGTAACCTAAGTGCCCATCAATGGACTATTGGATAAAGATAGAGGTGTAAATACAATAAAATATTACTCAGCCATCAAAAAGAGTGAAATCTTACCATTTGCAACAACATAGATGAACCTAGAAGGGATTATGCTAAGTGAAATAAGCAAGCTCTTTCATTAGTACCATGATTTATATGACTTAGAAATCATATTGTAACACTGTAAAGTATAAATAGTGACCAGTGACATTTTTAATTAACATGGCTACAAAAACATCCTCAAGCAGAAAATTTTAATATATAGATAGCAAAAATTGATTATAATAACAGTGTAAATACTTTGAAGCTTTTGGTATCACATCTATATAGAGGAAAGTTAAAGTATTTTAGATGAAAGACAAGTATTTTCAGATTCCCGAGGAGCAGATGAGAAAGAGGACTGAAATTACAAATATCAAATCAAGAGAAAATTGCTTAAGAACTACCAGTCATTTTTAGGGTATTTAAATAAGGCTTACCTCTTAATTTTCTCCCCAGTTCCTAACACAATTCTGGGCGTAATATCAGTGATCTGACAATAATTTCCCTATTAAGCTGAACGTTGGCAACCTCTATGCATCACTGATTCTGATACTTTGTGTTCTAGACCATGAGTCGAGAAAACATTTCTGAAGCTCTACCACTTCGCCTAAAGCCTCTTACCATGGCTATGATTTTTTTCCATCATGATGCTTATACTTACTTTTCATGTTTGTGTAACTTAGTATAGATTTACAGCTGCTGTGGAAACTCAATTTTTAAAAATGATGTAGAAAGAATGAATCCACTGAATGAGGAGTCTGTGCCCTGAGCTTAGTCATCGTAGCTGCAGCTGGCTTTGTTTACATGAGACCAATAAAGGAAACCTCGCAAGCCACACAGGGTCTGTGCATTTTGATGCTGTCTCTGAGTTTTCATAATTTTTTCACATTAATTAAATTTGTGATGATCTCTGATCAATAGGTCTGAAGGACCTAATCATTTCAACCACTGCAAGCACTGAAACATTTTGTTCTGTTATAGTCTGCCTTCCATTCTCCAAACAAACAAAGCAGAACAAAAATAGAAGCAAAGATAGACTCATTGGGCTGCCATGTACTTTCTAAAAGATAGTTTCTCTGACTGGCTTCGAATCATATAATTCCTACTAATGTTTTATAAACATATTTTTTCATTTCATCTATCCTCAAAATAACCTTATTCTTCCCTCTCCCTGTGTTCCTCCCTTTTTTCCTTCTTCAACAAATACTTATTGAGTGCCTACTATATTCCAAACACTGTGATAAGCACTAATGTAACAACGATGAATAGCATAAATATGATCTCTGCTCTCATGGAGATCACAGACTAGATGGTTGAAGCACCGAGTAAACAATTAAAATAGAGCATACGAAGGAATGGGCTAAAATGAGGATAGAGAAATAAACTGATGTCAGATTAGCCAAAGCTAGTAAGTCAAGTTAAGGGATTTCAACCTAACCCTAAAAGCAATGAAGGATATTGAAGACTTTTAAGTGGGGGAGGGACTCGACCAGATTTGTACTTTAAAAAAATCACTAAGGTTGTAGAAAGGAGAACAGATTAGGAGGTGGGGAGGGGACGCAATCCAGTGACTGAGAGTAGATAATCTTATCCCCATTATCTTCATGGAAGCTGATTACTAAAACCCTAACGTCTCAAACATTTACTATTTCAACTTGTCTTCCTTTGGACTCAGTGACCTTTGGACATCGATTTTAGTCTAGGATGCCATTAAAAACTCCTTGGCTCCAGGCAGGTTTCTAGAAAATTAAATTTAGGTATTACTCTCAGTGTGAGTAGGTTTTCAGATTTCGGATGAGTTTGGTGCCTAAGTACTTTCTGTTGGTTTCATCTACCCACTACAGACAGTTCAGCCATGTATAATTGTTGGATTCCAAGCTGCACAGGCAATTTATGAACCCACAAGTATAGAGTATACTCCCTTTTCTAGGACACTTACAGTGAAGTGCCAGGATTGACTTCTGAGGGAAATCCTCTGTTAGGAGACAAAATTGCACTCTCTTAGAGCAAATAAGAATTTGTGAAATGAAATTGAGTGTTAGGCCCACAAGAGCTTGAAATTTTCTGTTTTCTTTCCTGTAGAATGTCCATTATTGTCTGGTGATCTTAAATCTTCAGAGAGGTTTATATTCAATTTAGTTTTAATAAGACTATGTGATTGTCATAAACCTTGAAAGAATGGATTATTTGGATACTATGATAAATTGAAATAACTTTCTGAATAATTTATCTCAAATATATTTCTCCTAAAATATTTAAATAGTTGATTAAAAAAGAACACTTTTATAAATAATTTGAAGTAATAAAAATGAAAAGAACTAATATAATACCCATGAGCCCATCACTGGAGTTTTCTTTATCTTTTTTATTTCATTTATTTATTTGTTTATTCATTATTTTTTTAAAAATTAAGTTTATTGGGGTAACATTGGTTAATACAATTATATAATTTTCAGGTGTCCATTATAATTTGACATCTGTATATTCTATTGTGTGTTTACTGCTCAAAGTCCAATTTCCTTCAGCTACCATATATTTGATCCCCTTTAACCACTTCACCCTCCCCCTACTACCTATATTTGATCCCTTTTACCTCATCTACTTCCCCCCTCCTCCTCCGCCCCTTACCCTCTGGTAAGCACTAGTCTATAGTCCATGTCCATGAGTTTCTGTTTGTTTGTCCTATTCATTTGTTGCTTTTAGGTTTATATCCCACATATAAGTGATATCGTGTGATTTTCAACTTTTTCTGTCTGGCTTATTTTGCATAGTATGATTATCTTGAGGTCCATCCATGTTGTCGCAAATGGCAGTATTTCATCTCTTCTTATGGCTGAGTAATATTCCATTGTATATATGTACCACAGCTTCTTTATCCAATCATCTGTCATAGGACACTTCGGAGGCTTCCATGTCCTGGCCACTGTGAATAATGCTGCTATGAATATCGATCTGTGTGCAAATATCTTTATGGATATGGGTTTTCAAGTCTTTGGGGTAATACCCAGTAGAGGGATTGCTGTATGGTAGATAAATTCTTAGCTTTTTGAGGAACCTACATACTATTTTCCAAAGTGGCCATACCAATTTGCAGTCTCATCAGCAGTGTATGAGGGTTTTTCTCTGCATCCTCTCCAACATTTGTTATTACTTGTCTTGATGATTATAGCTATTCTAACGGGTGTGAGATGGTATCTCATTGTGGTTTTCATTTGCATTTCCCTAATAGCTAGCAATGTTGAGCATCTTTTCAAATATTTGTTAGACATTTGTATGTCCTCTAGGGAGAAGTGTCTGTTCAGGTCCTCTGCCCATTTTTTGATTGGATCGTTCGCTTTTTTGTTATTGAGTTATATGTGTTCTTTGTATATTTTGGATATTAGGCCCTTATCGGAGGCGTTGCTTGCAAATATATTTTTCCATTCAGATGGTTGTTTCTTTACCTTGTTGACAGTTTCTTTCGCTGAGCAACATTTTAGTTTGATGTAGTCCCATTCATTTATTTTACTTTTACTTCCCTAGCTTTTGAGGTCAAATTCAAAAAATCCTTTTTAAGTCCAAGGTCCTTGAGTTTAGTTTCTATGTTATTCTATGCATCTTATTGTTTCAGGTCTTATATTCAGGTTCTTAATCCATTTTGAGTTAATTTTAGTGTGTGGTGATAGACAGCAGTCTAGTTTGATTCTTTTGCAGATGACTTTCCAGTTTTCCCAGCACCATTTACTGAAGAAGCTTTCCTTTCTCCACTATATGTTTTTGGTTTTTTTTTTGTAGAAAATTATTTGCCCATGTAAATATGGGTTTGCTTCTGGACTCTCAGTTCTGTTCTATTGATCTGTGTGTCTGTTTTTCTGCCAATACCATGCCATTTTGGTTACTGTCACTTTGTAGTATAGTTTGAAGTTGGACAGAGTGATGCCTCCAACCTCATTCTTTTTTCTCAGGGTAGCTTTGGCAATTCAGGGTCTTTTGTGCTTCCATACACATCTGATGATCTTTTTGTTCTTTTTCTTTAAAAAATGCTGATGAGATTTTGATGGATTGGAAGAATCAACATAGTTAAAATGACCATATTACCTAAAGCATTATACAGATTTAATGCAATTCCATCAAAATCTCATCACTGAAGTTTAACACTTTACTATAATTGCTTCAGTTATTATTTACTCAAAAAAATGTTCCTCACTTTCTTGTGATAAGTACCCTCATGAATTGATGTGTTTAAAAGTCCATTATTTTATACATTAACCTTTCTCATATATATCCATAAAGAATGCAATTTTACTTAACATGTTTTAATTTGTGTAAGTGGTTTTTCACTGTATGCGTCTTTCTCTAATTTTTTAATTTCATATTTTAAGATCTATCCATGTTGAGACATATACCTTTAGTCCAACATTTTAATTACTATACAACATTCTAGTGTATGACTACACTATATTTTAATTTTTATCTGTCTATTCCTCTATTGATGAACACTTATGGGGTTTTTTTTTTTTCCTATTTAATTATTACAAAGTGCATTTCTGTGAACATCACTTACCTGTCATTACATGAGTTAGGTTACTTTACATTTCATATGATATGAATAACTGAGTTTCTTATAGGTTACTAGAGTTGAAATGATCAGATGTTTTCTCAAAATTCATTTCAACATAGGGAACTATTTTAAAATTGATGCCATAACTTTTATATGATGATCTTCATTTATTTAGATTTAGTGTGTGAGTCATTTTATTGCATGCAGTAATGCCCAAGGACCATTTCTTCTTCACCTAGATCACTTTATTGCTAGTTTTATTTCTGGTTAAACAGAAATCTTGAATGAGTTTTGAATTTTTTGAGTTTGATTTTTCTTCAGTAAATGTGATGTTTACCCATCTTTGTTCCCACTCATCCAAATTTTAAAATAATGCACACATTATAGACAATTGTCTTTTAATAACAAGCTACTGATCTGTGAAACTGAAATACTTGCTTATATTAAGGACAATTTTAGCAAACTTGGAAATGGCATGAATAATTGAATGATTTGCCTGAGCAAATCATTAATTATATTTCCTTGCTACTTGCAAACTAAAAATGCAGAAAGACTTTTTAATTACATTGATGTGAAATTTTCCTCAAACTTTAAACATTTTTGCTTTTCTCAATTTATAGTTGATCTACTTCTGGACTTTTCAGAATGTCTTTTTCATTCACTAAAAAGTCTCCTTCTTCTGTTAAAACCAGCTTGCCTTCTAAGCACTGCTGTGTAAGTAGCTCACTATATCAGGGGATGTACAATGGAGCAACATAGGGTAGTAGCTAAGTACACAAGCTCCAGGATCAGAGTGCCAAGGTTGGAATCCAGGCTTTAAAACTTATTGTCTGTGAAGTTTAGCCACTTAATTTCTTTGGGCCCAGTTTTCTCATTTTTAAAATTGGTACCTATTTCAGAAGAGGATTGTTAGGATTAAATATGTTTTTAAAGTTCCTAATATTTGAAATATAATAGACATTCATTTATTGCATCATTCTGTTCTTCCCATGAAGGAATAGACTATCTTATTTCTGAACTGAGTCTTGTATTTTATAAGTTTAGCCATGTTGAATGATGTGTGATAGTTGAATTACAGACCTCATCTGGCAATCCCAAGGAAATAGTGGGTTTGGTAATTTGGGCAAAGGCATTATGAGCTATCAGTACTGAGCTAGTAAGCAACTTATTTGTACAAATTTTTATTAGCAAAGGCATCTTATGACTAAATAATAATTATGTGATAAAACTATTTTCTTGGCAAATACCCAAATTTAAGTGAAGGTACATAATTACATATATACTAATTAGATTACTACAAACTTCATGACTTAAATTTATTATCTTGCAGTTTTGTGGGCTTGAAGTCTCATATGGGTTTCATTGGACTAAAATCGAGGTATCATCAGGGCTGCATTCTTTTTAGGAAGTTCTAGGAGATAATCTGTTTTCTTGCCTTTTCCGGCTTTTAGAGAACACCTGTATTCCTTGGCTCATGACTTCCTTCCTCAATTACAAAGCCAATAATATTGCACCCTTCTGACACGGCTTTCATTGTCATGTCTATTTCTGATTCTTATCTTCTGCCATTCTCTTCTACTTTTAAGGACCCTATGATTATACCAGGTCCTTTGGACAATCCAGGATAATTTCCCTATTTTAAAGTCAGCTGATTAGCAACTTTCACTGCATCTGCACCTTAATACAGGGATTCTGAAATAGACTTATTTTTCGAGGGTGGAGGTATTATTCCACCTAGAAGGGGAAAATCAAGGGGCTAAGATCTGCCTAGAACTATAGTCCCAATCCTACTTATACTAGCTCATCTTTGCACTTCAGCCACTACCCTCTCCTGCTCCGCTGTACATCCCCTGATATGGTGAACTGTTTACATAGCAGCTCTTAGAAGGCAACTTAGTTTTAACAGAAGATGGGCCATTCACAGTGAATGAAAAATAGGCATTCCGAGAAGTCCAGAAGTAGATCAACTATAAAATGAGAAAAGCAAAACAAGCCTGTGAGTTAAGCATACTTTTTCTTTTTAATGTATCAATTATGTAAAAAAAAAAAATCTTTAGAAGAAAAGGACTTTTGCAAAATGAGTGCTCTGGCTTCTAAAGGATTTTTACTGGAACTAAAGATATAGATTCCTGAAAGGACAAACCTGCTACAAGACTGAACTAGTCATATTGTGCTGCTCTAACAAGGTACCATAGACTGGGTGACTTATAGACCACAGAAATATATCTCTCACAGTTGTGGAGGCTAGAACTTGGAATTCATGGTTCAGCATGGTGGGGTTCTTGTGAGAGACCTTTTGTAGCTTTCAAATGGCTAACTTCTCCTTGTATCCTCACACAGTGAAAAAGAGAGGGGAAACAAGTGCTCTCATGACTCAGATAAGGGCACTGATTCTGTTCATGAGAGCTCCCCCCTCATGACTTCATCTAATTCTCACTGGTTCCCAAAGGCTCTACCATCTAACATCTTCATTTTGAGGGGTAGGGTTTCCACAAGTGAATTTTGTAAGGACACAAACATTAAGTCCATAACAATGACTCTGCTAGAGAATGGTAAAAAGAGAGTGGTAGGGAGCAAGCAAGGGAGATTCTGTTCCTTTCCCCGTACAGGACATTTGGTCCTTTCCAAAACACCCTCAGAGATATTTGGTCCATGCCAACGCATCTACTTGACTCCATGTGCAGTTACCAGCTAGGCTACAGAGGCAAGAAGGGTTATCACTGGCAAAATAGCCTCAACACAATTATTAGACTAATAAAACATGACAGTGTTTTTTTATGTATTAATCCTATAAACAAAAAATATCAATAAGTGTTATGGACTACTTGACAGGACCAAATATCAAGGACCTTTGGCATGAGCCAGATATTTCCATGGACATTTTAGACAGGACCAAATGCTCACTAATTTCCTTTCCTGTCTCTGTACATATAAATGCTCAAGTTGCACTTTTGCTATCCTGGAGTTCTCATACTCACGGTAATAAAGAAGAAGTATGTTCTTCCTAAAATAATTACTTGGTGTCTCTATATTTCTAACCATATCAGTATCTCTAACTCTGGATCTAAACATGAGTGTATATGACAAAGCTGTGGCAAATAGATACTTCTGAGTTAAACAAAAAATCATTTTCTGATTCTGTGAGGATAAAACATTTTGTGTCTAATACATATAATAAAAGTTACTGGGAATAGAGGCTTGCTATTCAGAATTTTGCTTCATAGACAATTTAGAGGAATGCATCTTTCTAGTATATTGAGGTATGCATGGAATATAGAAGAAACATGAAGTTTCTTAGGTATATTTTTCTTTGCATGCATGTAAAAGTTAGAAATTCTAGTTAAAAACACTAGCTAGAAAATCTGCTTCTATTCCTTTCAATATACAAGACTGAGATACTATACGGTAAATACCTTCTTCCTATACTTAATACGGGAAAGATATCCAACAAACTTCAGGAAATTCCTGTTTAGTAGTTTACCTGTAACCTCCTGTTTTTAAAAAATCAAAATGCTCATCTGCATGAGTGACTTGAAATTTAAAGAAAATAAAAAGTATTTGAGTTGATTAAAAGACTGTCCTATCAGTCTTTTTAAGTGACTTTATTGATCATCTTATCCTTTATAGATGCACCAAAATAGTAGGCAATATATTTTACAAAAGAAAAATAATCAGTAAAGACAAATGACTTCATAGTTTTCCCAAGAGGAAAACCTGAGCTATTCCTCAAGAGTTATGTTTCTATTTTTCCAGTTACAGATGGTAACATTAATATTACCTTCTTAAATGTGCCAGTAAAAGTCACATCTTGCAAAATTGAGTGAGATATTTTACTCTTTTAGACATTTTGATTTTGCTCTTTTTTCTTTTGTCTCCCTGCTGTACAAAGTAGCATTTTCCCCAGAAAATATAATTCTAAGGATTGGAAATCATAAACCTTCCTAATTTTTAAAAATAAATCTGGTCTAATTTTTTGACCTTTACAATATCCTACCTCAATCATTCCATGTATTTACCAGCACATTTAAGATCATAACAGTGAAGTCTTTTAGCATCAGAATATAATATTACAGTTATTTTTATAGTAAAAATTGTACATACTTACCTATTAGCTAACTTATATAGGTCTGATTGCTTAAAGTAATTGTCAGAATCAATGCAAAAATATATATATAGTACTGTGTAATAATAGTTATTTTTTATTTCATATATAGGAAATTAAACAGTTGGTCTTATAATTGACTTTTTTATGGCTCGGTTGATTATAATCTGGCTCATGTCAATAGTTCTTATAGAGAACACATTAATTTCACACAAAAAGGAATTTCTATGAATTATAAGTAATAGCTATTTATTAGCCACAAATAATAATGTTTATAAATAATGCCAAGTTTGACTAAACTCTCTACATTATCTGAATCAGGGTAAAGTGAAAATTAGTTACAAAGATAATTGAGTATACTCTAACGCAAGGGGGAAAACCGACTCACATTTTTCTTTTTCTTCTTTAAAAAATGGCACCATTTCAGGTGATCTAGAGGTCAGTGTTTATTTTGCAATTATAAAAGATAAAGGACACTTTCTGAATTTTTTTAGATGTTCATATTTTAGCTTAAAAGGCCATGCAGAAAAGTAATTTTTAGATATTTTGTGGCTATGGAACCAATTCAAGTAAAATCTGATACAGAAATCCAAGGTAGAACATGGGTAAAAGTGGTGCCATTAGGTTGATGGGATGTTGCGTAGCATTTAAGTAAGTCTTAGGGTAAGTGCATTTGAGTTTCCTGACACACTTTGTGTGTGTACTCATATGTGTACTTTTCTGGAAAGAAGTTTCTTCTAATGCTCTCAATAGATTTCCAAAGTGACCCATAATTCAGAAAGTGTTAAGAACTGCTACTGGATTATTAAATCAATGAATGACCAAATAAAAGATATCTGTAGACTGGAATTCACATTACTGTTCTGCCACTAATTAGTTTACAGCCCTAGAGAAGTCACATGAATAATCTCTTCCTCTGTTTCCTCATGAATTAGAAAAAAAAGATGATCAAGTTTAGATTATTTCCAAAAATGTTATACCAAATTCTGGAACTAGAAAAGGACATCAGTGGAAAAGCAGTGAAATCTGAATAAAGTCTATAATGTAGTTAATAATATTATGCTTTTATTAATTTCTTAGTTTTGACAAATGTACTAGGGTTATGTAGAATATTAACATTAGGGAAAACCAAGTAAAGAATTTAGGAGAACTCAACTGTACATAGTATCTTTGCAGCACTTCTGTAAATCTGAAATTATTTCAAAATAAAATATTTATTTAAAAGATTATTAATCTTTTATCAGTCAGTTTCTTCTCATTGTTCTTTTGTGTGTAACTACACTAGGAGAAATTTCTGCTCTAAATACTGTGTTTAAGAATTCTTTTCATGGCTCTAATTAAAGTACAAAGATGCTCGTGCATTAGTCATCCATTATTACATCAAAATTATTCTATAATCAGCTTTCATGATACTGGCCAACACAGCAATGTTTTCTCTGAAAATCTTACTTAAGACTTTTTCAGATTTGCAAGTCTAAAACTAACATGTTTGATCATGTTGCTTTCTATGACCCTCTATAATCTGACTAGTATCTAAATTCTCAACTTCCACTAAATGTTAGAAATGTAAATAATCTTTGAAATACATTAGATCAAAATCTTTCTTTTTCTATAAGGAAATTGAGAGAACCAGAGAATTTAAATAACTGAACCAGTGCCTTGAGCTAATTGGCTCCAATCCTACCTGTATAGGATCGGGACCCTAAAATGTAAGAGATCAGATTTAGAGTTTACCTATCAACCTCTTCGCTTGTCTCATCCCTATTTACTACCTTACTATAGTTGATCTCCAAAAAATTAGTATTTCTGAGAAACAGCATGTTAGAGGAATTTGTAAGGAATGCTTGCTGTAAAACATTGTTCAGGAAGAGGTAAAAAGAACAGTAAAAAAAGTTTTCTTGAAGAAAAGGAAAAATGTTTGCCTTTTTTTTCTGATTTGCCCTCTTTTGAGCTAAGCCATTACAATTCTGTGTTCTCCTTACAGCATATCTAGGATAATTCTGCTTCTGATTGGCTCAGGAATACATAGAATATAAATCATTAAATTCTTTAAAATTGATTCGTCCTATTTTTTTTAAATTTGTGATGAAATCAATGAAAGATTGTCCATTTAAAAAATTAATGTGCATGTTTTCTTCTTTCTACTCTTTCCCTTGTCTTTTATACAGAAAGATCAGTATGGTGATGAACTTGCTTTTAAGAAAGAATTTTGGTCAGAGTGGTGAAAAAATGTGAAGCAGTTGTTTAATTTATAAGTACTAATTATAGTTATCTTTTATAGTCTCTCATTTGTCATCTCTTTTTTAAGTTCTGCCTGTAGACATAAAATTTTTGAGTGTTTTGAATTTTAAATTCTATCAATATTTAGTCTGTTAAAGGAGTTTTTAGGCTATTAAAGGTCAAAATTGACAATGTCCACAGAAGCCAATGGTGAGGAATCATCTTTAGCTATTCAGCATTTTGAAATTCAAGAATTTAACAAGCATTACTTTTGGCAGTCAAACAGGAAATGTATGCCAGAATGTGCATGTTCTAGAAAACACTAAGTATTCAGACTATGAAATCCATAGTATGATTTGCCATTAACTGTTAGCTCAGTGCGTTTGCAGAAAGAAGTGAGGTGGGGTGTCATCACAGTAGTGCCTCTGAGGCTTCTTGCCTTAAAATTTTCGTGATACCATACAGGGAAAGTATCCCTTTTTGATAACTTATCCATTAGCCTGAATTTTAAAACCCACAAAGTAACAATCTTAGAAAATTGTCATGAAATCTGCAATTTAAAATGTTGATAACCTTAAAATGCATAATAATTTGGTGAGATCCTTCTTCTGTTTTATTTCATAGTGAGCTCAGTTCTTACTTTCCTTATTTAGACTTAAGTGTTATTTTCAGAGAACAAATCACTAAATTTCAGAGGATTTTATGCTGCCTACCTGACTCAATAACTATAGTTTCAATGGGCCTATCTTCAAACTGCATCAGATCTTAGAGCAGTGAAGCACAAAGCAGAAATACAGAGCAGTTTCTTTTCTTCCACTCAGGTAGAAAGAATAAAATGAATAGGAAAAAATCAGAAACTACAGAACACTTACAAAATACAAGGATTCTTCATCTTTTCATTTTCATTTTTCAGAACTGTCATCCTTCCCCAACACTCTAAGGCATAGTGTCTAATTCCATTATAATTAGTCCAAAGACATTCCTTAGCAAAAAGATATTCAGATGAATAATTAGCAACAACAGAAACTTCTAATTTAACCCAGCAGCTGGAACACCTGAATTTATCATTAGTCTCTTTCTGAAACAATAACGACATGGTAATAAAGCCATAAAAGAAGTATAAACCTCTTCCAGCATGTACATACAAGGAATGGAAAAGAACTTAATGGAAGACAAGCTGATGGAAAATGTGTACATGAGTGGTATTTGGCTTAGTACATTGGAGAAAGCTGAAGTCTCAGGTCCTACAGAAGAGGGTACAGATAAGAAGCAAACATATTTGCTCTAAATCTAAATAGCATTATACACACACATGGAGAGAGAGACAGACAGACAGACAGACAGACAGAGACAAAGAGAAAGCTAATTAGAGGGTTAATCTACAAAGTTCAACATATAACTAGAGAAACTCAAGAGAATATACAAGAAGTAGAAACCACTCCATATATTTTAAACAGAAAGATTTAATACAGGAATAATATGCTTATGGGATCAATGGAACAGATAAAAGAACAGGTTCCAAGTTGGATATCTTGAAATGATGTACCCCAAATATAAAACTGACTAGTCAGGGAAACTCTGGAGCCACAGCCATACCAGCCTTTGAATATCAGGAAGCTGAAAAATGGATGCCAAAATATATATTCCAGTCAGTTGAAAAAGCCACCAATACTGGGCCACTTTCTTCACACTTAGGAAGCTAGAAACTGGGTCCTTCTGTAAAACTGTAATCTTGATAGCCAGTGCTAATAGTCAGTTGCCAAAGGAAAGTAGAATCTACTTCACTTCTGCCACTCAAATTAGGCAACTGAATCTAATTGTGGGGACCTAATAATCATTCAGGACCTCAGTGCAAGGGAAATTGGGAAATGTAGTTTCCAGCTGGGTAGTAAGAAAATAGTAGATTTAGGGGTGGGAGGAGGAGCTCTAGTAGTATATAAGAGGTTTGTTTTTCTGAGATATTGAGGCAAAGGGGCTCTAAACGCAGGCAGGTGAATAAAGGGGGTTAAGGAAAAGTCTACATACTGATCAGTGAGATTCCCAGTCTCTTTCCTTCATTCAGCTTCCAGAATTATGGAAGCCAGGTATAATCCCACAGGAATGATTGCAACATTCTTACTTGGGCAAATCGGTCCAAGGGAAAACACTAAATATATGGATTTCTGAGAGCCCTGATGAAATGGTCAGAGGAAACTCACATTTCCACAAAATTTTGCCACTCATAAAACGTCCAATCAGATTTTAATGCTTCACACTTAACTAGAGACTTCCAAGGATGTCAGTCTTCTGTTGAATACCTTTAACACGAAAGAGAAAGACTCAAACGAACAAGCAAAACACACCGCCCCCCCACCACGCCCCAAGGAAAAAAAAAAACACCAACAACAGTTGTTTGTTGGTGAAAACATGGGAAAATGGGCACTCAAACAAGAGCTGAGTGAATCAGAGAGCAGCTTCCTGTCTGCAGTGGTAAGAGAGCAGCTCCATGCACCTCCATGCTGTCAAGCTTCTTGCATGCTTGGGGCTGCCCATTGATCCAAAGCAGCTTAAAAATCGATATGTAAAAAGCTGTTGAGAAAAGGAAGGGTGACAGGCAGGTAAACTACAATTTGTGTGGCTTCTTAATACTAAACATGTTGCTGAAACTCCCAGGTTGTATATCAACCAGTTGAAGATTACAGCTAGGGATGAATTTAGACTTATGTAGAATCTAAGCTTCCATATCAGTCCTGAGTTGCTGAACGAATGGATTGTTAGGCAGAGCTTTAGAGCTAGCCCTGGGATTTGGGCTTAATAAAGGATTTCAGAGGGGATCAGAGGTTCTAGGGTGATCGGTGTCTAAAATTCCTAATTCCTGTATGCACATTTGATCATTTACACAGCACCATGACTCATGTCATCACCAGGCAAGCTGTGTGAAACATTTTCGCTGACCTCCCGCACAGACCCACTCATTACTCATTCAGATTGTCCTGCTGGAAATTATTTGAATATTGTACTTCACTGTTCATAAATACAAAGGTTACTAACTCATGGGTATCACAGGAGACTGGACCAACTTATTCTTCTGTGCTCTCGTTTTTATCATTGAAATATAAAACTGTATTTAGTTTGTTGACACTGAAATGTTTACTCAAAAAAAAAAAAATAAAACTCCATAAAAGCTGTTGTCTCTGATTTTTCAGCATGGTGTATATGAGATGTATTTAAAATGTCAAGAGATCAATTTATTGTGAAGAGTTTCCTCCCAGCAAAGTGCAGTGAATTATTTAAGTCCTGACATCCGAAGCAGTTAGCACACTCTTCTTATAGCCATTTACAAGTACTTTCATAGATGTAACCCCAATTTATTTTTCACTGTTAGAAAATCTCAATTATAGCAAAATATAAAGACCTTGGTGAAGCAAGCAAGCTGTGAAGGAGAAATTAGAGAGCTTAAAGTATTGAGAGAGGGAAATGTAGCTCTCTCTCTCATTTGTTGATTATGGGTCTTTAAGGAAACTTGTTGGAAAGATTAAGCTTATGGTCTATTTTATTGTCAGTGGAAGTGAACTTTATTGCTCTGGTTTTTTACTTTTGTACTAAAATCCACAGCCATCATTTCTCCCTTTTTCCTACAGAATTTAGGAAAATTTGGAATGTATCATGTGTAGTACCATGTACTGCCTTGTATTGCTAATTTGTTTCTATCACTATTTCTTTTGTTTTTTAAATTTTTAAATCATTTTTTAAATCATTCAGTGCATTCTGCTTACTCTCCTCCATTAAGAATACTATTTTATTTTAGCATGTCACAGACACTCAACCAATGTTTATTGATTGATTGGCGTCACTGATTGATATCCATATGTGTACATCAGTGATCATTCTAAATGAGCTAAGCAAAGTCATTGTGGAATTCATTGATAAGTTAAACTATTGTTTAGGGAATTAGAACATGTATCTGAAGTGACTGATAATATTGTATATGTAAAGAAAATCAACGCTGTGAAAACAAAAATCACATAGTACTGACATCTTCCATTCTGATTGTCATTAATTCCCCACCTCTATCTCAGTTTAGTTGCTTTGTGGTGGAAACTATATTAGTGTAGTCTTATTATTTGCTGTAGGGCTAAGCTTGAGCTGGATTCCAGTGTCAGTGCCCACTGTCTTGCTACTTCCATGAGCAAATCACTCTAATTTATTTTGGACTCACTTTCACCCTCCATAAATGTGTCAGAGAAGAGCATGTTTTACTTTCTCATAGGATTCTATTATCTGGATGAAATGTGATAAGACATTTGAAAGAATTCTGAAATGTTAGAGCCTCACTTCCTTATATCCCGTTAATATAATCATTGTGTAATATTTTTTAAGGAATGGTGAATTAGAACTACTTTTAAATCCTTTACAAAGTAAAATATTACAACTCTGTTTCATAAAAGTAAATGTAGATTTTTCATATTGTAGGAGTTATTAGTACCATCAACTGTTATTTTCAGAGAATATATTTTATCCATTAACAATGTTTGAAAAGGAATGATTATTTTTTCTTTTTTTCCTTAGTGTATAGATAATTATCATTGCTCATGCAATGATTTTACATTTTCACACATCCTTTGTTCTCCCTCTACTCATTGCCTTTTTTGACTTTGCTTCCTCTCTGTCACAATGATTCCTTTCCCCCAGCCCATCTCTTACATTGCATGACTTGTTAACATTAACCTGTCTTACGAGGATGAATTATTTTTAGGAAAAGGGTATTGAGTTTGGTTCCAACGTGCCTTCCAAATAAAGTCTAAACTTTTAGTTTAGGGTTTCAAAACTTTACCTTAACCTACTGGTTCAGCCTTAACTCTCACTCTTACCTTATTCTGTGATGTTATCAAATGGTTGGAAACGTACTGAACCTGGTCATAATTTTCTGGTTTCTAAACCTTGGATTATGTTGTACTTCACATTCACTTATTGGAAGTCTTCCCATCTTTAAGCACCATCTCTTCTATGAAGGCTTTGTGGTCCTCCCCTGCAAACATTTTTCCTCTTCTAGACTTCAACACCATTTATATCTACCTTTCTTATGATATATAACCCATTTTGTTTCATATTACTTTTCTATTACTGTGTTTTTGTTATTTAGTTATTATTTTCTACTTCTTTTATTTTCTATCTCTGTTGATAAAACTTTGAGCTCCTTTGGTTGTGTTCTACTTATCATTATATTCCGAAGAGTGTCTAGGAGACATTTCTTGGACAATAAGAAACTACCTATGAGTTATTGAACTAAATTGAATTGCTGAGGAAGGTGGTTCCATAGTGTACTGGTTAGCATGTCTGCTTTACATGCAGAAGGTCCTCAGTTCACACCCCAGTGGAGCCGTGGTCCATGGTCTATGGCCATGCCACCCCGAACAAGCCCAGATGTCTGATCTTGGAAGCTAAGCAGAGTCAGGTCTGGTTAGTACTTGGATGGGAGACTACCTAGGAAGATAAGGTGCTGTAGGCATAAATAATAATAAATTAATTAATTGAATTGAATTGCTGGGCCACATTTTTAGATCTGAATGTCAAACTAAACTTTTTATGGAACTGGACAAGAGTAAATCTCCAGTGTTAGTATACTGGAAAAGAGTCTTTAAGTGTGACTGGAAGGGAAGAATTAAGCTATTGGACCAAGAATGCTATTGAGTTTAGAAAATGTGTATTGTCAGAAGTCAGTTATCAATATCAGAGACACTGGAGTCATGAACGTTGTTCTACAAAACTGAAGACTTGATTTACGTGTCTGAGACGAAGGACACACATTTAAAACTTATCGAGAATCTAGAAAACAGAAGGAATGCTCTAGAATATGGGCAGGTTTTTAAAAACATAAAGATTAAACCTTTCATGTTTGAATAAAAACTTGTATTATGCAGTTTCTTTAGCCTTTTGTTTCGGGAAATAATCAAATTTGAACAATATTTTCAACTAATGCTCTTTAGAAATAAGTCAAGCTTAAACAAATATTTTTGAGTAGTACCAACAATAGCTTTGTGTTTTTATTATTATTGTAGCATGAAGGGATCTTTCCTGAGAAATAACATTTCCTAGTATTTAGAATCCTATGATGACCACATCAGTACAAAAGAATAGGGGTATTGACATGAGCACAGCCATTGATTGGCTTCCTGAATCTTTAACATTTCTGTCCATTTATTCACATCTCTCCTGCTTATTTGATTCACACTATCTCTGTTTTCTTCTTAGATTATTAAAACGGGAAGAAAGTTTCACGTTCATTCCTCGGTCCCGTGAAGAGCTTCCAGACAACTTTCCAAAGGAAATCCCTGGGATCTGCTATTTCCTGGAGGTAAGGACTGGTCCTAAGCCGCCAAAGCCTTCTCTTTCTTCATCGAGAATAAAAAAGGTTTCCTACAACATTGGCACCATGTTCCTCCGGGAGACAAGCCTCTGAGACCTGCGACGGATCAGAGACTCCTCCAAAAGCACAAGCCCAGAACATGGGTCCCGACAGGAGAGCGGAGAGAGATTCTTTTTCACTGCTTTGCTGAGAACAAGCAGTGGAATTTCTGTTATGTCAGGCAATAATCCTAGAAAAAGGTGGGTGATGATTGTCAATAAAAAAACTGGAGAGTGGTGGGGGAATAAGGTGTGTCCATCCATATGAGTGTTTTCGGCCATAACATGTGTTAATTATAAGTATGGGTCCCCTTTCGAAGCTAACCAATAAATAGATTTCATGTTCCCTTGTTTGTCACACATACAGATATCTTTCCCTATATATTTGTATCACTTTTGAGAGCCAGTTTTGATTATATATTCCTACATTTAGTGAGTTGGTATGTGAAGAATATTTTCTAATTTTGTTTTTCTGAATAGACATTTCATACATATATCATGGCAGTGTGGTAAACTTCCTGGCAGGAAGAACTGTAACTCAGCAAAATATTTTAGGGATATTACCTATTTTTATACATGTCTCTTCTTCTAGATAATTACATTTCACACAACATTATTAGATCTTCAGAATCTGCTACTGTATAGTTGGTATATTATGTAACTCTAACCTATTAATTGAATATAGTTTTACTTGTCTAGAGACATTAGTGCTTGGACTGAGAATACATATAACCAAGGATTTCAGATGTTGATAAAACATTGTATGTCTGCTTAGTAAATATATCTTTTAGATTTAATTAGTGTAGCATAGAATCCAGAGAAAATGGAATTTCCTAATAGCAGATATATCTGTAACCAAGATTAAAGAAAGGTCTTTTGCCATCTTCTAACTAATATCAGTTAAAATAAAATGCTCTCTATACTGGACCTTTTTCAACTAGCGCTTACAAATATAGGTAGTTTTTGCAACATATTAAACTGAATTCTAATAAACAGTATCCTACGAAATGACATGTTTATACTCTCTCCTCCCCCCACTTCCCAATAGCTGCCTCCTAAGGCCACTCTTGGGAGCGAATTCCTAGATACTGGCATTACTGCAAAAGAGGTGTAAGATTTCATTTCTTCTTGCATAATAAAAAGCAAGGAAAAAATCCATGTCATAGTTTTGAAATTTAAAAAAAAAATGTCCTTCTGCAGTTTGATTGATGTGGCTTTTCAGTTCAGTGAATCACCTTCAGAACATTGAAGTAGGTCTAACCTTCAGACCCAGTAGTCACCAGAGTTACAGATAGGTTTTCATCGCATGTTCTGTTAAAATGAGGACCAGTTTCCAATAATTAACCCTACATGAAAATATTATTACAGGCTCACCTTAAAATTAGGAGCCCAGACTCCTTCTATTTTGGATCAGATATAAAACCTAAGTTTCTATTAAGGTTAATGAGCTGAAGCATTTCTTTCCTTAAAACCTTGGGGTGGCCATTTTCTTATTCCAGTAGGCACACTCATTGGCAGCTTATGTCTACTGGATGCAATATATTTCTTCTGGTCTGTGAATTTGGCTGTATTATGATTTGGTAATGACATAACTCAGCCAAGGAGCTTACTCACCAGTGTCCAGTGTAGTCTGTGAGGCTTTATTAATTAGTGTTTTTAAGTTCTCTAAATGTGTGGCTAGAAAACACACTTAGATATGCAAAGTATTTGTTATAATGGTGATCAATGTCATAATTGTTGAACCCTGTTCTCGCCCTGGGGCTTAGTGCAACGCTTCTTGTGGGAGGAGACCTAGGCCCTTAGCTCTCTGAATCCTTGCCTTTCCCTCTCTTCCCTGAGTCTAGGTCTCTGTTTAACCACATGGGGTGAAAAGCCACAGTATTTACAGGTGGCTGTGTAGGCTGAGGACAGGAAAATTAACACATTCCCTTCACAGGGAACTGGGGCCAGGTATATAGTCAGTGTGGACAGAACAGACCAGGAGCACCTCAGTCCTCATGCCTGGAATAAGAAACACCTTAGCTATGCTGATGGGGTTCTTACAGCACAAGAGCATGGAGAGAGAACCAAGCTCACTGAAGTCACTTATACTTATTCTGCACAGTCACTTAGAGCTTATTATGATATGGAAAATCAATAAATGTTTTGGTGGCAAACAATGTGTTCTGTAACTGTAAGGCTGAAAAGGACTTCAGGAGTCATCCAGTCTATCTTTGCTTCTTGTAAAGATTTGTCTAAGCAACTACTCTAAACATATGACTGTTTTCTCTATACTTAAGATCATCTATGGGGAGCATATCTTAAAATAATCATTGAAAAATCACCATTTATTATCTGGTAATAGTAATACAACCCAAGACAAGAACTGTATATACATTCAGTTTGTCAGAAGAATAACAAACTCTTTTTTAGTTTAAATGATTTTACTTAGTGCAGAAGTGGCTGTTTACATTGTCACAAAGGTCACAATGAAGACTATGCCAGAGATCTATATTATATATCACAAACCAGATAAAAAGTACATTTTTTACATAATATAATCTAAATATATCGTTGAAGCTATAGACTGAGGCAATGGTCTACTCTGTTGCCATTTTGCCAACCTAGTACAGTTTATTATAGTTACACTGTTGCTATATGTGTTTGCAAGATACTGTTTAAAATGGCTATTCATTCTAGCTGCAGTCATAGAATTTAGAAGCTGTGGAAAAGCATTATATTTTTGTCCTATATAATACAGTCTACATATCTTCCATTAGAAATTGTGACTATATCAATGAGTTGTAGTTGGTACTTTATCTGACTAATATCTATATAGAATTCTCACCTACAAACTATTATACACATCATGCATTTTAGTATGGCAGATTAAAAGGAATTTAAGTGGATGTCTCATTAGAAATCAAGTGGTATTAAACTGGGAAAATGGCTTGAACCCCCTCTAAAAGGGAAATTTTAAATATAATTTGGCACCTACAGCTCCTCTGTTTTAGTGTTCTTTCAAGCAATGAATTTGAAGAAGTTACTTTATGACTAGCCATCAGTATCCAAGCTTTTCATTGGCATCAGTGTCATTTTGACAGAGAAATTGTCATCATTTGCAAATAAATCAGGTATTTAACAAAGTCAGAAACCCCCGTATGTACTGAAAACATCTGTGCCATGTTGCTTTATGAACCTTAATAAATAGGTAACATTAGCCATAATAAAAAGAAAAATACTCAATGCCTGGAGAACACATATAGTTGGGTCTATTGACTGTGTAGTATGGTGTGAAGGACCCAACTATTTAAAATCTGCCTCAATATTTATCTCATATTTTAAATTATTTGGGGTTTCCATTTTAATACCTGTTTATATGTGGAATCCAGTGACCTATGACCTACTAAGACTTGAGAGTGGGTTTGTGGATTTAGCACTTCAAACATGAATTCTCATGGTCTCACAATGGTTCCTCTTGTCCAGTGACAATGGTATCAAGTATATAGTGTTTTATTGTGAAAATGCAAAGTGTGTGCCTCTCCAAGAAAAACAGAGCAAAACAGGACAACAACAACTTAAAAGCACTCACAAGTGCAGCAAGGCTTTTTAATTTTGCAAATTCCTCCAAAGGGTTCCAGCAATAAAGCAAAATTAAATTGATACATACAAAAGGCAAAGCCACAGAGAATTTGGAAAACCAAGAGGCTTAGTGTTTTGTACAGGATCATATTGCTACCAATTGAAATAGTGTATATGAGGCTGTGAAGTATAGAGAGGGAGCTCAAAATTATTACCATCATTAAATATATTTCACAAAGGCTCCTTGGGTTCCTGGATGCTGAGAGCAGGTTGTGGATCAGAGAGTAAAGTTTCTACACATAGGTTTCTATCTTGTCATGCATTTTGAGCCCTACGTAGCCCATGCCTAGACCCTCTTTTACTCCATGCTGTCACTGGAAACCATCCCAGCCCCTCAGGTCTGGCCCTATCAAACACCATCCTCTCTGAACCTCTGAACTTAACATGGCCACAAGAAGAGTTTCTGATGCCTATTTCAAGCTCATAGAAAGATCCACTCAACTTCAGACCCAAGAAACAATGTGCTTTTGAAGTGAACTAACTAACCATTTCCAGTTGTGCTGGGTACTACTTTCATCTACAGCTTCTCCCTCTGATTTTTCTTCAAAAAAACAGTCTGATTCCAGGCACATGGTATAACTTCACTGAATGTTCCTTTAGAATGAAATATATTTGACTCTAAATAGGCTTTGGTGGCACCAGATGCCTTTCAGCCAATAACACCTATAAACTCGAAGTTTAAGAACCAAGCCCTATATTGTAACTTGGTTATTTCTCATATAAGATTACAGATATTCACAAAAATTGTCACTTCAGAGGTTCTATAAACATATCTTATTAGATACGTCCTGAAAAATATGATTTGTGAGAGAATTTTTAAACTTTAACATATTTTATTCTGAATGATGATCTTTTATGAGTAGCTCTGATATGAATATACTTAATTCACAACCAGTTGATTTAACATACACATAAATTGTGTTAAAATGATTGAACAAATTTTATTGTTAAATGAATAAATTGATCCCAGCTATGGACTCAATATCAGCATCCTCATGGGGGTGACTGAAGAACAGACACTGATATTATATACAGATTAACATAAATCTTGTCAGAATATACTGAGATAGTGTGCAAAATTCCTTCTTCGCACTTGATTCAAACAATTGAAACCTAAGTATTATTGTCCTGCCACTTTTCTGTTTCCTTCTTTCCTTTGTTTCTTCTTTCTTTCCTTCTTCTTTTTATTAAAAAATGTCATCAGTGTATTCATAACACAGAAAAAATCACAGTCAATCTCATATTATAAATTAGTTTTAGTCTTACAGAGTAATGAATATTGTGTGTGTTGGTGATTAAAGAAGTGACATTTTGGAAGGACTTTGGGTGTAGAGAAGTAAAGTTTGTTTTTATCTCTAATGTATTGTGAACAGACCACACAGCTTCAGTCTAGTCTCTTGTTGCCATCCCATCCTCATTAAGAAATGATGCTGTTCATTGGTTCAACTTAGCTTGGCAGTATCCGGCTGGCTTCATAAGAATTACCTAGGAATCTTTTAGGAATACAAATTACTAGGCTTTACCTTCAGAGATTTGGATTCAGTAGGTCGCAGGTGCAGCCTAGGAATCTGTACATAGAAAATCCCCTTAGGTAATGGCAATATGTAGCCAAACTTGGGAATCATTAGAGTATTCAAATAATCCCAATTACTAGGATTAAATACAAATTGACTGAGATAGAAATATGTTATTTCATTCGTAGTTATTTTGAAGGCTAAATGCTCTCAGCTTCATAGCATTGTTTCACAAGTTTTAATTTAGCATTGGTTTCAAATTTATGGTCTGCTTCTTGAGTATGAGTCTTCAAACTTATTAGAGACAGAAATCAACACTGATAAGCATGAGGGATGAATATTGCTCACTATAGGGCTATTAGGAATGCTAGATATGGCACCATTTTCTTAATTACTGCCAGAGCTATGCAGTATATCACAATATTTGCTGATCTTCACAGACATATAAACTAAACTTTTGAACAGAGATACAAATGTCGAAGTGACAGCCTTATTTCTGAATGCTTTGATGGTTAAGTTATGAAAAATCACCAACTTAATACTTAATCTCATTCTGTATTTTTCATGTTGAACTGTACATTCAGCTAAAAATGATTCCCTAGCAATACCTTGTAAACAACCTTTCAAGCAATAATTTAAGTCATGGTGATGATGCCATATGAAACTTGCACTTCTGTGCACTTCATAGAACTTTTAGGGAAACAGAGACATGTTTTATATAAGCAATAACATAGCTGGTGTGGACTTTTAAAAGATAGTCAACATTCTACTATAGTAAAATAAGCAGCAAGTATGATTCAGATAAAAATTATCTGAGCAAATGACATGCTTAATCTATCTCAGAAGACATTCATTTGTATATATGCTATAAAGTAATACACTCCTATCAGACTATTTCTGTTGTATAATTTTTAAAATATCTATCATAATATGATTTCTATTTCTCTCAAAAGATGTGTGTGTGTGTGTGTGTGTGTGTGTGTGTGTGTGTGTGTATAATGTTGCTCAGATTTTCAGATTTTTGTAGTATATGATAAGGAACAGTTGAAGATGGATACATGAGTAAAGTAGAACATAGGTTGGATGAGTTGATTGAGAATGTAGGCTTTGCAAAAATATAGATTGGTCTTGGGACAAGTTAATTAATTTAACTGTTGGTTTGATAAGGTCTTAGAAGATGAAAGATTAAAGATAGAAAGAGCTTATAACTACTGTTTTCTATGATGGCAAACATTCAGTAAGTATAATAGCACTTTGGCTTCAGAATATAGTTGAAAGTCATTTGTAGTATAATTAATAAACATCTGAAAATGATTATGTAGTCATATTGAAAATAGCCTGTACTTCTCGGCTATTTTGATAATACTAAAGCTTGCAAATTTCGTAATGAATAATTTATATTTTTACTTTTACTTCTTAAAATATAATTTTAATCAAACATGGCACAGTCAATAATATTCACTTTTAATAAATTACCCCTCCATCATTTAGAATAACATATTAGAATTACAGCTAAAAGCAATTTATATTACACTGAGGATCTTCTAAGCATCAGATTATTATTCAGCAGTCATATAAGCTTAGGATCCATTCCTAAGCCTCTAAATAAGATTATAGCTCCTATCATTGTCTAGCTGGGTAATCTTTTTTCTAATCGTGGATCTGAACTCAATTGGAATGATGGTGGATTTGCTAGTATTTTAAGTTCTGTTATCCACAGCAAAACTTAAGTTAGCATCCTCCTGTCCACAATCTAGAAAATTCCCCTAGAAAAAGCAAACAGGATTGCTGATTCACTGAGAAAATTTTGACAGTTATCTTTTTATATATCATTGAATGCCTAACTCTTAATAAGCATTCTTTTGATTGTTATAAATGATGAAAATAGTTAATTTGAATTTATTAAATTACAGTGAATTTTTCCTCTCAGTTAATTCATCTAGTTGCTGATTAGGTCATTATTAATGTTAGACTTATTAATTGAAAGCAGAAGTGACAAAAGAATTAAATGGCAAACCTAAGTAATAGCTTATTTCTGATTCTTTTGATATATATTTTAAAAATAAGGGAATCGATTTACAGTTAATCTTCCCCTGTGGCCTTTTCACTATTTGGAGATAAAGAAGGGATCCTACTAAATGTATTTTATTGTGGTGTATTAAAAGCAATTAAGTACAAGTAGGACAGTAATATGTCAATTGTGGTAAAATCAGAACTGTGCAAAACGTCTTCTTACATCACCTCACTTTTTAAAGACGGTTCCTCCCTTTTCTTTGCCCAGCAGTTACACATCAGATCCGGGATCCAAGGACAGATGGAGGGGGTGGGATGAGCAAGAGCTTTAGATGAGAGTAAGCAAAAAGATTTCATTTTTTTCTTTACAAAGGAATAGAGACTCATAAAGGAAAGGCAGTTTTCCTAATAATGTGTGGTTTAATGAAAGCTGAATGAATTATTTGACTGCTGGTCATTCTTATTTTAAAAAGAAAGGAAAAAATCTTTCACAAGCCATTTTCAGTGTTCTTAGAGGTAATGCCAACCTCTCAGCCAGCTGTACGTTGTCAGTGAAACTGGGATTAGAAACTCACAGAGCTATATATAGAAACTCTCTGGAGGTGGCAGATAGTACTAGTCTTGGTTACATTGATGACGGTAAATGAAAGTGTCAGAACATCTGGACTGAAGGGACAAAGAAAGCCAAATACCAGCTCTGCCATATGTCACAGAAAAGCCACTAAAATTAGCACAAAAGAACAGACTATCAGTGTGCAAGTGATAGTAAAACAAAACATTGTTTTCCTTTTAAAACATTCCTGGAAGAGCTAAATTTCAGTGAGAAAAATACAATTTGATTTTATACATTCTTTTTTAAAATTCTGACATTTTAAAAACTATATCTTTCCCGAGCAGGAAAATTTAATCACAAAGAATGAGAAATATTTATTCTGTGTTCTAAAATCTATAAAATCATTTCTGAGGCTTTACTATATTCCATATTCTTTTTCACATTGTCCCTAAATTGGGATTTGGCTGCTAGCGAGACAAGTGTTCAACTTTAGAGTAGATAAAAGCCTTTATGACGCCATAGGCCTATCCATCTCATTCAGGGATGCTCCAGGGAGTCGGAGCCTGGGAGAGAGTCACCCCGGAGCATCTGATGGTATTCTGTGGGAGAGATGAAGTTGCACTCTGTCTTCCAAAATCATAAGTGGTTAGGCAGCCTTTTACAATCCATCAAAGATTTTTCCTTCATGTAATTAGTCAAGCAGAGTTATATTAAAACAGAAATCTCAAAAGGAAGAAACAAACCTGAACAATTTTTAATCAGAATTATCAGTTAAAAAAAATTTAGAACAAAGATTTGCTTTCTCCTTAGAGTCAAGTTACTTAAATGCAAAAGTCAGAACACTAGAAAATTTTCTAGATGTATCAAATTCAACACAGAAAGAAAAATAATTTTGTTGATGGATCCCTTAAGGTTTTATCCCCTGGAGATAACACATAATTATAAATTACATTTAAATTATCTTTTCTTCATGTTTTTTGTTTATGGCAGGAAATAAAGATGTAGAAGATGTCATAAGTAAGACAAACATAAATTGCGGCATTGAGCCATGGCCTGTACATTTGGTAACACTCTTTTTACTTAAAATAATAAACTATTTATAATAATATAAGGGTTAAGGATACATTCAGTCAAATAACATTGTATTCAGAATTTTTCACATTAGAATATAGAACAGAGCATCTCAAACTTCTCAATAAAATCTAAGGCAAAGCTAATTTAAGTTCAAATCATTTGAATAACAAGTATATTTCCTCTAACAAGTTATTATGCATTTTCATACCCAATGAAACCTCAACTCCTAGAACAGTTCTATTATTGCCTCCCAAGAAACATTCCTATATGGTCAACATCACTAACTTTCAAGGCTAGCAAGAGGGTATGGCTTGCTCTCGAGATTGGGGTGATCTGTATCAATAATTTTGTGTACAATCACTTAAAAGCCTCCCCTCCTTTATTTAGTTTTAAATTCAAAGCATCACAGTTAAAGGGAAACAAAATACTGGCATGACCAGATAGTTTTTCAACAACTTGAAACCCCCCCTTTAAATTTTATTGGCATAAATTGCCATGTTGAAATCAAAATCTAACCTTGGCTTGGAGCCTCATATACATTGCTTTTGTATTGTTTGACTAGAAATTAAAATTCTTATGGTATATCTCATTCTAGCCAAGATGGTCTAGGTAAACTAGATGACTATACAATTATCTCTAGTAATTCAGGGAGTTTTTAAGACAATTTCTTTAATTTTTGCTCTTGTTGCGAAATGATAATTATGAGTGGATGGCAGCCAAAATTATTATTTCTATATTTTTAATTTGTTTGAAGTGTATTACCAGGCCCTTATAAAATCCTTCCTTTTCATTTTTTATATAACTCCATGACCTGGAATAATAGATACTCATTGCTTTTTCTTTTGATCCTTAAAAACACACTTTTTTTTTGGTCTAAAAGAATTCTCCTACTAAAATGTGAATGAGGACCTGACTATAGGAGGTACCCCATTTTATGAGCATATATGAAATCTTAATCTGTTTCAGCTGGACTGCAACAAAGAGAAAGAAGGTACATCAATAGGGAAAATAAGAGAAAATTCAGACTTTGCTTATATTAAAATTACCTAGAGCCCAACCCTGCTAACCTAGAAGAAACCTGAAAATAGATGGTAATGCCAACTGATTACAGATGACCCTTGAACAACATGAGTTTGAACTGTCTACTTATACACGGATTTTTTCCAACAAACATACAGTTGACCCTTTTTATGCTTGGATTTCACATCTGCAGATTCAACCAACAGCTGATTGAAAACAGTATTTTTGATCTGCGGTTAGGAATCTGTGGATGTGGAGGGCCAACTATGAATTGCTCTACCCCATTTTGTATAAGGGACTTGAGCCTCTGTAGATTTTGTCATCTGTGGGGGTCTTAGAACCAATCCCCCTCAGATACCCAGGGACAACTGATTTTCGGGGAGTCAGAAGTTATAGATGGATTTCAAACTGCATGATGTCCCTAACCCCCACATTGTCTGAAGGTCAACTATATATTTAAACACAGTATTCATATTTAATAGAATATAATAAAATTTGCTTTATATATGCCCAGTAGTATAGAATTTGTTTTCCTTTGGGAAAATTTGGTGCTATGTCTTCAATGAATACTTACTGTATTATCTAATTAAACATTAGTACAGTCTTTATGACACTGAGAAACCATGCAAGAGTCCAAATATCAAGTGTGGCTATAACTCAAATATTAAAAAAGTTTGATATTATTTCTGAATAAGACTTTTGGTGGCTGTAAAATTAGTGGGCTCTAGGTATAGATATTACATGCAGTAAACTAATTAGGCCTTTAATCATTGTCAGTATCCTCAGCTTCTCTCTTTTTTTATTCTGTCTTTCTTTCTCTCCTTCCTTCTCCGTCTGCCCACCACCCTCCTTTGCTCTCACTCTCGCTCTTGTTCTTATGAAGGATGTGAAAATAGTATTTTAGTATTTTGGCTGTGGCCTCCTTGTTTCACTTACACATGATTGAACACTGAATTCATGAGATAAGGGAAAAAAAGGTGAACATTTAGATATAGATCATTTGGGAATAGAAAATACTGAGAAAATCAAGACCTTGACTTCATCAATTAAGAGAAACATGAGTCTAAAAAATATACATATGTTGTTCTTTTTCACTGAATTTAAACTCTCACAGGAAGCATCAGGGCCAAATTTTTTGGACAACCTCCCATTTTTTGCCCCTGCAAACACATTAATTTAGAAAAATACTCTTATTTTCAAACACTAATTTTTTACTTGAGTATCACACTGCTAAAGTTTGAAATAGAAAAGAAACTTCTTCTATTTGTAAGGATGTTGTTTTCTAATAATTATTGTTTTCTAATACTTCCCAATAAGATGAACACCAAATGCCACTTGATTTACTGGCTCTTTATCTAGAAAAAAACTGATAAACATCTTGCTTCCTGTACCCTCCTCTATAACTTCGTTTGACATACATGGTGTTTTGAGTTATTTTCTGAGGTTTGAAAACATTTGCCATCAATTCTATAAGTCTACTGTACTGAAAAAGCAATATACAATGCATTTCATATTTCTTACCCCAATGCCTTTGAGATTTTAGTGCATATTTAGATAGCTGTTTATAACCGCAGTTTTGACTTATTCACCAGAATTAACAAATTACCATGTTCTTAAATACAGAAAGGCTCAGGTTTGGTTGTTTTATGATATATCAAGGGATCAATCATTTACAAATATCAAACCAAAGCCTTTTTTTTTTCAGGAAAATTTCAATAATTTCTAGTGGAGTCTTTGATTCGTAAGGAAAAAGAAGTGATATATTTTATTTAAAAGAATAAAAATTAAGAAGACAGAAGAATACGCCCTTCCATTTTAGGTACCCTTGACACTATAATAATTTGAATAGGTCTTGAACAAAATTCAAAGAATCTTTAATCTCCAAACCTGAACATTTTATTCTGTTCATGTTTTTTTATGTTAGTGTATTCATATTACATTAAAACTACTTAAGAAGTTGTCTCCATGACAAAAGTTTGTTCATTAACAGAAAATCATATAGAAATTATACAGTTTTTTTTTTCTCTCTGGAAAGATATGCTTCACTAAGTCAAATACCTTTGGATTTGTTGTTTTTATTCTCATTTGGACTTCTCTTATATACCTCAGAGTTCTTCTATTCTAAAAAATCAGGTAGTCACACAAGGAAAGGAATATGAAAAATCCAGAAAAATTTAAAACTTTAAAATGGAAGAAATTCTTTGTTAACCAACTTTTATGTATTTCACATTGATTAATTTATTTTGAAATTGTGGGGAAAAAATCAGGCAGCTACCATTTAAATTGATAGCCATAAAAATACCAATTACTATCTTCCTGTGATTTTCTGTGGTAAAGTCTTTGTCTTGAAATGTCAGACAATCTTAAAACTTTTTCAAATGAAGAAAACTGACCTTCAATAACCTTACCATTTCTATTTCTTGAGGGAAACATTTTTAATAATGAAAGTAAAAGTAGAAGAAATATGGTTGAGGAAAATGGAAGACATTAAGATGAAATTTAAACACTTGTGATTCACAGTCCCATTTCTTCCTTCTATTTTCTTGCCTCCTACTGAATTGATATGTAAGGCCCAGATTGGCAAAATTTACAAGCTACTCATTATTGTCTTCTTTAAGAATCTAGAGATGAACAAAAATTATTCTGACTCTGTGGAAGTTGATTCACATTATCATGGCAGGTTATGCATACTAGAGAAGTCAGGTTAGGTACAAATAGATAAATGGTCCATGGGGAGAAAGACTTTCTGATTTTTCTTAGAGTTGGATGAACAGTGTTTTCCTTATTTAAGAAAAAAACATCTTCTTGAGAGTTTTGCCTTGGAAGAGTCTTCTTAAGTTTTATAACAACTGCCTGTAACTACATTACAACATTGGTAATCAAGTGACAAAACTGTCTCATTTCTCATTATGCTTTTAAATTGTACCAATTAAGTGCATTCCAGAAATAATACATATCATTCTTCATTTCAAAATCAACCTACCTGAATTCTGACTCTTCAACTGTGAGTAGCCATTTTATAAAACCAAAGGGTCTCATATCCTAAACAGTACTTTAGATTTTAAAAAAAAAAAAAAAAAAAGCTTGCCTGCTCATTTAATTGCATAAGAGAAACAGCCAATGCATTGCCATCAAATGTTCCAGCACTATAAATAATAAATAGGTTTCCCAACTCTCTTAATAAAAAAAAAAAATAGTTATAATGTGTTAGGCTTTCATTCACTTCCTCTGCATGGGGTAGGTTTTATTAAACCAGATACATGAATTATTTTAATGTTTTGTTTAATTCATTTGCTGTAATTTCATGGGTCTAAATTTTTGGTTTGGCTTGCAATGTAAATAATTGTATATCTGCTATTTTGCTATCAGACTCTACTTTGTGAATCATTTCTTTTAAAACACCTAGTTATCACAAACTTAAATTACAATGTCATTGAATAATACCAGGTAAATATACTAATATATCTGTAGGGCATGGTTAAATTGCACATATTTTGAAATGTCAAGCTTTTTTTTTTAAAAAAAAAGATGAATGCACTCTTAAACCTGTACCATTAATTTAAAAAGCTTCATTTAGTGTTTCATATTATATTTTAAAATATTTTCCTTTATCCAGTAGTACAGGTTTATAGAAACTTTTTCTGATTGAAAACATAAAATATGCCTCATTTCACTAGAATTTTAAGAATATTAGTACATGTAAAAGTATGCAAGCACTTATAGGTTTATAAATATCTACTGTATTCTTTTTTGCTTTTCATGTTACACCACTTTTTACTTATTTGATTATGTTTATTTGTAATTATGCTAAATCATGCACAATGTAAATAGCATGTTTCATTATGAGAAATGTCTTTGTATTTACAGACTGCAGAACAAGGTAAATTTATATATGAAAAATGAGTGATAAAAACCTGGGATTCTTATAAAACAAAGTGGGAATGATAGTTGGGTGTTATATTTACAAATTTCATTACAAAAATCTGTTTAAGTCATGCATTTAATTACTGTATAAATCCAAACTGTCACATAAAATATTTAAATCAATAAATGATACCAAAAAGGACAAGTCTATAGATTCTTTTTAGCATATTTTTTCACACTCTGAATGACAATGACTAAAGATATGAATGAACATAAATGAAAGAATGGGGAACAAATGAACGAATGGAGTGTTCTCAATGCATTATTGTTATGGTTGAAGATGATGCTTCTGAAATAATATTACACAGGGCTAATTTTGAATTATTTGTGTAATATGAAATATCTTCTTGAATTTGTTACAAAACCCAGCAGCGCAGGTCACAATTTCTGAATTTTCATGCACTCTAAATATATATCACACAAAAAAGACATGAGTCACATGTCTTATGGTCAGACAGTTGCTTTCCTGAAAGGGTAGACAGAGAAAAGGGATCATTTTACTGTCATGATTAAATGTCAATAAAATGCTCATTGAATGTCAGTCAGTGCCCCATCCAAAAGTTTGATTAGAAGCAACATACCTATAAGGAGAGGACCATTTTAATACAATCTTCCTATATTCCAGCAATTTGCATATGTAAAATGAATCCATCGCTGTTATTTTCTTGTCCTCTCTTCCATAACCACTTGGTTTCAACCATACATGGCTATTTCTAGCAGTTCCCAAGGGGATCTCCAATCTGTGTTCACAGACAGAGCTGCTGTCCTCTTCTGCCCTTGTCTTATTGACATCTGCTGCTTTGAAGTCATGTCACTTAATTATTTTCCTAACCATAAGAGAAGTGACACTGAGTAGGCAAAAGTAAAGGAAGTGTGTACACACACATACAGACATATACCACACACAGGCAGGATAACTGCATATTGCAATAAAATTTCTCATTCAGAAAATAGAAGAAAACACATTGACATTTCCCTGGTTCATAGCATGATGTGCAGGTACTACGGAACCTCTATTCATCGTCTATGGCCTCTGGCTCCATCTATGGTGTTTGGATCCCTTTGTTGGGAAGTACTTCTTTGGTCCATTACATACCACAGCAACCTATGAAGTGGGTATTGGGAATAAGTTCTCCTTGGGAGCTACAGCTTTTACAACCTACTCCCTGCTGCACATGTTTGTAGATTGAGGCACTGTTGTAAACTCACAGGCTTTTTCAGGACAGGATCATATTAATTATTGTTGTTCAACAAAATAATCTGCTTAAAATTTAAAAGGCTTCTAATCGATCTATTTTTAGTCATTTCCACATGCCAGCATTCCAAACGAAGGTTCTCTCCTAGATAAAGTTCTTATTCTTGCCTTCTTTTTTTATCTTATTAAATTTATTGGGTGACATTGGTTAACAAAATTATATAGGTTTCAAGAAAAGATGAAATACTGTCATTCTCGACAACCTGGATGGATTTTGAGATTATCGGGCTAAAAGAAATAAGTCACAAAAAGCTGAGCTCCTTATTTCTTTGTCTCATGATTGTCTCTAAATTCATTGGCAGCTACAGGAAGGAAGACCGCCCTCTTAATCTGAGCTATGCCGTAAAACTGAGTCCTTTTGTTACACTGAGAAATCTTGATGGGTCTCAGTTGCTCACTTCAATTTGTCTTTAATTCTTTTTCAGATCTGTCTCATTTCTTTGGAGTACAAAAGTCATTAGCATTCTCCAAATTTTGTGTGAAAATCACTCAGATCTGTCTTAAGCTCAGCTCCTTCTCTTAATACCTTATCAAATATAGCAAGAAGAAGCCAACACGCACTAGTGTTCTGGCTCCCACACAATATTCTCTAGAGGTGCAGACTCTGAGGGCAGATAATCTACTTTTCAGGTTCCCCAAGGTCAACAGTTTTACCAAATGTTTTGGCCCCACCTTGCATATGTCCTCTACTTTTTGGCCTCAAAAAACAAACAAACAAACAAACAAACCCATCTTACCTCTAAAGTTTTATAGTCCACATACTGGTTTGGATAAGATAGGCTGCACTTAGGAAAAAAATACAAACAAATAAAGACTTTATGCAATAAATGTATCCATGTATCAGGATAGAAATGTTTCTAGTTGGAATAAATCTGCTTCATACTGTTATTCAAGAACCCAGTCAATGTGGCTCTGCCTAGTAGAATTTTTTAGGCCAGGCATGGAAATAGCATGGATCTTTTTCATTCACATTTCCACTTCTAGACTTAATCGCAAAGCAACTTCTAATTTCAAGAGAGGATAGAAAATGCACTCCAACTGTGTATCCAAGAAAAAGAGTAAGGATTTGATGAACCACTAACAACCATAATTATATTTTTACTTTGAGATTATTTATTATCTTACTTGAAATACCTTAGCTAAATATTCTAAACTTCTTCAGGCTTAAGGCTGTGTCTCCCTATTTAAAAGAGAGCTGGAATCTTTCAAAAACCATGCTTATAATATTAGCTATAAAGTTGTCTTGATTCTTTCATTCTCATGGACAGAGACATTCTAAACAAATTAATTTTTAGTCTCTGAAAACAAATAAAATAAACTGACCAGATCATAGACCCCTACAAAGATTCCTGTTAGTTATTTCTACTCATCAGGAGGGGACTCCATTGCAATGTCATCACCACCATGATCAAATAAGAGGATAAATTTCTCAGGAGACAAAATCCATCCCATGTACGTACCAGGCATGTAAAAAGAAGCTAACAATCTAGTTGAATAGAAAAGCTAGTATATGCTAAGTGCAAAAATAAAGGTTCCTATATTAATTTAAAAAGAACTGCAGTGACCCAGAAGAAGGGAAGCAAGAAATCTCTAATCATTCCAGTACTGAACAAATTACACTCAGTTTTGGGTTTTCAGTTTGAGACTTCCAGCCTAGGACATTTTCCATTATGAAGAGGCAATGCATGTGACATTTCAACTTTCTAAGTACAGAAGCACTTCACAAAATTTTGATATGAATTTGTGCCTTTTAGTTCAAGGTTATGCTTATAGAATCATATATGCAAAGAAGTAGGCATAAGTTGTTATTGTTCAAATGGATGATATTTGGAATTATACTGATTTGAGATTAATCCCAGTGTGTGATTTATTAGCTAGAAAACAATCAGAAGACTTCTATCTCGTTTAACAATTATGCTTCTGTCAGCCTAGATTTCTATTGGAGGAAAACTCTGTTCTCATCCTTCTTGCTAAACCACAGCATGAAGAGACTGGCCTGAGTCTCTTTTAAGACAAAATGAAGCTCTTTTAAAGTTATCATTTTTTTTTCCTAATTTTAACATGTAATTTGTCTGATGCTCTCACTTCAAAGAAAGCAATGGTTTACATGTTCAAATGTTATTTGATGATGGATCTATGATTAAGCCTTTGTCTCATACAGAATGCTTGAGGGGTCAACTTAAAATCATGTGTTCTGTTTTTGAATTACAAATAAATGGCAGGGAATCTGTTGATTTTAAGCGAGTTCTGTAGAAACCTCTTTTGACAGCATGAGTGATTCAGGTGGCTTCAGTCTCAGGATTCCTAATGAAGTTTGTTGTTGTAATAAAGAGCTAACTATGCAAGACCAGACCAATTATATTTTCTTCCAAAGGCAATTTTACAATATCCACTGTTTTTAAATTACAGTCTCCAAGATTTATTTATGCAGCTAAATAAGTATCTGTTAGTAGGAAGTAACTAGGAGTACATTTGTCAGACAGTGTAGGTCAGTGCTGCTACCCATTCTATCACATGGGTGTTTGGATCTACCTCTCAATCAAAATTTAAATGTATTCTACACATCATCTCATTATGTTCTTGGTTTTAATACATTAATACATTTCTCCTGGATAAGTGTTAAATGTCTAGTTTCTCAGTTATATTAAAAAAGCCACGGAGTGTCCCAGCTAAGCTTAAGAAAAATTGGATAAATGAGCCTGGCTATCTATTAACATGAGATGATTTTTATAAAAAATGTAGTTATATGCTAAAGAAAAGGAGGAGATGAAGGTGGGCTCTGAGGGAAAAGACTAATGAAAATTGGAAAATGAGAAGATAGTATGGTACCTGCTCCCCAGCCCTGCCCCAGACAATAAGCATGAGCTCTTATAGGAAGAAATTGAAAAAGCCGAACCCAAAGGAGCTATTCTGCAAAGCCCCATGTGATACCTGGACCAGAAGGAATAGCGGTTCCCAACATTTTGGCAACAGGAATCGGTGCTTCTATGAGAATCTAATGCCTGATGATCTGAGGTGGAGTTGAGGCAGTAATGCTAGAGCTGGGGAATGCCTGCAAATATAGACTAAGCCTCGTTTGCTTGCTGCTCACTTCCTGCTGTGCAGCCCAGTTTTCAACAGGCTGTGGACTGGTACTGGTCCATGGCACAGGAGTTGGGGACCTCTGGTCTAAACCAACACCTTCTCCATGCTAGAATCTTGATGAAAAGAATCCATCACAATTTTTTCCCATCCAACTTGATTATATTCACTATCATTTGAATTAATATTATTCTAATTTTAGGTTCAATGCCATCAGTGAATTAAAGGAAGAGTCCCGAAATTAATACGTAGTTCAATCTATAAGTGTGAATCTAAAGTTTTGCTTAAATGACTAATATTTGGTTAGTTTTATGCTGATTACCCAATATGAATCATCATGAATTATAGCTTGATATAAATTTTTTATTTCTTTGAAACTAGATTACATGTGTACCTTTCATACCAGTTAGATGGTGCCAAAGCCTTTCAAGTATACTGTAAATAATTTAAATGATTTCTTAGATCTAAATGTTCACAAGCAGTGTATAAATTAATACATTAACTGGAGAATATCGAAGGGATATTCCTTCAAAATATAAACCCCTAGGGCAAACGATGGGTTAAAGACTTTGTATCTTTTTGATGTTTGTTTTTAAATTTAAATTTATTTTTTGATTTAATTTTGCAGAGACTCAGTTAGTACAAGCAAGGCTAAGAATGGAGACAGAAAAAAGTTAAGTGATGTGTCCAAAGAAACATGAAGGCAGGACTAGAACACAGGTGTTCTCATCTTGGGCATGTCCTTTTCCTGCATCTTTCACTATCACCAAAAAAAGAGACTTTAAAAATTGCATATATGTACACGTGTTGTAGGAAACCTCAGGAAAATCTCCTTTATGAGGCCCAAGAACCTCTGCACTGTCATGTAAGGTTTATTTGAACGTTTTCCTTCTCTTGGGAAGAGGAAGTAGATGGCGTGACCAAATTTTCACTCCACATCTTTAAAATGGGAATAAGAAATGGACTTATATAGTGGGATTGCTATTTGGATACGTATTGGTTAATATTTACAAAGAACTTAGAATATTCACTGGCATATAAAAACATTATATATTTGTTAAATAAAACTTGCCTGCCTAGCTTGTCGTAGGTTATAAGTACTTCTAGAACCTTTTAGCTCATCATCTACTATCATCCTACATGATTTTAAGCTTCAATTACAATAAATTACAGATGTATTATTTGTAAGGGCTACTGTAACAAAGTACCACAAATTACATGGCTTAAACAACAGAAATTTATCATCTCACAGTTGTAGAAGCCTGAAGTCCAAGATCAAGATGTCAGTGTAGCTGTACTCCCTCTGAACACTTTTCTCCTAGATTCTGGTAGTTTCTCAGCTTGTACAGCACAACTCTAACCTTCATATGGTGTTCTCCTTATGTACATGTCTGTCTCTGTGTCCAAATTTCCCCATTTTTTTTCATAAGAACATAGTCACTGGAGTAAGGACCCTAACGATCTTATTTTAACTTAATTCTGCAAAGACCCTATCTCCCAAAAAGATCATATTCTGAGATACTCAAGATTAGGATGCCAACACACATTTGGGGAGGGCACAATTCAGCACATAATACCAGCTTTCCTAAACAACCTGTTCACTCGATTATGGCAGTGACATATAAGCTCTGACTCCAAGGTTCATTAGTAAAGTGCTCAGAAGTGGTAAATCTATCTACCTATCTAATACTGTAACCCCTGCCATACTTTATTTCTCTTCCAAGGTTTATTTTTGTCCCTAGCACTATCATACCATTTACTTTAATACTTTTCCTTTTTTATGTCTTGATCATAGAATGCAAGATCCCTAAGTGCAAAGATTTCCATTTATTCCTTGCTGTGTTTTCTATCATGAAGAATAGTACATGCCATGTAGTTGACACTTTATAAATATTAATGGGCTGATTAAATAAATCTATATGAAAGTAATCATGCATAAATGGATAAAGACTAACTAATGAAAGACTAGACAAATGGCATCTATTGTGTTACTTCAGGTCTTTAATATCTTAATGGATCAACTCTCTCTTTCTTCTTCCTTTAAACACACTAAAACATATTAAAATAAAGAAAATAGAAATTTTAAAAAGAGCTAAACAGTAGTAGTTTCCTACTAGCCCAATTATTTCTGTATAACAGGAATACTTTAAACATCTTATTAATACAATATTTTAGGTTGTATCCAAACAGCACAAAGTAGCAAGAATCGGTATAGATAACTAATCTGGGCAAATCAGATGCCAAATTAATTTTTGTTCTACAATATTCCAGTTTGTCTCATCTATATTGGTAAAACTATTTTGATTATTCCCATGTGGCTGCTGTGCTACAGACAATAACCTATCATTTAGCTTCTAGTAGTTGGCCAACTTAGAGACTCTAAAAGAACCTCTTGAAAAGCAGAAAAGAAAATGTAGTTCCTGCATAAAACATAATTTTTATAGCATTGCTAAGCTGAAAGGAAGTAGGTGAAGCAAATATCTAAGGGGCCTAAGAAAAAATACCAAACTAAAACCTTAGATGTAAGCTGTACATGCAAACTTACCATGGTGTAGCTTGAGGGTAAGCGCCAATATCAGCACCGAGGTCTGGAGACTTAGCTTTATATTAGCAGCAAGGGGGATATAGCTGAACCTGAGATGTTTGGATTACACTTGAGAGCCTGGAAGGGGCTACAGTGGCCTCAGATCTGCAACTCTGCCAGGATCTCTGTGGAAACACATGAACCTTCTCTCACATGGAATACACAATTCAGGCTCCAAAATTTTCCTCAGAGTAAAATAATATTGAAATAAGACAACAATTAATAATCACAAAATGTACAGGGAAACTAATCACCAGGAATGAGAGTAGGAAAAAAAAATAATAAATAGATTTAGATCACCAAGGACATCAGATACTGGAGCCTCAGATTCAGTATACAAAATATGAATGGAGTGTTTAAAGAAATAAAGGGCGGCATTACAAAAATGCAAATGATGTACAATCAAAACTGACTTAGAAGGTTTAAAGAAGAAGAAAATAGGTTTATAAATGAAAAGAGTAATGGCTGAAATTTAAATGAAATGAAAGAGCAGATGGGTTAAACAGAATATTTGATGCCACCAAAGAAAACTGATGAATTAGAAGTGGAAGATAGATCTGAAAACACTATAAAATGTCTGAGAGAGATAAAAAGGTAGAAAATATGGCAGAGAGGTCAAGTAATATAAAAAACAGAATGTGAAAATCTAACCTAAGTTTAACCAGAGGACCTGAGGGAGAGAATAGAGAAAATGAATGAAGTGTAATATCTGAAGCAGTAATGACTATGAATCTTCCTGAATGAATGAAAAATATGAATCCACGTGATAAACCACATCAGCTAAGAAATATAAATAAGAGGATGTCCAGAACTAGACACTTGTGGCAATGTGCAAAATATTAGCTTTGACGAAGATCATAAGAGTAGGCAGAGAAAAAGTCACATACAAATGACACACTGACAGGACATAGCCATAATAAAAGCCAGAGACAACAAAATAGTATTTTCAATGGGTTGATAAATAATAACTGTCATTCTAGAATGGTACACTTAGAAAAGCTATATTTTAAAAATACTGAGATAAACACAAACACAGAGAGTTTACTACCAGAAAACTAATGTAAAAAAAAAAACTTTTAAAAAGTGTATTATTGAAAAAAGAAAAGGAAAATTAATCCAGAAGGATAGTCTAGGATAGAAAAACAGTGAACAAAGAAAAATGTAAGTAAATCTAAACATATATTGTCTATTAAATATAACATTAAATAGTTATAACAATTGTAATATGCCAGTTTTGAAAATAAACATTCCAGATGATTTTTAAAAAACTGGATAAGTTTAAGAAACAGCATTGTAATTGAAAAAATTTTATAAAGCATATTGAGGTTAAAAAAGGTAAATTCTTATGAATGAGAAAAATTTAGTGAAAGGTTAGTACATGTGAATTGATAGTCACTGCTATATTGCCATTCTTCTTTTGGCATAAAACAAATAGTAAATAAGTAAATAAATAAACAATTCCCAGACCATTATTAGTTTCTTCCTGAGAAGTGTTATCTTTGTTATTTCTGTTGAATAATAGTTTCGAATCATTTGCTGTTGTAGAACATGCAGTCTAGTCACCATTCCAAGCCTTCTCAAGACCCACTCTTATTCACACTTTGCATCCTCACTTACATTATGCTCCTGCCAAAACTGAACCACTCTATTTTGAGCACATATTCTATGCTAATACTTTCTTCACAAATAGAAATGTGCTTTTCTCCAGCCTCACCATGGCTGTGTCATCATTCTGGGAGATGCTTTCCAAATATCAGTTCCTTTAGGAAATCATGTCTAACCTCCAACCCTACCTTCACAAGTGGAAATAATCCCTCTCACCCCAGAAGCCACATATCTTTGCTCAAGCCTCTCTTTTGAAACTTAGTGCATTCTCTCATGATAGTTCTTCAAGTCTTATCTTCCTGCTAGACTCTAAGCTCCTTGTAAACAAAATCTGTTTAAGAGTTCACATTAAAAATAGAGCCTTAGCCTAGGACCTTACGTATAGCAGGGTTTCAATAAATATTTGTGGAATTCATAAATGCATGAATGAATAAAAGAATGGATGAAATGGAAAACATCTCTGAAACAAGTAAGAGTACAGGAACAATTTGAGAGGGATTAATCACTTGCAAACTAGATAGATTTTGTATATACATTCATAATTATATATTCATATCTATACTTAACTAATAACTAATGGACCAACAAGAGTTTATCTTTATGAGCAGCAAGAGAATAAGAACAATTGGTCTAATATATTAAAGACTATGTATAAGAGACGTGCTGCTGCACAATCCTGAGGATAAATTTGACATTTTTACCTAAAGGCCTGTTTAAACTTTAGCGAGAGGATTTAATTTTAAAATGTCACTGAGTTTGTAGTTGAGGTGACATCAGATAAGTCTGTGGCATGATTTTATATAACACATAACGTGCTTGCCATCACCAAATCCTGAGGTATCTGCTTTAGAAACTACTCCTCCACCCTCACCCAAAGCATCTTAGTTCTTGACCTTATGGATATTGCACATGCAGTTATTGCTTATCTAGACAAGCACTGGTCCTGGTGCAGCACTTGTCTGTAATAACTTTTCTTTGTTCATGAAAAAAGGAAAATTTTTCATGAAGCCAAATCAATTCAAGTTGAAAAACTGTTCTTCAGAATGAGTACTTTTATTTCTTCCTCAATGAAATGTTCCCTAGATGCCCCCCAACACCCTTTACTGTCATTGTAGGGTATTTTGGAATAAGGATACACCAACCTTAGGAAAGAAGAACAGAACTATTATCCATTAATAACCAACAATTAAAAAGTTCTGTCTTTTTAGATGGGTATACTAGCGAGTAACAGAATCTTAATCCATGGGGTTTTTTTGTTTGTTTGTTGTTGTTGTCGTTGTTGTTGTTGTTGTTGTTGTTTTTAAGGTAAAGAAACCATATTGGCTCCTGAAACTAAGATTTCAGGCTTCAGTTGTGGTAAACAAAAGCTGTATTTCTTCGTGATTCCACCCTTCTTTGTGTATTGGCTTAGTCCTCACACTGGCTTTCCTTATGGGAACCAAATAGCTTTGTCAGTATTTTTGTTCAGTTGAAGAAGAGAAGAAGACCCTCTCTTTTTCACGAGATGATGTTCTGTGTAGATGTAAAGGCTGAAACAAATCTAAAGTAATGGTTTTGACCAGAGGAATACTGTATTCTCACTGTGCTTTAAACCGATCATGGTTTAAAGAGGGAGTAAATTACACTGTTTGCTCATGGCAACAGGAACATCCATGTAACATTTGATTGGCTGGAAAGAATAGAGTGGGTGCAAAATATTTCAGGATTATTTAATCTCCTATGGGCCACCTAGAATTTGCAACTTGCTTTATACACATCTGATATCCCAGTGTAGCAAATTTAATATGCATACGATTCCCAACTTATAATGGTTCGATTGAGGATTTTTTGACCTTACAGTGGTACAAGGGCTAGACATTCTGTAGAAACCAAATTTTGAATTTTGATCTTTTTCCAGGCTAGCGATATGGGGTAAGATACTCTTCTGTGGTGCTGGGCTGCAGCAGCGAGATACTTTTGCCCAACTTTAGGCTAATGTAAGTGTTCTGAGCATGCTTAAGGTAGGCTAGGGTAAGCTACAATGTTTGGTATATTAGGTGTATTAAATGTATTTTCTACTTAACGATATTTTCAATGTACAATGGGTTTATTGGGATGTAACCCCACCATAAGTCCAGGAGCATCTGTATTTTAAAGTAGGAATCAACTGCAATGGTGAAATATTGCACAGACTTACATTTCAGGATGAAGAATAGTTTATAATGTCTTTTAAATCACATTATGAGGTAATCTTCTGCTCTGTACATAAATAAAGTCAACTCTCTGAGTAGACAAAATGTAAAGTGAGATTTAATATCTCTGCAAAATCATACCTCTTTTAAATTATTGCATTGAGGTCAAGGACTTTGGTATAGAAACTACTATGAGAAGAGATTAAAATTTCAATTTAAAAAGATTTTTTAAAAGTTCTCTATCTTCCTCTGCTCCTCATCTTTCAGCTAGGAGGAGTCCTGCATGCTCTCTCTGGAAGGAAGTTCATGTTCAATGGAAACACTGAGCTTGTGGGAACAGCTGTCCCCATATGGCCAGAAGGCTGATTTTCCTTCTTCAGGATCACAGGTGAAGCACTTTGTTATCAAGATGCCTCATTAAGATAATGCAACTCTCAGCATATTAGTGCTTATGGGAGAGAGAGAGAAGTGATTTGAATACCTGAAACTAACACTTGAATGTAAAACAAGCTTTTCAGCCAGTTGAGGGGGAAAGAACACTTCAAGGAAACTTTACTGTTCCCCCCTGAACATGTGCAATTAATCAAGACTGATAAGTAGAAAGAATTAAATGGCCACCTAAACTATCCCATACCTCAGCACAGGTCGACTCAAATCCACTGCACATAATCGCAGCGGCCCCATATGTAGGTCTCCAGAAGAAGCAACAATTCACCCCCAAACTCACTGGCCCATTCTTACACATCTTTATACTTAGGAGTGATTTCTTAAGGATGAGTCTAACTTTCTTTTTAATATAAGTAAATTCTTTTTTAAAGTTTCCCAGGTGAAGGACTATGGTTATTAATAAATCTGTACTATGTGGTAGGTGCCACTTTATATTTTTTATTTTAGTTAGTGTTCATAGCAACTTTACCAGGAAAGCATTTTTATCGGTCACAAAAAAATAATGAAGGATGAACAACATTTCCAAAATCACCTGGTAAGTTATAAAACTAATCATCAATTCATTTCTCTTCCCTGTATTTCTCCAACACTTTCAGCAGACATTTTTCCTTTAGTCTCTTTTCTTCTTCTCGAAATCAGCTTCATCTTATGTTACGGACCCTACATTCCAACACTTGATTGATATGTGTTAATTTTTCATTATCCTTCTCCAGGTTCTCTATATTCATTCATTCATTCATCCATCAAATACTGAACACAAACTTTGTGCCTGGAACTGTGCTAGACTCTGGGACCATTATGAGTGAGCAAAATATATGTGTTTTATCTCGTGATAGAGTTGCATAAATTGTGGGAGAAACAAAGATTAATCAGAATTGAAAAATAATGTACAATTACAAATTACAAATAATGTGAAATGGAAAACTTACAATGTAGTGTGGTAGCATGCAACAGAGATAAAGAATACATCACTGAGGATGTAAATTCTGAGCTGAGATCTGAAGGATGAGTAGGAATTCTATGGAATATAATTGGGGAACACCTCTATCCCCAGTACCGTGGTAAAGGAGAAAACCTGAAAATATTCTTCTTAAACAAAGCTAGAAATGAAGGATAAAATGGATAGCTTAATGAAAAATGTAAGATGAACTAAAAGCCAAAAATAAGAAACATGGTTGCTAATGCTGCAGAGCCCTATAGTGGGGTGGGGAGAGGGAAAAAGGAGGTAGTTAAACCAGAAAGATCTCATTAGCTAGGGACTTTTACACCCAACTGACACGAGAGGATAGGCTATAGAGAATTGAATCCCTCAGGATAAAGCCAGAATTCACATGGGATTGCACTGTCCTAAAATGGAGGACAAACAACAACAATAAAAAATCCACCCTACTCTCAAACATTGCATGGAAGAAGTTTTTCTATCCCCTTATTTCTCAGATGGCCCCAAAACACTAGCTTCCTCAAATAACTGATAACCGCAGACCACATTTAGGATTTTTAAATTATACTACTATAGAAATTTTCCTGTACTGCAGCACAGGTGACATTTCTTGAGTGTGCCTATCCAAAATAAATAGATAGATAGATAGATAGATAGATAGATAATAAATAAAATGCAAATCATCTCTGGAGTGACACTTTAAACTGGAATAAATGAATTATTATAAACACCCCCAAATTTTAGCTTACAATCTAAAATTTTAAAACACAGAAGTAAGGGGAAACTGCCACCAGGAAAACAAACAATAGGGGGAAAACATGGAGGGGGAAACGTTATTGATTTCAGTAAACATAATGAAACCATCTCAATTAGGAACAGAACTTTGAAACAACCTGAGGAAAAAATAGATTTTCTGCAACAAAATAATAATTAGACAAACAACATGCTTCTCCATAGCCATAACATAAGCCAGAAAGCAGCTGGCATATTTTACTGTGCTGAGAGAAAAAGAATGCAAATTTAGAATTCAAGAATTAAAGCAGAATAAAGACATTTTTTGCATAAAGATGAACTCAACAGAAGAGATACTTAAGAATATACTTCTGGAAAAAAATGAACAATCTCAAAAAGACTTTCTAAGACATAAGAAGAATAAGGAACAAAGACATTAATACATAACTTGGTAAATCTAAACAAGCTTATAGGCAAATAGTAACCATAAGGCTAATCTAAGAGATTTAAAAATATCAAAGTGAAAGTCATATAAAAAGTAATAACATGTAAGATGGGAATAAATCATCACAGGTCTTATATTAAGAGGAGGATATAAGTGTTAATCAACATTAGACTTTCTACACCAGTTATGCCTATTAAAATTCAAGGGCAAATGCAACAAAAACAGAAATAAGTTATAAAACTACCAAACATAGAAAGAGAAAAAAAATGGGAAGGGGAATTAAAGAAACTATAACCAAAAAACAAGAAAAGAGAATGAAAAAGCATGGTTAAGAAAAAATACAAAGTAGAATTCATATAAATCCAAATATGAGTAATGATAACAATAAGACTCCAAATTAAACAACAAAAAAATAGAAAGTGGAAAAACATGGATAAATATTAAAAGACCATTTGTCACATAAAGTATTACAACAATATTTTGGCATTATAAAACATAAGATAATACAGAATATTTGAAAACAACAATATATAAGTTGGGATGGTTTAATTAGGGATAATATGGAGGAATTTATATATCTTTATATGTTCTAAGATTAGATTCTTGTGTTATTTGCTAGAGGCTAAATAAGGTCTTAATTAATCTGAGATTTTGGTGACACACACACACACACACACACACACCTACATACATATATGTGTATATATACATACACACATATATTTATTATATATATAATTTATAGTTATATTAAAATAATAGAAATGAATTATACAATAACCAAATTAATAGAGCTAAAATATAGTGAAAAATAAAAGTCACTTAATTCAAAACAAGGCAAGAAAATAAAAAAAAAAACAAAACAGAAAATGCTGGGGGAAAACAGCACAAAATAATGTTAGAAATAAATCCAAATATATTCATACTTATAATAAAGGGAAATTAATTTAAAGATCAAGTGAAAAGAAGAGATTGTTAGACTGTGGGGAAAGGTTCATCTAAATGTTATTTATATAAAATATGTTTATAATATAAAAATATGGAGAGGTGGAAGTAAAAGAGTGGAAAAAAGATATATTGAGTGACTATTACACCAAAAAATTAGCTATATTTATATTATGAAAAATATTTAGGCAAAAAAGCACTGCTAGATGTTGAAATAGTTGTTTTCTTATTATAAAATGTTCAGTTCACCTTAAGATATAAACATTATAAACTTGTACTTAGTAAAAAAAGGCTATATGTATGTTATGATAATATCATACATATGCCAATAAAATTGGCAGAACTGAGGTAAAATAGGAAAGTCAACAATAATAGTAAAAAATATTTTTTAGACACATCACTCAGTAATTGATCAATCAAGCAGATAAAAGATCTATAAGAATGTGGAATATTTGAACACATTTAAAAACGTATTTATAACACACTACCTAATTGCTGCAGAATACTTTTTAATTGCACAAAATAGTTTGAAATCATACCATGCTGGGTTATTACATGTCTCAACAAATTCCAAAGTGTTATCATCATTCAGTTTTAAATATCAGTTAAGTTCCCTTACAGTTTGTTCTTTGACCTATAAATCACTGAACTTCATGCTTTCAAAACTGTAAAGCTTTTCTAGTGATCTTTGTAATATTCATGTGGAAAAATTAGATCAAATCTCTATCTCATATCCAACATACACCCCAAATGGTTTAAAGCTTTAAATATGTAAGACAAAACCACAAAACTTTTAGAGGAAAAGAGAGCAGAAAATCTTTATGATCTTAGATCATGGAAGGATTTCTTAATGAGACATAAAAAGTGTAATTCATAAAGAAAAATACTGGGACATTTACTTATATGGAATTCTGTTTATTTTAAGGACTACAAAGAAAGTGATAAAGTTCAAAATAGAACAAATTTGTGTCACATTTACTCAATAAAGCATTTATATCTAGAATAAAGAAGTCCTACAAATAAGTAAGAAAATGATAAAAAAATAAATAAAAGAAAGAAAAAAAAAGAAAAAAGAAAGAAAGAAAAGAAAGAAAGAAAAAGAAAAAAGAAAAGAAAACAAACAAAAAAACAAAAAAATCTTAATTGGTAAATGAGCATAAGGAAAACAAATTTTACAGAAGAGAGTACAATTGACCCAAACACAGGAAGAATGCAAAATCTCATGAACAATTAGAGATATGTAAATTCACCATGTGATACAATTTCCACTCTACAGACGGGCAAAATTATTGTTGCTTACAAGTCAAACAATATCCAGTGATGGCCAGAGTGTGTGGAGGAATGGACAGGCTCATTCCCTTCTAATGGGAATGTAAAGCAGTAAAACTATTTTCAAAACCAGTTTGGCATCACTTATTACATTTGGATATATGCAACATATCTATAACTTATGACCTGTTAATTCCACTATCATGTGTAGACCTGAGAGAAATTTTTCCCATTTGTACCAGAAGTCAGCTTCAAGAATGTTTACAGAAGCCTTGTTATAAAGCAAAAAACTGAAACTATCCAAATGTCCATCAACGATGGAAAGATTAAGTCAGTTATGGTACTGTTCTTAAAACGATGTGTAACAAATTATATAAAGTTAATGAAATAAAACAGGTACAACATTGATAAATCTCTAAAACATGTTGACCAGAAGAAACAAGTTTCAAAAAATTGTATATAATATGATTTTAGTTACATAAAGTTCAAAAGCAGATTAATTTAAATTTAGGGATAGACAAATATGTAATTAGGTACTAAAACAACAAAGGAAAGCATGGGAATAATTAATTTAAAAGAGGAAATACAAATGATCAAGAAACATATGAAGAGCACTAAATTCACTAGCAATCACAGAAATGCAAATTAAGATAATAATGATATTCCCATTTCAAACCCAGATGTTGGCAAAAAAATAAAAAATAAAAGTCACAAAACCAAGATTTGGCAAGGACAGAAAGCAAACTTAAATTGTCAGATACTCACTTCTCCTAAATCCAGTAATTCCAAACCTAAGTTTATATCCAGGAGAAAGTCATGTATATGGGCACGAGAAGACATGTACGAAAATAAAGTATGATATATTTATATGATATCATTCTAATTAGCTAGAACTGGAATTACATGTATCAACATGGTTAAACCTCAAATAAGAATAGTGGTTATCTCTGGTGAAGGAAATGGTCAGCCATAGGTGCCCAGGAGGTATCACTTTACCTGTAAGAATTAATATTTTGTTTCTTAAAAGAACGTGACCTGAAGCGAATATGGCAAAAATGAGAGGATCTGATAGAGCTAAATGGTGTGATGGTACTGTGGACTGGTACCTGTCCGTGGCTAATTAGGAAAAGGGCTGCATAGCTGGTGAGCGGCGGGCGAGCAGTGACGCTTCATCTGTATTTGCAGCCTCTCCTCAGAGCTAGCCTCACCACCACAGCTCTACCTCAGATCATCAGGCATTAGATTTTCATAGGAGCACCGGTCCCTGGTGCCAAAGAGGTAGGAGACCTGTATTATTTTATTCTCTAAATAGTTTTATATGCTTGAAATATATATTAATAATAATTATGTATTAAGATTAAAAATAGAATAAGACCAGAATAGGATATTATATCTAGGTATAGGGAGTATCATATAATATTTTCATATTCTGGTCTTCTTACTTCTCTGACTTGTGAAATCGGACTCATTTTCAAAACTCACCTGAAGTATCACTTTCTCTGTGAGCTATTTCTCAGGTCTACTAGGAATACTAATCACCTTGCCTGTGCCTAAATAGTATTTATCACACTGTGTAATGATTGTATAATCTGTTTGCAAAACGCACAGTAACTTTCAGAAGGGACTGTGTCATTTTAATTTTTCTAGTGTCTAACACCCAGTGTTGGGCACAAAGAAGATAATCAATAAACAACTGTTGATGGAATCAAAAATAATGAGGCTATATTCTACCGTAGTACAATGAGGAAATAATAGATTTTTAAGACCTAGTTTCACCTTCTTAAAAATTTCCAGCTTACACATATGTCAAATAAAATATATTCAAGTCCTAAAACTTTATCCAAATTAATGAAGATTACGTTTTTGAAATTTTTTGATTTCAATATTTTTTTCATTTCTTGAAGTGCTTCAAGACTAGTTAATGAAGTTAAGTAGCATTATATAGTGACTGAACAGAAACGTAGGCTGACAGAGTCTCAGTTACTTATGAGCCCATTGTTGGATGCTTTAAACTTTTATCATCTAAATACTATTCTGTATGCATGTGCAAACAAATCAAAGTAGAAATGAAAGTAATAATAAGATTTAACATACGTTTTGCTTAAACTCATGTTTTTAAATTTTCACAACTTCTTGGTAAGTATATGTATTGGTATGTGAAGGAAAGGCAAAAAGTTAGCTATTTCTAATTAAATGATAGAAAATTGAGAAACTGGAAGTGTAAGTTTTCCTTCTGAAATCTAGAAAAACAATGCTTTCCCTGAGGAGCTAATTTTAGGCAAGAATCTGACATTCTACAACTAGAATAAATTGTAGGTCTTCAAAGAGAACCAAAAGGAACAAGAGATTTCCAGAGAGTTGTTAAAGGAAGAGCCTGGAAATGTCAAAAGCATATAAAAGTATATAAAGACTGGGAATATTTCTGCTGAGAGAAGTGCTTGGAAAGTACTTTGTGACAAAGGGATCCATACGATTTTTCTGTTTAAAGCTAATGTTCTATACTCAGGTAAATGATTCTCTTTGACACCAAATCTCAACACCCTCTCATGAGGACAGGGTGTGCAAAGAGAGATTTATTTTGAAGAAGCCTGGGCACAGTTTGTAAATATAATACAAGCACAGAATTTTCTAGGCTTTACTGACTTCCACAGTACTGATATAATGAGGGATCAACTGAAACATATCAAGTATCTGGGGTTGGACAGAAAGGATCATTTCTTTTCATAACTATCCTTAACCAGCACTGGAATTGTTTATAAGAGAGAATAGAAGAATTTTAGTGGTAGAGAGGGCTAAAAATAAAACAGCATAATCTTCATGGCAGGTCTGGAATTTATATAGGAGAGGTTAGGACTGACAATCTCCAGGAAGAAGGGACTAACAGGTTTGTTTTGAAGCAACATTTGTATACAAGCACACTGTTTTTATGCCTTGCTTTTATCATAGGTGGAGACCTACATTTTCTTTTAACATTATTTTCATCATCATTGCAAATATCATCATTTGAGGGAATTATAGTATTAATAGAGATTACAAGAACTAATCTATTTTCACCTACTGACATTGCCAAAATCAAAGAATCCAAAAAGTTGAATTCATGTTCAACAGCTTATTCTTGGAAGACAGGTGGAGGGAAGTTCAATTCCGATGTTCAGTAGTTCAGGTACAAGACTCTCACCTTCTCTCAATGGAGATGAAGGAATAGCATGACATTCCATCTTGAAATTTTGCTTCATTAGTGCTTTAATGCATATGATATAACAAGAGGTAACAATAAGATTGATTTTAAGGTTTATTTTAAACATTTCAAATATACAAAAGAACAGAGCATAGTACAATGGCAATCCATATATGAAAATCAAACAAATTCAACAAGTTTTTGCCAGACTAGCTTCATCAATAATTTTGTGTTGGTATTTGTTTTTTATATGTAATTTATACATTGTGAAATGTGTAGATCTTAAGTTGTGGACTTCCAAGAGATTAGGTGAATGTGTAAACCTAGGTAATTCAAAGTCTTTCAATATACAAATCTCTATCACCCCAGATGTTCTTTCATGTCTCCTTGTAATCAGTTCTCACCTTCCATAGACAACCACTTCTTTGATTTCCATTGCAACTGGTCAGTTTTATCTGTTTTAGAACTTCACATAATTGAAACATTGAGTGATAATCATTATCTAGCTTATTATCTCAAAATAATGTTTTTGAGATTTACTGATAGTGTTGTAAATATCAGTAATTTATTCCCGTTTATTACTGAATAGAAATTTGTTAGATAAATATGTCAGTTTGTTTTCCTGTTGAAGTTTGTTGTTGTTGTTGGTTTAGTTTTTAGTTATTTTGAATAAGCATTCTGTGCAAATCTTTTTGTAGACATATATTTTCTGTTCTTAAAGTAAATACCTAAAAGTGGAATTGCCAGGTCATAGGGTAGATGTATATTTAAATTTTAAATAATTTACAAGTTAGTTTTACAATTTCACATCCCACCAAAAATATATGAATGTCCTAATTGCCCTGCACCCTCATCAACCCTTGATGTTGTCAATTTTATTGTCAGTTTCTCTCAATTTAGTGAGAGTGTAGTGGCATTTCACTGTGGTTTTAATATGTATTTTCCTGATAACTAATGAGGTTAGAAACTATTTCATATGCTTATTGACCACTCCTTTGGGAATTATCCTTTAACTATTTTCAATTAAAAAAATTATTATTGAGTTGCAAGAATTCTTTATATATTGTGGATATGTTTGTCAAATATACATACATTCTTTCTCCTAATTAATGGATGGCCTACTCATTTTCTTGATGTGTCTATCCCTGAGGATTTCTGTGTCCAAACAGATGGTCAGTTTTTGAAATTGTTCCATGTATACTCAAAAGAAAAGTATACTCTCCATTACCTGTGTTTTAGGTTTTGTATTTAACTGGATTAGCCACCTTATGAAAATCTTTAGTGTTTTATACAACTACTAATATGCTATACACTTGAGCTTTCTAAGATCAAAAAAATGTGTTAAAGTCACCTATTTTATATGTCTATTATTTCTTTTCTCTTTTGTATCTCTGCATTATGAAGGTTACTGCTATGTTTTGGGGGGGTATTTTATATGAATAATTCTACTTATTTTAATGAACCTAGCTCAGATTTTTAAATAAATTCTTATAGTTTGAAGATTTGCTTCCTCCAAGATTATTAAAAAAATAGACTACCAGCTCTATAGATAATTCTTAAAAATTGTCCCTTTAAAGATTACTCACCACCATACAATTGTTAGTGTACTTATAGATTCTCTAAAGACTTCTTTCAACTACCATGTTCATTGGTATGAAGTGTATTATTTGAACCACACAATATATTTAAATGACAAAGTCGAGTTGAATGCACCCACCAGTCCTTCCCACTTCCTATTTTATCATATCATGATTGCTTATCTTATAAGTGTTACCTGGTCCCTGCAGAAACTTCTTAAATCATTTTAGATCCCTGATCATGTTTGGTCCAAATAAGCTGTCTAATGAATCAATGTAAATCATGTGATTGCTATCTCTTTGAGTATTCTAGACCCTCCTTAATCATGATTTGGGATATTTATACAAATGTTATTTTGGAAAAAGAAACCATGGAGTTGGTAGCTGGCTACAATTAGCTGCATTTAAACTTTTTCAAAATAAATTTTAACCATATTGGATTTAATAGCATATTTCTCTACCAAAAGGAATTGCAGTGAGCTATTTTTCAATTCAAACTAGCCACTAAATGCACTTGCTACTTTCTTCTTGTTATCTGACTGTGGTGTTAAGTGGTTTATCTGACACAGAGACTTAAGTACTAATGGGTATCTCTTTTTGATCTTTGCAGAACTATTCCCGGAGTAGTTTTCTTACACTCTTGGCAAATGTTTGTTTTTATCCAGACTTTCTAAACTTCAGTATGGTGATGCATTATTGCCATTCTTCCTGTATAATAAAAATGACCTTGAATTTCTGTAGCTCTTTTCACTCTCTGCTAACAAGCCAATGCTCTACATTTTGCCTTCTGAAATGACTATAAAATCCCAGTCCTTGGATTAGGGGAAGAGTCTTGAGTCATTAATAGAATGTGGCACTCCAGAACTGTGATCTATCAAACTAATCTTATTTTTATCTGCTCCACCCATCACCAAGAAGACATATGAGATACAGAAGCAGAGGTAGAAGCCAAAGCTTAATGCTGACCTGCTCAGCAGCCAGAGCACACAGGCAAGAGATAACCTCACCTCAATTGTTCTATAATCCAAAATTCTAATATCGGTTATTTATTTCTTTAGATTAAACCAGTCCTTAACTTAGCTATGAAAAACAAAAATATCAGTGAGTGGAAAGAAGCTATTCTCAAGAATCTATATCAACAGATTTTAAAATATTTTCTCAAGTATTTGTTATAAGGGGAGTATCTTCCTACCTAACTTTCTGTTGGCATGAAAATCGGTTTAAATTTTGGGTATACACACATATTTGCATTTATATTTTATTGAATCTATTCCATAGTTTTTTTCAATAGCATTAAGTTATTTTAATAGCATTAAGTTACATGAGGGTTAACTTTTTTGTGTGCAAACTTGATTGAGTCACAAGGTGCCCAGATGTTGTATTAAACATGATTCTAGGCGTGTCTATGAATGTTTTCGGGTGAGATTAACATTTGAATTGGTAGACTGAGAAAAACAAATTGCTCTCACCAATATGTGTAGCCTTCATCCAATCTTTTGAAGCCCTGAGCAAAGCAAAAGGCTGAGGAAGAAAGAATTTGCTCTCTCTGCCTAATAGTCTTGAAGTGGGACATAGGCTTCCCCCTGCCTTCAGACCCAGCCTGGAACTCACACTGTCAGCTCTCCTGGTTTGCAGGCTTTTGTACTATAGATCTTGGGACTTCTCAGTCTTCATTATCATGAGTCAATTCCCTATAACAAATCTTTCTTCCTAAGAAGACAATAGACTCAGAGTAAGAGATTATTTTACATCACAACCATAGAATACTGTGTTTCAAAACGAATTGAGCTTGGCATTGAAGCAAAAAAAAACAAAACAAAACAAAACAAAAAACAAAAAACAAATATAACTCAGAGGCAGCATAAGAGGATCTGGGGCATGTTATGCACCTAATGTGTTCACAGAGATCCTTTGTTAGCAGGGTCCTCGCATAAAAACATTTTTAATGATGAAACCATTGAGGATACACTAAATTGTTCATTTGTCAATTTGTTCTTCCATGGGGAGAAAATGATATGTAATAAATGTTCATTATAACTATTATGTTCTCCCCAAAGCATTTTTCAGGTGTCTGAATACTATTTTGGGAATAAAACACTGTTTCCAATTGCCACAGAGTGCTCACTACTTCTTATTCCCTCTATTATCTGATTAGAAGAAGAAACAAAGATTTTAGCCTATATTTAGAATCGACCTGTAAGGAAGAGAATAAAGGAAATGCTGGCTAATGATGGCTAGCAGCAGCACATCAATATTAGCTGGCATTTCCAGACAGTGGACAGCATTAGGGGCTGAGGAAGTTTGTTCCAGTATTGGCAGAGATCTGGGAATCTGGTAAGGTGCAACCATCTGCACCCTGGGAAGAGGGAATGTGGGAACAACTAAAACATCTGTGTCCCAGTGAAAAATAAACATATGGTTTTACCTGACAGTAAGTCATAAATAGAAAGCAGATTTATTTGGGTGAATGTCTAGATTCTCCTTGGAGGGCCAGTCAGCTTATGTAAAAGTTTCGGGACCCATACTAGAAACAATGACAGATTCCAAAGGAACTATTAATTAATGTATATTACCCATTTTAGTAGGATATTTAGTAGCATCCTTGGTCTCTACCCACTAGATACCAACAGTACCCTGACCCCCAGTTATGACAACAACAAAAAAATATCAGCAGACATCACCAAATATCCAATGGGGAGAAAATTGCTCCTGGTTGTGAACCACTGTTCTACACAGAAAATGTTCCTTCCCTTGAATAATTACAATTTTTAAGATTTTTCTTTTTTAAAAAAATTAAATTTATGGGGGTGATATTGGTTAATAACATTATATAAGTTTTGAGTGTATAGTTCTATAGCACATCATCCCAAAGTCTAGCCCCCCTCTACCACTACATATTTGACCCCTTTTACCTTCTTCATCCCCTCCCCAGCCCTTTCTTCTCTGGTAGACTTCATTTTGTTATCTGTATCTATCAGTTTGTTTGTTTTGTTTATTTATTTGTTGTTTTCTGTTTTATATCCTACATATGAGTGAAATCATATGGTTCTTTATCTTTTTCATCTGACTTATTTCACTTAGCATGATACTCTCAAGATCCATTCATGTTGTCACAAATGGCAATATTTCATTCTTTCTTATGGCTGAGTAATATTCCATTGTATATATGTACCACAACTTCTTTATCCAATCATCCATCAAAGGACACTTAGGTTGTTTCCATGTCTCAGCTACCGTGAATAATGCTACAATGAACATAAGGGCACATATGTTTTTATGAATAAATATTTTCAAATTTTTCGAGTAGATACCCAGAAGAGGGATTGCTGGGTCATATGGTAGCTATATTCTTAATTTTTTGAGAAAACTCTATAACTGTTTTCCATAGTGGCTATACCAATTTACATTCTCACCAGTAGTATAAGAGGATTCTTTTTTCTAGACATCCTAACATTTGTTATTTCTTGTCTTATTAATAATAGACATTCAAAAGGGTGTGAAGTGGTATCTCACTGTGGTTTTGATGTGCATTTCCCTTACAGCTAGTGATGTTGAACATCTTTTCATATATCTGTTGGCTATGTTTATGTCTTCTTGGGAAAAGTATCTGTTCCAGTCCTCTGTCCATTTTTAAATAGGATTGTTTGTGTTTTTGTTGTCAAGTTGTATGAATTTTTTATATATTTTGGATATTGGCCCCTTATTGGAGGTATTGTTTGCAAATATCTTCTCCCATCTGTTGGTTGCCCTTTTGTTTTGTTGATGGCTTCTTTCGTTGTGAAGAAGCTTTTTAGATTTTGCTGAATTGGCTTTTTAATGAGAATTTTTCTTTGTATGTCAATGGCCTGAGACTTCTACACATTTTTGCTTCTTTTTTTTAAGAAGACAGTTACTTTTTAAAAAGAGAAATTCTGTTTTAAATTTTATATTTTCTTAAAAGTTAGGTTGACAATTGATTAGAACAAGAATCAGTAAATTTTTCCTCCAGAAGGCCAGAACTAAATATTTTAAGCTTTCATGTAGTCTCTCTCACAACTACTCAATTCTGCTGTTGTTGTATGAATGCAGCCATACTATAGATTATATTTTAAAAAATGGGCATAGCTATATTCCAATAAGACTTTATTTATAAAAGAGGTTGCCTCTTTACATTAGAAAATTAATGTAAAACTTTTTATTGTGGTATAATTGACATACAGCATTATATTAGTTTCAGGTGTACAAGATAATGATTTGATATTTGTAAATATTGTAAAATGATCACCTCAATAAGTCTAGTTAATATCTTTCATCATAGATAGTTACAGCATTTTTTTTCTTTTGATGAGTACTTTAAGATTTATTCTTAGCAACTTGCAAATATGCAATATAGTATTACTAGCTATAATTGCCACGATGTACATTATATCCAATATTTTATTTATTTTATAACTGAAAGTTTATAACTTTCAATTACTTCATCTATTTCACTCCACCCCCTGCCTCTGGCAACCAACAATCTGTTCTCTGCATCGCTATATCTATGACCTTGTTTTTGTTTGTTTGCTTGTTTGTTTTAGGGGGCAGGTTGATTTTGTGTTGTTTGTTTTTTTAAATTTCACATGTGAAATAATATAGTATTTGTTTTTGTTTGACTTATTTCACTTGGCATACTGCCCTCAAAGCACATTCATGTTGTTGCAAATGGCAATGGTTTATTCATTTTTGAGGTTGAATAAAATTCCGTTATAAATATACACACACACACACACACACACACACACATATGACAATTTCTTTATCCATTCACCCATCAGTGGACACTTAGGCTGTTTCCATGTTTTGACTATTGTAAATAATACTGCAATGAATGTGGTGGTGTGTACGTTATTTTGAGTTAGTGTTTTTGTTTCTTCAGATTAGGACTCAGAAGTGGAATTGCTGGATCATATGGTTGTTCTATTTTTAATTTTTTGACTAGAGTACATACTGTTTTCCATAATGGCTGCACAATTTACATTCCTACTAACAATGCACAAGGGCTTCCCTATTTTTTACACCCTCACCAACACTTGCTATTTTCTGTATTTTTTATAATGATTCTAAGAGGTGTGAGGTGTTATCTCATTATGATTTTCATATGTTTCTCAGGTGATTGATTATGTTAAGCATATTTTCATGCACTTGTTGGCCATCCATATGTCTTCTTCAGAAAGATGTCTATTCAGAGCCTCTGCTCATTTAATTGGATTGTTTATTTTTTGCTCTTGAGTTGTGTGAGTTCTTTACATAGTTTGAATATCAGATATATGATCTGCGAAATTTTCTCCCATTCAGTAGGTTGCTTTTCATTTGTTTATTGTTCCTTTTCTATATAGAAGCTTTTTAGTTCTATGTAGTCCCATTTATTTATTTTTTACTTTTGTTTTGTCTGCTTTTGATGCCAAATCCTAAAGATCTTTGCCAATACTGATGTCGAGGAGTTTATCTCCTATGTTTTTTTCTAGGATTTTTATGATTTTAGGTTTCACATTCAAGTCTTAATCCATTTTAAGTTAGTCTTTGTGTATAATGTAATTTAATGGTTCAGTGTTATTCTTTTGAATGTGGCTGTCCACTTTTTCCAACATCATTTATTGAAGAGACTGTCCTTTCCCCATTGGATAGTCTTGACTTCTTTGTCATTAATTGACCATATGTGTATGGGTTTACTTCTGGGTTCACTACTCTGTTCCATTGATTTATGTGTCTATTTTTATGCCAATATCTACTGTTGTGATTACTATAGCTTTCTGATATAGTTTGAAATCAGGGAGTGTGATGCCTCCAAACACTCCTAAACTTGCGGGATGCAGCAAAAGCTGTTCTAAAAGATATATTTATAACAATAAATATATTCCCCCCCAAAATGGATAATCTCAAATAAGCAACCTAACTTTATACTTCTAGGAACTAGAAATAAGGGAATAAACAAAGCTCAAAGTTAGTAGAAGGAAAGAAATAACAAAGATTATAGCAGAAATAAATGAAATAGACATCAAAAAGACAATAAAAATGATCAATAAAACCAAGAGCTGGTTCTTTAAAAAGATAAATAAAATTAGCAAACTTTTAGCTAGACACACCAAGAAAAAAAGAGAGAAGACTTAAATAAGAAAATCAGCAATGAAGGAGGAGAGATAGACATAACTGATACCGCAGAAATACAAAAGATCACAAGAGACTACTGAAACAATTACATGCCAACAGATTGGACAACTTAAGAGAAATGATAAATTCCTAGAAACATACAAACTTCCAAGACTGAATCATGAAGAAAAAGAAAATGTGAACAGAGCGATTACTAGTAATGAGATTGAATCAGTAATCAAAAACCTCCCAACAAACAAAAGTTCAGAACCAGGTGGATTTACTGGTTAAAAAAAGCAATCTTTTTCAAACTCTTCCTAAAAACATGAGAGAAGGGAACACTTCTAAATTCATTTTACTAGGCCAGTATTACCCTGATACCAAAACCAAACAAGGATACTACCAAATAAAAATAAGTTAATTAATTAATTAATTAATTAATTAAAAGACAATATCCCTGATAATCATAGATGCAAAAATCAGCAACGAAATTTATCAAACTAAGTTTAACAATACAATTAAAAGAATCATACAACATAATCAAGTGGGATTTATGCCAGAGAAGTAAGGATAGTTCAACATCCATAAATCAATCAATGTGGTACAGTACATTGAAAAAATGAAGGATATAAATCATGGGATCATCTCAATAGATGTAGAAAAAACATTTGATAAAATTCAACATGCATTTACAACAAAGTATTTACAAAGTAGGTACACAGAAAATGTACCTCAACATAATGATGGTCATACATAACAAGCCCACAGCTAATATGATATTTAATGGTGAAAAGCTGAAAGTGTTTCCTCTAAGATCAGGAACAAGTAAAGATGCCCATTCTAACCATTTATAGTCAATATAGTGTTGAAACTCTTAGCCACAGCAATTAGGCAAGAAAAAGAAATAAAAGGCATCCAAATTGGAAGAGATGCAAAACTGTCACTATTTGCAGGTGACATGATATTACATATAGAAAACCCTAAAGACTCCACCCAAAACTGTCAGAACTAATAAATGAATTCAGTAAAGTTGTAGGATAAAAAATCGATATACAGAAATCTGTTGCATTTCTATACATTAGTAATGAACTATCAGGAAGAAATATTGGGAAAAAAATTCATTTCCGATTACATCAAAAGAATAAATACCTAAGATTAAATTTAACCAAGGACGTTAAAGATCTATACACTGAAAATTATAAAACATTGATGAAAGAAATTGAAGAAGACAAAAACAAATGGGAAGATTCTGTGCTCATGAATAGGAAGAATTAATATTGTTAAAATAACCATCCTACCCAAAGCTATCTATAGATTCAATGCAATCTCAATCAAATTTTCAATAGCATTTTTCATAGAAATAGAACAAATCATCCTAAAATTTGTATGAAACTACAAAATGTAAAGCTTGAAAGAAGCATCATTCTCTATTAGCAATAGAGAACAAAGAGCAGAAAGGATTTAAATTAGACATAAAAGAATTGCTCTCTAATGATAAAATATAGTATAAGAGGTAAAGGATTTCTCTTTAAGTCTCTATTTCATGACATGCACTATGTGAGCATTTTCACACAGAACTTCAACTATGTATGTAAATTACATATGAAGATACTGGTTCTGAGAATTTAAGCTACTGAGTAAGGTTATACCATTAATAAATGACAGAGCCCTGATTCAAACTCAGGTGTTCTGACCTAATTCTTGTGCTCTTTTCTTCAATTCCTCAGTCTGCTCTAAAAGATAACTGCAGAATGAAATCATCTTTATTTTTAAAAATCTGCTAAAAGTAGTCTCCTCAGCATGAATTTTCGTGATCCAGTAGTAATGTCATCAGAACAGGGTTTCATAGCAGATTTCAATAGCATTATAACGGTTTATAGTCATTTTCTTAAAGTTGCATTAGGATACTGATAGGAGTTAAGATATGTATGTGAGACTTCCAGATCAAAATGGCTGACTAAGCCTTTAGTCATTAATTCTCTCAACATATATTTATTAAGAATATGCAATATGCATTGCCTTGTTCTAAGTATGAGGACATTGCGGTAAAGAAAGCAGATGAAATCCGGTTCTTACAGATTTCCATTCCAGTGTAAGAGACAGCGAAGCAAATAAACAAATGAAATTAACAAACCAACAGGATCATTTAAAATAGTAATCAATCCTAATAAGAATATAATGTAGAGAGATACAGTGTGTATGTGTGTAGTGAGGGCGGTAAGTAACAAATACTTTTGTCAGGGAAGGCATAGCAGAATATGGAATATTTGAGCAAACATTTGAGTAGCCAGAAAGAACTAGGCATGACAACATTCTCCCAAGGAGTTACCAGATAGAAGGAGCAAATGTCTTGAGGTGGAAACAATTGTGATCTTAAAAATGAAGCTTGCTGTTTGACAAGCCCCAATCTATGTCTCCATTCACCTATTTACTGTTTAATCCTTAAATACAAATGGATAGCCTAACCTCGGCTGTTAATTGGAGAAAGGGTGCAATATGAAAAAAAACATAGTACACACACGCACAGAAAAGTAATGACCCTAAATAAAACAAGAGTTAATTCAGGGTTGGAGAGGGGACATCACTTTAAATGAAAATGACTGTTGGGAATAAAGGCTTTAAAAAAAAAAAAAACTTTGCCCTTAAAAATGAAAAAAATGACTCAAATTAGTATATTTAGGCAGACTAAAGATATCGTATTCATAAATCAAGAACAGAATGCTAGGTAAAAGAATAATCAAAGAAAGAGGTCTTGAAAATTACTACACAAGAGAGTAAATGTCAGGAAGCATTTACCAGGGAGCCGGCTTTGGAGTTGGGCCCTCATTCTGCCATATGGTTCCCAAAGAGTCATGTAACTTTCACGTGAAACACCCCTCCCAATTCGCATTCTAATATGGCATGAGTGTACGGTTTGGATTCTAGGATCTTGTCTTCTAAATTAGGTCCAGCCCTGGATAAAGCTTTTTAGGTATGAGTTCTTTCAACATGAAGACATGAACTAAAGAGATGTTATATGCTGCCTTTCCCAACCACCACCCAACATACAGTGATGAGAAAGGGACAAGAGAACCACAATAGCCACTTCTGTTCAAAAGAAGAAAGAAATACCAAGAGACAAATATGTTTCCTAACAAACCTGAACTACATCCAGTAACATGTTGCCAGTTCCTGATAAAGGCCCATTCCTGTTCCCAGAAGTAATTCTCCATGCCTTTTGGCTCCAGGCACAAAGCTTCTGGCTCTAGCCTGTGAATCATTTTTCATTTGCATAAGAAATAATCCATTTCATAGCCTTCTCAGCCTTCTTCCTGTCCATAAGGATTTAGGGGCCCTATTTTGAATGGCTTCTCATCTTTTCATTCATATAATTTCTTTAAATACTTTGCGTTTTGTGCTTTCTTGTGATTCATATTATAATTTGCTCTATTAGACAAAGCCATACCCATATATCTCTTCAAGATAGGTCCGTCTCCACATTGGATCAAGAGTCAGGTGCTATGACATACCTTAAAAAATTTTTACAGCCCTTAAATGTAGCTCAGAGGGTCTATAAGTCTTAAGTTCTTTCTAACAACAAAGAATCTTGAGTTCTTGACTCTAAAATCACATTTTAATTAAGAAACTCTGGATTTTATATTTCTGCTAAGACATTTTGAGTATCTTTTGCCAGGGACCCAGAAGGTTCTGACTTGGAAATATTTCCTCTATCTGCTTGAAAACTGAACAGTTCCTACTTTAATTCATCTCTTTTATAGTCATATTTTATTAAGTACAGCTAAAGGAAAAAAGTTGGCACTTATAATAGTATGTCTGGAAATTTCCTTAGCAAAATCTACAAAGTGTATTAGGTATATTTTCTATTTTTCATGCTTCTTCAGATGACAAGGTTATCAAACTATTTGTCCTCACATTATATGGGTCACCATTTTGGCAACCTTCATTGAAAATTTCTCCCCTACCCTTATAGCCTTCTTTGACAGTAATTTTGAGGACTTTTGGCCTCAGTATGCTGCCATTCTCAAAGCTAATGCCACACATTTAGGTTTTTATCACAACAGCACCCCACCTCCAATTTAGAGTCTGACTTTGTACTCCAGCTCTGATACTTACCAGCTCTGTGACCTTAGGTGTGTTACTTAACCTCTCTGTGCTTGTTTCTTTATCTGCATAATGAGACACTAAAGCATGGTAAAAAAAAATGAGTTAATACAGCGTATGTAAACACTTAGGACATGACTAGCATAGAATAAACACTGTATAAATATTACTTACTATCCAGTAGTATGTAAACTCAATAGCACCAGAGATTTTTTTTTTATATTTTGTTTATTGCCATATTCCCACCACTTAAGATAGTTCATGGCCCATAGTTGGCACTTAAATATTTATTAAGTGAATTTTGGGACCTGATTATAATGGTGAAATTCAGATCATTGGTGATCTAAGGTGATGAAGAAAAATAATTCCTTAAGTGTATTATTATTATTATTATTATTATTATTATTTAAAAAGTCAAATAATTTTGTTTCTGCATGAGCATTTGTTTCTATTTGAGTTAAAGGTGTGGGAAAGAGAAAGAAGAGTCACAAGTGGCCATTCTGAATTGATGAACCGCAGGTTGAATATGAAAATGAGTGAATTTAGAAGAGGACTTGGGATTGTATTTAGTTTTAATTCTTATTCAGTTCTCATTTGAAATCTCAATTTAAATAAATTCTTACTGCTCTACTCACTGATGAGCTACCTCTGTAATAAGCAGATAGATATAGTATTTTAATTTTTGCTGCCATAGCACAATATCAACCCTTCCCCATTTGGTATGCTTATATTTTTGTTTTATTTGTGCTTATGAAATATCCTCCATCTGGAACTTACAGTATTCCCTATTATAAAGTTATATTCATGAACTTTCTTTTTAAATCTCAGAATTCTAAATTGACTCTTGGAAATGAATTGATATCAATAAAGCTTGAAAACTGCAGGTGGATCAAGTCTGTATTGGTGGCCAGTCTACTAAGTTATTGGTCTTGGTTTTAGGAACTGATAGGTAGAATTCAAGACTTCCATAAGAATAATAGGTGTGAAATTGTTGGCACGTGAATCAGAATCAAGACTGAATGGCACTTCACATGTCTCCTCTGCTTCCATGTGGGAAGTCAACATGCTTCAATGAGGGGTCATAGCCATTATTTTGTTTATCTCACTTTTGCATTTGCTTTAGGAAACACTTGTTTTTGGCAAGTCTGTTTCATATCAGTTAGTCAATTAAAGCTACACCATATTGGCATCTAAATCTCATTCTCTTTTAAAGAGCAAAATATTACAAAGCCAAATAACTTTGAACTGCACTTGGCATCATTTGAAACAACCTGAACTCTAATCACCACAGGTGAGCAAACTCAGCAGCTGGCATTAAAGCAGCTAATGAACTGCAGGAATACATCTGGTAATTTCTTTTGGTGTGCTGTTATTTGGAGAAAAGATTTAAATGTTTACCAAATAAAGTTCTGTGTCTGAACTAAAATTCTGACTTCAGCTATGGGAATGCCATCTATGAATGCCCCGAGTGGTAGGGAAAAATACAAGACAAAGAAGCAAAGATCCCTGGATTCTACACATGGATCTGTCATTAGAATTTTGATCAAGTTACTCTTTCTCTCCAGGATGTTAGTTTCTTAATCTGTCAAATGAGGAGGAGAATAGGTCATCTATAAGGAGTTCTAGACCTTTATATCCAACTCCCCATTAAGACATCTATACTTCCATGTCCAAATTGATCTCAAAATATGACAATACCCAAACCAAACTCATTATATTTCCTTTTCTTTATTTATTTCTTATAGTTATAGCTAAGTCCACCCAATCATATAAGCTAGCAATCTAAATCGTACTTAACTATTTCATCTCTTTCAGTCCCATCATCTATATTGTGATCACTTTCTCTGTATTTTACCTCAGAAATTTGTTTCCATTCTGTTATTTTCTTGTTATAGACTGAATTTTTATGTCTTTATAAAATTTGTACCACAAAACTTAACACCCAGTGTGATGGTATTAGGAGGTGCAGCCTTTAAGAGGTACATAGGTCAAGAAGGTGGAGCACCTATGAATGGGATTAGTGCCCTTATGAAAGTGACCTCAGATAGTTAGCTTGCTCCTTCCACAATGTGAAGACAAAGAGAGAAGGTGCCATCCATGAACCAGAAAGTGGACCCTTACCAGATGCCAAATCTGCCAGTGCCTTGATCCTGGACTTCCCAGACTCTAGAACTATGAAAAATAAAGTTTGTTGTATAAGCCACCCAGTCTCTGATCTTCTGTTACAGGAGCCCAAACTGACAAAGACACATTCAATCTGTACTGGCAAGAACATAAAAAATACATATATTTGTTTTCTGTCTTGTACACATGTCAGGCAGATAACTAATCATGTGTGCTTTCCTGCTCAATATTTCTACTATCTCAAAATTCTTCTTAATATAGTGTTGGCAGCCAATATTGTTTTGTTATACACGCTTCTCTTAAATTACTGGGCATTACAAAATATATATCTGACAAAGTCGGTATTCAGTATATATAAAGAATTCTTATGACTAATAATGATGGACAAATAACTCAGTAAAAACAAGTAAAAGATTTAAAAAGACACTTCACAAAAGTAGATATACAAATGACCAATAAGCACATGAAAAAGTGATCAACCTCGTTACCCACCAAGAAAATATAAAAACCACAAATAAATACCACTGCAGATCTATTGGAATAGCTAAAATTTAAAAGACTGACAACTGCAAAACTAGTAAGAACATGGAGTAATGTTATTGGAGAAAAAAGGGTATGTCTGCCTGCCTGTGTATAAGTCAATCAGATATGTACAGGTTTTACAGCAAAGAAAGTAAGAATTTTAGAGAGTTGCGTGTCCGAGAGACACAGGCAAGCTATCGCTTAAAGGCCTGGCTCCCCAGGTGTTTTGAGGGGATAGATTATATAGCAAAAAATCAATAGTCATGGAAACTAAGGGAGTTGGGGGTCATGGGTGCTACTGATTGAATGGGGCTTGGGTAATTGATCATTGTATCTAGTTCTGGTATCAGCCATGGTGTCATTCTGTCTGATCCCATGGCCTGGTTCCATGGCCAATGGGGCTGTTCTGCTTCAATGGCCCTGGGGCTGAAACACATCTAAAGCCCAGATGTTATCCTTAGTCCTCAAAATTATAAACCTTAGGCTTGATTAACCTTATGTCTTAACGCTTAATGATTAAGAGAGGAGGCATACAAAGGTGAAAAAATAAGGGTGGAAAAAAAGAAAGTGAATGGTAATGCCATTCTACTGGGCAAAGACTCTTTCTATCAGAGAAAAATCTATCTTAAAGAAATGAAGTCTGTATGTGATTACAGTAACTGGGATCCTCACACAGTATTTGGTGGAAGTGTAAATGGAGTACAACCACTTTGAAAACAATTTTGCAGATTTTTACAAGACTGAACATGTACTAGTCCTATAATCCTAAAATTCCACTCTTGGGTGTTTACTCAAGAGAAATAAACATGTGTTCATAAAAAAAAAAAAAAAACATGTACAAGAATGCTCATAACAATTTTACTAATAATTTCCAACTACTGGAAACAGCTCAGATGTCCATCAACAAGAGAATGGATATCAACTGTAGTATATTTACATGTACAGAGGAGTATCACTATGCAATAAAAAGGAATGCTAATGATATATACAATGGCATGGGTGAATCTCAAAACTAAATTATGTGCTTGGGACAAAACTTACACAAGAGTACATATTTATAATTTCATTTATATGAAATTCTAGAACAGCCAAAACAAATCTATGGTTGAAAGAAAATCAGAACAGTATTTGCCTCTGAGAGTGGACATAAGAATTGATGGGAAGTGGTATACTTTTTGAAATAAAGGTAATGTTTATATTTTGATGGAGGTTAAAGAAGTACAGAAATTTGTCAAAATTCAGCAAATATACATTTAAGATTGTGCATTTTATTGTACATACATATTACCTGAAAAGGTAAAAATGCATCAAATGTTAAACTCTGGTGAATAATATGCATGCTGATATATACAGTCAAAAGGTCATTGTTTGAAATTTACTTTGAAATGAATCAAAAAATAAAATGGATTGATGGTTGAATAGAGGAATGGATGGTTGGATGGATGGATGCATGGATGAACAGATGGATATATAATAAAGCCGGCTTAGTAAAATGTTAACAGTAATGTGGATATATGGGTGCTCACTTTAAAACTCTTTCAAATTTGCTTTTTGTTTGAAAATTTTCATAATAAAATGTTACAAAAATTATTAGCCACCATATTTATGGGGCTCTTTCTTGTTAATTTTTACTTTTTCCCTAAGCTTTTACCTAATACCCTTGCCACTGATATCTACTCTCTCTATTCCATGGTCATATTGGTGCCAGACTCTTCTCATTAAAAAATATAATCATTACATTAATTTTAGCTTGACATAAAAAGTCCTTCAAAATTTAACTCCTTTCTAACTCCTTGGTTTATCTGCCCTTACTCTCTACCCCACATATATTGTTCATCAGCCATATTGAACTGCAACAGTTTCAGAATACATCAAGGTTTTAAGGACAACTTTAGAAAGTTCCCTACTAATCCTTCCAAACCCAGATCAAATGTTATCTTTGATGTGAAACCTGCTTAACTTCCCCTGTAACCAGTTCATTTGTGTTTTTGCATTGCATACTCAACACTGTTATTGAAGCATTGATTATATTGTGTTGCAATCTGTATGTTTTTATCTCACACATTAGCCCAGTAGACCTCAAACCATAGTATGCATCAGAATCACCTGAAAGACTTATTAAAACACAAATTGCTATGTTTCATCCTCAAGAGTTTGATTCAAGAGTTTGTTAATGAGGCCCAAGAATTTGCATTTCTATCAAGTTCCAAAGTGATGCTGATGGGTCCATCCACCACACTTTTAAAACCACTGTATTAAACAATGACTTCTTGAAGGTAGAATGGCTGATTCAATTTTGTATCCTTAGAATTAGGGCAAGTGCCTGGAAGGGAGCCAACATTTAATAAATCTATTTATAATTCCCAAATAGAAATTCATGCTATAAAGAATTTTTGTAAAAGGTAATGCTATGTATGGAATGTAGGATGAGATTCAGAACCCATATATTTTTTCCTGAGGGCTGTGAGTGTTGACCATGTAACACAGGCACTTGGGATGTACCTAGCTAAGAAAATCTGCAATCCCTTCTCGACAGCCATTTTTTTTCCTTTGGCTAGCAGTTCAGTTGTCCATAAAAAACATTCATTTTAGTAGTCAGATCCAACACTTTACAGGTTTTGCAGACTAGAATAGAAGCAATATTAACCTCATACGGATGTGGCAAAGGTAAATAAAACTCACATAGGGAAACTGCTGATTTGTCTTTACAGGTTAAGTTTTTAGGTGAGAATTCTCATAGGTGGCTGCTTTGTTGTAAAATCACAACAAACCAGACAGCTTGCCCAGAATGAATGAAGTTGGGGAAATTCGAGTGAACTACTCTCACCCTCCCCTTCATCAGTAATTACAGCACAAATTTGTTACAGAGTGAGCCAGTTAGGTGAAGGCAAGAATTGATAGATTTTTAGTGCCCTTGTGTGATAGGCTTCATAATGACACCCGCCCCCCCCCCCAAAAAAGGTACACATCCTAATTCCTAGAATCTGTGAATACATTACTTTACATGACAAAAGGGACTTTTATGACTAAATTAAGGATCTTGAAATAGAGAGATTATGTTGTTTTATATTAGTGGGTCTGATGTAATCACAAGGGTCCTTGTAAGAAGAAAGCAGTAGAATTATAGTCAGAGAATGAAATGTAACAACAGAAGCAGAGATTGGAGTGATGCAGGGCCATGAGCCAAGGAATATAGGCAGTCTCTAAAAGCTAGAAAAGGAAAGGAAATGATTTCTCACATAGGTCATTCAAGGATAATGCAGCTTTGCTGATTTTAGCCCACTGAGACTGATTTGGGACTTCTGACCTCTAAAACCTCAAAATAATAAATTTGTTTCATTTTAAGCCACTAAATTTCTGGTAACTTATAGCAGCAGTAGGGAACTAATATACTTTGTCTATAAAGGTGTTCATGACACAGTTGTCTTCTTATTAAGAGATTTGATGACATGCACTGGTTTATATTTTAGCAGGTTTCAGAATTAACCTCAGGCTTAGGGCAAACTATCAGGAATTCAAGCTGAAAATCCTAGAGTCCCCAATATTTGTTATATAAAGTATAATTCATATCTGTGAAAAAAGAATCAATATGGTGTCATGTAAGAGCTTGGAATAAGATTTGTGTGAAACAGATCTCAGCTATAGTCCAAATACTTGTGTATTTTGGCAAATCATTCATGTTTTTAGACTTCACTGGAAAATGTAAGAGTCAGATTGGATTATTTTTAATGATACATCTAGTACATTTATTTCTTTATTAAAAATGATACAGATTATTTTCCCACATTTATGTCAATTTACTGAGAGAATAAGTGAAATATTCTAAATAGCTCATAGCTCTATTATTTAATGAGAAATAAACAGTACAGAATTTAAAGTTCTTGAGGAGAGATAAGATATCTAGGATATTCCTCATTATTATTATAGTTAAAAAAATAAGCTAAAAAATTCTCACAGATAAAAACTAAATTTATTTAGACATTACCACCAACATAATTAATGGAAACTCTCTTGGGTAAGAGAAGAAATAAAATCAGACATTTAATTGCAATAAAATATGAATGCCCATTGTTCTATAGTATATAGATTATATACTTATTGTGATAATGTTAAAATATTCTATCTGTGTTCCACTTTGGTTTAATTTTTCAAGCAATATCAAGTGGATTATTAATATTATTTTAGTTTTCCAGGGAAATGAAGGATTGCTCTTGGAATTAATATAGCGGTCACAGAAACCTGATTCCAGTGAAGTTAAATTTATTCCTCTATTTACTCTCATGCTTCTCCTTCATTGTTTTCCTAGGTGTTCTCTAGTTGTTTTAAGTGACATTTACTTCTAGGGGCAGCCAATTGTATCTGGTGACAGGAATGAATTCTTTTATCATCTGGACAAGGCACAAAAAGGACCTTGCAGTCTGGTCCCTTCTCTTTTTTACTATGCCCATTTCTAACTGTGTTTCTGACTTATCCGTCCAGTCATTGGAGAAGCATGTCTTGAGGAAAGTGTGAGGGTAACAGAAAAGAAAAATAGGGGCATTTAAAATCAATTACATATATTCGTTATGGAGAAGTAGAATAAATGTTGCTCTCTTAGTCTCCTTCCTGACCCCCAATAACCATAGCAATTGCTAATGTGTATTGGTTCCCGTGTGCCAAGTGCTATGCCTGCCATGTGTACCATGAAGCTCTTACACAGAGATCTCATCCTACACCTCTGTGAGCTGGTATTAATATCTTATACTTCTTACAGATTAGAATACTAAAGGCTACAGGGATTCAGTAATATTCCATAGTTACCTAGTTACTAAATAATTCCAACCTGTATTCATCTAACTCTACAGCCTATTGTCTTGCCACTACAAGGCTCCCTCCAAACTGTTTCTCATCTTCACATTGCTTCCCTCATTTCCTGACATTTCATAGATACTCTAGCTTTACTCATTCCCTCACTTCTAAACCTCCAGTATTTTCCTCATATTTTCTACCATATTGAAAATAAAATGTTTCAAATACCACAGCTAGATAATAGGCTATATTTACCATACATTGTGTTCCATAACAGTCAAAACATCAGAAAAATTAAATGAATAAATTGAATAGATTCCAACTCTCAGCACTCAAAATTTCCTATATTTAAATGATCACTTACACCGCATATTCCTGTTAGGATTTTCCTTACCTAAGAACTAGGACCATGCAAGTAAAGGGTGCAGCTATGCCCCTATCTAGTAGACTAACTGCCTCTATTCCCTTTTTTGCCATTTATTTTCCTAAATGTGCTTCTCAGCCATCTATTAGAGAAAATTATTAGGGATTGATTTCAGAAGAAACTGATGCTCAAAGAAGTCAATAGGAGACTAAATTACTAGACCTTCTCAAGATCTTGGTCTCGAGTGTTTTAGATTTCTTCAGAGGTCATCTCTGTACAACCTAGGCACCACTGAGTGCCAGTATTTGATATGCAAACAAAGGAGGAGAAAGGGAAGGGGTGGGAGCTAACATTGGGTAAGCAACCACTATGTACTAATGTTTCTTAGATACTTCATCATTTAATCATGATATAATCCTAAGAGACAAATATAATTTTTTGATTTATTCAAAATTATTTATTGACCAAAATTATATATCAGGTACTGTTCTACACACTGGGGATAGAACAATAAACAAAAGAGATCAGATTTCATCTCATAATTCTTATATTCTAGTGAATGAGAACAAATAAGAAAAAAAAAACAAAGGCATAGTGCTTCTGAGCAAATTTTAAGCTTAGATTTAAATGACAAGAAGGGCCTAGTCATAAGCTGATCTGAGAGCTGGATATTCTAGGCAGAGGGCAAAGGCCCTAATCTGCTTTCATTCTAGGACTGAAAGAATACCTGGAGTAATGAAGGAGAGGTTGGGTGGCTGAAGTCAGACACCCATGGGGAGATGAGGAGGTCCTCATAGGCTAGTGCTTCTCGGACTTTAATGTGCATGTGAATTATCTGGGAATCTTGTTAAAAAACAGTAACTGCTTCAGAAGGTCTGCAGTAGGGCCTGTGGTTCTGCTCACAGATGTTGCAGGTCTTGATAAGGAATTAAAATAAAATGTCAAGTGTCTTTGAAGCCACAGAAGGTTTTTAAGTGGGCAATGAAGTGATATGATTTATTTTTCAAAAAATGTTCTCTGGGTGATAGACTTTACTAGGGCAAGTTTAAAGGATGAAACTAGAATAATTAAAGCACGAGAGATTATGGAAGAAACCAATGCTTAGAGAAGTTTGATAATTTGCCAAGATCTTCCTATGGATTCATAAAGTATGTTCAGGCCTATCTGACTCAAATTCTGTAGTCCTTTATCTCCAGGGAATTGCCTAGATGTGAGAAAGCTGCCTTAGAAGATGCACACTCATGTAATAGTAGTCTAAGGCAAGGACAATGAATCTATTGGCTTTTCCAGAGTATTTTTAAAGGTAGGTGCTAGGAGTTCATTCATTCTTTGATTGTTTGTGGTCAGCACAATTTATGTACCAGGCACAATAGAGAAGAGGCCAGCTCCTTAACATGGGGAGCCCACTCCTTTTATCTGTGTCTTGGTGGACGTGGGCCATTTTCCACCAACTCCCAAATATGTCTTTGATAGCTGAGCTGTTTACTTCTTTACTGGCATTACAACACAGCAGAAAGGAACCCCAAAAAGAATCAGGGGGCGTTTCCAACTAACAGCTGCACAAGGTAGCAGAAACATTGCTCAAGCAGCCTCTCAGTGGCTGGAACATTAGGACAAGGAAATATCAGCAGCTGCTTAAGTGTGTGTGCTGGCACTAGAATTGAGTCTCATGTTTTTACTGCAGGAGAACCTCCCAGATGTTTCACTTCTTGAACAGCCAGCCTGGTATGCATGCAGCTCATCGCAAGTTTTGCTTATGGACTATAACAAGCCTAGCCATTTATTCCAGGAATCTATCTTCGGAAAGATGCCATGCCGTTTTACATGTCCCAATGCCTACATTGCTACTTTCTTTTTACCATTCTTTTAACTTACTGATATTGTCCCTCACCTCAAATAAATTGATATAGGGTGAAAGAATATAACTTTTTTTAAAATTGCATTTTGGGTTTCTCAAAATGGTTTCTCAGCTGGTACTGGTTAACATTTATGTAGCAAACGCTCTGCCAACCACTGCACTAAGTACTCTATGATTATCTTATTTAAACTTCTTAGGAGCCTACAAAAGGACCTTTTCTCTATATTCTATTTCTGAAGAAGCTGACATTTCAATGGAGTTCAGTGAGCTGCCCAAGTTCTTATCAGTGGTGAGTGAAAGGGTGAGGATTTTAACCTAAATCTGTTACTGCTCCCAAGCCACATTTATCACTAGACCAGTGATTTTCCAAGTGTAGTTCCTGAATCTGCAGCATCAGCATCAACTAAGAACTTCTTAGAAATGCAAATTCTCAATTCTACCTAAGACCTTCTGAATCAGTAACTCTAGGGAAGGCGATCTGTTTTAGGAAAATCCTCCAGATGATTCCGATGCATGCTAAAATTTGACAACCACTGATCTAAACCAAGGTCTACAAACTGAGGCCAGAGAGCCAAATCCTGCCCATACTTTCTTATTATAGGGCCCTAAGCTAAGAATGGTTTTTATGTCTTTAAAAAGTGGTCAAAAATAAAACAAAGAATATGTGACAGAGAATGTATGTGGCCAGCAAAGTCTAAAATATTTACCATCTGGCCTTTTATAGAAGTTTGCTGACCCCTGACCTAGACTATGCTTTTCAGGCAACTGTGAGGACTAGACTTGCCCCTGTGGTTTAGTCCCTCAGCAACAAGTGATTACCACCGGTAACAAATAATTACCATTTCCCCACACTGCCTCCTTCAGTTTCTTCCTCTCCGCTCTAATATTTTTAACACCAATATTTTTAGCAAAGTATCAGCATTCTTTTCTATACATTATCGGTCTTTTATATTGGCATATCTTTATAGATTTGAGTTTGCAGGAAGCGTTCTAGAATTTATTTACTTCCTCTGGGCACTTTGCTTTCAAACACTCAACTAACTCCCTGGTGGCTTTGTTATGGTTATCTCCTTTGTACATCCAAGCTCCTAGGGTACTTATTAATATACTTATGAGATGTATGCATTTTTTCCCTTACGGGGATATTTACTTTTACAAAGTAAATAAATATTTTTTTATTATTTTTATTCTTATTATTTCATTAATAAGAATGCATCTTAAAATCTATGGTGCATACAGTTGTTTCTGACTAGATAGTAGTCATGCCTTGGTTTTCATTTCCTACAAAGATGAACTGGGTCATAGCTATGCATATTTCTAGCATTATGAATATCATCATTATTACCTTTGTTGGGTTTAATTGCTATTTAAAAAAATTAAAACATTACATGGTATTTCAGTATTAAAAGGAAAACTTTTAAAATTCAAAAAAACATGGGAAAAGAAGAGAATGAAGCAAATTCAATTGGTGGGAGAATGACCACAACTTCATATTTCCTTGAAAAGCTGAGTGCTTTATAATAACAAAAAGAGAAAGACACTCATGAGGATACGAGATTGTTACATTATGTTTATGAGACACATGAAGAAGAATTGCCTGACACAAAGTCAGAAGAACTACCAAGATCTGCAGAAGAGAGGAAAGTAATTTTCAAGCAATAAGTGTGTGAACAGTTCATGCATCATACAAAATTTTCTTTAATGCATTGTGCCACATTTTATTTGGCAGAGTTTTTGTCTTTCTTAGTAGTTCATAAAATAATAGTGGGTGTTGCAATCAATGCGGTCTTAAATTTTAAGAAAGAGAGTCTTTAAAATGGTATTAATGAGTGTTGTTAAGTATTATGCAATTAAAAGCTAGTTAAAACAACCTGAATTTAATAATGTATATTTTTTAAATGCCAATACTTGTATGTTACTTAGCCTACATATACAGATGTCATCAAGGGTTGCTTAATGAACTGATCTTAGCTTAATTAAAAATGTTTTCTAACGTATCCTAAATCTATTAAATTAAACTAAATTTTCCCCTGAGATAAAAAAGGCCAGGATGCTTTTGAATAAGTTTGTGTCAAACTTTTACAGATTGTTTCTTTTGTTGTTGTTGTTTTATTTTGTTGTACATTATTTTTTAAGAAAGACTTTTAACCACCTTTAATCCATTTGAAGAAATGTTTAGATTACTTTTCCAAAGTAACCATTTTCAACTTCGTCTTCATCAGAGGAAGCAGAAACAAAGAGGCTATTCACCATCATAAAATCACTGGCTCTTATACATGCTCATGATTATATACATGCTCATGATTATATATTTCAATGAAATATAAAGGAGATGGTTTTCCACCCTCACCGCAAGCCTGTTTTTACTGAGAAGTTTTATTGCTTCATCTTTCCATTTGACATTTGTCCCCTTGACAATTATGATAATCTCTGAGGACTGCTTAGCATTAGGGGGGAAAAAAGGAAAATCAAATCAATGGTCAAAATCTAACAATTTATTCATATTTACATGGAGTCTGCATTTTAAAAATTACTGAATACAATTTCTTGGTCTTCGTAAAAATAACAGTAACATTTGAATCCACTCTCATAATTTCTACCTGAATCAAGAGAAAGCCAAAATTTATTTCCTTCTTGACTCCCCAAAATCACTGTAGAGCAAATTGTACAGCGAAGATGGATTAGTGATAATTTAAGATTCAAATACTGTCCTGCCTGATAATGATCTAATGCTTCTAGGAGAGGAAAGATGTGTCTCTACACTTGCAATTACAAAGACAAGTAGCACTTAAATTTTGTGAGTAGAAGATTGGCACGGGCAAACTAACAACATCTTACGTTTAGCTCATTTCCCCTGAATTTCATTTAAGAGAGTACTTGGCAATGTTGTCCTGATGAAATCACAACATGTAGTACTAGTGATGCAGAAAAAAGTAGATGAACACCTCTTGAAGCAAAGCATGAATAGAGAAAATATAGCATTTCAATGTTAGCATCTTCACTATGAAAATAATAGATTCAGGTACATCATTTCTGTCTAATGAAAGCTTTGTGAGTAAGGTCATTTTTTTTGCCTAGTTTTCTTAACAAAATCCTATAATTTGAAGAAAATTGTTACTCTTTGAAGACATATTGCCTTCTGAACTATGGGCACAAATCTACTTTAAAATTAAAAAAATCCTGATATATACACACACACACACACACACACACATTTTGTTTTCTTCATTGTATGTAAGCAATAAATTAAAGATTTGTTCAGTACTTTAAAAATGTACTTTTAAGATTTTCTTGATTAGCGTTTACTGAGTAAGCTGAATAATCAGCTGGTCAGTTAGATTAAGAGTTCCTTCATGATAAGACCTTGCCTGATATAACACACATAATAAAATACTGATAGGAACATAGAAAGACAAAAAGGGTAAATAGAAAGAAACAGAAGAAAAAAAAGTAGGGTAAAGGAAAAAAAGAGAAGAAAGGGAAGAGGGAAGGAAAGAAGTAATGGGAACTAAGGAAAAAGAAAGAAGGACAGAAAGAAGGAAGAAAGGGAGCAGAGAGAAAAGGGAGAAAATACTACGATGATTTAGAACATGTTGGAAAAATACTTAAAGATGTGGCTGATTTTTCAAAATATGTAGTTACATATAATAACAGAATCTGAATTTAAATTAAAAGAGATGATTTTGGCTATTTTAATTATTAATTATAGATGATAAATAGGCTTGCAATGTTGATTACTGGCACAGATAGGGGGACTATCAAGTAAAGCACAACATGAAAAGGCAAACACACCTATACTTATCAAGGGTGAAAGAGTCATTTGGCATAACTTTAAAGTAGATATTTTAACTTTATATTCAAATTCTTATGAGCAAGGTTAGTGGCTATCAAATAGGACGCACATCTTTGATTGATGGGGTACACTAAATCTAAAATTACACAGAAGTCAAAGCTTCCCTCTTTCACACAAGACATAAACTTGAATAAGGTTTGTTTTTCTTTGTTTTGCTCCTGGGGAACTTCATGGGAGGTGCATGATAGTAGTGGTAGAACTAAAGGAATAAGTTCTAAATGGGAGGGCATGGGACTGGCATGAGAGCCAGCTCTTGGCATGTCTGGGAGCAGCGCCCATGAGGTAGACAAGACCCACTGATATCCTGCACCTTCGCACTTCTATGTTAGTTTGGTAATGTAGCATTGACTGAACATAAGGATGTTACAGGGTTTGGGGGGTGGTTCATTAATCATCACAGTTCTTTGAACTTTTTTGGTGTGAGGTAAAATATGTTAATTTAGTTATTCCTTATCTATTTCTAAAGTCATACAAACACAACAATGTTAATAGTCACTTATCATTTAAAATACATGTGGCAAATTTCATCTCATTTGGCATAATTTGATGTATTTGAAAATGTTATGCTTTTTGCTTTTATGTTAAGTGCTCACTGAGTTCACTCAAAATAGAAATCGTAAAGATAAAAAGGAAAACATGAAGAATAAAATGTCCAGTATGTAAGGAGGTCATGTAGAGTATTGAGGGCTGAACAAAAGATTGTGAATATATCTTTATTTTCTGGAATAAAAAAAAATGCATTTAAAAAGGACACACAAAATTCCTGTTAAGCTGATTAAAATTTCTAACAGAATTTTCAAGTCTTCCTTCCCTCTTTCACACAAAGGGAACATTGGGTAAAATGTACCATCAGAAATTTTAAAATTAGACTCTGCCTACTATTTGTAAATAACTAAATGGGTGTTCCCACCTCTAATTCTTATTTAAAATCCAATGCTTCAGAATGTATAATGTTCTTAGTACTGATTCTGTCCACACTATGTATTTTATAATTAAGTGTACTAGGACATCCATGAGTATATTATAAATTCCAAAATATCAGGTTTTTTTTTCATTGAATATTACTATGGTTCACAGAAATGAGTATATAGAAATCACTAATGTTTACAGAGTTAACCATATGAAATTATATACGTTATCACTCATCTTCATAATAACTCTGCAAGACAAGTTTCTTAAGCCTCATTTTACTGACAGTACATAGTTTGGGGTAAAGAATGTGGGATTTGTAGTGTCATAGAACTGAGTTCAAATCCTAGTTCCTCTTACCTTTAGCTGGACATCAGAAAAAAAAATTTGCTGAGTTCATGAAAGCAAAACTTGTCAGAAAAAATTACGAAGTAACAAATTCTTAAAATAATAATAATGGAATATAGCTTTTTTCCCAAGGTTCATATTCCTGCATGACATTATGCTAAGGCCTTTAAATACACTATCTCAGATGTCAGAAACATGGTGGAGTGAGAGACATCCCCAGATCTCTCCCCCTGAAATGACAGTAAGCAGAACATCTAAAAAGCAACAACAACAAAAAACCCCTAAACTGCACACCGGCACATCTGAGTCTGGGATCTGTGCATAAGAGCAACCACGGTTCAGAACCTTGGGTATTGGGCAGTGGAATGAGAAAAACAAGCTGCCGGAGCACCCTGTAGGAGAAGGGGGAGGGGTGAAAGTATGGCGACTTCCCTAAACAGCCCTGCCTGGGAAAACTGAGTTCCATGCTGCCTGCAGCAGTGCCCCATCATCAGAGAAAAGTGGACGGCAGAGAAACAGTAGTTGATTTTTAGCAGCCACGGTTGCAAAACCAAGGTGGAGCCACAGACCTCATCCTCCAACCCAGCGGGCCCATCCCTCCATACCTTCCAAGACCAAACACCACGGAGCCCTAGGAGAATCTGAGGAAATGCTACTGAAACTGTCATTAACATTGACAGGAACTGAAACTGAGTGTAGCGAGCATGATTACACATATATAAGGAAAAAAAAAGACATTATTAAGACTTTATATAAAGCAGAGATCCAAAAGGCTTAGATACCACCTACTGGAAACCAAAAGAAAAACACCTTCTTTCAACAGGCTAAGAACCTGTTGAAATATAATGAATCTTTCTGGAAAAAAAAAATCAGAATACAATTCCATTAATGCCCAGGCAGAGAAACACTCCATTAAACACCATGAACAACCAAGGTGACAAGGCATCTCAGAAAGAAAGAGAAAATTTTCCAGAAAATTAGCTTACAGATAGAGAAATACATGACTTAAATGAGAGAGAATTCAGGATGGTACTTCTGAAAAAACTCAATGAGATCCAAAACAAATCATGTCAACAATTTCAGGAATTGAAAAAAACAACTAGATGAGCAGAGCAAGGAGATTGAAAGCCTCAAGAAGAACAGAATAGATATTCTGGAGATGAAGAACACACTGCAAGTGTTGAAAATGAAATAACAAGCCTGGAAAAAGAGTCGACCAAAAGGAGGAAAAGATCAATGATATCGAAGACAGAAATCTAGAAATTAATTAGAAAGAAGAGAAACCAAAGAATAAAAAATAATGAAAGAGAAATTCAAGAACTAGCCAATACCATCAGGAGAGGAAATAATGGGCATTATCAAAGGCAAGGAAAAGTAGCAAGGACTAGAAAGCATTTTCAGACAAATAGCATATGAGAATTTCCCAAATCTAAGAAATGAGCTGGAGCTTGGAATTCAAAAAGTTAATAGTACATCCAATTATCTCAACCCAAAAAGCCCTTCATTGAGACACATTGCATTAAAATTATCAAATATCAATGACAAGATAGAATTCTCAAGGCAGCCAGAGAAAAGAAGATGGTGACCTATAAAGGAAAACCCATTAGATTATTGTCGGACTTCTCAGCACAAACCTTACAAGCCAGAAAGGAGTGGAATCAAATATTCACACTATTAAATGAAAGGAACTACCAGCCAAGAATAATGTATCCAGTTAAGCTCTCCTTTAGATATGAAGGAGAAATAAAAACCTTTTCAGACTTTCAAAAATTGAGGAAATTCTCCACTATGAGGCCTTCATTACAGGATATAAAAATAAGGGTCAGCTCACCTAAAACAAAATGACAAACAACAACAGCAACAACAACAAAAACCATAATTAGGAGTAAGGTGACTGTCAGGCAAATAGAAGCAGAGGAGTGCAACCCTTACTAGGAACAGAAGATTACAAGCTTAAAAATAAAAGATTTGCTATAGCAAGATAATAAGGAATGTTCAGCATACATAGGGACAAATTGAGACAACAATAATTGAAAAGGGGAGGATTCAAAGATCCGAATTTGCAAAGAGGAATGAACATAAGGCATGTGCATAAGAAAAAGGATGACTGTATGTGTATATATATATATATGTGTATATATATGTGTATATATATATTTATATATATGTATATATGTGTGTATGTACATATATACATATATATATATATTTATATATATATGTATATATGTGTGTATATATATACATATATATTTATATGTGTATATATGTGTGTATATATATACATATATATTTATATATGTATATATGTGTGTATATATATACATATATATTTATATATACATAAAATATATATATAAATATATACATACACTATTCTTTACATATTCATAATGGTAACAACATGCCAAAGATTCAGAACCAAAGTATATAACATAAAACAAGAAGGACCAGAGAGAAAACCCATAAAAGCCAACCAAAACAAAGAAAACAGAAACACAAGTATAAGGAAGCAATGGAAACATGGAATCACCAGAAAGCAAAAGATAAAATGGCTATAAGAAGACTTTATATTTCAATAATCACCCTAAATGTAAATGGACTGAACTCATCAATAAAAAGGCACAGAATTGCAGATAGACTCAAAAAACAAAACTCAACCATATGCTGCTTTCAGAAGACACATCTCAGCTCCAAAGATAAATATAGACTCAAAGTGAAAGGGTAGAAAATGATATTTGAAGCAAATGGCATTCAGAGAAAAGCGGGAGTAGCAGTAGTAATATCAGATGAAATAGACTTCAAAATAAAAAAGGTAAAGAAAGATACTGAGGAACACTTCATAATGATAAAGGACATCATGTACCAAGACATAACACTTATTAATATCTATGCTCCCAATCAGGGAGCCCCAAATATATAAAGCAATTACTAACAGAACTAAAAGAAGAAACAGACCAAAACATTATCGTAGTAGGGAACCTAAATACCCCACTATTGGATATGGACAGATCATCCAAACAGAAAATCAATAAGGAAATAATATCCTTAAATGACACATTAGACCAACTGGATATCATTGACATTTATAGAGCCTTCCATTCCCAAAGAGCTGCTTATACATTCTTCTCTAGTACACATGGGACATTCTCAAGAATCGACCACATACTGGAACACAGAAGTAGCCTCAACAAATATAAGAGGGTTGAAATCATATCAACTATATTCTCTGATCATAAGGCTTTGAAACTAGAGGTCAACTACAAAAAGAAAGATAAAAGAACCACAAATACATGGAGATTAACAACATGCTACTAAAGATTAACAGGGTCAGAGAAGAAATAAAAAGAGAGATCAAGAGATTCATAGAAACAAATTATAATGATAGCACAACATGTCAAAACTTTGGGGACACAGCAAAAGCGGTCATAAGAGGTTTATATTATTACAGGCCTACCTCCAAAAACAAGAACAAGTCCAAATAAACAACTTAATGCTTCATCTTAAAAATCTAGAAAAGGAAGAACAAATGAAGCCTAAAGTCAACAGAAGGAAAGAAATAACCAAAATTAGAGTAGAAATAAATGAAATTTAAAACAAACAAACAAACAATAGAAAAAATAAATGCAACAAAGAGCTGTTTCTTTGAGAAGGTTAATAAAATTGATAGAACCCTGTCTAGACTCACTAAAGAAAAAAAGAAAAAGGACACAACCTAAATCAGGGATGAAAGAGGGGAAATTACAACTGATATCGCAGAAAAACAAAGGATCATACAAGAATACTATAAAAAAGTCTATAATGCCACATTTAATAACCTAGAAGAAATGAACCAGTACTTAGAAAAATACAGCCTTCCTAGACTGAATCAAGAAGAACTAGAAAATCTAAATAAACTGAAAAGCAGTATGGAAATTGAAAGAATCATCAAAAAATCTACCAAAAGATAAAATTCCAGGACCAGATGGCTTAGCTAGTGAATTCTACCAAACATTCAAAGAAGATTTAATACCTGTTCTCCTCAAACTCTTCCAAAAAATCGAAAAGGAGGCAATACTTCCAAACTCATTTTATGAGGCCAATATTACCCTGATACCAAAATCTGATAAAGATAATACAAAAAAGAAACTATAGACCAATATTTCTCATGAACACAGATGCAAAAATCCTAAATAAGATACTAGTGAACCAAATGCAGCAACATATTAATAATATTATATATCATGATCAAGTGGGCTTCATCCCAGGGGCAGAGGGATGGTTCAACATATGCAAATCAATTAATGTGATACACCACATAAACAAATAAAAAAAATAAGAATCATATGATCATATCAATAGATGCAGAAAAAGCCTTCGACAAGATACAGCACCCACTTATGATCAAGACACTTAACAAAATTGGTATAGAAGGAAAATAACTTAATATAATAAAGGTCATATATGACAAACCCTTAGCCAACATTACACTTAATGGTGGAAAACTAAAAACCTTCCCTCTAAAATCAGGAACAAGGCAAGGCTATCCACTATCGCCACTCTTATTCAATATAACATTGGAGGTCCTAGCAAGTGCAATCAGATAAGAGAAAGATATAAAAGGAATCCCAATAGGAAATGAAGAAATCAAACTGTCACTATTTGTGGATGACATGATTCTCTATATAGAAAACCCTAACGTATCCACAAGAACACTACTAGAAACAATAAACAAATATAGTAAAATTTCTGTATATAAAATCAACATTCAAAAATCCATAGCATTCCTATACTCTAATAATGAAGTGTCAGAAAAAGAAGTGGAAATAATAATTCCTCTTGCAATTGCAACAAAAAGAATAAAATACCTAGGAATAAATTTAACGAAACTTGTGAAGGATCTATGTAATGAAAACTATAAGACCCTATTAAATTAAATCGAAGAAAATACAAAGAAATGGAAAGGTATTCCGTGTTCTTGGATTGGAAGAATCAATATAGTCAAAATGACCATATTACCTAAAGCATTATACAGATTTATTGCAATCCTCGTTAAAATCCCATCAGCATTTTACAAAGAAATGGGACAAAAAATTATCAGATTTATATGAAAGCACAAAAAACAACGAATTGCCAAAGCCATCCTGAGAAAAAGAACAAGGCTGGAGGTATCACTCTGCCGGACTTCATATTATACTACAAAGTGACAGTAATCAAAATGGCATGGTATTGGCAGCAAAACAGGCACATGTACCAGTGAAACAGAATCGAGAGTCCAGAAGTAAACTCATATTTATATGGGCAAATGAATTTTCACAAAAAAAGCCAAAAACATACAGTGGAGGAAGGAAAGTCTCTTCGGTAAATGGTGCTGGGAAAACTGGAAAGTCACCTGCAAAAGAATGAAACTAGACTGTTGTCTATCATCACACATCAAAATTAACTCGAAATGGATTAAAGACCTGAATATAAGACCTGAAACAATAAAATGCATAGAAGAAAACATAGAAACTCAACTCATGAACCTTAGACTTAAAGAGGGTTTTATAAATTTGACCTCAAAAGCAAGGGAAGTAAAAGCAAAAATAAATGAATGGGACTACATCAAACTAAAAAACTTCTGCTTAGCAAAAGAAATCATCAGCAAGGTAAAGAGACAACCATCCGAATGGGAAAATATATTTGCAAGCAACACTTCCGATAAGGGCCTAATATCCAAAATATACAAAAAACTCACACAACTCAATGACAACAACAACAAAAAAACAAATGATCCAATCAAAAAATGGGCAGAGGACCCGAACAGACACTTCTCCCTAGAGGACATACGAATGGCCAACAAGTATTTGAAATGATGCTCAACATCTCTAGCTATTAGGGAAATGCACATCAAAACCACAATGAGGTGCCATCTCACACCTGTTAGAATAGCTATAATCAACAGGACAAGTAATAACAAGAGTTGGAGAGGATGCAGAGAAATAGAAACCCTCATACACTGCTGGTGAGACTGCAAATTGATACAGCCACTATGGAAAACAGTATGGAGATTCCTCAAAAAACTAAGAAATAATCTATTATATGATTCAGCAATCTCTCTACTGGGTATTTACCCCAAAGACTTGAAAACTCATATCTGAAAAGATATTTGCACACTGATGTTCATAGTAATATTATTCATAGTGCCCAGGACATGGAAGCAACCGAAGTGTCTTACAATAGATGATTGGCTAAAGAAGCTGTGGTACATATATACAATGGAATATTATTCAGCCATAAGAAGAGATGAAATACTGCCATTTGCAGCAACATGGATGGACCTTGAAATAATCATACTAAGAGAAATAAACCAGACAGAAAAAGTTAAAAATCACATGATATCACTTATATGTGGGATATAAATCTAAAAGCAACAAATGAACAGGACAAACAGAGACTCATGGACATGGACAATGGACTAGTGGTTACCAGAGGGGAGGGAGGAAGGGGGAGGTAGATGAGGGGAAAATTAAATCATTTCTTCAATTAAAAAAAATAAATGAATAAATTAAAATAAATAAATAAACACACTATCTCAATTGAACCTCCAAACAAAATTCATGAGGTAGTTTGCATACTTTTCCCAATTTATGACATAGCCATGGAGGCTTGAAATAGTCTAGTAACCTAGCCAAGTGGCAAAGCCAGGATTTGGGTCCAAATGGGCTGACGCCTTATGCTACATTTTTTTTTGTAATTCCAGACAACTTTCATTTTTTTAACGTATTTTAATATTCATCACAATGTCCTTTTAACAAGTTTAGCTAAGGAATTATTTCGAAGAGTGCCAAACAATCAAGGCCTAGTTCTTAACCATTATATCAAAAATGAATTCAATGCAACATTTGAATTAAGATACAAGAAGCCATTTATGGGGAACAATAGCTCTGGATAGAACCAGACATAAATATGTTTAGATGTCCATTCCTAGAAATATCCTTAAGGGGCAGATGTTCTAAATTACCTGTAAAACATTTAAAAGAGAATTATCGTATTCAAGGGCTATTTTACCTGAGCTGCTTTTGGCCTCACAATGATCTGGGTCCTTTCCTTCAGATGCTCCCAGCCTTTTTGGTTACACATTGTGAAGTTATAAAAGGCCCACCCACCATGAGTTGCAGAGCTACCAGATGAAGGTCAGTCTCCTTTCTTACAACTTCCTGTGAGGTGTTCTCTTCACTGAGAAGGATTACTAAGGCACTTCTAGCCTACATGTAGAGCAAAGGTAATCTAATCATTTCACTTTGTATTTCAAGCTGCCTGACACCTGAGTTCCCAAGGTAATCAACCGTCTTGCTGCCCTATCATTTACTACCATTTGCCAAAGTGCCTGTCATTCTCCAACTCATTAAACCTATGTCAGAGGTAACCAGCAACCTCATAATAGTCAAAGCAAATAACTCTTTCCAGGCTTGTTATGGTTGATCCTTTAAGAACTATTTGATAGTATTGTTTACTTAACCTTTCCTGAAATTTTGTCTCAATTTCCTCACTGTCCCCTGTAATAATAAAGCTCTTAGAACAATAGTTAACAGTAAACATGGTTTATTAAATTTTAGATATGCTTACTATTATACAGATATACTCCTTCATCAATTTCATTTATGGCCATACCTCCCTGCACTGTCCCCATATATTCAGCTAATTAAAATTGGTATAGAAGACCACCTGCATGTTCTCAACTATCCCATGATGCTTCATAGCTCTAGTTCTTTATCCCTGATATTTTGCTACCCTGCTCCCTTTTTTAATCTCCCAGTTTTCAAAATTTAGCTAATACATAACTCCCCTCAAAAGTAATTTCTGACCACTCCATATAAAATCGAACACTCCTTTATATCCTTGCTTAACCCTACGCATATTTCAGTTTTAGCACTTAGAGTTCTTTATTGCACCTATTTTTACTCATCTCTTCTATAACTAGACTGTGAATTCATTAACTTTTCGTGGACCAAACTATACACAGAATTTAGTGAAATTAAATTTCTCTATCCCCCCTACCTCCAGCCTCAATTCTACTCTCCAATAAAATCAGTAACAGATTCACATATATGCTACCAGAAATTTTCTATGCATATGCATTTATATTTATAATATTAAGATTTCTATAATCCTTTATATACTTGAAATAGTATTCAAATTGGTCTGAAGCTTAATTTTAATATATTTAACTCTATCATGGATGTTGTCCCATATTAATACATTGTTTTAAATAACTCTATGATATTCTATTATATATTTACCTTAAGTTATTTAAATATTGGAAATGGATATTACTCATTTTGTGTACCTTCCATTTAGTGTGGTGCTTGGTATATGGAGCACACATAACAAATGTTAGAGGAATTATTATGTACCATTATTTCAAAGAGAAACACATGCCTTTTTCACTTGCAAAAGAGGTGGCCTTTTGCTTGAATGAAGTCACAGCAATTTACCACTGGTTCTTTCTACACTCTGCCTTCCAATTCCTGACTTTTCCAAAACATAGTTTTGGAATAAATAACCATGACTTTATCTTTAGAATATCTGATTAAGCCTGGCTTTTTTTTTTCTTTAAGAAGAGCACCATCTGGACAAAAACAGGATGCCTGATTCAGAAACTGATCTTCAAGATGTCTTAGTTCCAATCCTAGGACCACTTTGGTGCTCTCCCTCTGAATTGGGATGTGCCAGGGAGGAGCCAGCAACATTGGCCTCATCCACATTTGTTCTCAATTTGAGGCTCTAGTCAAGGAAATGATTTGATTTGGTAGTTGTCTCAGTCAGCTCAAGTTGTCTTAATAGAACACCACATGCTAGGTGGCATAAACAACAGAAATTTATTTTCTCACAGTTCTGGGAGAGAAGAAACTAAACCATATTTAATGCCTTCATGTTAGACTAAGTGCCCCTTTTGGTGATTCCATAGTATTTAGTGCTTATACCTTTTAAAGCATTCATTTCATCATTCTTTAATAATAGATTTAATTTTCACTCTCCTTAACTCGCTCCAAGTTCCTTTGCCATCATGGCTGCATCAAATATGGTTTAGTCTTGAGTAAGTTTGTATCCCTTACAGTGCCCCACGGTTTAGAGATTGAGAAGGTGATCGTGTGCTGTGGGTGGAAGTGAGTGAGGACTGTCTCTGCCTCTGCTGTCCAATACAGTGACCATCAGTCACCTGTAACTACTGGGCACTTAGAATGTGGTTACTGCACCTGAGGAGCTGAATTTTTATTTTATTTAATTCTAACATACTTCAACTTAAGTTGAAAACTGAAGCAGTATAAAATATTTTCAATTAAATGCAACTTTGTTTTCATAGGATCCTACTCCACTTGAAATGTGAATATTTAGCATGTGCATTGAGATGTACTATAAGTATAAAATACACACTAGATTTCATACAAATTTGGTATGAAAAATAATACAATCATATTAATAATTTTTATATCTATTACAGTTTAAAATAATAATTTTGATACTTTGGATTAAAAATATATTATTAAAATTAATTTCACCCTTTTTTAACCTTAAAATTGGCTACACTACTGCACACCTGTTGGACTGGCAAACAAACAAACAAACAAATGAAAACTAGCCATACTGAGTGCTAATAACAATAAAGAGCAACTGAAATGCTCAAACACTGCTGGCAAGAATGTAATACAGTGTAGCCATTTTAGGAAACAAACAATTTCTTATGAAGTTACATATGACACTTTCCTTATGATCTACTAATTCTGCCTTTAGGTCCTTAAGAGAAATTAAAATTATGTTCACATCAAAACCTGTATGAGAACGTCTATAGCAATTTTATTCATAATCACCCAACTGAAAAGAACCTAAATATCCATCAGCAGAACAAATAACTAACTGTGAGATGTATCCATATGATGGAATAAAAAAGAATGAACCACTGATACTCAATACAACATCCATGAAACTCAAACACATTGTGCTAAATAAAAGCAGCACATCCATGGAGAGAGAAAGTGGATTCATGATTGCTTAGGGCTGGGATGAGAGACTTGGGAAAAATAAGTATTGACTGCAAACTGGTATGGGGTTTTTTCTGGGATAATGAAAATGTTCTAAAATCGACTGAGGTGATTGCTGCACAACTCTATGAATATATTAAAAAGCAATGAATTGTACACTTAAATGAGTGAATTGTATATTATGTCAATCTTTATATATCTTTTTGCTGATAAAAACTAATAAAATAGTGACTAAAGAAAATAAAAGTGGCTAATAGAAAATTTAAAATTCTATTTACAAAAATTTTTTAAAATAAAATTACATATATGGTTGCATTATTTTTGTATTGGACACAGGTTGCCTAGTATTTAATTGATACTAGAGTGAAGCAGACTCTGAGAGAAGAGTGCCATGGTATAACGTGACATTTGTTTCTGACTTTCTGGGATGCCTTGATCACATCACTTGCTCTTTTTTCATCAGTGCTTTTCTCTATATTGTAGAGAATGTGATTTCACTAGAGTCCAGAGTAGTCATATAAGTAATTGAATAAGTAATTGAATGGCCAACAAGTCATTTATAAAGACCTTTTCTCTATTTGCAAATAAGAGTTAAATCACAAAACAATCACAAGGGCAGACTACCATTTTGAATAGTGTTATAGACTGCTTAAAATTATTGGTTTCTAAAATGAAAAGGTGAGAGAGATTTCAAAATCACCCTTTTAAAATTATTTAGACTTCAGCAGACTTAATAACACAAATTACATCACAAAACCCAGATGGAAAATGAAGCCAGCTTAGTAATTTATTTAGGTCACTAGTGGATATAATAATTGTAGCCACCATTAATTCAGAACTTGCTCTGTTCTAGGTGAATGTTTTAGACAGTGTTTAATTTAGTATTCATGGTATCCTTTACAGGGAAAGAGCCCAGGCTTAGAAAACTAAACACGGCCAAGGATTCACAGCTGTTAGGTGGTATGAATGGTCATTACGCCCACATCCCTCATTCCACAGCACTTGAACTCTTAAGTCATTATGGGTTTAGCTCATAGGTGGCCTGGATGCCATTGTAATGGAAAATCAGAGCAGGTGGCCAAAGTAGGTCCAAACACCAGGTAATGGAACATGATAGAGTAAGTCAGGTTGTCATCTGAAGGTCTAGAAGAATGCAGAAAGAATTCACTGAAAATGAGCTAAGATCCATGTAAAGAAATTCAGAAAGCAGGAGGTAGGGAATGGACTAGAGAGGCAGGTAGCCTACTCCAAGGGTCTGGAAGTAAGTCATAGAGACCCAACAAAAGTATCCAGGATTCAGGGGCACAGAGCTACTTTCTAAAAGGACTGTGGAGAGGACATGAAAGGAGTCCATTTTCAAAGAAATGGAAGTGTAGACAACACTTGCCATAGCAATGAGGTGCACTCTTAAAAACATAACCCCAAAATAAATATGTCAAAGCAATTTTTTCATAAGAGATGATAGCAAAAGACTGTTATACAATTTCTAGGGTATTCGATATAGAAGCATGTTCATTACCTAAGGAGCAACTAATGTGGCTCATCCTACACCTGATCCACCCAGGGGAGTCATTAACACACATTAGATTCAATTACCCTCCTATTACTCTGCTTCCTGTCACAGTCAAATATAACACACACACACAAACACACACACACACACACACACACACACACACACATTCTATGAAATATGCCTCCACTTCCTTACTTTTGATTCACTCAATATGGAGTTTACCACACCATTATACCAAAGCTATTCTCCCAATTGTCACCAATGATGTTCATATTGCCAGATCTAATGGAAGCTTCTTCATCTTCCTCTTATTTAACCTCTCAGCATTAATCAGCATAATCAATCAGTACTCTTCTGCTTTAATACTTTCTTCTCTTGGTCTCCCTAACATCACAAAGTCCTGATGACAAATCTCTTACCTTTCTGGCCACTGCTTCTGCCTTTATTTGGCTGGCTACTTCTCCTGCACCAAACTCTTTTTGTAATGGGTATTCAAGATTTGGTTCTTGCTCTTTTCCCTATCTATACACTTGTTTTAGATGACATCATTTATATCTGTGACTCAAGATAACATTTAAATGCTGATGATATCTAGATTTTGATCTGTGGCTTACATTTCACTCTGAGCTCCAGATCCATTATATCAATGAGCCCATATCTATCTCAATCTACAAGCATCCTTCAAAGCCCCTATGTCTTAGTCAACTTGGGCTGCCATAACAAAATACAACAGGCTGGGTGGCTTAACCAAAAGAAATTTATTTCTCACAGTTTTGGAGTCCAAGATCGAGGTTCTGCCAATTGAGTTTCTGATGAAAACACTCTTCCTGGCTTAGAGATGGCCACCTATTTGCCATGTCCTCTGATGGTGAAGAGAGAGAGAACTTTGATGTCTCTTCCTCTTCTTGTAAGGGAGTTAATCCTATTGGATTAGGTTCACTCCTTATGACCTCATTTAACTTTTGCAATATCCTCACAAGACCCTACCTCCAAATGCAATCATATAAGGGGTTAGGGCTGCAACATATGAATTTGGAGGAGACAATTCAGTCCAAAACACCCTCTTTCTTCAATCTTTTATCTCATCAAACGACATTACAATGCACCCAACTGCTTAAACCCAAATCGTTATTTTTCCTGTTATACTCTAAACAATAGAACTCGTTAATTGACTGAATACATCTTCACTTGTCTTGAATCAATTCACGTCCCCAATTTTCATGGCCCCTACTGTAATTTAAAGTCACTTTACTGTACCATAACTCTTGATCTTCTCTAGTCCCTTCCAGCATTATTTTTAACATAAATGAGGTCACATCATCCCTAGTACAGAACATATGACTTGTTTTCCCTTGAACTTAGGATCAAGCCCCAAATTCTTAACTTGGAATTTGAGCACAGGTTACTGTACACCCCAAACTTTCAGCTCCTGCATATTAAAGCCAAGAAATATGTCATATGAAAAGAGAGAAATCTAACTTTGCATTTTTGACTTTTCTTCATCTTCCTAGAATTAATTAATTGGCTTGTTCTTCCTGGAAATGAATCAGATATGCCCTCTGTAAATCTCTAGTAGCAAGCAACAGGTCAGACTATATAATTTTTGCAACAGCTAACTTCAAAGAAATCGAAAAATAACTAATACTTATTTTTCTTTCAATAAGAGAAAATAAATTGAATATTCCAAATTTGGAGAAAAAAATTACCTAAAAGTTGAAATCAAAGCTATTAAAAAACAGGGCAACCAAACATTTAGATTTCTATTTCTCCATTGGCTCTTAAAATATGTTCTTAGAAGCTCAGTTGGACCTAAATGTATCATGTTTTATAAATCTTGGCATTTTCTGGCAAAATCCAAATGTGCTCTTGTTGTTATTAATGTAATATATAAGCAACTCTTCATTTTAGATTCAGGGTGAGAGTGTTAAACAGAAACATGTTAAAAATACATAAACCTTCATTAGAGGGATGAAAGCAATCCAACCTCAGAGGCCTTTTGAGAAAAGAAAGGTATGGATGTTAGAGACATCATCCAGTCTTTTTAAATACATTTCCATTTCAGGAGACTGAAAACTCCCATTGTAGCTTCAACATTTTTATTTGAAAGTTGGTCATTTATTTCCTGAATTTATATTGATCTGTAAGATAAAAGAAGAGCCAGCACTTTGGGCATCTACACACAGGTCCATCAGGATATAGTATTTTTAAATAATCTGTATAAACTCGATACATAGACATTTTGGGAAAACCCATCCAGTCCATACTAAATTTTCTAGAATGTACCCTATTCACCACCCCTTTTGTAGGATGTGACTCCTCACCACTAGCCGACTAGGCTAGGGTTGAATACAAACACGAGATCCAGTACATAGACTGGGATGAACTAAAAGATTCTTTCACTTGAGAAATTGCACTTGGAGACACGGGGGCTATTATTTAGATAATAGTGGACAACTGAATTGAAATATCAGGGCAAGTAGAAGAATGTGAAACCACATGAGACTAAAGGAAAAATAAAAAGAAAGAAGCAGACAGTCAGAAGAATCTCATGCTTTAGAAATACATAGAATGATCGCACAACATACTTTTCTGTTCCACTGTCTGTCCCATGTGGCTTGGCTCTTATTTCTAATCCTTAAATGCCTGTAAGGTTTCCTATTTAAGCTTACAACTGAATTCCGCATAAATTAAACTGGCTTAAATGGGCTTTTGTTCCTGCAACAAGATCCTAGGTTGATATGTTATTTTATAAAAAGGTCTATGGCTGAAGTTAACTAGTTCCCCCTCCTCAAATCAGTCTATATGTGCACAGACAGCTTGAATGTGTATAAATGAACTCTTGGTTCCTTAGCAACATCATTTCTATTGGCTAGTACTTACACTTTTCAATTGACAATGACCGTGAAAGAAAAGTCTCCAGGCAAACTTTCATCCTGTACCTTCACTTCGGATTCCCCATTTCAGATACAAAGTTCCAGCAGCATCCTTCAGAAACAGCCAGGAGGGAGTCATTACATCTGGAGATTTGGGGCTCTTAATGCCAATTTCCTAGCAGTGGTAGGTAAGGCCTTTGAAGCTCCATCCTAAAATGGCAATGCTCTAAATAACACAGTTGAAACATATTGAGATGGATTCACAACTGTCTTCACACACACACACACAAATCTCCTGCTGACGTCAATGAGAGTTTATCCTGAGGGCCTAAGAATTAGATGAGTATTAATAAATTTTGCTGAGTTATTTCAATCTGATTTGAAAGCTTTAGCTTTTTCCTTCTCGAGAGTGGGCTGGAAAAGAGGAGGATGTGACTATGTGGGAACACTTTGATGTTCCCAGTGTTTTACTTGGAGACTTTATTTAGGAATTTCAAGTTAGAAGAAACTTAGCACAGGTTTTTATTCCTCTTTATGCTTTGACTCTTGTCTCCGTTTCTAATTCCTTTCTTGTCTTCTTTACTTCTTTCACATGATTTCAACTTTCACTGATTATCAGAAAAACTTCTGAAAATGACAGATTTAAAAGCAGATGGCATTACAGATGTTAAATATTTAATAATTAAGTTGAGGGTCTTGGTGTACTTGGCCTTTTTTTCATTGTTTCTCTTAAGAAATTGGCTTGTTTTTTGGCAAGGTAAGTAAGTGTAAGCACTCGAAATGATTAATTTCAGTAAAACCATTAAATTAGGCAAAACCTTTTAGATGTGGGGAAAGGAAAAAAGTTTGTAAAAGAAATGCTATGGCTTTGGAAATGCATAATGTTTTTGCAAAACCATATACATATAAAGAGGCCATTCTGCTTTTACGCAGGTTGAAATTCTTATTGCCTAAATCAAAATGAATCATTGGAAATACATATTTTTCTAATGTTTCAGGTGTTTAACAAAGAATGCTAAGAGTAGACAAATACTTATAATATATTGTCCAAATTAGGACACACTGAGAATGAAAGGATATTATTAATAATTATACTGGGACAATAGGTATAAATCAATGTCTCACAAAAAAAGGCCCAGTTGTCACCATTTTCTTCTAAAACTTCAAAATCATTAAAAATAGTTTTATTCTAGCTTTATAAACAAAATAATAAAAATATATTCTACTTGGTTCATAGATTTGACTTTAATAAAATTTCCCTTACTATAAGTAACTTGAAATTCATCTTATTTCAGCTTTTAAGTTAGTTTTGATTATATTTTATTTTTCTACTAGTTACCCTGCCTTCTTGATTGATATTAGATTTATTTTTATTGTAAAATATTATAGACATAAAACAAAAGTTTATTGAAATTATTATAAAGAAAACACCTATCTAATAATCTTCCAGGTAAAAACATGGGTCACTGTCATTACTCTGAAGACCTCACAAGCATTTCTCAATAAAGATACTTTGTTACCATCAAAGAAAACCACAAAAGCAACTTCTTACTTGAGTTTTAAAATAGATTTAACCTTGAAATATAAAGTCCTAAAAAATGGTCTTTTAGTCTTATCAATCTTATTTGAAATTTATATAAATGAAATCATATTTTATGTGTTTTGTGTGTATAGGTCTGGCTTATTCTATTCAATATTACATTTTAAAAAATCATCAATATTTCTGTGTGTAGATGTGCTTATTCATTGTTATGGTGCATGTTAGTTATATCATGGTCAGAACATGCCATTGATTTTTCATTCTATTGCTTGCAGATATTGGATTGTTTTCAGTTTCTATTTTTTAAAAAATAATATGGCTAAGAAACATTCTTATACATGTCTCCAAATGCATAAAAATATAAATTTTTCTAGGGCACATACTGAGGAAGAAAATTGTTGGGTAGGGTAGGTAGGTATAACTACCTTTAGCAGTTAATACTAAACAGTTTTCCAAAGTGATCCTATACAATACATTCCCACACTTGTATTATCAGCTTCACCTGGAGAGTTGTTAGAACTAGGAATTCTCAGGCCCTTCTCCACACCAGTAGAATCAGAAACTCCAAGGGTGGGGCCAACAATTTTTGTTCTGACTAGTTCTCTAGGTCATTCTGACATAAACTCAAGGGCAGTTAATTCCTAACTTCACTGCACAGTGAAATCATTTTAAAATCTAAACAAAGAAACAAAAAATAAACAAAACACAAATGCCTAGCTCCCCTGCTCCAGATTCTAATTTAATTGGAATGGGATATGACCTGTATGTTAGCATGGAAGGAGTGGTTCACAATCTCAGTTGTTAAATTAAAACCACCCTGAGAACCTTAAAAAGAGAAACACAAGAAACCTGCCCCAGCACAAAGATTCTGGTATAATTGTCTTTGAGGGATGAAGAGTTTAGGCATTGATCTTTGTTTTGTAGTTTGGTTTTGCATCATTTAAAATAGCTCCCTTGGTAGTTTTAATATGCTGCTAGGATTCAGACCACTGCCTTAGAGTGGGAAATGATAGCATTATAAATGCCCCAGTCTTTTCAATTACCTCTCATTTCTTCACTCCCCATCACTCATGATCACTTACTTTAAAACAGTTCAGCTCAATTAGGAAAAGAAAAAAAAGAAATTTGATTCAGCTAAATCAAATAAATGTATGAATAATCAATAGACCCAGAGCTCTAGAGTTATTTCTTATTTCATACTGAATGAAATGAATCTGCAATTGTCAGAATTTCAGGTAGAATAAAAAACTGAAAAAAAAAATAATTTGGAGCAGAAAGAGCTATTCAGCAGTTCTTAAATCACATAAAGCATATTCCATTTGAGAAAATGATAACCTTTTTTTTCTTTAAAGTGTCCACTTCTAATTTATTTTGTAATATGGTGGAGATTATTTTACCTCTGAGTCATCCATTTCCCATTAAAAGATGTCCCTATTCCCTATAAAATGGCATTTGATGAAACATTTTGATAATGTTGTAAAAGTACTTTAAGCATCTTAGTAAGAAAAAAAATCATGTAAGTTCAGTCTATTTCATGAAAGTACATGGGTACCGACCATCTACCACTTAAATCCAAAGTTATTATTTAAATAAATAATTAAAAATAAAAGCCAAGCCAAATTTTTTAAAAGCCAAAAAATAGTTTAGCATTTAACTAATTATTAAAAGTGGCTCCTAATTTCCATGATACATATATTTGAACCTAAAGATACAGAAAATCTTGTTTCAGCATGTTTGTCCCAATCTTCGTGAGTTCTGTTACCTCACAGCAAATTTACAGTGAAGCAGATCATAAAAAATGAATTCAACAAATTTTAAAAAGGCTTTTTATAGGCCCCCTAATCTAATCAGAACCTATCTATAGGACAAAGTATTCACGATTCTCAGCCAAAAATCATTATTTTTATAGCTCTAGGGGATCATATAGTGAGGACTGGTGTCTGGAGGCAGGATCACATTCTCCTCTCTGATTTCTGCTTCAAAGCTTTAACATATGTCCAGATTTTCCCTCTTTGTTGATGCAAAAATTCAGGAACATAACAAAACATTAGCAAATTTAATACAATAAAGTATAAAAAGAATTATATACCACAACCAAGTGGGATTTACCACAGGTATGCAAGCCTGGTTCAACATTCAAAAATCAATTAATGTAATCCATCAGAATAATAAAGAAAAAAATCACATGACCATGTCAAACGATGCAGAAAAAGTATCTGATAAAACCCAACATTCATTGAGTAAATTAGGAATAGAAAAGAAGTTCTCCAACTTGGTAAAGAATGTATTTTAAAAAAACCCCACAGTTATCATACTTAATGTTGAGAAACTCGAAACTTTCCCACTAAAATCAGGTACAGGTCAGATATCCTCTCTCCCCATTCCTCTTCAATATCATACTGAAATTTCTAGCTAAATAAATAAAACAAAAACAAGAAAATAAAGGTATAAATACTGGGGAAAAAAAGAAATAAAACCGTCTCTGTTCACAGACAACATGATCATCTATGCAGAAAAGTTGGAAAGAATAAATGAAATAATCCTGGAAGTAATAAAAAATTATAGCAAGGTTTCAAGATACAAGGTCAAACACTTTCCTATATACTAGCAATTAACAAGTAGAATTTGAAATTAAAAACACAGTATCATTTACATAAACACCCCCAAAAGAATTAAATACCTAGGTATAAATCTAACAAAATAGGAACAAGACGAGGAAATGTACAAACTTTGATAAAAGAAATAAAGGACTAAATGAAAAGAAAGCTATTCCATGGTCATGAATGGGAAGACTCAATATTGTCAAAATGTCAGTTCTTCCCAATTTCCTCTATAGATTCAATGCAATACTAACCAAAATTCCAAAGTTATTTTATGGATATTGACAAACTAATTCTAAAGTTTATATAAAAAGGCAAAATAGCCCCAAATAACCAACAAAATATTAAAAGAGAAGAAAAAAGTTGGAGGACCCATCTGACTCGATTTCCAGATTTACTATAAAGCTACAATAATGAAGATAGTGTGGTATTGGTGAAAGAATAGACGAATAGATCAATGGATCAGAATAGATAGCCCAGATAAATATAGTTAACTGATCTTTGACAAAGTAGCAAAGGCAATACAGTGGAGCAAAAATAGTTTCTTCAATAAATGGTGCTGAAATAGCTGGATCTACCTACAAAAAAATTAATCTTGACACAAACCTTACACACTTCACAAAAAATCACTCAAAATGAATCACAGACCTAAATATAAAATGCAAAACTATAAAACTCCTAGAAGATAACAGAACAACTAGATAACCAAAATCTTGTAATATTCATCTCAAACCCTATAATTTACAAAGGAACAACCAGAAGAAACCCAGCTAGTATGACATTTTTTAAAATTTATTTTTAATTAAATTTTTTTTTGGTGACATTGGTTAACAAAATACAGTAAGTTTCAGGTGGACAATTTAAAAGTAATGAATATATATATATATTGCATTGTGTGTTCCCCTCCCATAGTTAGATTTCTTTCTGTCACCACATATTTGATCCTTTTTACCCCATCTATCTCCCTCCTCCCTCCTCCCTCCTACACTCTTGAGAGCTGTTTCAGGTTAATAGCAAAATTAGGATGAAGATATAGAGATTTCCCCTATGCTTTCCTAACCCTACACTGTGACATTTTTTTTTATTATAATAAAATGTATAACATAAGTGGCATTAAGTACATATATATTATTGTACAACTATCAACACTATGCACTTCCAGAACTTTTTTATCATTCCAAACTGAAACTCTGTACCCATTATAGAGTAACTTCCATTTTTTTCCCAGCAGTCCTGCTGGAACCCGCAGGACAGAGTCACACAGTCCTGAGTGGGCAAGCGAGGGTTAGGAAAAAAGACAGAGAAGAGAAAAAGATCTCGGGAGGGCATACAGTCAAAGCTGCAGCACCGAGTTTATTTAGCACGGTATACTTATACAGCTTGAGTATGTGACAAACTGCTCTTAACAAAGTAATAAACTGCTCAAAACAAAACCACAAGTATCCAGAAACAATAGCTATGATTAACATGGATTAACATAAAGCCAAGAAACCTCCTCCCTTGGAATTTCCAAGAAAAGGATAATTCCTTACAAAGGGCTCCCAACACAGTCCCTAGTAACCATTATTCTACTTTCTGTCTCCATGGATTGGCTATTCTATATATCCTATATAAGTGCAAGAATACAATAATTATCCTTTGATGTCTGGCTTATTTTGATTAGTGTAATGTGTTCAAAGTTCATACATGTTGTAATATGTATCAGAATTCCATTCTTTTTTAAGGCTGAATAACATTCCATTGTATACATATGCCATTTTCCAATAAATGGACACTTGGGTCGCTTCCACATTTGGCTATTGTGAATAACGCTGCTATAAACATGGCTGTACAAATATTTATTTGAGTCCTTGCTTTAAATTCTTTTGTATGTATACCTAGAAGAGGAATTGTTGTATCATACGATAATTTTATTTTTCATTTTATTGAGGAATTGCCATAGTTTTCCATAGTAGCTGCACCATTTTACATTCTAACCACTAGCATACAAGGGTACCAATTTCTCCACAACTACAGCAACACTCATTGTTTTCTGTTTTTTTTTTTTAATTATTTAATTTTTGGTTATTTAATAACTGGTAGCCTAATTGGTATTAAGTGACATTTTATTGTGGTTTTGATTTGTATGTCCCTAATAATTAGTGATGTTGAGCATCTTATGTGCTTACTGGCCGTTAATACATCTTCTTTGAAGAAATGTCTATTTAAATCCTTCGCACATTTTAAAAATCAGGTATGGTTATGTTGTTGAATTTTAGGATTTTTAAAAATATATTTTAGACATTAATCTCTTCTCAGATGTGTGATTTATAAATATTTTCTCTCATTCTGTTGGTTGCATTTTCATTGTGTCGATTGTGTTCTTTAAAGTATAGAAATTTTAAATTTCGATGTGGTGTTGATCTATTTTTTTTGTCATTGTTGCCTATGCTTTTGGTGTCATATCCAAGAAATTGTTGCCAAGTTCAATGTCATGCATGAAGCTTTATTCTTAAGTTTAATTCTAAGAATCTTACAGTCTTAGCTTTTACATTTAAGTCTTGAATCTATTTTAATTTTTGTACATTGTATATTGTGTAAGTTAAGGATCTAACCGTATTCTTTTGCATAGTTTTCAATACCCAGTTTTCCCATAACCATTTTTTGAAAGAATTGTTCTTTCTTACTGAACAGTCTTGGTACCCTTGCCAAAAATTATTTAAGAGCACTAGGTTCTCTTCCATTGGTCTCTATATTTGTATTTATGCTACAGTGCTTTGATAACTGTAGTTTTATAGTAAGTTTTGGAATCAGAAAGTGAAAGATCTACAACTTTTTAAAAAAATTGTTTTGGCTATTCAGGGTCCTTGCAACTCCATACAAACTTTAGGATAGATTTTTCTTTTTCTGTAAAAAAAATGTCATTGGGATTTTGATAGGATTGTTTTGAATCTTTAGACCATTTTGAATAGTAATGACATTTAAATAAGTAAGTCTTTTAATCTATGAACACGAGATGTCTTTTTGTGTATTTGTGTCTTCTTTAATTTCTTATAGCAACCTTTGTAGATTTAAGTGTGCAAAGTCTTTGCCTTCTTGGTTAAGTTTATTATTAAGTACTTTTTTAATGCTATTGTAAGTGAATTGTTTTCTTAATTTCCTTTTGGATTGTTCATTATTAGTGTATAGAAACACAGCTAATTTTTGCATGTTGATTCTGCATCTTGAAACTTTGCATATAAGATCATGTCATCTGCAAACAGAAATATAACTTTTTTCTTTCCAATCTAAATGCCCTTTATTCTTTACCTTGCCTGATTACTCTGGATAGAACTTGCAATACTATGATGAATCAAGTGGCAAAAGCAAGCATCTTTCTCTTATTCCTGACTATAGAGGGAAATCTTTCAGTCTTTTAGCACTGAGTATGACATTACACAAATAGCATCAAAAAATGTAAAACACATAGATAAATTTAAGAAAATATGTGTCAGACCTCAATATGAAAACATACATATTGATGAGAGAAATTAAAGAAGACCCAAATAAATGTGGAGTTATAATATGATCATGGATTGGAAGAGATTTAAAACTTCTGCATATCAAGTTTACATTTAAAAAAATTAAAAATTGAGCTCTAGTTAACAATATACATGCCAAAGTATTTTGAAGTTATTTAGTAATGTCTGCAATTTACTTCGAAGTGCATGAAAAATAGGATAGATAGATAAAAGGATACATATAGTGATACATACATGATAAAATAAGTACTACTAATTGGTAATGGTAGAATCTAAGCTGTTAGTATTTGGGTGTTTACTGTAGAATTCATACAATATTGCTATATACTTGGAAGTTTTCATAGTAAAATATTATATATACATAGTTATATAAATTAATTTATGTTTGCGTATGCATAGAATACCTTTTAAAGGATATCCAAGAAGCCAGTATCTGTGGTTGCCTCCTAGGGGTATACTGCATGGCAAAGAGGCTCCCTCTTATTGTATACTTCCTTGAACTTCTGAATGTATACCACATCCATGCATGTGTGATATATATAAAATGAAAGAAAGGACATCTCTAATTAAGACCTCCCTGCCCCAACCCATACTCAATAAATCACTATTGTTTTATCCTATTTTGTCTTTATGATAATGAAATTATACCACATATTTATTTGCTAATATGTTTACTGTCTGCCTTTCACAATAAAAATGCAAGCTTCATGGCTCAGAGACTTGCTCACCACTGTATCATAAGTCCCTAGTCCAGGTCAAGGAGGTTTTAAAAACCAACCAACAAACAAAAAACCCCAAACTTAACTACTTGATATTCTCAAGAGAGCAGGCAGAGGAAAGTGTTCAGTTACTCAGTGGCCAGGCCTGGGAAGGGACACCAAAGGATACTGACCATCTGGGTGACTGTTGAAATGGTAGAGAGACCTACAGAGAAGGAATATGAGAAGAAAAAGAAAATAGGCAGCTTTACAGTCTCTACAGTTGGAACTCAGTTTTTGTTTTCTTTTGGCCTTGGTGTATCTACTGAGGACTTGGAAGATTTTTTTTCTCTTTCTAAACTCAGACCACTATGGATGCTCATTATCACATGAGAAGTCTCTGGGCTGCTGATAAAACTACATTTGAAACCTGAACAATGGAGGGAATCTTAGAAGGCTAAACTTGGCCCTTGTTTGAAATAGTCAAATCACCTCTCTCCTTCTCAATTCTTCTTCATTTTCTGGAGCCACTTTCACTTAAATCCCAAATCCCAAGTTCTTTTTGCTTATTTTCAGCCCGTCCAGCTCCATAGTGCCCTTAGATTTTGGGATTACCTCAAGCAGCTGCACAGCCCACGGCAGGATGTCTCTTGTTCTCTCGCTGGCTAAGCTTGAGGGCAAAGTTTTGATTTCTTTGACAACCTGGGTTTATTTTTAGAGATATTAGGATGACTCACCTCTCCTGACATTTGTTTCTATAAAAACTAACTTTAAAATGTCACACTTCCAACTCTGTACTAAGAGCGAGAGTAAAGCTGCAAAAGCAATTGAACCTGGAGAGGACTCCACTTGAGAGTTCCTTTCATCCTACCTTGTCTTTCCTCACTCCCTTTCCCTTCCCTGAGATTGATATGCCTCTTCTGACTATTCCCCACAGAGTCACATCCTGCAGGTGTTTGTTGCAGGAGTGACCTGACAACAGAAGTCTGGGAGCAGGAGGCCAGTTACGTAAGCCAAAAGAAAAGGAAGCCTTATTTGCATCACTGCATCTGCACATGAATTACTGGCTATGATACTAATAACAGTTAAAGTATACATATAGTTCATAGAATACCAAAGAAATATTAAAAATAATTGTTAGAAAGATATACAACAATAAAGTGTTTCAGTTATAATATTCAGTATACTATACCTCCCTTTTATTTCATTTAATCCTCTCAAAGGAAATTGATGGATTTGAAACAAAGAAGATAACAAAGAATATGAAGCAACTAAGTATGTCATGATAGATTTCAATATGAAGTGGAAAAACAAAAAGGCAGGCTTCAAAATGAAAAGGAGTGAAGAGAAATGTACCAAAATGCAAACATATTCATGAAATGTGAAGTTTATTGCAAAGCTAGGATTATAAAGATTTTCTTTTCTGTGTCAAAATTTCTAATGTCTATGCATTACATTTAAAATGAAAAAGAAAAGTATAATAAACTTGAAAAAATGCTATTTTATCAGTCTCTAAATAAATATATGGGTGTGTTTAAAATATATTTACTTTTGAAGTTTGTGAATTTCTAGAATGGTTACAGGAAAAGATTCAAAGCAGCCAGGAACCAAATGGTATAAATAGGAATCCACTGTGGCTCAGTGAGCCCATGGGTTACCCTCGGATTCAGTCAGGAGAACAGAGAAATGGGTTCTGGCTGGCAGACAGATGCAATAAAAGTCTAAAACTGCTGAGAAAGGTCTTCTCATACATCCAAATTAACTAGAGAATAAGAGAACTAACTCTGCAAGAGTTCTGATCTGAGATAATGACCTTGCCAACCAGCCAATAGATTTGAAATATTTCTTGAGCACTTATCATGCACTAATTGTTCATGTCTAAGCTAAGTTCCACGAGAAAAACACAACAGATAATATAAAAGGTGCAAGTTCCTACGGTATATCAAGTATGAAAATAATACAGCCACTCTTCAAGGCTTAAAAGACACGAGCCCACCGTACATACAAAAGGAGCTTGGATAAGGAAAAACCAGAAGGAAATTTAGAAAACCCCAGATGACAGAAAAACTTTGGTTGAATCTTGAGTGATGAGTGCGAGAAGAAGGAAGAATATTAGAAATGGGAACATCAGTCTGCTTGTTTTAGATGGACAGCAGGAAGTTTTGAAATAAGGTTTGTTTCAGTGTATATCAATGTTTCTGAAGACATTAATAAATTTTCAATAAATAATGTATTATAAATGAATGAATAAATAGGTGGTGAATTAGTAAACAGGAAGTTCATTTTGAAGTGAATTGTGTGGCTTTTAAGATGATGGTGAGGGTTGGAAACATGTGCCCTCTGCTCCTAACACTCCCAGCAGACTCATACCATGAGTATTAAGGTCAATGACTTTTTTCAACCTTTAAGATCAGGAATTTCTCATGTCCTCATTTTCTAGCATCTTATTCAAAAGATTTTTTTTCTTTTTTCATGCTCCTCTTTGTTCTTCATTTTAACTGTCTCTGTACCTTTTTATTCTTTGCTTGGTTTGCTGACTCATTTTCAGTTTGTATCCAGCCTGGAGCTCCCTCTGGATACTGCTTTTAGTAACTCTCCCATTGCTTTCCATGCTGCAAAAATGGGGCAGGGACAATGCCATTGTTCTGTACCCAGGCTTTGATGCTCTGGCTATCAGGCAGTTATATGAATAAGGGTTTCCTGAATGAGCTAGAAGTCTACTCCACTGATGCTGTGGTAAGTCTGCTAGGAAGAAGGCTGGATTCCAGTTAGGCTGACTCCATTAATTAATTCTAGGTTTTCTAATTTAGCGGTGAACAAGACATATATAGTCTCTGTCCTCATAGAACTTACATTCTAATAAAGGAGAAGATGTGGGACATGATAATAAGTTTGTAGTTAAATAAGTCATTAAAGGATGTTAGGTTCAGTGTCTTGCTACTTTTGTGTGGGAGATGACTTGAGGCGGGTAGGAGTGAACAGTAGGTGACATTAAAGTAGACCAAAAAAGAAAAGATAGTAGTTGGGACAGATAGAGAGAGTGAAGATAGAGAGAAATGAGCGTGTGTAATCAAATGTATTTGGAAGGTAAATTTGACAAAACTTGTCATTGCAATGGATGTGGGTGACAGAAAGCAAGAATGACGATTCACCCTGTAAAACCTTGGGGATCAGTGAAGTCCCAGGACTCTACTGGCTTTGTATTGGTTCTACAATTCAGTGAGGCAAGTGGGACCTGGATAATAATAATGTTATTATTATTATTATTATTATTATTAATTTTATTTATTTATTTCTTAGAGTCAAAGGAAAGTTTATTAGAAAAGGGGTAACATTCCATAGACAGAGTTGGTCTCCTTTCAGAAGCAGAGAGTGCGAGGGGCAGTGAGAGGTAGAATAAAGGCACTGAGAGGGACTTAGAAGGACAGACAATAGAGACAAGGACAATGAGAGAGACAGAGTAACCAGTCAGCCTCAAGCCAGCAAGTTTTTCAGTATAAGTAATTTCTTTAATAAAAGCCAGATCTCACACCTCTGTAGTTTGGCAGCACTTAAACTGGTTTGTCCAAAGCTGTGAATATACAGTGCCCAGATTCAAGACCATATGTTGGATGGGATACAGCTCACTCAGAAGCAGGTCTTCTAGAGGTAGCAGTAGCCAACTGCCAAACAAAGATGAGACAGTTATAAACCAAAGGAAGTAGCTGGTGTTTCCCTGAAAGAGGTAATCTGGGAGGAAAGCTCATGACAATTCCTACTCCTATAATTGTTTCCTCTAGTGACTTAAAAATAGATGTAAACAATTATAGGAAGCCACTTGGAATGGCAGAATGAATACAATCTGTTTTGGTCTATGAAAGCATTTTGGCAGCATAGTTGACTTAACTTACCTGCCAAGGCTATTATCTCCAGGCCATCATTTCTGCTGAGAGATCATTACCTAATTTACAGATGTTAGTATGTTGGCCTCCGTTACTGGGCTCTGACCGGGCTACAAAAAAAATTTCCTTGTGTGCATTGGGGATACTGTATTGTGTTGTGAAGACCCCAAGCATTTACTAGCTAAGGGAAATTCTCTTTCAATTCACTTGGTCTATGCTCTCAAAACTGTAAATGCGTTTTTTTTTTTTTTTTTCATTTGTCTCACCAAAAGTTCCAAAGAAATCAGAGGAGATTTGAGAATATTTACTCTCCTTCACTTCTAGGGCCTCATTACCCAAGTAGTCTGCTTCTTTTTGAAATTATTTTGATAGTATTCAAGAAAGATTAGGCATAGAGGCAGTCATACAAATTTTGTGTTGGGCCAGAGGTGGGAGAGATTACTTTTAGGCTTAAGAATTAAAAGCTAAACATAACACTTAATTAACAAAATATTTACTGTGCACTGGGTTCTGTTAGATACATCTGTTTTTCTATTTAAACTTCACAGTGACCCTGTAAAATAACTGTTCACTTTTCATAAAAGAGAAAGCTAAGATTTTATCACCCTATGGATCCAAGGATTGAAGGAAAATATTCTGGTTGAATCAAATGAATGAGAAATGTATGTATGAAAATTGCAATCTGCACTAAATATTGAGTCTAGACAGTGATTGTTCTTTCAGACCCCCAGGTGGTCCTAAGGTATTGTCTGTGTGAAAGCTGGCTCTCTGGGATTTCATGCATCTCTGAGAGAACTATGCCATTGAGGTCTCCATCACTTAGATGATTGAGATAATATGAACAAAACAATTTGGATTATTTTATTCTCTCTGCCTGTTTGCTTAATGTATAGCAATTTGATAAAAATATTTCTCTTCTCTCTCTCCAGCATATAAAATCTCAAGCTTATCATTATCCTTATCTACAGTTATTTCATTGTCACATCTTACTAGATGAAAGGTATTTTCCATTCTGAATTTACCCAAATGAAAACCATTATTAAAATGTTACCTGAGAAGGATAAAAAACAAAACAAACAAAAGACAAACAAAACCAGAAAAGATACAATAGGAAATTTTAAACAACTCCGTTCAAATTAGTTTTAATAAAAGAAAGATTAAAGATAAGAAGCAGGGGTTGTCTATGTTGGGGATGAGGTCTGGGGTGGGTGAAAGAGAAGGTTATCTAGAATTTAATATGATGATGAAGTGGAGAGGAGGAGAGGGAAAGAAAGAGAGAAAGAGGGACAGGGAGAGGGAAGGAAAGGGAAAGGAGGACAGAGGAGAGAAATAGAAGGGAAAAATTAAGTAAAACATGGAAAAATATACAACTCTATGTTCATAATGGAAAACTGAAGTAAATTTTTCTCAGTAACTAATAAACAAAAAAGACAAAAAAAATTTTGCCAAGACTATTGAATGCTTGAACACCATATTTACAAAGTTAACCTAATTGACCATTACAACACTGTATATAAAGCTCCAGAACACTCATTCTTTTTAAGTGTACATGGGATATTTACTGAATTGATAATATGAAACATCAAAAAGTGAGTCTCAACAGATTTAGGAGGGTTCAAATCATACCAGCTATGTGTTCTGATTGTAGTGGAAAGGAGTGATGTTAGAAATTTAAAAGATAACTAAAAAATTCTTTTACATTTAGAAATTAAGAAATGTACTATTAAACAATTCAGGGTTCAATAAAGAAATTACAAGGAAGATTAGAAATATTTTTAACTGAATCACAATTAGATCTAAAAATAGATAGTAATGGAAATGCAAATCATAAATGTGCAGTGTAATAGCCTCAAACAAGATAAATTCAAATGTCTAGGAACAGTAGATGAAAAAAAAAATGTAATATAATATAGGGTCGATGAAAATAAACTCTAATGCAACAATATGGACAGTTTGCAAATGCATAACATTGAACAAAAGATGCCAGACATTAAAGAATATATAGTGAATGAATCCATTTATACAATATTCAGAAACATTTTGTTTCATATTAATCCATGGAGTTATAAAAATTAGTTAATCTATGGAGTTACAAGAATTAGGGAGGTAAGTGCAATATCTTATCCAGGAAAACTATAAAGGTCTCTATTAGAATGATAGAAGCTGGAAAAGAAAGAGCTGGTATTTAAAAACAAAACAAAACAAAACAAAACAAAACAAAACAAAACAAAAACTCATGAAAATAAAACAGTTTTTAGGTTTGCTTGAATTTTATTTCTGCAGTGCTGTTTTTATTGGTCTTAACCAATTACTCATCAGAAATGTCCAATGATGTGCTGAGAAAACAGCTCTTTAAAAAAAAGACCCTAACTTGTACTGATCTCCCTAGTGTAAACACTCCCACCGTGGCCAATTTCAAGCTATCCAATGGGATGTTGCTGAACTTAGGGCTGGGAAGAGAAACATGCAATCAGCTCTCCTGAGCTTGTAGGAACTATTTCTAGTGTATCACTGAATGTAACCTATAAAAAATAACAGATTTAAAACCTCACAAATGGTATCCCTTAATTTTGAATTAATAGCATTTCAACCAGATTAAATGCCATTTTGTGCCATTTGTAACAAAAGGGTTTGTAGAGGAAATTCCTCTAAAGAATATTGAAGGGATGTAGTGGTAGCGTGGCACAGTAGAAAAGGCAAGTACTGGGAGTCACAATCTTAAGGCAAGTATCACTTGAGGTGGTAACATTCAATATGCTTGCAGTATTTCTGGAAACACACCTCTAAGTTTTTACCATGCATTAGCAGGTAATTTTGCCAGCATGACAATGTATAACAACTATGTGTTCTCTTAATAACTATTTCCTTTTTGGGTTTTAATTCCTTTTATGAAATGTTTGATCTACCTTTTCCTGTTAGTATATTGTTCTTAATGGCAGAGAGGAGAGACGTAAAATAAGGGTTGAGTCACTTTACTTACTCTGTCATTTGTTAAAATTATAGCTCTATCAAAGCAATGGCTCTATCCTCTGTACAGATCTCACTGATCTGAATGTAGCTGTGAAAATGTGTGTGTACGTTGCATTCACATTTTTCCATGTCAGCTTATTTTAGTGCCTGGCGCAGAAGTCCACGTTTAGTACATTCAATAAAACAAAATATTTGTCAGAATAGATATATGAGAAGAACTAAAGAATAAATGAAGGATAGACTTCAGGTGTTCATATTCATACTACATTCTTACAAGTTTGTGTCCCTTTGTTCTACTTTTTCTTAGCCAACTCTAACCCAACTTCTATAGATGGTCTATTAAAATTTGGGCACATTGGCTGCTCACTACTCAGCAAGTAAGAATTCTTTCATTTATTTTTTCCTTTCAAAAAATTATTAATGTGAAACTGTTTATACAAATATTGAATTTAGACAACGTTCATCCTACTGAGATACTGTCTATATTTGGACCTTTGTGTGTGGGAGCCCATTAAATCTAATAGCTTAATTTTTTTCTAAGTCTGCTTATATGGTTTAGCAAATTAAGGTCAGAGGTAAATCACTGTGTCACTGATGATTCTCTTCGATCAGTAATTCCTAGTCCTGGCATTTTATAAAAATCACCTGTTAAAATGTTTAGCAGTTCTTAAATCTCACTGTTAGGGAATTGCTTTCAGTAAACCTGGGCTGGGAGCTTGGCAGTTGCATTTTTTAAAGTGATTGAGATGTATGTCCTTGGGCTTAAGCAGAGCGTCTCAAACTTTAGGAGTATTTGCCTTACCTGGGGATCTTGTTAAAAGTGCAAATTCTGATTTAGGAAGTCTACAATGGACCCCAAATTCTAAATTTCTAACAAGTTCCTTGGTGATAAAGCTACTGTTTTCACACTTCGAGAGTAAAGGTCTAAGTTAAATATATGTTATCTTATTGGTTTGATTGGTGGGATGTGACTACATGTTGTGATCACAGAGCGAACTTCTGTTTAAAATTTACATATAAGAGTACTTAGAACTCTAAGAAGGTACAGTAATATCTGAAGGCAGGACATTTGAGCAAATAAGTATTTTTCTGTGTTTTTTTTTCTTTTTAAAAAATTTATCTCAAGAAATATACCAACATTTGGTATGGCTGGATAGTTAACTATAACAGTGTCAAACTAATGCATTCAATTATTATGAATGTAAACAAATATTTATAAAATATTTTAGGGTGCTTCCTTTGTTCAGATATAACCCTGTGGTCTCAGTGGTTTCATTAAGGTAGTTTCATTTTTTTCTTTTTGAAAATTAGTCTTGTTATTGCCTACAATTCATTAATATACAATGACTATTAAACAAGTTCTTGAGATCACTAAAACTTTTTTTTTAGGGGAGGAAAATAAATTATTATAAGCTACCAAAATTAACACAGCATCTCAGAATTTGAATAGCACCAAAAAACTGAATTTGTAATTATTTGCTAATTGTCTCAATTGAAGGCATAATTAGAGGTGATTACTGTAAGTACAGTCATCCCCCCTTATCTGGGGAGGATAAGTTCCAGGACCCCCAGGGGAAGCTTGAAACCTTGGGTAGTACTGAACCCTATGTATACTATGTTTTTTCCTATACATTAATATCTATGATAAAGTTTAATTTATAATTTAGCACAGTAAGCAATTAACAACAATAAATAATAATAAAATAGAATAATTATACCAATATCTGTAACAAGAGTGTGAACATGGTCTCTCTACCAAAATATCTATTGTACTCACCTTTTCACTTAAAGGAAGCACTTCACAGCCTCTCTTTGGTATATCTGAATTGCCAGCATCACTATTTTTGCACTTTGGGGGGATGGTAAAACAGAAAGGGGTCTACTGAGGGGAGAGCTGGAGGCAGAGACATTTACTTTTTCCAGGGGAAAACATTAGTTCTGTTTTCTTCTCTCAGATAAGGATGTTACTTTGTTGACACTTATTGTGGCTCAAAATCAAGAGGGTCGTGAATACTCATAACATTTTAATTTTAAATATTTTAATTTCAAGTCACTTTTTACCTGGACGTTTATAGGCATCTCTTACGTAATGATAATTTTAAACTTTACTTGACCCTCATAATCCTGGAAAACATCAATCTTTAAAGGGATCCCTCTTTTGTGTTCCAGGAAATGATTTAAAGCAAAAAGCCAGGATTCCTACATCACTTTATAGATAAGATTCCTGAATAATCAATCCTCTTTTTTACTTTAAGACAAGACCAGATACAGACCTGCTATATAACTCAAAAATTTTGCCTCATCAGTGATTAGCTAAAACGTTTGTCCCCCTGGTCAATTGTAACAAAATGCTTGTTAATTTGATCAAAGTTTAATTAAGCTTCTCCCCATCCCAAGGACTCTGAACTTTGACCCAAATCCAGCACTGCTCCTCCTTAGGAGCCCTCCCATGCAGCATCTAATGATGAGGGAGGTATGTCTCTGTCCTGCCCGCCCCCATTTTGGTTCTTTCTAGCTTCGTTATTACATAAGAAAGATCCTTTTCTATCTGAGCCTTGAGATACTTGCAGATCTTTTACTCAGTGTGTTCTCCCTATTACAATAGTCTTTTAAATAAAGTCTCTCCTTATTTAAGTTTAGATCTATTTATATTTCACAGTAGTTTCCCTGTCCCCAGGAATACTTCTCCAATCTATCTCCTATGCTTCCACAAGCCTTGTTACACGACTTCAGAGGGTGCCTTTTACATAGCAGTAGAGGCAAATTGCATCCTGAAATTGTATAAATGTGATGTCTGTGGATGCAAGAGTGGAGTTTTTACATTTCAAACTCATTACTTTACTCTCCTGGTAAAAAATGGTTTAATGACTTTCAAATTTGAGTGGGAAAACATGCGAAGTCCTTGATTTGACATACAGGGACTTTTATCATTTGGTTCTCATTTATTTCTCTAGTTGCAGCTCCTACACCTTCCCTTTATGTCTTTTAATAGTCTCAGAGTCCATCATTCCCAGTCAATTCTCTCTGTCATTGGACAGACCGTTACCTCTGCCTAAAATGTCAGTTATGTTATTTTTAACTGGTGCACTCCTGCTCATCACTCAAAGTTAAGTGTGTGTGTGTTACCACCACTGTGAAGCCTTTCTCAAATCCTGTCTTTGATTTATAGTCAGACTCTGGACACTCCATAACATGACAAACTGTATACTAAGACAATAAAAGAGAATCTACAGATATATTACTAGAGTTAGTCACTAATTTTAGCAAGGTTGCTGAATATCAGGTTAATATTTAAAAATCAATTATATTTGCATATACTAGCAAAAAATAAAAAGAATGAAAAAAATTTTAAAGATTCAATTTATAATAGCATTAAAAAGCATCAGATATCTAAGAATAAATAAATTTTATGCAAGACCTCTACATAGATAACTTCAAAACTGGTCGAGAGAAAATAAGGACACAGACTATCTTTCCAATTGTCTAAATTCTGATTTTCTCTCCTGCTGTAAATAATTAGAAAAGTATAAATGATATATGTAGGGCTAATTCTCCCCTTCTACTGGAATGGCCAAAAAGAAAAAGACTGACAATCCCAAGTGTTAGTGAGGATGCAATCAATGGGAATTCTCATACAGTGTGGCCTGAATGGGAAGCTGAGAGCGTAACTGTTCTGGAAGGAGTCAGGAAATTTTCAGAGAATGCATTTGATTTATCTTGAAGCTTATATTTTAGTAGAAGAGATAGATAATAAACAAAATAAAGTAATAAATGCTGTATTAAAAATATATGGAAGAATTGTAACAAATGTATCACTCTTGTGGGGGATGTTGATGATGGGGGAGGCTGTACATGTGTGAGGGTAGGGGGTCTATGGGAAGTCTCTGTACCTTCTCAATTTTGCAATGAATCTAAAACTGCTCTAAAAAGTAAACTTAAGAAATAACATGGAAGGGATGAAATATTAAGGCTGGGATGTGTGATTTAAAAATATGAAGAAAGAAGGCTTTCCTGAGGTATCATCATGTAAAAAGCAAAAGAGATGAAGGACTAAGCTTGGTAGATGTGTTGCAGAAGAGTGCTCTGGTAGAGGGGAGACTAGGAACAAAGACTCTGAGACAGGACTATGTCTGGTATCTTCCAGGACTAGCAATGAGATTAATGTTGCTGAATAGAATAAACGAAAGGGAGAGTTCTCTAAAATAAGTTTTCAGAGCTAAGGAGAGAGATAATGCCAGTGTATTAGGGACTTGTAAGTATTATGAAGACTTTAGCTTTTACTGTAAATGATCTGAGAAAACATTGGAGGATTCTGATCAGAAAGATGATACAATCTGCAAGACATTTTAAAAATCTCGCAGCTTTGTTGGAATAAACTGTATTGGAGTAAGGGCAGGACCAGGGAGACCAATTAGGAGACTACTGCAAAAATCCAGATAAGAGATTGATAGATGGTGGTGGCCTGGTGCAGGAGGCTAGCAGAATGATAGCAATGGAGGTGATATGAGATAGACAACTAATTAATATTTTGATGAAAAATTCTTTTTTCATCAACATTTACCATATCTGGTAATCTTCATTCCTTTGTGTAGATACACATTTCTATATGGGAGAACTTTCCTTCTGTCTGAATAATTTCCTTTAACCTTTCTTGTAGTGCTAGTCTAGTAGAGATGAATTCTCCCAGCTCCTGTTTGTTTTAAAAAGTCTTTATTTCACATTCATTTGTAAAAGGTATTTTTGCAAATCTAGGTTAACTTTATTTTTCTCCTTTGATATTTAAAGATCTCTCTCAGTTGTCTTCTGGATTGCATGGGTCTCATATCAAGTCTACAGTTTTCCTTAACTTTGTATTTTTATTTGCATTCTGCCTTTTTTCTAATTCCTTTATAATTTTCTCTTTATTATTGGTTTTCAACAATTTGATTATGATGCTCCTTGGTGTGGTTTTCAGTATGTTGCTAGAGGCTTGCTGAAATTCTTGAGTCCTGGATTTATAGTTTTCATTGAATTTACAAAAAAATTTGTTCATTATTTTCTCAAAAAAATATTTTCTGTTCTTCCACCTATTTTAGACTCAAATTACTCATATATTAGACACCACAAGTCAATGCTGCTCTGTTAATTTTCCACCCCCTCCCCCAGTTTCCTCTTCTTTCTGTGCTTTATTTTGGATAGTATATTGGTGCATCTTTAAGTTCACAGATCTTTCTTACTGGAACATCTAACCTGTTGTAAATTTTTTACATTCAGATATCACAATATAACCTAATAAGTTTTCTTATAGTAATTTCTATTACTTAGAACCAAAATTGTCCTAAGGAGTTTACCATTCTAAAATATATCTTCTGTATAGCTACCAGAATAACCACCTTAAAATGTGTGTCTGACTATAAGGCCCTATGTAATCTGGCCTTACATTCCTTCTCTGACCTTATCTCCTTCTCCTCTCCATCCCACATATTCTGCTCTATTCTTTAAGTTCTTCTGACTGTTCCTGACTGTCTAGACATGTTCTTGCTTCAGACTGTAGTGGCTGGAGAAAACTCCTTCCTAGAGTGTGCTTCCACCAGGTATTAGCCAGGTTACTCCCTCATCTCTCTCACATCTTTGCTCAAACATCGTCTTTTCAGTGAGGTTTGAACCAACCACCCTGTTAAAACTGTAGCACACTCCCTACCAGCATACTTAATTCCTCCTACCCAACTTAATTCATTTTTAAGAACACTTCCACTTCTAATACATTATACATTTGCTTATCGTTGTTTATTTTCAATCTGTTTCCAATAAAATGTAGAGTCCACTAGATGTTTGTTTGTTTGTTTGTTTGTTTGTTTTTACTATTTTGTTCACTAATACATTCACACACCAAAAATAATATCTGGAATGTAGTATTTACTTCGTGTTCTCAATAAATATTTGTGGGAGGGAATGAATTAATTCTTCTATGGAAAAAATCCTTCAGCGATTCTTTGTGAAAAGTAGAACATTAATGTTAAAAATTGTTAGCAGGTCATACAAAATCTTCTTGGAATAAATGCCTACTGATTGGTCACAATTCACCCTCTGCAACTCTTTCTTTGCTCTTTAAAATTCTATCATGCTACTCATCACTTTGTGCACATACAGTGCTGTCTCATGCTCCCATATCATAGTTGGTAAGGTAACTTCCATGTTTCACTGTTGGCTTATTTCCAGTTTTCCTTTAATATTCAACCCATCCCCAGAGTTCTTCAGAATTAGATTGCATTCATGATTTTACTCTGTAAAATTGTGATGTAGCACTAAACTCTTTGGTTATTTTTATTTCTCTCATTTAATTTTTTCATCGATAACAACAAATATTTGTCAAATATAAACTGCAAGAGTCTCAGCCAGGTGTTGTTGATACAAGAGATAAATAAACCAACTATTGTAGTTTAAGGAGCTGCTTTAAAGCATTCAAAGGCTCCCAAAAGTTTTTAGAATGAGGTCCAAATCCTTGACCCAACATCAAAAGCACTTCACAGTCCTTCCCTGGCCTCCCCCCTCTTTAGATTCACTAATGTAGACCAGGTGCCCAGTCTGCTCCAGTGATTCTAAACCACTTGTCTCTTATTTTATCATAGCTCTGTATTTCTACTAGTGGTGGTCTAGTTCAAATCTATTTTTACTAAGAGAAATCTAATAAAATTTTAGCTCCAATTAAAGGTTTGTATGTGTGGTGGTGGTGAGGAGAAGGGTAATAGTATAAGATGTTGAAAAGGAGGACAGCCAGATTTGGTGGGAAACAAAAGGCTTTTAAGAACTATAGCTGCTACTGTCTGTCTTTTGTTCTCCAGAGGCTTTGTTCTGTTTCCCTTTCTTCTTTCTCTGACAGTTTTCTCTGCTTACTCATGGTTTCTCATCCTACAGCATATTGGCTCACACATGACATTGGCTCACTCCCTTGTCTCCAGTCTACTTTGCCTCAGCATAAAGTGAACTACTAGAGCAGCACACCATCGCACATGTACACCATCATGAGTATATTCTTTTTTTTTCACATTCTTGAAAGATAACCTCACTGACTCAGCTCTGCCTGCTGATAAGTTCTCTGTGGGTCAAATCAGCTATATCAGGAGGGGCGACTCAGATGTTTCAGAAGCTATACATGAGGCAGGTTAAATGAGAAAGGAAAGTCTGGCATACCTGGCAAAATGTGAGTACACTGCATCCTCAGTGTTCAAACATATCTCCTCTTTCTGGCTCATTGGAAGAAATCTAAAAGGAATTTTATGTCAAATCAGATCTCAGTTCTACTATTTATTTCCATAGGACTAGTATAACGCAGTATCAGTATAACGCAGCTTCTGTAGCCTCATATACAAAATGTGGACAATGTACCATGCAGGGTTACTGTGTGGATTACATAAGAAAAAGATCATTAAGTGCCTTACATAGGGATTGGTTCACAGTGAATACCCCTAAAATATTACATTCCTCTTTCTTTGTACCTATGAATTTCAGCTATGGTATCATTTCATCTTGCAAATCTGCTGGAACTCCTTTCCTACAACAAGCAGAACTGTAAGCCTCTCCTTCTCTGTGTGCCATTATAATACATTTTATTTATCTTACTGTATTAAACTGTTGAAATTTCTGGGGTTTTCTTCTCCACCATAGTGAAATTAATGTGAGGTCACTACCTTTTCTTATTTATTCTTTATCTCCACTGTTAACACATTGCTTAGCATATAATAGCAATTCAATGTTTTTGAAATAAATGGCTGAATAAATGCTGCATGGATGAAAATAAATGAATAAGTGACAGTGGGATTGAGCCAGTCATTCAATAAAGTAATGCTGCAAATTAAGTTAACAACTTTTTCCTATACCCACTCTTAACTAAAGCAGCTCTAAGGACCAGGCCAGAGTCTTAGTCTGGTTGACAAATAGGACAGATTCTGTGTGTCACACTGCATCACACTGTTTGAAAATATTTTTCTTCCCAATGGAAGCCCAGGAGCAAAGAGCCTAAGTTCAAAACTCCTTAGGCTATGAAGAAACAATGGAAACTTGGAGTCATGAACTAAGCTCCACTTCAACTTTGGATAAAATACCTAGTTACACTTTCTATGTTCATAAAGAAAATTTTAAAAACCTGGAGACTCTGAAAGTGTGAACATCATCTTTTTATATGTTAAAAATCTTTTAATTCTCCAGAGGTTATATTGGGTTTTTTAAAGTATTTGCTACATTTCTATTCTATCTAAATCTGTGTCCTACTTTAGACAAAAGAGATAAAAATCACTGCATTTTCATAGCTGAAAATCTTAAAATGTAGAACACTCACCACCCTAAACCAGGGTTTTTTGACCAGCACTACAGATATTCTGAGCTTGATAATTTTTTTTTTTTTTGGGGGGGGGCGTTGTCCTGTGCGTTGCATGATGTTTAGTAGCCACCCACATCCTCTACTCACTTGATTCCTCTGCTCACTAGAAGCACCCCCGCCCCAAGTTGTAACAATCAAAAATGTCTCCAGACATTGCCAAATGTCTTCTGGGAGGCAAAATAACCTTCGGTTGAGAACCATTCACTATAATAAATATTTGACAGACAATTATTTAGGACACTTGATCTTCCTTTTTTCTCAGTCTGCCAAGTTGTATTTGCTGTGCCAAAAAAGTCTTGAGATGGCATCTAGTCCCTCATTTTGACTTTCAAGAGAGATGTAGCTCCACCAACTCAGAACCATGGTAACCTAATATAATATAGGCCATGATACTACAAGATATTTAAGTCATTAAGGATTTTGATAGAAATGTTTGCAAATATGATGGAGGTGAAGGCATGTAGCTAAAAACCTTCAGAGTTAGAGGGAGTTACACAGGGCCAGCAGATCACTAAAACAGGAAGTTTATGGTGGCATTGTTTAATGACATGAGATTTAAAGCTGGTACAGTGTAAGAAGAAAGGCAGAAGAGTGATGTGGATGAGGCAGTGAGGAGCCACCACCTACAAGTCCAGAGGTAAGAGGGGTGTGGGAGAGAAAACAACTACCACTAAAAGAGGACCAATGGAGAAGCAATCCTTGGAGGAAAGGCTGGTTTAAGTTAGAGAAAGAAAATGAAAAAGATATTGAGCCCATAGGAATTTTGCTGATGACTGATCCTGAGATCCAGGGAATATAGTCAAAGGGGTTCAGAAAATGTGAAAGATAGTGTCAGAAAAAGAAATGTTCAGAGCCATATGGGAATTACAGCCTGGAGGTTGGTGGATGACTAGGAAGTCTTGGGCTTCTTGTGGTGACGTATGTAAACAGGAAGAAAAGGAATGGTAAGTCCTAATAGTCACAAAACAGATAGATATAAGGGTCTGGCCAGAATACACTAAGTTCTGGGTATCCCTTTTAAATATGGCTGAGGAAAGGAGCATGGAGGCTAGGGAAGAGATAGCTTATAGGATCTTTACTGATATATCCTGACATTATCTACATTAATTTCAGTCCCTTGACTGTTTCTCTTCCAATAACATTGTCCTCCATCTCACCTGAGGTGTTCCCTCCCATGGGCACATCCTTGCACTACAAAATTACCAGAATTGAATCCTATCTATATACTCAATTTCAAGCACCACACTCTTCAACCATTACTTCTTACTTAGCTTACTCTCTCCACTTTTCCAAATTCGAATAATTCTTCACCACAAAGAAGCTCAAATCTACTTATCTTATTACTTTTCACTATTTCTTACCCTCTCAAGCCCTCTTTTCCCTCCATACCTTGCTAAAATGCAATGGTTGGTCTATATAATCACTCCTTGTTTACATCCTCCACTTTTTTCCCCCTTTTCATGTCTTTGCATCCACTTTTGTAAACCAAAAAAAAAGTTGAATTCAAAAAACAACTTATTTGACTGCTGTCTACTCTATTTGTCTAGTTCATATATTCTCCCATTTTCTTGGGCGACTATTTTATATCTTCTTTTCTCTCAAATCCCAACATCTCTTCCCCATTGCTTTGTCAGCTGATGACCTTCTTTTCAATTTCACTGGGAATACAGTAGAAGTAATCAGGAGAAATTTCTATTCATTCCCACCAGCACATTTCTCTCCCTACCTTTATCTGTGTCCATGGAATCTGCTTCCCCTTCTCTCTGTATCAGTAACCCTAATAAACACCACACCCTATACTTTGGCACTAGATCACATCCCCTTTCCTCTACTCAAGGATATATCAAAGCAATTCTTCTTTTTAATGTATTATTAGCTTTTTCCATCCCTATTGGATTGTTTTTAGACAATGAACATACTCATTACTTACAACTTTTTAAAACATTCCTTTTTAACTTCACGTCCCCTTTCAGCTACTGCTCCATTTCTTCCTTTCCCTACAGTGAAAATCCTTGGAAAACTCTTCTACACTTGCTTTTCCAATTTTCCTAGTCTCAATCTATATTAAAACCATTCTAATCTACTATCTCTGATAACACTCCACTAAAACTTTTTTTATCAAAGTCAGCAAGACCTCTATAGTGCTAATCAAGAGTATATTCTCATTACACATTATACTCTACCTAACTGTGGCATTTGACATGGCTGATTATTTCCTGCTTCCTATTCCTAAAACATTTGTTTCGCTGGTTTTTCAGAACCCTCTATTGGTTTTCTTTCTACTTTTTAAATTATTCCTTCTGATTTACCAACTTGTTTATGTCATCATGTACCAGAGTTTCGTGCACATACTTCCTGTCTTCTCAATTTATACCATTTCTTTGGTGAAATCATTCAGAATCATGGCTTTAGATATAATCTATATGCTAATGATTCTTAAATTTACATTTCCAGTAAGAATTACTCCTCTCAACTCCAGACTCTTGTACCCATCTATCCACTCAGCATAAACCATTAGATGTCTCAAACTTAACAAGCAAAATTAATTTATCAATTTGTATTTCTGTCTTAGCAAATGACAAATTCATTTTCCCGTCACTCAGGACTCAGTTCCCTTGAGTCTTTCCTTCCTCTCTTGCCTATATCAAATGCATCAGCATATCCAGAATCCTACTAATTCCTCACCATTACCACTACTAACATTTTAGCCCAGACCATTGTAAACTCTCACTGAATATTTCAATAGTACCCTAACTGGTCTCCTTAATTCTATCCTTAACTACTTATAGTTTATTCTCAATATATCATGCAATCATCCTGTTCAAACCTATCTTAAGTCAGTTCAGGCTACTATTACAAAAATACCACACACTGGGTGGCTTAAACAACAAACATTTATTTCTCACAGTTCTGGAGACTGAGAAGTCCAAAATCTAGGGTCTGGTGAGACCCCACTCTTGGTTTATATATGGCTACCTTCTAATTGTGTTCATATGGCTAAGAACAAAAAGAGAGGAAGCAAGCACCCTATATCTGTTTTCTTATAAGGACACTAATTCCATCATGAGGTTCTACCTTCATGAGCTAATTAATTCCCAAAGGCCACATCTCTCGATACCATCACCCTGGGGATTAGAGTTTCAATAAATTTATTAAACAACATTTAATAAATTTATTTATTTGACTAGTTTTATTTTTTTTCCTTCTATAAATCTAAATGAATAATACTGATCTTAAATGCACATTTTATTTAGGTGTAGTTTGGGTTAATATTTTCATCAGTGATGGAAAATGGCTTAAAAGCAAAGCTATCATTACTGAACGAAAAGCAGCCACTCATGATGCCAAGGTTTTAAATTTGTTGTCAGTGATCAGAGTTATAAGTTCTACCTAAAAATACCATGTGCGTGTCAACATTTGTAGAAAGCTTATTTCATCTATGACTATCCTCATAGTATGGAAAAGTTAAATGCAGAAAGAAGTCATAAAGGAAGAGAGAAATTTGAAAATGTAGGCTAATGAAAAAGATAAATCATTCAGCTAAAGTTTTAAATAAAGCAAAGTAGAAATAGAAACAAAAGAAAAGAGGGGAAAATGTGCTTTCTGTGACACTTATAAAAAATAAAACCAGTTTAGGTTTTTAAAAGCTATAGAAACAGTAGGGTCTTGAAGAAGTTTGGTCTTGTTCAAATCATTGCCTTAATTACTTAAATACAAATATTTAGAAAATAATTGATAGCTGGGCATAAACATCCAATGGGAAGAATTATCAGTTCAGCAGTAGACTTGTTTTATGTACATAAATATATAAAATTTATACATACAATCCTATAAAACTAACATAAAGAAAAACTTAAAAATGTGATAATTTAATATTTTAATTATATCTTCCTATGTTTTATATTATAAAGAATATTATAGATGTTATAAAAGAGATAGTCAAAGATGTCAGATAAATGTGCTAGACTTAAAATATACATTGAGAGTAATAGCAAAACATTTTAATATAATAATAATAAATGAAATCATTAAGAAAATAAATGTATATATCCACAAATGTACATACAAAGTAGCATCTCACTGTGTTTTTATTTGCTTAAAATATATCTTGAAAAACATTAAATATTATTATGGTTAAAAAAAAAAAAGAAATGAGTGTAGAAAGTATAGTGATTCAAAGACTAGGTCTTCTAAGCCCTAAAGTTGAGCCTTGAGGCTAAGCCTAACAAGCTGGAAAGTGAGAAGAAACTGATAATGCAATCACCCAGAATGACAAGAAAAAGCCTGTAGAGTTTTGTTTCAACAAGCAAACTAGGCTTTTGTTGTTGTTGTTGTTTTCTTGAAGAGATTAATGAGCAACTGAGTGAAATATTGTTAGTTCATGGAGATGAGAACTGAGAACTTATATTTGGATTTAGCAAAATAGAGATATTTTTGTGACTTTGATTTTGGTAGGGTAGTAGAAGTTGAAAGTAAGATTAGAGTGGGACTAAGAGAGTATCAGGGAGAGATAGTGGAGAAAATAAGGAATTTGGATACGTGAAGGAGAGAAATGGAGTTGTAGATGAAAAGGAGTTATTTTCAAGAGGTGTTTTTTTTGTTTTGTTTTGTTTTTAATGAAAGTATGGAAAACAGGCCTTTCTTTGTAAGCTGGTACAAAAGATAAAATAGAAATGAAAAATTCTTGATGCAGGAGATTGAAAAAATTCTTGGCACAATGTCCATGAATAGAAAAGATGTGATCTAATGCACAGATAAAATAGTTTGGGTACAGAAATAGCCATGTTAGTAGATGTAATAATGGGAATTTATGAAAGTTTCCTTACTGGTTTTCTTAATTTTCCAAAAATATATGACTTGTCCTAACTTAAGGAACCCATTAGTATGAATTCTATAACTTTATAATGATGCAGTCTGTCCTATTTATGGGCCTTTATATGTGATTTTGTATTTTCCATATTAATATGGAACTACTTGGTATAGGGGAATCATCTTTGATCAATCTTTTTTCTCTCTCTTTGGTTACTAGGATCATAGAACTTAAAACACAGGATATGATCTTTTGAAATAAACTGATTGTGGGATTCCATTGTCAAATATAAGTAATATTCATATACTTCTAAATTTCTGACCTATAATAAATGGGTACCCTACCTTTGGGGAGGGAGTGTCAAACATTTCCCTTTAAAAGACTTACTTAAGGAAGATGTCAAAGGAGACAAAATTAAGCACTCAGCTAGCTAACCTAAAATAGAACTAAATCTAATGGGATAAATTTATCAAATTTCAAAAGCAGTGACTTTGCTTTTGGTCAATATAGAGTAACCAGGACTGAATTTACCCTTCCATCTGAAACAATTAAATGAACTAAACGAGCTATGCGAAACAATGGCTTTCAACACATTGGACATCAAACAACAAAGGAAATTATCCTCTAGAGAGGAGAAATGAATGAACACTACAATTGCCTCAGCTTAATGTCTTGAGAGAATAGTTAGGCCTGACTGCTGTGGGCCTAGAAAGAAGGTTAAAGTAATTCGGGGCAGGCTGACAGAATTGAGGAGACAGAGCTGGAAGTCTGAAGGAACCAAAGCAACTCTTTCACCAGGTCAAGTACTGGAAATGAGGAGGCTACACAGAGAGATCACTTTAGAGATAGACACAGGGTCCTCATCATGAACTCAGTTGAGAACTTATAAGAACCAGCTTATAAGGAAATTTTATAAGGATAGGGAAAAAGAATCTGATGAAATTCATAGAAAAGGACATATGTTCAAGAAGCTAGAGGAAAGGTTGAGCATGTTGAATAGAGACAGGATAAATATTTTAGAGGAATGCAAATCAAACTTTTAAAGATAAATCTATGTCTAAGAAGAAAAATACCCTGGAGGAGATTAATGGCAGATTGAATATTGTATAAGAATCAAGTAGTAAACTTGAAGAAACAGCAATAGAATATATTCAAAATGAAACACACAGAAAAAAAAAAAAAAACTGAAGAGAAATGTAAAGAGAATTACTGAGTTGTGGGGCAACTTCAAGAAGCCTAAGACATATGTAATTGGAATTCTCAAAGAGATAAGGGAAAAACATAAAATTATTTTAAGTATTTAAAAACCCACAGATTCACAAAGAACAACAAACCCCAAGATCAAGAAACATAAAGAAATGTACATCATGATACTTCATAATCGATTTGCTCAAAACCAAGGATAAAGAGAAAATCTTAAAAGCTACCTGAGAAGACATATTATATATGAAAGGGAAAATATAAGGATGACAGCAGATTTCACATAAGTAACAATGCAAGCTAGAAGGCAGTGAAACATTTTTTTTTTGGTAAATAAAAAATTTTAAATGTCAACTTAGAATTTCCTTCTAATCAGTAAAATTTTTTTCAAAAATAAAGGTGGAGTAAAAATTTTTTCAAACATAGAAAAGCTAAATAAATTCACCACCAGCAGTCCTCTACTACACAAAATGTTAAATGAAGTGCTTGAAGAAGAAAAATAATTCTAAATAAGACCTAAGTCTACACAAAGAGATGAAAAACACAAGAAGAACACAGATAAATGTAAAGAACAGCTTTAAATTTGGCAAATTAGAGGCAAATGACAAATTCTTTGAAAGACACTAAGTATCTAAGTTCACACAAGAAGAAATAGACTACATTGATCACTCAATATCTATTAAAGAAACTATATTTGTAGTTAAAATTCTTCCCAGGTTTCACTTCAAAAAAACCTCTAGGCTTCTCTAGTAATTTTACCATACATTTAAGGAAGAACTAATACCAATTCTATACAAACTCTTTCAGTAAAATGAAGGTGAAAAAGTCCAACTTGATTCTAACAACATACAATAGCCAAAACAACTTTGAAAAAAAACAAAATTGGAGAAGTTACATTGTCTTCCCCAAGATTTATAATAGAGCACCAGTAATCAGCAAAGTAAGGTGTTAACATCAAGGTAGAAAAATAGATCAAGGGAACAAATCAGAAGCCTAAAAATAGGTCTACGTATATATGAATAATTGATATTTTATGTAGTTGCAAGGCAACATATGGAGAAAACACTACAGCTATGGATCCTTTGAGTAATTAATTGGTTTATTAGGTTATTCTTGACAAAATATTATCAGTAAGTAAATTTGGGAAATCACCATGTTAAGAAGTTAGTTTTCCATCTCTAAAATAGGCATAAAAGAGATAGCTTATCTAACTGACTCAAAGAAGATTTTGTATTTGTCTAAATGACTCCACAGGAGACAATATTTTCTCTGTAAAATTCAAATGTAAATATTAACTAATATTATTTCCAACAACAGCAAAAAGCAGGTAGAGTCTAGTAAAGGGAAAAATACTCTTAGATCCATTTCCCTTGCTCTTAGATAAATTTTAAACATTAAATACCACTGAAAATATTAGCAAGAAGCTAAGAAATATATGCTAAAAATAAGCACATAAATAAAAAAGCCCTAGAGTATTTCTAAAATATGCAAAGTTTCTAAAAAGTTAATTATTCACTAGGCTAAATTATGATGCATCAAAAAGTTGAGTTAAAATTGGCTATTTAATAGCTCTAATAGAGACTCCTATCAATTTTAAAGGTGAAATTATTCCTTCTAATTCATGACAGATAGTGAAGAATGTTTTAACACTGTATCTGATATATGCCAGCAAAATATGCACTTTATGTGCAGAGGTAAGAATTATACTTCATAAAATAAAACACTGCAATAAAATTCTGAACTTTATTTCTAAAATAAGTTCACTTTTACTTTATATTTAACAATCTTTATGCACATACTGTATGCCAAGAACTGTCCTAGGCTCTACGGATGTAAAGAAGAAAATCACAGGTCCCGAGACTGAGAGACAAAGATATAAACAACTTAATGACAGAATCTACCACAAAGGTACATATATGGGATCATAGGCACATATTAGAGAGACATTTAATCAAATCTAGAAGTAAGAGGAGGGGACAGGAAAGGAAAAGCATTTCCAGAGTTTAAGATAACTGAATCGAGTTTAAAGAAACAGTAAGATTTAGCCAGGTGAATATGGAGGAAGGCCAGCAGGCAGAGGAAACAGATGAGCAAAGAAAAAATAAAGCATGGTACATTTGGAGCTTTGAAAATAGTGATGGGAGAAAGTGTCTTTGTTAGTGGTATCATCATCATCATCATCATCATCATCATCATCAATTTTAGCTTTTATGGGCTGGGGCAAGGGCTGGCTTCATGAGCATGCAATTTGCTCACTCAAAGAAATCCTACGTTTAGAAGGACCCTATGCTTGGTTTAATGCTCTTCTGTCATCATCTTAAAATTCTTAATAATATTTGAACAAGGCACCTGTATTTTTATTTTGCATTGAGCCCCACAAATGATGTGGCCTGTCCTGGCTGGAACATAAGTTAGCAAGGAGTGAGAAGAACTATAAGAGGCCATCTCATAACAGTCTCAGTGGCATGGTTTAGAATTTGAGTTTTCTTTAATAAGTAATTGTAGCCACTAAAAAGCAGTTAAACTGGGAGTGGACACAGTCAGTTGTGAATTTTTTAACAATAACAGATTGAAATATTAGTAATAGAATAGAAGAAAGGCTGGAGTTGAGGAGATAATGAGGAAGGTATTGTAGGAATTCAGAAAAGAATTAGTACCACATAGAATCAGCAAATGTCAATGGAAACAAGGTGAAATAAAAATTTCTGGAGATATTTAGGAAGTATAATTATAGGACGTGATGACCAATAATATGAATGAGAGAGAAGAGTTAGGGAATACTCTTCACTAAGCCATTCACCAAAACAAAATGTTCAAGAAGAAGCAGGCTCTGGGGGAAGACAATTTTCTTTACCTTTCCATATTCCAGCTACACATAGAGTACAAGAGTTAGATGGTTGCTCCTATGTAATGTGATCTCAGAGGCTCTAAATGTTCCCCCTCCTCCAATTTACTCCTGAAGAAGTAAGTGATTGCATGTGCCACTATTAATCTCTATCTTCTGAGGTAAGGCATTAGGAAAAGAAAGCCTTTGGCAAGTTGCAGATATGTTATCTGATAGTGATAATTGTCAATCTCTAATTACTTGGAGAGAGCTGCCTTGATAGGACAGGGAGGAGAAGTAAGCATGATTGTGCTGTCTGATGGTCTGGGTTGTTGGATTTGAAGAAGGAATACAAAAGAAATGTGAATCAAAGACTCTTTTTACCTCCTTATTTGTGAAACAAGTTAGCTCATAATAAATGGGTTTTTGGAGACCATAATACAAAGGGCCATTTTAATTTTCTTGGTAAGTTATTCAGTAGAAGAGTCATGTTAAATAAGAGGTAATACAACCAGGAACTTTAACAGCTTTTGAAATTCTGTTTCTTGGTTTTGATTCAAGTATTTGGCTCCTCTGAGCAGTACATTTTGATGAGATACCAATTAACAAACCTTTCTTGAAGGTGGAATTTGAATTATAGATATCAAGTTAAAGATTTTAGAGAGACATTCTGTTGGAAAATATTTACAATTATGCATTATGAATCCTAGACACATAAACACATGTGTATTTATTATAAATCCTTTTCTTTGAGGGAATATCATGGAGAAATCCCCAAGAAAGAAGAACAAATAATGAAAAGGTGACAAGATAGAAAAGAGAAAAAATAGAAAAATGTAAGATGAATCCTACAGGTTCTAGAACTGAAAATTAAAATTTCAGAAAAAGCAGAGCTATATACAGGTAGTAAATGATCAAAATAACAAATAAAAAGAAATTTCTAGAACTGAAGCATGAAAGTTTTCAGACTGAAAGTGCCCATCAAGAGTCTGGCAAAGTGGGTAAGAAAAGGCACGCAGCAATGTAAACCATAAAATCTGAGAATGCTGTGGGCAAAGAGAAGATCTTAAAATCTGAAATAGATACAAGTATACATGAGAGTAAAAAAAGGAGGAAGAGGAGAGGAGAGAAAGATTATATTCAAAGTATCTAGAATTAGAATGCCATCAAGTTTATAATGGCAAAGGTTGAAGCTAAAATAATATGGAGCAATCCTTTAACACTTCTGAGGAAATAATAATTTTCAACATAGATTCTATCTATAGCCCAAATAATCAAAGGTAAGGGCAGAATAAAGATACTTTCCATTATAAAATCCATTTATTCTCTGGTAGCTACTGGAAATAAACCAAGAGAGAGGAAGATGCTGAATCTAATACTGGGGAGGAGAGGGAAAGAGAATCTCCAAGATGATAAAGAGATGTCCAAGGATCACAGGGCTGCCACAGTTCCAGGAAACAGCCTACCCAGATTGTACTAGGAGAAAGGAAGGCTCCAAATGAAATATTGCAAAGAAAAAGATGAAATGGATACATTATTCAATATGTTTGAGCATACCAGGGACATTTCTACTTATGGTAGAGAAATCATAGATAAGTTAATAATAAGTACATAGAAAAGAAAGCAACTAAGAATGAATTAATTATTAATTCCAGGGAAAATAAAAGATCATACAAGTAAGTAAATGTATACTATGTGGTTTCATTGTAAATAATATTTACATTTTTATAATAATGTACACACTGAGGAATTATTAAACCAAAACTCATAAACATATAAATTATCTTAGAAACATGGAAAACAGAGGGAAAGTATACATGACAGAGGAGGAAGCTCCTATACTGGGAGGTCAAAAAGAGTGTGTGAAACTGAAAAATATAAAAAGCAAAAACAGAAGTGTAATATTTTATTTGGCAATATAGATGTAAATATTAAAAGAAATAATGTAAGGAGGAGGCAAGAGAACTAAAATGTTAAATCAAGCTATTTTCAGAGATTGCAATATGCTGATTCACCTTATAGCCAGACCACTTGCAGAACAAAGGAAGATTTCTGCTGGGATTGCTAACAAACCATTTCCCTACACTGTGAGAGGAAAGTGAGAAAACAGTCTTTAAGTTGTGCCCTATACAGAATGAAATAAATCATCCATTCCCTAATGCTAAAACCATGGAGAACCTATGGATCAAAGGCTGAGAATTGCCAGCAGGCCTTCATCCTACATATTCTTACCTTTTCATGCTACATACTCTTATCCTTTCAGTACTATATGTTAATTCCATCAAAGGAAAATGGGTGAACAAAGTCTTTAAACTGTAATCCACAGACACTAAAAAAATGATATATAAACTGAATTCCCCGTACAATCAGGGTCCTTCTCAGTGTTTTTTTTTTTTTTTTTTTTTGGTCTCTTTCAGTGTTTTTACTCCTGTCACTGTCTCTGTTTCTGTTTGTGTCTCTGAGTCTCTTTCAGGCTCTCTCACTCTCTGCCTCTGAGAGGACACCAAACTCTGTCTCTGAAGCGTTATCCCTTCTCTAATAAACTTCCCTTTTGACTTCAACTCTGGCATGCGGTTGAATTTTTCTTGTGCTCAGCCAAGAACTCTCTCTCTCTCTTATAGTGCAGGGCTTGGGCTCCCCCCGTTCAGGGAACTTGCCCTGTCCTGCATCAGAAGCAGGCACGAGAGCTGAAATTAGTTGCCTTTGGGAAGCATAAATGAGATTGAGAAGAGGTAAGATACAATTTGATTTTTAAATTACATTTTTAAGCTAACTGATAGAAATTTTAAAATTCAAATGGGGTGTTGATGAGACAGTTATGGATGTGGTTTCCCTGTAGAAGGGACAGTATGAGCTGAGACAAAAAAGTGTTATGGCAAATAATATCATTAGTCACTATCGTGTTACACAGTGTGACCCACAGTGTGACTCTCTCAAGAACTAGAGAGGGAAAATAAGTAGTCAAAATGTAAGGCTGAAAATAGATGTCGAGACCAGATCACTGAGACATTTAAATATATGAAAGAATCTGGTCCTTAATTTTTTGCCTGTGGTGGCTACTTACTGTGTGTTTTGCATAGCCCTTCTCTGAGAACTGCCCGCCTCCCTCAAGAACACTCCAAGATGCTATATTTCTGACAATTGATCCTGTAGCCATAAACCCATTTTTAGTCAATTGATTCCATCTTAGGAATTCAGAACTTTAAATTCAGAAACACAGTGGTAGTAGTTATTGGTAACTGAATAATGTTACCTGCAGTATTTAGAGAAAAAATCTACAAATTGCCACTCGGTATATTCCCAGGGATACTATGATTTGTTTTCTCCAACCTAGCTCTGGATTGTGTGACATACAGAAATATTCCATCAATACATTTCACTCTGTGCTTTAGCCCTCAGAATCTATTTTTGTTATTTATATCTTAAGTAGTACATAAGCAACTGAGAGCACTCATGAAATATCCTTCATAATAAAACACAAATACTGAATCCAAGTGAAGATGCTATTTTTTTTTCATGGCTAACAACTCCCAGAGAAGGGTAGTAGCCTCTTTAAATAAGCTCCCTACCACTGGTAAAACAAGATGACCACTTGTTAGGAATGCTGAAGAGGAGTTAGTTATTCGGAAGGAAGCTTTTTCAAAGCATCCTCAGTCATCATCCAGTATCTGAATGAAGAAACCATGACCAAGAACACCTAAACCTAAGCCTCACCAGAACACCTAAAAGCATACAACAGTGCCTGCCTGATTCAAATTTTTTCCTAAGATTGACCATGATGTAAGAATCTCTTCTTCCCGTGGTACATACAAAATCTAGTCCTTCCTCTCTCTTTTCGTGGGACCACTTCTCAGGGACTGTGGCATATCTCTGCATAAAAGGTTTTAAGGCTTTCCATGTCTACTTGCTCTTCAAAGAGAAACAGCTCCACCAAGGGCACTGCTAAAGAGACGTGAAGAGGTGGAAATTTTGTACCAAAATATCCTGGCCCCCTTAGTCACAGACCATCAGACAAAGGTCGGACGCAACCCAAGTACGAGCAGTCAATTAAAAAATGAACAGAATACTGTATGAGCCATAATTTAAAATCCATGGACTAGTGTGAAAAGATTCTGAGGCCATCAACTTCCTGTCTAGGAATTCTTGGACTGAGACTACTAGAAAGAGAAGGCAAAATTTGCACAGAGAAATCCCATGAGGAGGAGTCTAGGCTGAAATGGTCAAGGCAAGGTAAAGTTGAAATCTGGAACAATCACAATTTCTGAAACTGCAAAAACCCCTGATTGATCTAGTGGGGTACCTAGGACATATGCACAGAGAACAGCAGGAAGCTAAAAGAGGACACCCTGTGATAACAGAGAGAAAATGAGTAGTAGCCAGTCCTCAAGGCTGCCTTAGCTTCTGTTAATGTTAGTTTCCAGTTCATTGGTATTTGTAGAATAAACTATCCTTTCTTTGACCTAATGTGAGAGGATGTTTGCTCATTGCAAACAAATGAGCCATCGACTTTAAGCAACCAAAGATCCTATTAGGTTTTAATGTAACCTACATTCCTTTGCTTATATCCTTTCAATGGGCAAGGTTGGCTGTATCATGGTCAGGGATGACGAATAATGCTTTGCTTGTTTGGAGTTAAGGGTGCATTTAATGGAAAAGTTAACAAAGTTTTTCATGACAGTAAATTGTTAAAAGCAATTAGCTAAAACAATCAGGGCCCATATTTTTAAATCAGCCTATCTCAGAAAAAATAGTCACTGACGTAACTCTTGAACCAATGAACAAAACAAGAAAACTCGATTGCACTGGACAGAGTAAAAATAAATAAATAACAATGAGAAACATTAGATATGGATAAAAAAGTAGGAGGCAGTAAATAAAATTAATGAATATACTAGTTTGGGAATGGAGAAGTTACACTAAAATTAGAAGTCTGAAGTCTGGGTTTGTGTAAATAAAATAAATCTTTTCAAAACTGTTGTCTTAAATTCTTTACATGTTAATCATATTAGGAATGGGCTTGTTTTGGAGATTTCATGAATGATTTGTTTGTTTCTGAAACACCAAGAGGCAAATGGATAGACAAGGCCTAGCTAAAAGATTACTAGTTTATAAGAACAAAGTCCTACCATGTTCAGCAATAGCAACAGCATGACTCACTATTTTGCAGTGAGCTACTGAGTTATGTGGTTTAATATGTACCCAAGACTGGATGGGATCTGAATGCTTGGAAGGTGCTATGCAGGAGAACCTAAGAAGACATTAACAACTTACCTTTCTATTGTCATTTCCCATTAATTCTCTACTTCAGAGAAGCTTGTTTGTGAACTGTCAAATGTCTTTGGCTGTTCAGTGCTTTTCATACATTCTTCTTACTATCTGGAGTTCTCTCCCCTTTGACTTTCTTTTAAATTCTACCATTTTTTTTTCAAAGCCAAGCTCAGATCCCTTCTCTTCTATAATGCCTTTCTGGTCCACTAGGATTAATAGAGTTTATTCATTTCTAATTCTTACAGAACTTACTATTTCTATCTCTGTGTTGAAAATTATATTAATTTTCAAAGCTTTCCTTCTTTTGCTGGTATTAAAATTAGCTTACATATTGACTTTCCTTATTTGATTTTTTTCATATGATCAGGCTTATTTTATCTATATAACATATGTTAAGCTTCCTTCATGTCACTAGATCTTAAACATAGAACCTAGCCCAGTGCCTATTATCGGGTTACTAGAGTTGATTCAGAAGCCACTGCTATGAAAGAAGGTGACATACCAGGTATGACATTTCATCCCAAATCCATACTTCATTCCAATTCCCAGGCCACTAAGAAAAGATCTTAGGTTACAGAAATATACCTAAATCTGTGACCCTGTGGGACATAGTTCAGAGTCAGCTTTGTTGCTCATGTAGGCAGTAATTAGCAAACAGCTTAAATTTGTTTCCATGGCTTCCAATGTTTCTGTTGAAATAGAATCAACATTCCCTGGAGAGTCTCCCTCATTCCCTCAAGTAACTTGTGTAATACTTGTCCTCCTTTTGGTAATTTTGGTGCTTCTTTCTCTGAAATAATTTTTACTGCTCAAATCTCAAACTTTACATAAGATCATAACTTTCAGAGATTTCAGTTTAATTTAACCTAATTTAATTAAAATTAATCTAACTGGGAGACTGGAACTCATCTTCCCACCTCTACACCAGACTGGGGAAAAGGACAGCATCTGGTCCGAGGACATAATTGGGTTTTTACAGATGACAATGTTAAACCCATGACAAGATCTATTTATAGCTATTGGATATGTCATTAAAGGGTATGTGGCTAATGGATGAACCTTTTCATATTTCTAGACTGTCTAACAACACATATTTTAGACCAAGATGCTGCTGAAGAGAAGGAACTATCACCACTTTGCATAATAATACAAAAGACCAATTTACTAGTATAGAAGCTGGGTTGTGGTTATGAAGCAATGACATGTTTCTTCTCTTCACGAGTTTATGAAACAGTAGAGTATTAATGATAATCCTTGAAAGCTTTGTGTGTGTGTGTGTGTGTGTGTGTGTGTGTGTGTGTGTGTGTGTGTGTTTATGCCTATGTGTGAGATTTATCGATTTCACTCAGACTTGGAGAAATGTAGTACTATGAAGTTATATTTTACCATCAATTTCCCAAAAGATTGGTGGAATTTTACAAAATAGACATTAGAATAGGTTAGAGAGGCATTGTATCCTGTCTGGTCATTTCATTTAGTTTCTTCTCCCTTTACCCGTTCAGTAAGTTTGACATAACTTATTTTTGGTGGTAGTAGGTTGGGAAAGTGATAAGTGGGTCAAAGGGTATTCAAGGATTGCCTATATTAGCTGCTAGCTCACAGCATACTGACAAAGGTGGCCATGGCATAGTGTACAAAATGGGAAATATACAGAAACATTGCTGAGAGGACACCAAATCCTTACGCACAAGCCTATCGTCAACAATCATCAATATTTTGCCAAAGTTGTTTCACTTACCCACGCCCTCCTACTTTTAGCTGGAGTAGTTTAAAATAATTTCCATACATTATTATTTTACTCCTAAATATACTTTAGCACATTTCCAGAAAAGGGGAGGAGAGATTTCTTATGTCATCACAATGTCATTGTTTTACCTCTCCACTTACCAACAATTCTTTAACATAACCTAATGCCCAATTTACATTAAATTTTACCCAACTATTCCACCAAATGCTTTTTTTCAGTTAATTTATTTGAATTATACTTTTTAAAAGTCTATTTAAACCTGTTTTAATCTCTTTTAAATCTATTTTAATCATTTTTTTTTAAATACTACTGTATTGTTGAAGGAACTACAGCAGGCTCCATATTCTGGATTAGGATAAATACTTCCCACAGTATCATTTGACTTACTTTTAGTCTGCTAAAATTGATCAGTAAAGTCAGTAATACCTGTTCTCTTCATTTTCAGGTTCCCCAGCATAATATGATCTGATATATCTCTGCCTGGAATTATACCAATTTATGCTTATTCCCCTGGCATAACTGTTAACAGTATACCTTTCACTCACAAAGTGTCTCTGTTTAGACAATGAATTACTTATGAACCTCACATTTAATAATTTTATCATCTATTGATGACATTTACTAGACCAGTTATTTCATTAGGAATTGCATAATGATTTTCTATCATTCTTTCTGCATTTATTAACTAGACTACTTCTATATGAAACTCTTTTCTACATCTATAGAACTTATGGGATACTCTTAAATACAATTTACTTCAGAATGACAAGATAAATGCTGAATTCCTTCTCTTCAGTTGCCAATTTTCAGAATACTGAATTGGTGCCAAGGTGATCTTTAATGGATGTCCAATGTCCAAGGTCTATTGAGTTTTGGTTTGTTTCTTTCTTTAAAATATCATTATGACTGCATGGCTTTTTGTACATTAAATGTATTTTAATCAATCATAGTTGTTATTCTTTTTGATGCTCAAATTGTCCCATCTTTGGATAGTGAAAGTCTATTCAACTTGGCTCATGTGTCATTTTGACAAAACCTCATTTCCCTTTCATGGTTTTCTTATTTTCTGGTGTACAATGTTCCAGGTTTATTCTCTATATTTCTTCTCTTAGATCTGAAATCAAGTGTTACATAGCAGCAGTGATTAAGTGGTAAGTTAGAAGAGAGCTTCGCGTGAATGTTATCCTATTTCCCCCAAATTATTAGCAAAAAATACCCCTTGAGGAACAAGAAAGAGCTGACTTGAGGTTATATCGGGACTTGACAGTGACTACATATAAAGCTAGATAGTGACAACAGAGCTACAAACAGAAGAGAAATGATCTATGTCTTCAAGAAGTTTATGTGTTAGAAGGAAGATCAGACATTTTTTAATAATCATAGGTGAATTTAGTGTGTTATAAGCTCCCCAGCATTGCAAACTTAGAAAATTTCTGCTTAATTCAATTAGATATAAATTCAATTAGATATAAATAGCACATGTTTTGATTCTCTACTAATTGACTTAACAATCATTTTCACCTAAACATATGGTTTTGATGTTTCCCTGGCTGAATAACTTAGTGGGGGATTTAGTCTTTGCTTTAATTACATGATAAAAATATATATGTTCATTTGCTTCCTTATGACTTTTGTAATGTCTATAAATATTTACAAAGAAGCTACCAGTTCACATAGATGTCAGAGGTCTCAGTATACTTAGAAAAATAAACTGCCTTTCATTATCTCAAAAACATTACAATGACAGGAATTTTATTCACTGCACTTTTCCCTCTGAGAGTGAGTCCAAAACCTCAGATGAAATATCTAAAAAATTATTGCTTTGTAACTTTAGAAAAACAAGGAAATAGTTTTTTTCTCTAGTAAATCTTTAGTTCTAATGACCTAGAGCTTTGCAGATTCGAAGGCCTTTGTATTATACTGGGAAAAATCTGCTAACAAGGAAAGACTTCAGTTTGTTAAGAGTTAAAACACACTTTGTGTTTGTCACTTGAATATCATACTCTGAGCCCTGAACTCCTCAGTTCAGATGTGAAGTCTTCACTCACAGGTATTTAGTTGATTCTAGGAACTGGTGTAGGAGGATTTGAATCATTGGCAGAGATTATTATTAGTCTTAAATTCCAAGTTGTTTTATATTTATTTTTTGCTGTTCTTACCATTTTCTGAGCAACATGGAGAAGATAACAAACTCAAGTCATATAGAAAACAAAAGCTAGATTTAATAATAAAAAAAACATGATTGACTTCATGAATGAGTATATTCAATCACCCATCTCAAATAAGATAGAATTTTGCTCATTTAATTTTTCTCTCTTACCCGCTCAGATATCCTGTATCCACTTAAAAAAATATTTACAACTTTAGCTGCATCAGGTTCTATATTTGTCATTTAGAATAGAAAATTTTATAATACATGATTCTTATCCTTGAAGAACTTGTAGACATGTGTGAACGGGCTTATAAATATAATAAACTCTGATAGCATCATTATTACACAGTATCATGGTAATTAGCAAAGCTGAATAAGGTTTTATAGAGCTGGGTGTAATGAATAAGTAGAAACCACCAGATAAAAAGGGGCTTGGCATTTAGGCAGCAGGAATAGCAAGTACTGAGCTATTAGTGTAACGGGCTGCTAAGTATGTGTTTAATGTTACCCCCAGAAACCTTAATTTTCAAATATTTAAAATTGTGTTCTGTCAAGTCTTAATCACATGTCCTGATTTAATTTGAAAAAAAAAATCATTTAATGATTAACTAAATAAGAGGCAAAAATAATGTTTTTCCTCTCATATACTGTTTTTTTAAAAAAATCACAGAGCTATATATTCATTACAACAAGAAAACTTAGAATTATTAAGGAACATTTTGTTATAGAAAGAATGAACTTATGCAATTTAATACTTCTTCTACTATTTGTTTTAAATTATAATTCTTGTTTTGCTTTTCTTCGTACATAATAAAGGGATTATTTGCTATTGAAACCTGGCTCCTTCTTTCCCAGCACTCTCCTTAAAGAATCTCTCAACTTTGCATCAAGAGAAACAAGTAAAAAAAGAAAAAGAAAAAAGAAATTCCATGATTTTTCTTCTCAGCTGTGTTTCACAAGCTATCTTGTCATTTTTACAAAGAAAACTGAAATATAAGTTCAAAATTTACATATGTTTTGCATTAGTCTAGGATTAAAATTCTGACTGTTTATGAGCTCTAAGATCTAGAAAAAGGTATATAAACTCTCTTAGTTTTTTAAATTATAAAATAGAGATTTTTTTCTTTCAAAGCTGGAAAGTCATGAATATCTTCGTAAAAGTTTGTGTCTCCCCTTCTTTAAACTTTTCATAGAACTAGATATCTGAATTTAGTAGTTTCTGTAGCAAACAGGATTTTTTGGCCAGTTTCTTATAGATTAAAATTTATGCCAAAAAATTATTATTGAAACCATTATTATTTTTTTCCCTGAATGTCATTTAAAATAAATATTTTGGTATGCACAATAATATAATTTAAGCATGCAAGATCGATCTTTGAGACACAAACTTGCAATATGGGGACTCTGGTGTTTATACTAAAAATTGCTTTGAATAATGACTGTATTATTTTTTAAAAATAGAATTTTCAGAATTAGATTTAAGAGGGTACTGTTTAATACTTATTTAAATGATGAAGTTTGAATGTTTTTATATTCTCTAAGGGGGGAGAGCCTAATTCACATTCAAACCAGTTTCTTAAGTTTTTGACATTTATTTATCCTGTGAATTAGGAAAAATACATATAATTAATTAATTACTGTAAAATTCTTCTATAAATAATGTGAATTTTGTTATAGCAGAAGACAACATCAGTGAATGAGAAGAATATAAACTGTGAAGCTAACAGCCCTGGGAATTGATCTTATTTCCTATACTTATTGAAATTATTACCCATTTCTTCGTCTTTTTAAATTTAGAAATATAGTTATTCTTTATATTGATTTCTATGTGTCTATTTGTTTGTTTATTTATTTACTTATTCACTTATTTTTATGGCCTAACATCTAGCCTACTCCCTCTCTTATTTTGAGATTCTCCTTTGTAGTAGGAAGTACCTCAATCTCCCACCCCTTGAGAACCTGAGACTTGACATGTGACCTATGCTCAGATAACCAGTTGTTCTTACAAAAGACTTTGAATCTTGATCAAAGAACTCAAAGGCAAAGGTTGCATTGCAATTTATTCACAGTGATATTGTCCTGGGGCATAATGTACCTACTGCTTGGTCTCTGGACACCCATCCTTTTGTTCTTTACCAATTCTAAAACTAACCTTCTAGTCCCCATTAATGTGAGTGTCCAATGTCATCCTGCTATAGATTCCTGCTCTTCTAAAGTAACTGGGATCAGTTCCTGTTGTTTGCAAGCAAATGTACTGACTGACACACCTACTGTAGTAGACCAAATAATGGCTACCATAGTTATCAAGTCCTGATCCCTGGAACTTATAAATATTATTTTATTTGGAAAAAGGATCTTTGCAGATGAAATTGAGTTAAGAATCTTGAGATGAGAGATCACAAGAATGCTTAAAAGAGAGAAGCAGCAAAAAGTCACAGGGGAAATGACCATCTGAAGACAGAGGCAGATATTGGAATGATGCAGCCATAAGCCAAGGAATGATGAAGCTAAAAGAGGTGAGAAATGAAATCTCCCCTAGAGCCTCTGGAGGGAGTGCTACCCTATGACCATGATGATATTGGATTTCTTAACTACAGAACTGTAACAAAAAGAATTTCTATTATTTTAAGTTTAAACTTCCAATTTTGATGTTATATAACTGTAGACAGAAGGACTAATATCCAAATCCAAAGTCTCTTTGGATCCAAAGACAAAAGTTCTTCTCACTCTAGAGGTTGATCCTTCAAGCCTAGCAATGATGATGGAATTTGGAAGTTTGGGACAAAATAGATGATTAAATAAAAGAGTTGATCTGGCAGGATTTTCTAAATCTCACTAAGACTTTTAATAAAGCATGGTAGATTGAGCATATATGTTTATTTTATCTATTTTCCCAAGTCTCACTAAAATGATAGTAAATTAATATGAAAATCATAAATTCTACAGATTAAGGGAGGAGAAAATAACAGGTAAAAAGTTTTGGAGTATGAAAAACATACTTATGAATGGTAACATGTGATTTTGGCAAACAAAGTGATTAGGGATAGAGTACAGACTGGGTGGAAGAAGCGAGATAAGATGAGAGCACAGAGTCCAAAGGGATGTCTTCAAATCACAGAACCTAGACAGGCTCAGGAAGTGGTGGTACTAGGTATCTCTCAAGATTGAAGTTGGAAATGCACTGAAACAGTTGGAACTCTATTTCTTCCTGTAGCAATGATGCTTCATCTCCACCCAGGCAGAAGATGGAAGTTTATTGCTTAGAGAAGTTGAACCAGAGGAGTAATTGACTTGAGAAAAGCAAACACAGAAATAGCTGTGGATGAGGATAACATTGAAAACCAGGAGAATATGTGGCATTTTGCACACAGAATAACAAGAAATGCACCTTTTTCTCACTCACTCAGATTCCAGAATGCAGACATTTCAACCTCAGTACTGAATAGAGTAAAATTGTCTGGATAAAGATGGATAGGTTGACAGCTTGGGTGGTGAAAATAAGGGGAGATTTCTTTTTTGAACAAATTTTCTCAACAAAATAGAAAATATGAGAGAAGATCATCAAGTAAAGGTGAAAGGGATCAGGGTGATAAAGTTTGAGGAGAAGAAAGAAGACATGAAGTAATCATTTGAAGAATGGAAATCAGAAACTAGGAGGAAAAAACAGAGGTTGATTCATAGTGAGAGATTGGTACATCAATAAATTAAGTCTCCAGGATAGTATGCAGATCTTGCTTTCTAATACCATTCTCCAAGATATTCCAAGATGAGCTTGGAATATCTTGTAGTGCCAGAAAATAAGAAAGTGCTTAAAAAGAAAATAGAATGATGTGGGAAGGGGTAGGGGTGGGAGGGGTTATGTCAAAGGGACACAGAAGCCAACTGAAAGAGCTTATAATGACCAAAGCTGGAACAATTAGAGCAACAAAATAAATATGTAGCTCTGAACTATAAACCAAAGTATAAAATAAGTATATAAGTATCCATAGGTTTATACTGAAGTAAACAAATGATAGAATCAGTAAATGGGGGAAAAAAGACAAACTACAATGGCAAAGAATTCTAAATTATTTATATAGATACACCACTCTCAAGGAGTATAACTCTTTACACCTTAAGTGTAGGCTGCACACAGTAATTTTCTTCCAAAGAGTACAGTATGGGAAAAGGGGGAAAATATAACTTTATACTGAAGCAAACTAACAAATACTACTTCATCCAGATGATCAAAGTTAACATCAACAGCAATAAGTCAAGCTGATAATACGTATTTTTAATATGATATGATAATAACCATGATTCACCTCTGTGGTCTTCTTCCCCTCAAATCATAATATCAGCCTAAACAGGAGAAAAACATCAGATAAATCTACATTTTATAAAATCCTAGACCAGTACTCCTCAAGACTGTCAAGAAAAGTGTGAGAAACTGTCACAGCCAAGAGTAGTCTAAGAAGACGTGATGACTAAATGTATATAATATCTCATATGGGATCCTGAAACAGAAAAAGGACACTAGGTTAAAATTAGGGAAATCTGAATAAAGTATAGACTTTAGTTAATAATAATGTATCATTGATTCATTAATTGTAAACAATATATTATACTAACATAAGATATTAATTAATAATAGGGGAAACTGGATGTGGGGTATGTGAGACATCTCAGTATTCTCTTCAAATTTTTTCTATAAATATAAATTATTCTAAAATTTAAATTTTATTTAAAAATGAATACAGAAAAGAAAAAAGGAAAAGTCTCCAGTGAGTGAATAATTGCTGGAATGGGACCACCACACTAGGTAAGCTGAAGGACTAGCAGTGATATTCAGAGAAGTAGATATTTTAGACCCCACATATTGTTTGGGGATGATGAGATCAAGAATATGATCCAGGAAGGGGTGCTTTATGTGGAGGTTACTGAGGACCAGAAAGATAAAAATCTAAGAGGCAAATAGGAATAAATTCACTCTCTTGGAATTGAGCCATTTACAATGGTGTCAGAGTAATGATGGAAAAGACTGTGGGGCATCCTTGTTTCAAGAGGCTCTTGGTCTGTAGACACAGAAGTCGGCAAAGGTAAGCTCTTACTCTAAATGAAATGCAAATTCCCAATTAAAATTTATCCATAAATAATAATGGATCTCCTTTTAAGTAACTTCAGCAAGCTTTCAAAGGAGTGGACAGTATCTAGTCTCACCAGAGTAAGAGATTATCAAAAACAGCAGTGAAGTCAGCTGTTTTTCTCTATTTGGGATGCTTAAACAGGAGTGTATATCAGTGTTTAATATTCAATTAGCCTTCTGCAATATGGTAACAAATTCAATCTCTAGTAGTCTACAGAAAATAAAATATTTGGTGGGGGTAATTGTTGATAGAAGTAGAGTCATAATAGTTAAAAAGTCCTTTGAAATAGTTTGTCTAACTTTAGAGCTTAGAGAAGTAACACTGAGTTGCAGAAAAGTGCCAGATTGTTTATGGCAGCAAATTCAACCATCGTATTATGTTTTCTGATACTTGTTTAATCACTTTTTAATGGTGCCTCAATTTTAAAGCACTTTACAGGTTTCATGAGTTTGATATGTAATACTTATTTGAGGTAGGAAGAATAGATATTATTCCAATTTTACTAACATGAGAACAAAAGCTGAGAGTAATTAAATCACTTTTTCATTGTCAGCAGGGATTGTAAGGGACAGATTATTACCCATAACACCCATCTTCTGTTTTTTTTACTAGATTATTGGTTTATTATAAAAGAATATACAACTCAAGAGCAGCCAGACAGAAGGATGCTTAGGGCAAGGTAAGGGGAAAGAGCATGGAGATTACACGTCCTCTCCAAGTGTGCCACTCTCCCCACATCTCCAGTGCGTTCACCAACCCAGAAGCTCTCGGAACCCCATCCTTTTGAATTTTTATGGAGGCTTTATTACTTAGGTATGACTGATGAAATCACTGGCCATTGGAGACTGATACAACCTCTAGGCCCTCTTCCCTCTCTGGATGCCAGGGGATGAGACTGAAAGTTCCAGTTCTTCAATCACATACTCTGATTTTAATCCAGAGTTTTCTTTCCATTATAACACAGAACCTCTCATTACAGCTGACTCAAAAATCTCTGCTTTCATTAAATGTTTATTTACTGTGTTTTTATTAATTCTTTTTCACAGAAAATAAATGATAAAACAAATTTGAATGAAGTATTTGGAAAAGTTTATATGACTTTCATTTTTAAATCAATGTCACTGATCTATATATTTCACTGACTATTAAATCTTCAGGATTGAGCCCTATACCTTCACATAGCAGGAACGAGAGAATTCTAAATGAACAAATAAGCTCATTTTCAAAATATTTTCTAAAAATTCTTGAATATTCAACAATAGTAATTATGCCTTGGATATTCTGAGGCAGTATATTTCCACTAGAGAGACATTAAACTTAGGGGTCAGGACATAGGTTTCATTTTTTAAATCCGCTTCCTTGTATAAAAAATAAAACCTTTAATATCTTTGACATTACATTATATAATAGAATAAAAAGAGACATTGTATTATGATTTTACTAGAATTTGTGGTGGATTAAATGATTGGCCTTAACTTTTCACCTTTTCCTCTATTTCCTTTGTAATTTAAGTTGGAGATTCCTTCCAAAAAAGGTTCTTTGATACTGGGCTCAGCTATGCAACTTGCTTTGGCCAATGAAATATAAGCAGACCTTGTACCAAAAGGGAATCAACACTGGCTTGTATGAGTGGGCATGCCCTCCTATACTTCTTCCATTCTCACAAGAACATATACTGGCAAGGTTGTTGGTCCCAGGAGGAGCATGAGCTGGGAATGTGTCAGAGAGAAATAAATATATGCTTATTACTATATGCTAATGAGATTTTGAAGTTTCTGTTATGTGACGATATTTGACTAGTAATCTATTCTATTTTGTCGACTTAGAAAGATCAGTCTCCATTTTAGGAATTGAGAAAAAAAATAGAAGCTGAGAGTGTTTTTTTACTTGTTTTGATCATTAACATTATTTTGTCTGTCCCAAGTACTGAATATCTGGTTTATGCAAACTTTGGCCATCCTCAAAGTTTAATCACTGTCCTTGGTTAAAATACCTTTCTTTCCACTTTATGTGCAAGTCCTTTGAAAATGTGAGTGCCTTTGAGTTTCTCTGTAGATCTTCCTTCCTTATCAGAATTTAGTTTGAGAATCTTCCATTCTTCTAGATCTCTTTCCCCTATATAGATTTATGTTTTTCTATGAACTCTATAGTATTTGATACTCTGCTGTTTTGGTCAGCTGTTTCAAATTCTAGCTAACACAAGATTAACCTAGAAGAGTTTTCAAGTTCAGACTCTTGGTTCTCTGAGAATGAGATCAGGGAATCTGTTTTTGAAAATATTTCCTGAAAGGATTTTTGTACAGTAAATTTTTTAAAAGTGTGGCCCAATTTTCTTTTCCTTGACTATTAAAACAAAAGAATACCAACAACAACAACAACAAAAAAAAAAAAAAAAAAAAAAAACAACAAAACTAAAGAACACCATGGCCACTTTCCCTGTAATATTGCCTTCATTTTTTACTTTACTATAACTGGTTCTTCCTTGTTTATCAGAAAGGAGTCTAGAATGGCATGTTCCTATATTTATGCCACAAACTTCAGAGAGCTAAATTTATCAATAAAACAAGACAAAAAAAAAATAAGAACTCTACTTGTGACAGAATAGAATTTCTAGTAAATACATATTAATGATTAATGTCTTTCACCACTGTTCTATCTAGTTCCTATGAGATATTTTTAATATTTTTTTTTTATTAGGAAAGCATTATCGATTTTGTCTCTCCAGTTAGACATTGGAATTATCTTTTCTGAATTCTTTTTATGTTTGCTGTTTTTAGTCTCATTTATGAGTTTCCAAAAAATAAAACCCCATGTTTTTCACCTATATTAATTCATTTAATCTTTGGAAATACATAATGACATAAAAAGAAAATAACCTCAATTTGCAGATGAGGACACTGAGTCTCAGAGAGATTATTAGCTACTTGCTCAATGTTGTAGTTTATAAGTAATGAAACTAGGTTTATATCAAGGCCTGTTTTATTACAAAAGACCATGATCTTTCTACCATTTCAAAATACCTATATGCTAAATCATGTTAAATTGAAAATATACTTGAATTCCCTCTTTTGTTTCCAAGATGAATTGTTTGATTTTGAATGTACATCAAATATATAAATATATAAATTTTATTTTACATGTAATGAAAATTTTATTATATATATGCTGTAAAATTCCATGATTCCTAGCAAAAGAATTCATTAGAATCTTCCAGCTAAAAAAGGGCAGACTTAGAAAAGCAGGGCACATTTAAAGAATGTTAATAACAAAATTCCAAAAATAGTCTGATACTCTACATATTCTCTCCACATTTTAGTCACTCACAGTTTAACTATTGCTGCACAGCATAGGGAGTATATTTGCCCATTTGACACAGTTGCTGTTTGTGTTAACCTAAACATGAACAGCAGTGGACCTAAATGTAGCAAAAAAAAATCCTTGAAAATTTCAAGTTCCTGCTTTCTCTAGTAGGCTCTGAGGTTCTAACATTTAGCAAATACCACATTCTAACATTCAAGGAAGTTAGTTATTCACAGGAAAGAGGACCTAGATAAAGACTAGTTTTCTAAAACTGTAAGGGTCTATTTCTCTGGTTTTGTTCTTCTTAAGAGAGCAACAATGACCCCATTAAAAATATTCATTGCTCAGAAATATATCAAGGACTCATTGATTTAGTTCAGGCATTCTAATGGGTTATATGTTTTCCAAACTATTCATGCATCTAGTTTCTCTTTCTGCCTGATTCTCTCTACCTTTGGTTCATTACCCACTTCATTAAAATTTCCATCAAGGAGAGGACACCTAATTCAGTTCCATCATTTGTTAACTGCTCTTGCAGAGGCTGCATGTGTTGGCAAATTAAAAGCAATGGCTAAGGTGTGGCTTGAGCCTAGCTTCTATTTTCATGTTTTCATATCAACTAAGTAACAGCAAATGCTCTTCAAGTGAACATTGTGTTCAAGCTGGTCTAAAATAAAACTGAATTTCCCGCTTGCTCAGTCCATAAGGGGCTTGTGATAAGGGGGAGAAGAGGCTCAGTCTTATACACAGGGCAATCAGAATGGGAAAGGTATAACAGATATGCTTATACATACACATTTGAAGATGTGATCTGCATGCAAATAAATATTGTCAGGCTTAATGTACATGCATAAGGTGTACCAAAGAATTACTTTGGTATTAGAAATGTAAATTGAGTGAGATGTTGCCTTTCAAACTGAAGATCAGACATGAAAGAGATAAAGAATAATGGTGAGAAGATAGAAAATGGATTGAAAATTGCAGCCAGCCAACAGTTGCCATAATGTGATCATTGGGTCAATGAAGAGAGTTTAGCTTAAGTGACAGTATACTACTTCACATATAGTTTAAGATCTTTATAGCAAAAATGTCTAGTTACAAGAAATACATCCCTGTAGCTGATTTTGCCCACAATGCCCACTATGACTTGTCTTCAGGGGCTTTAAACATATACTTAATGATATCTAGGAACAAAGATGAGTAAATGTAACCACCACAAATAGATGAGCACTCTTTCTTATAATCAAAAATACAGGATCTGAAATTAGAAAGGAATCTAGAGATTATCTGTTCTCAAATCCTACAAAATAGAAACCCAATGTTGTGGATGATTAAGAAACTTGCTCAGCCTGCACCTAGGTTCTCTTCATTTCTTCATATCATTCTTCATCAGGGCACTGAAAACTTTTGCAACTGTGATTACAGAACCATTTTAGTAATTTTTGAGATATCACCAAAAATAACATAGGAGTCAGAGACTGCAGATGGGTTGTTTTTCACCAGTGAATTTGATCAGTTCTAAAAGTAATGACCCAAGATAATAGGATCAAAGATGAATTCATTAAATGTAATTCATTCAAACTAATCTTTTTGTCCCTAACTTTTATTATGGTAACAAAAAGGCTATCAAAACACAGAATACCATAGATACAGAGAACATTTTGAGGGTTACCAGAAGGCAGCGGTGTTGGTGAAGTGGAGGTCAGTGAAAAAGGGGAAAGAGATTAAAAAGTACAAATTAGTAGTTATAAAATAGTAATGGAGACATAAAGTATAGCATAAGGAACAAGTCAATAATATTGTAAAAACTGTACAGTATCAGAGGGGTACTGTATTTATTGAGTGATCACTTCATGAATTATATAGATGTCTAATCACTATGTTGTACACCTGAAACTAATATAACATGTCAACTAAAATTTAAAAAATATATATATATTATTAAGAAAACCACAGAATACAGTACTTTATCAGATACATAATTTGCAAGCATTTTCTCTCCATCTGTGGCTTACATTTTATTCTCTTGTATGTCCTTTGGAAAAGCAGGAGTTTTTTATCTTGATGAAGTTCAATTCATCAGTTTTGTTTTTCACGGATTGTCCTTTTGTGTTATATCGAAAAAAATCTTTCCTTAACCTAAGGTTACAAATATTTTCTCTCATGTTTCCTTCCGATGTTTTATAGTTTTAGATTTCACATTTAAGTCTATACTCCACTGAGTTAATTTTTGGGTATATGATAGACTGAGATTTATTTTTTTTTGTATATGAATATGCAATTGCTACTATACTATTTGTTGAAAAACTATCCTTTCTTGACAAAATTGCCTTTGCATCTTGATCAAAAATTAGTTGACTATATTTGTTATATTAGTCTTTTCAGGCTGCCACACAAAATACCTTAAACTGGGTGGCTTAAACAACAAAAATTTATTTTCTCACAGTTCTAGAGGTTAGAAGTCCAAAATCAAGGTTCCAGCTGATTTGATTTCTGATGAGAGCTCTCCTCCTGGCTTTCAAATAGCTGCCTTTGAGCTCTCTGATGTCTCTTCTTATGAGGACACTAATCTTACTGGATTACAGTCTCATTCTTATGAGCTCATTTAACCTTAATTCTCTCTATATAGGCCCTATCGCAAAATACAATCGCTTTGGGAGTTAAGGCTTCAACATATAAATTTTGGGGAGGCACAAGAAATCCATAACATATGTGTTAATCTATTTCTGGCCTATCTAGTCTATTTCATTGATCTATTATCTGCCTTGACGTCAACACCAATTGTCTTAATTACACAGTAGCTTTATACTAAGTTTCGAACCTGGATAGTGTAAATCCTCCAACTCTGATCTTTTTCCAAATTGTTTTGTATTTTCTTTTGAATCAACTTTTGAATTTCTACAAATTTCTGCTGGAATTTTTATTAGAGTTGCATTAAATCTATAAATAAATTTGATAGAATTGAAGTTTTAACAATATTGAGTTTTTCAATCCATGAGCTCAGTGTGCATGTGTGTGTGTGTGTGTGTGTGTGTGTGTGTGTGTGTAATTTAATACTTCTTAATTTCTATCAGCAATATTTCTAGTTTTCAAGTCTTGTGCATCTTTGTCAGATAAAGCTGTAGAATTTTATGTTTTGATGTTATTGTGTAAATGAGATTTTTAAGTTGGTAGTTTATAGATATACAAATGACATTTTGTATTGACTTCATATTGTGTAATGTTAGTAAACTCACTTATTAGTTCCAATAGCTTTTTCTGTAGACTCCATAGGATTTTCTATGTAAACAATCAAGTCATTTGTGAATAAACACAATTTTTATCTTATTTTTAAATCTAGATTCACTCTTTTTTTTTCTTACCTATTGCACTTGTTAGAGCTTGCAGTACAATGTTGAAAAGCATTTGTGAGAATGAGTATTCATTCCCAATTTTGGGTAGGAAAAAAGCAGTTAAATATCTAGTTTTGGTTTGTTATAAAGATTATATTCTATTCTTCATGTGCTAAAATATTTTATCATAAATATTTTGTCTTCATAAATAGATAATAAATATCAAATGTTGTCAAATACTTTCTCTGAATCTATTGAGATGACCAGAGATTTTTTCTTTTTAAACTGTTATTATAATTAAATTGATTTTCAAATGTTAAATCAACCTTGAATTTTGAGGATATAATTTAGACTGGGGCTTGTACTATTGGATTTTCTGATTCTTAGATCTTCAGACTCAGACTAGAACTTAAACCATCAACTTTCCTGCTTCGCAAACCTCTGGGCTCATACTGAAGCTATACTATATGTCTCCTGGGTCTAGATTTTTCATCTTCCATAATTTCATGAGCCAATTACACACACACACACACACACACACACACATTCTGACTAATATCCTGCTATATGTTTTCTATTTGTTATTTCTTCATTTTTTTCCTGTATTCTTTTTGATTGACTAGTATAATTTCATTTTATGTCTTTTGTTGGTGTATTTATCACTATTTATTGTGTTAAGTTTGTGGTTGTTCTAAGTTTAAAGTATATGTCTTTAGTTTAGCTTAAATTATAGTATACTATGTCACACACAGTTTAAGATCCTTAAACCAGCAGTTTTTCAATCTTCCCTTCTAGCTTTTGTAGTTTTGTCATACCTCTTCATAATTATACTTCTATGTAATTATAATCTTGCAAATATGCTATTGCTATTATTTTATTTTAAAAAGTTGATTTTCTTTAAAAAATTAAAAAATTAAAAATAGTCTATTTTTTACCTAAGTAATTATCATTCTTAGTGATCTATGCTTCTTTGTATAAAACTGATTTCCTCTTAGTATCATTTCTTGCTTAAAGAGCTTCCTTTAACATTCCCTGAAATTCTGATCTGCTGTTGATGAATTCTTTTAACTACTAGACGTCTAAAGAAGTCCTTATTTCACCCTTCATTATTAAAAGGCTTTTATTTTTTGATTAAATAATTCTAGGTTGATAGTTGTACTTTAATGATATTGTCCCACTCTCTTTCACTGTGCATTATTTCTCACAAGAAATTGTCTGTTATCCCTATCTTGATTCCTCTGTATATAATATATTCTTTTTACTCTGACTGCTTTGAAAATTATTTCTTTACCACTGAATTTCACTAGTTTTGATTGTGTTGGTATATTTTTCTTCATGTTTCTTGTCTTTGGGTTTTGTTGAGCTTCTTATATCTGTCAGTTTATTGTTTTAAACACATTTTCAGACAATTATTTCTTCAAATTATGTTTCTGACACTCCATCATTAAATATTTTATCTCTGTGTGTTTCCATTTGAATAATTTCTATTGCTACATAATTCTTTGGCAATATCTAATCTGATGTTAATATTATCCAATGCATTTTTCATCTAATTTTACTTTCCATTTCTAGATAGTTGAGTTGTTTACAACTTCCATGCCAATATTATCATGTTAAATCATTCCTCTAGTTTCTTGAACACATTGATATAGCCACAAAAACTTTTAATACTCAGCTTTCAATCAAGACAGTGAAGTAGGTGAACACTGTGCTCAGTTCCTCCTATGATAACCTCAAATTTATAATTAAACTACAGAACAACTGTCATTGAGAACTGCCTCATGTCTAACTAAACAGAAGTCTTATAACTAAAGATACACAGAAGAAGCCACATTGAGACTGGTAGGAGGGGCAGAGATGCAAAAGTGGCTGGTTCCACACTCACACAAGAATCAGGAGGGATATCTTGGCTGTAGAAGAGTTCTCTGAAGAGTAGTCCCAGCCCCAAACAGAGCTCCCCAGCCCAGGGTTCCAGTGCTGGAAGGAAAAAAGCCCCCACAACTTCTGGCTATGAATACTATTGGACATTGCAGCTGAGTAAGATGGAGAGCAGCTGGAGTCCCAGATATTTCTCCTAAAGGGCCACTACAGACTTACTGACAGACTCACTCTGCACTCCAGTGCTGGGGCAGCAGTTCAAAAGGCACCAGGAGCATAGGGAAGGAACTGAATTATCTGGCTTCAGGGAAAAGGGCGTAGGGGCCACTTCCTCTTAGACAGAAGTGCTGGTGGAAGCCATTGATCCTTTGTTGAGCTCTCCCCCATCCCAGCATGGAGACACTAGCAGGCACCATATCTAAGTCTCCATCAACCTGGCTAACATTATTTGCCTTATCCTGGTCATTCTCTGAGATGCTGCCCCACCTAACTTGTGGGTCCACCCAAACCACTTCCTGTAGTTTCTCCATACAAATGGTCTGTTTTGGCTCATGCTGCAGACTTTCCTAAAATCTCTCGAAGGTTCACAGACCTCAAACAAGCAGTATCTTGGCTCGATGTTCCCCACATCTCTTGCTAAGTGGTCCCAAGCCCAGCACTAGCAGCAGCTGGCTTAGTTTCTCCCCAGCATCTCCAAGACTCTCATGGATAGAAGACATCTGCAGATCACTTTGTGGCTCATAGCAGGAGGTACTGAGGTGGAATACTCGGTGGCCAGCTTTCAACTGAGCCAGAGCACCACCCAGCCACTTCCACAGATGACACAATCAAAGGACAGACTGGGCAGCTACCAGAGCCCTGCTAAAGCAAATTCTGCTCCATATGGTCAGCCCCTGAACAACAACTCCTTCACTGTAGTCATGGCCAGTCCTCACAATCAATCACCTTGAGGGTCCATCCTTCCCATTGACATGCAAACAGCAATGAAAGCTCAACTACAACAAGAGGGCACATGCAACTGAGAGAAAGAACACACCTGTAGCACCCAGCTCCAGTGACCAAGGAGACTGTGCCACTAGACCCCACAAGACACTTACAATATAAGGTCACTCTACTAAGACCAGGAGACATAGCAGCCCTACCTAATACACAGAAACAAACACAGGGTCAGCCAAAATGGGAGACAAAGAAACACGTCTCAAGTGAAAGAACAGAACAAAGTTCCAGAAAAAGAACTAAACAAAATGGAGACAAACAATCTACCAGATAGAGAGTTCAAAACACATCAAGGAAGCTATAGAGAGTATTATAAATCTGTGAAGACGCTAGCTTGAATTCCCCATAGATTCACTTCTATCTTAGCTCCTGAGGTAGAGTGTTTTGTTATTTGTACTCCTTGACATGTAGGAGCTCTGCTGAGTTCTTTCAGAGACCACTTCATGGGCTAGAGGACTGTAAAGGGGATTCTTCCACTTTCATCTCCCACTTCCCTCTCATTCAGGGAAGCACAACTTTTAACTGCTTTATATGTTGACTTTTTCATGAATTGAAGAAAGCATTTGAAGAGCTGCAGGGATAAAAAGACTTGAAAACCCAAAGATGAATTCTATGAATTTACCTTCATATTCTTCAGTTGGCAATAATTCTGAAAACTTTTATATCGGAATGATAAAATGCTGCAAAATCAGAAAGCTCATTTATTTTGTGGTCATCTCTGAATTGGTGCTAAATAAAAATGTCACATCATTTAAAAGCTTAAAAAGTACAGTTCATCTAATCCAATGAATTGAAATCTATATTGGCATTTCCAAGAATAATTCTTTGTCCTCAATTCAGACTAGGAAATTAAAGATAATTGTTCCATTTCACTTACATTATGGAATTTGTTTTTTAAATCCACAAAAATAATGTCTATGATAAAAAAAAACTGAATTTTATTCAGGTGAACTCAGAACTTCTATAGAGAAGATCTGAAAGGAAGTATTAAATCCATTGTTGTGAAGCTGAAAACAATGTTCTCTTCCTAAAAACACAGAAAGCAGGGAACCATTTATCATCTGATATTCTGCTTTTCTAAAACTGTGCTATGAAGAAAGGGTTTTGTTTTTGTTTTTCTTTGAGCACAAAAGCTTTTGTTTATATAGTTAATGGGGTATTCTATTTTTCTAATACACAATTTCCATCACAGTCAAACCTTCTTTGAAACTATAGAGGCAAAAATATAGCAAATGGACATAAGATTCAACTTATGAATGACATAGTCCTTGCCTGTCTCAATGTGCTTGTATCAGAAACAGTCATGTACTGATTCAGCATATACAATTCAACATTCATTACTGGCAACTTTTTCTTAGCTTATGATTCTCACTTTTATATGATCTGTTCTCTTCCACAGAGATATTTCAATATTCATCAATTATGAATAATAACTAAATTATTTTATAATTAGTGCTTTGGGAAGTCAGGGAAATCCAAGATTTGCCACTTTTAGTTGTATAGATCTTTGTGATATAATTTTACTTCTATTAAGGTCAGTTTCCTAATTTATGAAAGTTTTGAGATTTAAATGGATGTAAATATTTAAGATATGGACAATCCATAATCTTCGTTATTATTATTATTAATAAATTGTTTATTCTATTATTATCATTTATCTAAAGTTAAAGAAATTATTTTTTAAAATATTTTAATCTTTATGGACTGTACTCACTTTTTTGACACAATGAATTTACTTTGTATTTATTTTTGGCTGCTAATAGCCAATTTAGTATACCTTCAAATATAAACATTATACTATTAAGCTCAAAATTAAAAAATTATAAGTAAAATGTGTACTTCTATCTCATCTTCAGATAATTCCCTTCTCCAGTTCAGGAACTTCCTCCATGACCCCAGAACACATTTAACCAAGTCTTGCTCATAGGCATAACCTATTACTCCAATTATCTAATTTTGTCTCTTTTTTTTTTTAAGTGAGTGATGCTGCTGATGATGAAGAATACATTTTGTAAATTTATACAATTGAAGTATGAAAAATGTTGTCATGGGTTTATGATATTATCTTTCCAGAACTATTTAGATACAGAGAATTTCCGAGAATCAATATACATTCTGGAAGATATTTTGAATTAGAGAAAAACAGACTAACAAAAATAAACCAGGCTCTTCATTTTAAAATAAAATTGTATATTATAAAGAAGGAAAACTTTGTTCTGTCCCTTCTCCATAGATATGAAAAAGTCTAAGAACTTCAATTGTCAAAGTATAAAGTGTAGTGACAGAGGCAGGAGATGACATTGGAGAGTTTAGCAGGGACCAACCAAAGAAGTGCCCTGGCCACTACATTACAGGATTCAGATTTTATACAAAAAAAAAAAAAAAAAAAAAAAAGAACCATTGAAGGCTTCTTAGAAGGACTGGAATCTGATCAGATTTCCATTTTTGAAAGTTCACTTTGACAGTATGATAGAAAACAAAGCCAAGGCAGGAAAACAGTTAAGCCATGATAGTAATTAAGTTATGGTGATAATTAAGAAATGATGAGAATGTGTTCTAAGAGAGAAGCAGAGGGAATTTAAAGAAGGGAACCAATTTAAGGATTATTTAAGAAGTAACCTGAAAAGCCTTAACAGGTTGGAAATGATAGTGAATGAAAAATCTTAGATTACTGTATGTTATAATTCATTTAAATAGGAAATATAAGACAAGGAAGAACTTTGAAGTGATGCAAGAAATGATGAGTTTGGATTTGAAGAAGTTGAGCTTGATGTTCTGTTGGAAACCTTAAATTAGTAACATCCAATAGGCAGTTGGATACATGGACCTGGCATTCAAATGAGGGGTTTGGAGTCATTAGCATATAGCTAAGCTACATAGGACAGCTCAGGAAGAGAGTAATGTGAAAAGACCTAAAATAAGTTTAGAAAAATACTAATGTATAGAAGAGAATAAAGAGTGAAAGAAATGAATTTGAGGAATAACTACAGAAATAAAATACCAAGGAAGAATCACAAATGCCAAGGAAAGAGTTTCAAGGAGGAAATAATCTCTCAGACATCACGTAAAATATGAAAAGCAGTGTCCATTTTATTTGACAATTAACTGGTTATAATAGTACTATGAGGGAAAGAGGCCAGAGAACTGAGTAAGCTGAAGAGTGAGCTTCCCTGAGAGCCAATCCAGGGAAGATTGGGCAACTCACCAATACAGTTGGTACACAGCAGAGAGAAAGTTAAGACTAACTGTATAAATTATTCCAGGACAGGATAAGTGACAAAAAAAAAATTTGATTTTAGAGAAGATTTAAAAGAAATGAGAGGGGAAGCAGGTGTATTCCAGGGAAGGAAAAGGTGCCATGAAGAAGCAGGCACATCATTTTGAGAGATGAGGCAACTTAACAGACTTAGAGGACACTTCTGGGCTTTTATTTTCTGAATTTTCACCTCTACTCACTTTAATGTAGCCCTTGGATGACCTTTGAAATACTGTCCCACCCACAGATTGACCAGTGACATCTTCCTCACAGAGGTACTTCATGTCTTCTGAAGTGGCTTAGGACAGAATTGTCCCACCCTCAAGATTGTCCCTCATGATTTCTGACAGGGAAAATCAAAGACATTTCTCTTTTAAAAAAAAAAGAAAAGAAAAAAATCAGCAGCCTCTGGTAGTTTAACGGTTGTAATTGTTTAACGGTCAGCTGAAGGCCCTCCTGCTCACCATGCCAACTCCCTGGGCCAGAAACATGGGCACGGACATTGTGGCTAATTCTGGAAAAACCCATTCTCCCTTCTCATTTTTGCCTAGTCCTTGGCAATGTTGCACAGAAAATGCCCACATACTCCAAAGCATTTCTTTCTTTGTATTATTTGAGGAGAAGGGTTAAGTTGGAAGTGTGGAGTTTTCATTTTCTGGTATAATCTGTAAAAGTTACGACATTCATAAAAGTAACAGTACTTCCATGTTAAATATCTTCTATCACTACTATTCTTTGTGAGGTTAGGGATAGCGACAAAACAAAAATATTCCATGGGAAAAAGATCTATGACATCTCATTTGAAATTAGTTATTTTCTTCAGAAATAAGTTGTATCAGACAGGGTGTTTTTGGTTGCAAAGAACACAAATTCGGCTGAAAATAGCTTTAGTAAACGTTATTGTCTTGTGTAACCCAAACATGGACAGGCAAGAGGAGGTTTATTCTTAGAGATGTCTATATCCGGAGACTGAGAAATCGTACATCATACACTTATGCTTCTCTCAGCTTGCTGGCTTTGTTGTCTTTACTCTACATGTATTTTCGTCATCACTTGATAAAATGACCTTAAGTTGCTCTGATGCCAGGAGTTATGGGTCTTCTCTCTATAATATCATATCTAAGGAGGAGCTCAAATTTTCCTGCTGAGGGTCATGTATCCACATACCCCTTGAACCAATCACTATGTCTGGGTGGATGAGCTCTGTAATTGGTTTAGCCTAGGTCATGTTCCACTTTGGAGGTAATTTCAGGGTCTGATGCCACAGAAATTAACTCCGGAAAGGTCATTGAAAGGAGCCTCATCAGTTACAGAGCAGTTTCTATTTGTGTCTACTCCAGGAACTAAGATCAATGCATGTACCAATATTAACAAAAAAATATAGCCCTTTAAAGGTAAAGGAAGCAATTTATAAGGCTAAAAATAATTTCTCAAAGAGTAGGTACCTTTAATCAAATGCCTGGTAAGAAAATAAAAAAAGATAACCTAGCCAGGGGAAAAAGAGAAAGTTTTTTGATATGGAATCAGAGAAACCTGGCTACTATCTACTTATTTACTGCATGATCATGAGCAAATTACTCAGTCTCTGTGAGCCTCAGTTTTCTCAGGGATAACAATCATGCAGTAATACTCAACTCTTAATGTTTTTTAGAGAATTAAGCAAATTAATAGATGTAAAATTTCTTGAAAGAAGCCTGACCATGCATATGCTTCATAATGCTTCTTGCTCTTTCTGACCTGTCCCTTCTGGGCTGATGTATAGACTAACTGTGCTGGGTAGTATTTTTATGCACTATTGCTAAGATTATCCCACCAATATAATGAATCTTTCTAACCTATTCTAGAGGCAGGTACTTAATAAATTCACATTACCTTCATTAATGCATGTGCATATGACCCTGCTCAGTTTTTGACCCTAATTTTAACCTCATCATGTTATCATCTTTCTCATTAAAAAAGATGCCACTGCCCTCCTTGTGGGCAATGAAGCAAAGAAAAGCAATGAGGGGAGGAATCTTTCCACCAGAGTATATGAGATTATGTTTGAATCTGAAGAACTGGATTAATTTGTGTCATTCCAAAGGCCTGGCCTGGGGTAAACACTTAATATCTATGTCTTTGAAAGATGCATAACAGACTGGAATAATACAGACTGCTGAACTATTCTCTCCATTTAATACCTACCTCTGACTATTAGTAACTAGGTGACTTTGGGAAAATTGCTTAGCTATTTTAAGACCACTGTCTTTATTTGCCAAAATAGATATAATAATAACTGACTTAGAAGGGGGATGGGAACAACTAAAAGGTGCTGAAATAGAACACATGCATGACTTCTGAACTTGAATTCAGCAGAAGTTGCCAAGAGTTCACTTCCTGCAGGGATACAAGGAACCAGGATCCAAAGAGACTCATAGCTAACACATAAACACAGCCAGGTTCAGAGAATCATGATTTCCACCCAAAGTTTGAGGGCTAAAATTTTTTCTGGAGATGTGGCCTCTATTAAGCTCTGTCTAGGTTATAAGAAGGAAGAAGAGAGAGCTGTGCAGCCATGACTCACTTGCATCAAGCTGCTGCTGAATGAGAACTTAGATTTGTGGCACTCTAAAAAAAAAAAAAAAAAAAAAAAAAGCACCAAACACCAATGTAAATACTTGAATTTGGAACTAGGGACAGTGTCTAGGTGAAAGCAACCATCAAATCAACAGATATAAAAGGAAATTAGAAAAAAAAAAAAAGAAGAAAAAAAGGAAAGGAAAGGGAAAGGAAAGAAAAGGTAAAAAAAATTTTCACTCAAGGGACAACAAGAACAGTCAACAAGGTCAGTTAGAAAGCTTTACCAGAGTTCTCATTAAGAACACAATCTTTGAGTACAGACTGTTTAGTTTTGTATCCAAGATATGCATTTACTTGTGACCTTAAGAAAATTAGTTAACCTCCTTGTATCCAAGTTTTCTCATCTATAAAACATAAATAAAATAGCATCTGCTTGACAGAGCTTCTGTATTAAATGAACTGATATAAGTACAATACTTCAAATAGTGTCTTGCTCATAGTAGATCCTATATAAAAGTTAGTATATTGCTATTATTTGACTTTGAGGAAATCCACTATAGTGTATAACTTAGTGTTTTTATTTATATAACAATCAGAAACATAATCAATTTAGAATCCTCAGAGAAAAAAGCAAGAACAAAATTGTAAAACAAAACCTGAAAATAAATAACATAATAATTACTATAATTAATCTAAAACAAGGAAGAAAATGAGAGAAAAAGGAAGAAAGAACAGATGGGAAAATAGAAAACAAATAGAAAAAAGACAGATATAAACCTAACAATATCAATAATCACATAAAATATAAATGATCTAAAACCTCAAATAAAAGATAGATAATGTCTAATTAGTTTTTTTAAGGCTCAATTATATCATGCTTACAAGAGACTCATTTTAAATATAAAGACACAAATAGGTTACAAGTAAAAGGATGGCAAAAGCTATATCAAATGTAGTAAGGTTGAATTGTGGCACTCAAAGAATATGTCCATTTGGTACTTCAGAATGTGATCTTAGAATAAGGGTCTTTGCAAATGTAATTAAACATATTGAGATGAGATCATCCTGGATTAGAGTGAATCCTAAATCCAATAGGAAAAAGAGACACACAGAGGGGAATGCCATTTGACAATGGAGTTAAAGATCAAAGTGGTGTGCCCATTAGCCAAAGGATGCTAAGAACAGTCAGCAGCCACTGGAAATTAGGAGAGAGACATGGAACAGACACTCCCTCAAAGCCTAGAGAAAGAACCAATCCTGTTGACACCTTGATTTTTGACTTCTGATTTCTAGAACTGTTACAGAGTAAACTTCTGTTATTTTAGGCCATCCAATTTTTGCTAATTTGTTATAGAATTCCTAGGAATTTAAAATACCACATTAGTCAAATCAAGACATAGTTGGTGTGGCTATATATTATAAGACAAAGTGGATTTCAGAGCAAAGAATATGAGCAGAGATAGTCTATTTCCTAAAAATAAAGGGGTAAATTCACCAGGAGGACACAATAGTCCTACACATTTATGTGCAATCAGAAATTAAAATAAAAATTATATTTCCACAGAATTAAGTACATGAAGTAATTAGGAATAAATCTGACAAACCATGTGGAAGACTATACACTGAAAAGTACAAAATGCTGCTGAAAGAAATTAAAGAAAACTTAAACAAATGGAGATACATAATATGTTCATGACTCTGAATGTCCATTATTGTTAAGATGTTCATCTTCTTCAAATTGAATTATAAATAAAATGCTATCAAAATCAAGTATCCTAGCAATATTTTTATAAAAATTTGCGTACAAATTATAAGATTTATATTTTTAAAAGGACTTAAAAGGTTGAAATTATTGTCAACAAAAATCAAAATGTTAGATGACTTACACTAACTTTTTTCAAGGCATATTTAGAAGCCATAGTTATCAAGACAGATATTGGAATAATAATAACAATGAAATTTTAAAAAAGAACAGAATCCACGTATATGTGGTCAATTAATTTCTAACATAGCTTCCAATGTAATTCAATGGAGAGTTTGTGTTAAGTGGAGTTCGAGAAACTGGATATCCATATTGTAAACAATTAATCTTAACCTCTACTTCACAACATAAGCAAAATTAATTTTAAGTGGATAAACTTTCTAGAATAAAAAAGAGAATAAAATTGGTAGCCTGGGATAAGCAAAGATTTCTTTGAACGTAAAAAGCATAAAATATAAAAGATAAAATTGATAAGCTGGATTTCATCAAATTAAAACTATATACTCTTTATAGGATACTATCAAGAAAATGAAAACTTAAGCCACAGACTAGGGGAAAAATCATAGAAACCCATATATTTGACATAGAAGATTTACCTAGAATATAGAAAATTCTCATAAGTCAATTAGAAGACAAATGGCCCAAGATAAAGAAAGCAAAAGATTTAAGCAGACATTTCACAAATGAAATTATGCAAATGGTTAACGAGCATATGCACAAAAAATACTCAATGTCACTAGTAATATGAGAATCAGACCTGTACTGAGATACCACTTTTTAAAAAAACTCAAGAATGACTAAAATGAAAGACTAGCAATTACAGAAGATGGCAGAGATTTAGAACAAATGGAACTCTCATGCATTGCTGGTGGGAATATAAATGGTACAGCAACTTTGTAAAACTATTTAGCAGTTCCTTAAAAAACTAAATAATACACTTAGTGTGTAAGCCAGGAATTCCACATCTTCTAATTTATACAAGAGAAATAAAAACATTCACCCATAAAAATACTGATACATGACTATTCATAACAGTTTTATTCATAATAGCCCAAAATTGGGGGGGAAAGTTCCAATAATATATATATACACACATATATATATATAAATGTAATATATAATATATTGCACATCTTAAAATACATATTTGTATAGTAAACCACTATTAGCAATAAAAATGAGCAAACCTCTGCTACATACAATGTGGATGAATTTCACATACATTATACTGAGAGAAACAAGCCTTTTTTTTTTTTTTTTTTTTTTTTTGGACATTTGGGACATGTGTCTAAATTATTATGGTAGAAATTAGATCAGTGATTGCCTATGGCAGGGAGTCTGGGAGTTTGATTACAAGAGGGAATGATGGAACTTTCTGAGGAGATGTAAATGGTCTATAATTAGATTGATTAAGGAGATAGATAAGTGAGTATATGCATTTATAAAAATCATTGCCCTATGCATTTAAAAGGTGCAATTATATTGAATGTAATATATACCTAAATAAGGTTACTTTTTAAGGTATACTAGAAAAAAAAAGAATGATCAACTCAGAATTTGGAATAAATTTCTCCTTGTGGCAAAGGATGGGATGGTGTAAGAAAGCATATGGAAAGATGTATGTTAGTTTCAAAAAAAGATCCTATTTTTGTTTTGATACTTGATTCAGAAGTACTTATACATTACTGAAAAACAATAGACACGCAAACAAAATGCTTGGACCAATGTTTAAAGATGTGATGAACAAAAGATTATAATTAATGCAATTTTGTTTAATTAAGGAGACCATAAAAATAAACAAAATGTCAGATACCTAACATCATTCATGAAAATAAATTTAAAACAAATTCCAATAGAAATATTTTTAAAAATTATTAATCTATTAGAAGAAACTATAATGATCATTTTATGAACTTTTTGGTGGAAAGATCTGTTAAACAATATGCACATCACAATTATTATTTGCTAATATTATCTTTTAAAACCCCTGTATGACAGAAAAACATTAACAGAGTTAAAAGACAAACACCAGATACCCAAAATTTGCAAAAGAATATATTAGACAAATCAGTAAGAAAAATATAAATGACTGCACAAAAAGGGAGAAATAATCTGAAGAGATAATTTATGAGTGTGAACAATATTGAAATGAGTTATTTTTCAACTTTCAGATAAAAAAATTATGTTATAAAATCAACATTGACAGGAAGTGTTATATATTTCTAGTAGGTATGCAATTTGGTACAGTCACTTTGGAAATTATGGTCATACCCTATAAATAATCACCTTCATTTTTTGGAACCTATCCTAGATAGTGTAATTAAAAATTGTTTGTAGTAGCAAAAAAAAAAAAAAAAAAAGGTAAATCTATATGTGCTAATATGAAAACATCCCAGGCACATACCTCTAATATAGAAGCAAGATGTTGTATTATATGATATAGTACAAATATAGTATATATACATATGTATAAATGTATATGCATGTATTTATACATGTACACATATATGTGCATATGTGTTTATATATCTGCATATATATCTACTTACATGCACATATATATACATGTATATAATAGAACTTTTTCTTTAAATTTCTCAATTCCTTTTTTGTTCCCACTGCCCCAGATAACTCATAAATCCTCAGCTTTGCATCTATTCTACAATAATGTATGACTTTAGGCTTTAAAACATTTAATTAAAATTGGATTATACTATATAAATTTTATACAATAAAACTCTGTCACTCAAAAAATAAACCAAAATAATTTTCGTCAATATTTTACACACGCACGTACCATACATACAGATAAGTGCACACATCTTAATATATACTTGGCATTTTTTAACAAATGCTTATACCTGACCAAATGAAAATATACAATATTGCTAGTTCAATGGCTTGCTCAGAATATATAAAGCTGGTGAGAAGCAGAGCAAAGAATCAAACATCAGACTTCAAATACCAACTTTATTCTCTTTCGGATTATTTGGTAGCTTAATAAAAGAAAAATTGATAATAATCTGGGATCAGAATGACCAAGCCTATTTGCAAACAAAAGTACCACATTATCAAAACCTTTTCCCCATCGTTTCAACATAATAAAAATATCTGCTTATTGATATCTTTATGTGATTAATGTTTTTGCTCCCTTCATTGTGATCAAACTGAAATTAAAATAATCAATCAAGGTTAGGAGTTTATAAACTTTGGGATTTAGTAGAATGAGGAAATGCCCTTCTTCACTTTATCTCTTTCCCCTTTGCAAATGTATTTTTCAGTTTGTAGATCTGAAATTTCATGGTCTATTTCACTCAGTGTTGCTGTTTGTGATTCCACAGTGTTTGGTAACATCACTGTACATTCCAGGCACATCCACATGACCTAGTTAATGAAGGACCTGAATGCTCTGAGCAGATTTATGCTGATGATATGCTGTGTTCAGGCCAGAGCGCAGGATGAGGCCCAAGAAGGGCTCATTTTCCCTCTTGGCTGCTGATTTACTATATAAACTTGAACATTATATTTAGCCTCTTAAACCTTAACCCCTCCAGTGCAAAGCAAGTATATTTGATTGTGAAGTACTTAGGCAACTTTGTCAGAAAAAGCACTGTGAATATACATATTTAGTATTTTTGAGGTCTATGAGATATTTAATGGGAACTGCTTTGTTATTCAACAAAAATTATTTCCATAGAAATGGGTCAAGCAATACTGACCTCATTAATATATAGAAAGCCCACTGAAAAAAATTAGAAACAAATAGTCTCCTCTTAATGATTATTATCAACATTAATTTTAACCTATTATTCATAGGCCATCCATTTTATATTACCAGTTTTTTATCTAGCATCCATCTAGATGATTGTTTACCTCTAATGTTGAGCACAAGGTAAAAAAAGATACCATTAGAATATCAGTTGAATTAAACCGTCTTAACAAATGCATCAAATGAATTCTTTACATTTAGTTGCTAATATTAATAAATTAACCATTGGGAAGTCAGTCTATTGCCAGCAATCAACTGTCCATCTTGTATACCTGGCCATAGTCAAAATTATATCCTCCTGTCTAAATAGATTGCCTTAGCAAAAAACACCAAATATTCCATGAATGTAGTCCTCCTTTAGTTATCTCAGCTAATAATGACTGACAATAACAAGTAACACAACTGACTGGAATGATTTTGTCTTTATTCAATAAAAAGTTAACAGTAGTTTAGTTAATTTGTACTTTTTTTTAGAGAATTAAAGATGTCAGTGGAAAATCTAAAGAGTTTGTCATAGAGACTTTTATCACTATGACCTGAGTTAAAAAGTAAATTTCCCTCTTCCCCTTCACATAAATAGAATGATAGAAAAAATTTTATTTTATAAAGTAAATAAGCAGAATCAAAACTAAGTGCCAGAATTTAAGAGCTAACTCATAGGAGTGAGAAGATTAACCAGGTACATAGACTTTGAGTTAGTGGTTCTAATGACCACATGGAATAGCTGAACATTGGGCTATAGGGCTTATGATCAGAAAAGCATCTGGAACTGTCAATACAGGAGTCCAAGAATAGTTGTCACATCCATGAATAAGGGCTTGGAGACCTCAGCTTCTCAGTCCAAGGACCTGGCACAAAGCTGAGCCGCTTAGCTGGTGGCAACAGAAATGACATTTCATGCAGAATGCAATGTTTGAGCTACACATCTTGCTTAAAATGTCGGAAATACTGAAACCTAAAGCAAAGAAATTACTATAAAACCCATGGAACAACAGAATAATAGGGCCATTGAAAGAGACTTTAAGATAAATTTTTCAAACTGTTCAAAAGATTAGAAAAGAATACATTTAATGAGGCAAAATGACAGATTTGAAGCATAGTAAAATGGAAGCTTAGAAATGCAAAACATAAAAATTGAAATAAAAATAAATAAGTCAGTTATTTATTGAACTGAAAAATAGATATGAGTACATTATCCAGAAAGCAACATAGAGAAATTTCTTTTATTTTTTCTATTGTTGAAAATACAAAAGAGTAGTTATGAGGTATGAAGAACAGAATGGGAATTGCCAAGTTATATATAATAATGTTTTGAAAGACAATATAACAATATAATGTTCAAAAAATTAACCATGGACAAATTTGAAGACAGATCGAATCCTTAGAGGAAGATGCCAAGATTAAACAGAAAAAAAGTCACATGCAATGAATACCTAACTTAAAAAATAGAACAGAATAAAACAAAATAAATGAACAGAAAACAGAAAACCTTCTTTAAAAAAATGCTGGAGTAATAAGACAAAGGAATGACTATAAGAAGTATGGCATATTTCTCATGAAAAATAATAAATGACAGAAAATGATATAGTTATTATTATCTTCAAAATGCTTAATTACAATTCTATATCCAACTAAATTATTATTGATAAGTGAGTGTGAAGGTAAAATAAAGATTGTTTTTAAGCAAACGAGAATGAAATCTTTTTTGCTGACAATGACAAGAACTCAAGAATGTACTACAGCAAGAAAAAAAGTGAGCTCAAAGGAAAAGTGAACAGTTAAGATATCTATATATGTATCCTTGCTTATATATACATCCTTATATATATATATACATGTTCCCTTAAAGTTCCATCAATTCATCTATTTTTAGTGAAATTTAAAGTATTTTTTAAAATTTGTATACTCTATAGTTTATAATTTTTACTCTGAATGCATATTACTTTGTAATAAGAAAAATAGTGAAAATTCTTTTAAAAAACTTTAAAAAGACTTTATCACTGGTAATTCTCAGCCTCTGCCCATGGGCCCAACACCTTGGAAATTTTAATGGTTCTCTGAGAAGTCTCGATCTAGAACCACTGGCACCACTTAGGTGGTAGAATAAAAATCGTCATGTGGATGAATTTCAAAATATCTATCATAAATGTAAGAAGAGCACTAACTATCATAGAGAAGTTACTGTAATGTAAAAAGGATAGAGGTAGCTCTGTAGGTAAAGTTAAACTACTTGGATAAAGTATACACTTGAGAGACTTCACAGGAGACAAAGTAAATACATAAGGAAATGCCCTGTTTATATTCTGGGCTGTTACCATGGTAAGAATTCATAACGGGAGAAGTAATATTTCACAAAATGGTGGGGGGATTGAGGAGTCCCTGGATCACAGCCCATCATGAAGTCAACTAGGCCTTTTAACACATGAGCAAGAGCACTGATTCTTGATACTTTCTGAAGTTTTGGTGGAGGTCCATATCAATGGAGACAACTCTGCACCTCCTTGGATCATGGTTTCAGGTTATCAAAGAACAACACAAGAAAGAACTGTAGACAAACACATTTAGGCACCTTTTCTATCTGCTTTCATGACTACCAAGAGTTAACAATTTTTTCCCCTTGGCTTTAGTTAGAGTTGTAGCCATCCACAGAAGTGACCTTTACTAAATATGGAATATTAGAATGGACATTTATATTTATGCCCTGCTCTCTTTAAGCTTTTGGCAGATAATAATAGAAATCACAAGATATCTGAAGCAAAAAGAGGGAGATGCATTATAAAGATTGTTATAAAAAACAAGGGCAGATCCATAGATAAGAACATACCAAACTGATGCAGTAGTATTGACTGGGGGAAAGCTCTTGGACGTGGGAACAGCAACCACTGAGTCAGTTGCCTGTTGCCCATAACATTCTAGGTCAGTGCAGAGATAGAAAGCAAACTCAACTGACAGGCTGCAAGGAAGGGACTTGAGTCCTTTGGCTGTGTTTCTTTATTCTGCTAGCTCAATACCCATGTTGGGGTGAGCACTGGTCTCTCCTCTAGTGTGACCACAAAATGGGTAGGTCCAAGCCTTTTTTGTTGCAGCCATACAATATGGCAATCTAGCAGCTGGGTGTTCACAAGAGTGGTGATGATTGGAAGGCACCAGCCCACCCCCTTTGCTAGTGTGGTCAGGGGCTAGGTCCAAGCCTTGTTTTGGATCAAGGTTAATTGCTTTAAGCACTAGGCCATAGTGAGTTTCCATGGAGGTCTGTCAGAGTCCAACTCCTTATCTGCATCCAGCCTGCAAGGAATCAGTCAAGATAACCCTTACCTCTCAAAGGTATAATATGCTGTGAACCCTAACACAGAGGTTAAGGGCGCCGACCCACCACACGGATGAAAATCCAAGTATGTAACTTTCGATTCCCCAAAAGCTTAACTACAGTCAGCCCTGTATATCCCCAGTTTTCACATCCATAGATTTAAGCAACTGTTGTTCAAAAATAATTATTGATCTACAGTTGGGAATCCATGGATGTGGAGGGCCAACTCTACTAATAGTCTACTGTTGTCTGGACACTTTACCGATAACACAAGCAGTCAATCAACATGCCATTTGTATGTTATATGCATTATATACTGTATTCTTACAATAAAGCTAGAGAAAAAAAATTACTAAAATAATCATAAGGAAAATACATTTACTGTATTTATTGGGAAAAAAATCTATGTATAAATAGTCCTGTCCAGTTTAAACCCATGTTGGTTAGGGTCAACTATATATATCACAGAGACAATGATTAGAGAAAATAGCCAGACATGGCAATGATTCAAAGCTTAGAACAGAAAAGCTGCTGGAAAACAAGGCAGCTATGTTCTCCCTCCCTTTTTTCTTCCCTCCCTCCTTCTCTCTCTTCTACTTCCTTATGTATATCTGTCTCTTCTCACTCTGAGGACCAACTTCCTTTTTTCTCCCTACACATGGTAGATGACAACATCACCTGCATTTGAAATCATATGTTCTTAGTTTTAGCAACAACTTCAGTCCAAGTCTAAATTTCTTAGAGAAAAAATATCATTGACTTTGTTTGAATCGACTGTTCATCCCTGTTCAATAAATTATGGCCCAGGGAGGTAGGCTAGCATACTACAAGCACGTCTTCCAGGAGTGGAAAAGGGCATGATGTTCAGAGAAAGAACGTGGCTGCAATTGAAGAGATACTACTATATGTCTTAGCTCTATGAATTTTAATAAGTTTCGATCCGAGCCAGAGACATGCGCATCATTTCTACTCCTATTTTATCCTTTTCCCCTCCATATAAACAGTCATTAAACCCTGTCAATTCTGCATCTTTCACATTTTCAATTTTGTGTAGTTTAAGAAAAATCAAACAATCATTAAGAGAATCAACTATAGAAGACCTTTGCTTACGCAGGGTGTATCTTCTCATCCTCCTCTGCAGGCCAGTGCTCCTCACACACACACACAAAAAAAAACACCATGGAAGCAAAGCTGTGATATCTGATTCACTGTTGGAGAAGCTTGCGATTTTTTTCTTAAAAAATTTTTATTTTGTTTAGCCACAGAACTCCCTGTTCTAGATTTTTGTGGCACTCCATCACACAGTGCATAGAAGCATGATATAATAAATATCATTAAAAACTAAATTAGTCTTAACTTTAAGAACTTTCTTTGTGACTCAGAAAATTCACATGTCCTCTTTGGGCCAGCTTCTTCATTTAAATCCAAACTCCTTTCTACCATTTCAAAAAAGCAAGCTTTGTAATGTGACTTCTCTGTTAAATAATTCTTATCCATAACTTGGGGGCAGTTATGACTTCGGTTGAAAATCAAACAAAAAATCAGAAAATCAAATAAATTAGCTCATGGAATTTTGGAAGGGTTTAACAATCAAAACTGATTCCAGGTTTCATATCATACAGCTTCCACCACAGAGAGGAACTGATCCTGTTCTAAATCAAATGCTCTTGAGTTAGGGGTCTCCTCTGAGCCAATAGAAGGCAATGTAGCTGAAGGAGAGCCTGTAAAAACTTTGCAGGTTTTGAAACAGTTATGAGGATCACGGGGTCAATTCCAGAGAGATGGGGAATGTACTCTAGGGCAGACAACTTACCTAGAGGTGCCTGTAGGCTATACTGTGTTCTTCAATGTGTGTTTATGTGCTTGGTTTAGGTTCCAATCATAAGGTCCACAAAGAAAAAAACCACGTCTACCTAACCCACAGTTCAGGCCTAGAGAAGGGGATAAAGAACTATAAGTTATTACTTAGAATCTGTGTTTTCATCATCTTTCAAAAATATTACACATTTGACACTTACAATACTATGAGGAAGATATTATAACTTCCTCTCTTTAAATGAGGAATCTGAAAAATATAAAAGCACAATATAGTCAAATAACTTAGAATTTGTATCCAAGCTGGTCTCATTTCAAAGCCTATTCTCTTTTGACTGTATTATACTTCTTATCAGATTCCAAAAGTTCCTAGACACTCAAAAGCATTTTTTTTGATGTTATTGAAGACAATATTGACATTTTTTTTCCTTTGTGTTCCTAAGGCATAAAATAAAACATAATTTGCATAAGCAGTGGTGGTCGAGTCACCCAGACAGCCATATGTGGTAGTGTGCTACTCCAGCAGATAGCTAGGACAGACTTTTATGCCTATGTGGATGAGGTCTTTAAAGGTCCATATTATAGAATTTACAGAGAAAGAGCTCAATAAATATTTGTTAACTGACTACTGAGTAACCTATCAATAGGTACCCCTGTCTGTTCAATAGTCATGTACTTGACACTTCACAGACAGTCCCAAGAATAGCAAAGGGACATTGGCCTATCTGAAATTTGTTCAAGCCTTTTTGAGCTAAAGAGACCTTAATGAAATATTCCACTTTAGCAATGTTAATACTTTTCATGTTAAGGCACTATGAAAAAATAAAGTTCAGTGATGATAAATAACTCATGAAAACTATAATGGAACTAAAAATATTTTGGGGTTTTTAAAACCTATCTATTAATAGATGATGATATTGTTTATTAAATAACAGGTAAATTTACTTCTGTACTTACACATTATTTCTGATACATAGTTTTAAAAAATCAATCAATACAGACAATCCAATCAATAAAATTTGAACAATGAGTAAGAGATTCATAATATTTCATGACAATGCTATCTTAGAATGTTTCACTTTGAAAATGATTGACACTGTATAGAGTAGTTTTTTCCAATAGGCATCTACATATTCAAGTTAACCACAATTCTTTTGCTTATAATGCTGCTGCTACAAGATGGAAATATGACTAAACTGTTTTCCACTCAACAACTTCATTCGACATTTATTAAGTGACTTATATGGTACTGAGCACTGAAGGTCACAAATACCGTGCTTTAACTCTGTGATTTTATGGGGCTTTTTTTATTCAATAAATACATTTTTCCTATAATATTGAGATCCAGGTGACTACTAAAATATATTTTAATTGAAGTTTAACATTTACCCTTTTTTAGTATTCAATTATACAAGTTTTGACAATCATATGCAGTCCTATAGAACTATCACCATAATCAAGATACTAAACATTTCCATTAATCAAAAATGACTTTGTGTCCCTACCCTAGTCCCTGGAAACCAGCTACTAGTTTTTTCTTTCTATTCCGCAATGTAATAGAAATGGAATCACACAGTATGTAACCCTTTGAGTCAGGCTAATTTAACTTGATATAAAGCTTTTGAGATTCTTCTATATTGTTACGTGCATCAGTAATTCATTTCTTTTATTGCTAAGTAGTATCCCATTGTACTTATCTCTTTATTAGTTGATAAACATTTGGATTGTTTTCAGTTTGGGATAATTATAAATTAAGCTTCTATGAATATTTGCGAACAAGTTGAGCAAATACCTAGAAGTGGGATTGCTGAGTCTCATGTAAGTTTATATTTAACTTTATAAAAAAAACTGCAATACTGATTTTCAAAGTTGTTGTGCCATTTTGCATTTTCATACCAATGTATGAGCGTTTAAGTTGCTCCATAACCTCACTGGATTTTTTTTAAAGTCATTCTAAGGTTATCTAAGTTCTAAATGGTATTTCATTATGGTTTTAATTTCTTTTTCTTAATGTATAATGATATTGAGATCCTTTCCATATGATTGTTTGCCATTTCTATATCTTCTTTGGTGAAGGTTTTGCAAATAGGTTTGTAATAGATTCTGAATTAATTTTTGTATATGATGTGAGTTGTAGATTGACTTAATTTTTTATATACATGTTCCAGTGTCAGCTGTTAAAAAGATTATTCTTTCTGCATTGATTTACATTTATACCTTTATGAAGATCAATTGTCATAGATGTGTGGATCTATTTCTAGAGTTTTTACTACTTTCCATTAATATATGTGTTTTTCCAAAGTTGGCAAAAGCACCAACTCTGTCCTGATTACAATTACTTTATTGCAAGGCTGGAAATCAATAGTGTGAATTTCTCAATTTTGTTCTTTTAAAAAATTTTTATTTAGCTATTCTAGATTCTTTTTTAAATGTGAATTTTAGAACCAGTTTGTTGATTTCTATTAAAAATCCTGCTGAGATTTTTATTGAGATTGCACAGAATCTATAGATCAGTTTGGATAGAATTGATATCTTACCAATATTGAGTCTTCCAAGCCACAGACACTGTATATTTCTCCATTTACCTAGGTCTTAAACTTCCTTCATCACTGCTTTGTAGTTGTTAACATACAGGTCTTACCCATGTAAATATTTGTGTTTAGATTTCCATTTCTGTGAAGGTAGATAGATCCACTTTCTCCTGTTTTATCTCATTAAGTACAACTAAAAAACTTGGACATAATGCATAGATAAACATAGGAGGGCTCTGAAAGGTAGAGAGAAGAATGCAGATAAACTAGGGAACTTGGGACCCATGGAACAACATAGTGGTGAGTTGCTTGGGTTTTCTTTTTGCCTGGTATATCCAAGACTTACAGCTGAAGAAGCCAGTGAACCAGAAACACTAATGGACACAAACAACAACAACAACAACAACAGCCCAAATAAGCCTGTTATCTTCAGCAAAAGGACCAGGAAAAAGGTGGCATAGCAAGACAGATAATAACTGCTGTACTCCAGTCAAACACCACTGGAAGGAGGTGTGTCTATAACCCATAGACAATCAAGAAAAAGAAAACAAACAAACAAACAAACAAACAAAACAAAGAGAACAGAGAGCAAATATCAAAATAAAAAACTTGAATATAACAATAATTATATTAAGTATAATATACTAATTAAAAGACAAAAATTGGCAAAGCAAATTAAAAAACATAAGCCTGAATGCATAAAAGTATTTAAAATATAATGATATAGGCAAGTTGAATGTAAAAGTATGAAAAAAGATATATCATGCAACTATAACCAAAGGGAAGTAGAGGTGCTATAACACTAGGTAAAGTAGACTTATTAAAGACTGAGGGACATTTTGTAATTACGAAAGTTTCAATCTATTAAGAAGACCAAGTCATACTAAATTTGTAAGCATCAAACAGCAGAGCTGCAAAATATGAAAAATTGATAGAATTGAAGAGGGAAATAGACAAACCTGGTTATAGGCAGGAACTTTAGCAACCTTATCACAATAATTTATATAAGTAGACAGAAAATCAGCAAGTATATTGAATGCAATACTGCTATTAATCAATAGAATCTAATTGTTATTTGTAGAACTCTCTATAATAGCAGAAGATACATTCTTTTCAAGCACCTACAGACATATAACAAGATAGACAATATCTTGGGCCACAAAACATAATTCAATAATTACAAAAGAATTAAAATCATAGAGTGTATTCTCTAACCTCAATGGAATCAAATTAGATACTAATAATAGAAAGACTATATAAAAATCTCAAAACACTTGGAACCTAATGAACACAACTCTAAATACTCCATGGGTTGAAGAGAAAGTTTCAGAAGTAAAAAATATGTATAATTCCATATTAAAGACAAAACAAAATATTAAAATTTGTGGAACAACTAAAGCAATGTTAAAAAGTAAATTAACAACACTTAATTAACACTAGAAAAGAAGAAATTCTCACCTCAAGATATAGAAAAATAAGAGCAAAATGAATGTAAAAAAAGCAGGAGAAAGGAAACAATAAAGAGCAAAAATAAATGAAAGTGAGAGGGGGGATGTAGATAGGGATAAAGGGGGTCAAATATTTGGTGATGGAAGACAATTTAACTTTGTATGGTGAGCACACAATGTGATATACATATGATGTATTATTGAATTGTACACTTGAAACTTATTTGATTTTATTAATCAATGTCACCCCAATAATTTTAATAAAATAAAATAAGTGAATAAAAATAATAGAGAAAAATCAAAACAAAAATCTGCTTCTTTATAAAGATCAATAAAATTGGCAAACCTCTTGCAAGATCAACAAGGAAAAAAGAGAAAAGATACAAACTATCCACATCAGAAATAAGGCAGAGGATAACAACACAGACCTTGCAGACATCCAAATGATATTAAGGAAATACACAAACAACTCTATTCACATAAATTTGACAACTCAGATGAAATGAATGCATTTATTTAAAAGGACAAAAATACATAGTTAAAAAATATATACTTTGAATAACCTTATAACTATTAAGAAAATTTAATTAATAATTTAGAAACTCCTAACTACATCTGCAGACTGAAAGCATTTCATTGAAGAATTCTACCAAACATTTAAAGAAGAATTAGCATCAATTCTACACAACCTCTTCAAGCAAATAGAAGAAGAGGCAACACTTCCCTATTCATTTTATGACTCTAGCATTACCCTGGTACTAAAATATGACAAGAACAGAACAAAAAAAGGAAACTACAGACCAATAATTCTCATCAATAAAGATGTAAATAATCTTAACAAAATATATTAACAAGTGGAATTCTGCAATATATAAAAAGAATTACAGGCAATAACCAAGTTGGATTTGTTCCAGAGATGCAAGGCATGTTTGATATTTGGAAATAAAGCAATTCAACCCATCATAGTCACAGGCTAAAGAAAAAAAAAATCAAATGATCAACTCAATTAATGCAAACACACACACACAGAGCATCTAAAAAATTTAACATATGTTCATGATAAAATCTCTCAAAAAAGACTTGTAGCTGAAACACACTTAGAGGTGAAAGATTGAAAGCTTTTCCCCTAAGATCAAAGACACAGAAAAGATGTCCCTCACTACCACTTTTGACATAGTTCTCAAAATTCTAGCCAGCACAATGAAAAATGGAGTAAAGAATAATAATTGAAAAGGAAGAAGAAATAAAACAATTTCTATGCACAAATGACATGATTGTCTATGTAGATATTAAAAATAATGTTTGCAGAGATTTTAATTTTATTGGAAGGGTTTATTAACTTAACTAAGTGAAATGAGAACATAACATTTTTTGTTATGCATACACATGTGTGATTTTACCTTTGTTAAAAATATATTAAACACTAAGAAATGCATATGTCAAAAAACAGGTTGTAATTGCTTTGTAGTGAAGGGATCATCAGTAAATATTTTTTTCTACTTATTGGCATTTTCTGGTACTTTCTAATATTATTTTACAACTAGGAATAAATATTATTAAAATGCATGAATATTCTGGTTGTTGTTTTCTGTTTTCCTTTCCTAAATATTTTTTTTTTTGTAAGCTCATTAAATCATAGATATCTTTATCATAGTAGTGCTCAGTAGTAGAAAGATAAGACCAACTTAGAAATAGCATCTAGTCATCTAGAAGCATTTAATACAACAAATCTGTTCTGGCTATCAGTTATTTTAATATATCCCTTGGAAATAAAAATAAGATATGGAAACTGCTCTTAAGGAGTTCACTGTATATTAGGGAAATAAATTCTCTGTTAAAAGCCAGACTGTAATTTAGTTTTAGAGTAATAAAGGTTTAAACAAAGTGCTAAGGAAATTTGCAGAGAGAGACATAAATTCAAACTGCAAAGATTAGAGATTTCAAAAAGGAGAGGCTGTGAAAGCTACATTTTTATACACAATCAGTATTTGGTAGATGAAGATCTGGTGGTAACAATGAGGATGCAGATGATATCCCACAGTAAGTGCTGATGGTGGTCTATGTACTATTTGTTTGTTTCAGACATATATTATCTCATTTAATCTTCACAATGGCTTTAGTAGAAACTATTATTATTTCAGTTTTACATATGAGGAAAATGAAATTTATGAACACTGTGCCAATTGTTCTAGGTTACATAGCTTGTATACACATGAGCAAAGAGTCAGATCAAATCTAAGTGATTCTATCATTGATAACTTAATCATTATACAATGGCCAAGAGTGCAAATGTATGGAAGAAATCACTACTTATCTACGGATCAGTTAGATCCATATGTAGAACCCCATAGACTAGAACAACCCATGAAAACCCAGGTGTGGTCATTTCACTTGTGAAATCTTGTATCCTTGCATGCAAACATTTGAAGTACAGAGATGTGAGATATAGTATACAATGGGGATTTAATATTATAAGCTAAACATTTCTAAGTGGTTCTACTATGTGTGTTCACAAATTCTACTGCTTCCCTCCACCAAGTTAAGATGCTCCATTTAAATGTTCTGAGATTTCACGGGTATTCAGAAATCACATTAAGCATTTACTAGTTGATACTAACCCAGAGTGCTTAGTTCTGTGTTTTCTCCAAATTGAGTGATCAATCAATACTGAAAGATGTTGAATACTTCAACATAATCAATAATTTGCTCATAATGGGACTGATAATTAGATACCAATTTCAAGGGCTTTACCTCCAGGGTGTTAAATATTTAAACAAACTGGTCAATTTGATATGCCTTTTTTTTTTTTTACCACGAAATCCAGATCTTCACTATATGTTCAATCAGTCACACAAGGTATCAGTTTTATAGAGAAATGCTAGAACAGAGCTAAACCACTCTTAAGACAGAATCTTCACTTAATTCTCTTTACTGTCAGTATATCTCCAAAACTGATGTGTGAAATTCTTGAGGGAAGCCTAAGACTATGTTATGCCCTGTGCACTTGCTGCCTATAGGAAAATGGGGCTCTTTGCTCCCTTTCAACTTTTACGTAGTCTCGTTTTTGCTTCCCTGTAAGATTTATTCTAGCATACTTTCATTTGATTTTTAGGAAGAAAAAATGACTCAGTAACTTTCTGAACTTCTAGTCCAGTAAGAAATGGTTCACCTTTCCATCACTCCTCTCTATGTGAATTATGTCTTTTTTTCTGGAGAGAGATGATGAGTCACCAATATTAGACACAGTTATTCCCAACTGCGGTCTTATTATAAATAGGTTAGTGGCTGTGTTAAATTGGCAAGATTTTAAAAATATTTGCCAAAAAAAGAGTAAACAGAAACAAGCAGGGCTTAGACAATGTAAAATGTCGGAAAACACAAAAGGCCTTTTTCCCCCTGTCCTGCCATTGGGGCAGGCTTTCACAGTCAGCCATGCTTCTCTGCTCCCATGAGTCATTTACACGTATTCCATACTTAGGACGAGAGACCAGGTTCTGTCACTAATCAGCTGTGTTGTTAACCCAGTGATTCTCAACCTGCTTTAAGAGTACTGGGAGCTTTTAAAAATATTCAGGCATCCATTCTGGGCCTCTCTGGGCCTCCATTCTGAAGTCATAATGAGTTAAATAAGGAGGCTGGAAAGATATCACACATTCAGTGGGCCAAAAATTCATGTAAACAAGTAGAACTTTTCAAAGCCTCAAAAAAGTATATTTTCTTTCATTTTTCTTTAAATATGCAGCCCTCTTTGAATTTTTTAACATTGGAGAAACATGAGTACATAACAAGTTAATAACACTTTTTAATTCTTATCTTTAGCAAAATTATAAAGCAAGCATTCATCATCAATGGCAACTGACAGTTGCCAGAAAATATTGTGGACTGTAGGATGCTAATTTAAAAATTCAGAAAAATGGCCTATAGTAGACTTTAAGGATAGACCTGGGTTCAAATTCCACCTATATCACTTATTTGTCAATACCTACAAGTAGTAAATGCTCAATAAGTGTAACTAGTATTATTATTCCATTACTTCTTTTCTCTAATAATTTAAGTCCCCTATCTTGACTTTTTCCCTCTAGGATTTTCTTAATACTTACCTAGAATCTAAGCAACTGAAAAGTACAAAGAGCCAGATACGTCTTTACATTTAATATATTCCACACATTATTTTTATGAAAAGAGATGGACAGTAGCAGGGATTTATTCAAACAAGCCTCTTGCAGGGCAGGTATTACTGTTAACAGAGATCTCTCATTACAACCTCTCATTCCTTTGACATCCACAATTTTAAGTAATGTTTATATAATGACTGTTAGCTTCATAAATCCTAATCGATTGAAAATAGTAAATAGTTTTAAGTGTTTTAGCATCAGATATATTTACTATGTTCTAACAGTTTGAGCAACAATTATAATTTTTCTATTGATAAATATTTGGTTAAGTAAGCAGATAGCCCCCAAACCTTATAGATAAATAGAAACTTACACATTTCACTTCTAATACAAAACGTGCAGTTTTTCTATATATGCTTCTCTGAATAAGAAGTCACAGGCACAAAATTTCTTATGCACCAGGTTTCTTTCCTTCCTAAGTCCAATGAGATATTTAAAAATAGATCCAATAAAAATAGATCCAATAAACCACTCTGCAGCTTTCTTCTACTTTCTGCATGAGAGTTTGGAATAGTGTAAAGTCTGAAAATATAGGAGCAATAGTATTTAGAGATTCTGAACCTTAGAATGAAAGGGATAGCCTCAACCAACTGTGGAGCAGGGGACTATATAGTCTCACTCTCCCACTAAACTAAGCACTTAAATTTCTCCCCATCACCACTGCCATTACTGTTGTCAATCTCTTGCCTAGACTCCTTAATCAACCTCTTAACTTACATCCCTGATATTGAAGAGGAATTTTCCACTCAAAAGGCTAACCTTATAATCAGCTTTGTTCTGCTTCTGTAGATATATTTGCTGCATAGGCAGAAGGGCAGGGTGACCTTGAAATTAACTAAAGACTCATCCTGTCTTTAAGCTTGTTCTGTCTAGATAGCAGATGCATTGCCTGAGTTCCTGTCTGAAAATCTTGTGCTCCGTGACTGCCTATAACCCACAGCAACTTCCACACCTATAACCACCTGAGGACGAATTAACCAATCAGCTCATGCCAACTGTCTAAATGTAACTGCACGAATAAGCGCTATAAAAGCAAGGTTGCATCTGAGCTCAGGGCCCAGATCTTCAGAGCACTAGCTCTTCTGGGACCACTGGTGTAATAAACCTAAGTTCTCCAACTCTCTGAGTGGTGCTTGGTTTCTTGCTGGTCTGATTTTTCTGCAACATTTCCACTCTTCCTATTTACTATATTGTAGCCAGAGTAACCTTTCTAAAATAAAACCTCATTTTACTGCCATGCTTTGAAATCCTTCGAGATCCTTTAGATTCTATTAGTTCCTAGCTCCAATCTAGCTTCCCCACCTCAGCTCCTTCCACTTCCCATCTTATACACTGAGCTTCATCCATAACTACAATTTCTATTTTCCTCAAAACCTCTACGATCTCTTATGTTCACTTCTAGACTTTAAAAATCCCATCTTCTCTTAAAGCATTCTTTCCTCTACCCTTTAACTTCATTACTCTTAAAACTACTTCAGGTCCTGGATCACACATATTTCCTTCAGAAAAAAATGGTTTTGCATACCCTTCCCGAAGTACCTGGAATTTGCCTTAGCACTAATCCTGACATAGAATTTATTGCATGCTGTTGCTATTCCCAGCTCATCTTCTCCACTAGATTGTAAGCTACATAGACAGATACTATGTCATCTTATTCCCTTAATTTCCATCCGAAAGCCTGGAACATAGGAATATTTAATACATGTTTGTTGGAAAAACATACAATATTGACTTTCTCAGTGGCCAGGACCATATGAGAATGTGGGATTTGTGTACAATGCTATGTTCTCACTTCGCAGGCTTTTGTTTACATGATATGGAACTTAATATCTAAATTATATTTTTAAAACAATTCCTTTTATGGATAGAGAGTTTGCAGTCTTCCAAGTACTTTCCATGCCATGCATTTCTCATTGAAATTCTGAGAACAAATTAGGGCATAATTTGTTAACAAACAGTAAACAAAATTACAGTTAGCAAAATTAAGGCTCAAAGAGGCCATGTGACTTTAAGGGAATACAAGCTGTGGAGCAAGGCCTGAAACTCAGATCTTTTGTTTCTAAGACCATTTTTTTCTCACAGCAATACATGGAATTTTCCCTGCTTAGTATTTTTGTTTGTTTGTTTGTTTGGGGATACATGCATCTGCACCAGTAGCAGCTCATCTCCCTTCTCAATTATGTCTGGCTTAACTAATATTAAATTGAGTGTTTAGAGAGCACATATCAAATCAGAGCTGAGCAAGGCAATCAAGACTTGTTCTACATAATGACAGGAGGTGAATCTAAAGCTAACCAAAGAAAATCTACAAAGTGGGCAACCACATGCATAAAATTACAAAACAAATCTTGTCCTCCTAAAGAGTCTCTGTGTATCCACAATAATTTTGTAGATGATGAGGTTTTATAAACACATTCTGAAGATATACACTTGTTAAGTGTACCTAAGGCTCATTCATTCATGTATTTGACAAATATTCATGTAAATACTCTTGTGTTTGAACTGGGGTTGTAAACAGATCAATGAGATAATTTTTGCTTTGGGGGAGGTCATATCCTAGTGGGAAGACAGATTATAGATGGCAAGAGCCGCTACAAGGTAAATGAAGAGAGGTGTGGTACAAAGAGGGTGGGGATGTTCTTCAGATGGAAAACTTCTCTGAAGTGGTGACATTTAGGCTGAAACCTGACAGATGAATAGGAATCTGGGTAAGAAAGATGAGAGAAAAAGCATTCCAGATAGATGGAAGGGAAAGCAAAGAGCACTGAAGCAGAAAAGAGAACCTTAGCTTTCACAATGTTCACTCAGGTACTCTGGAAGGGCAGGAAAGACCCGTCCTCCTTCCAGTTTGAAAGCAACATATTTCTGAGGAATAGTGAGTCCAGTGATTATTTCCTGTGATTTATTCCCTGGTTCATTTCCCTGTGTGCCCCCCGATAATATCTTCTGGGAAGGTACTCAGAACTCATCCGCTCTTCCAAATACCTAAATAGTATCCAGCTATATACATAAATTTGAACTATAAAATACACAGTCATGCCGAAAAACTCGCATGCTCCCTGTATGTTTCGGAAATTGAGTTCATCTTCAAAAACCTCAAAGAAATTTGCCATTTAGAGGAGTAAAAGAAAAGGCAAATAATTCTTCTATATTAAAACAACACCAAACTGATCTGTTTAGTTAAATTTTCATATATTGAGCTCCTTTAAAAGTAGTAAAATTATTTGGGAGCACTGACTCACTTATCTTTAATGGCATGCAAGTCAAGAAATCCTGGGAGAGAGTTTTCCTCATAGAAGAGTCCGTTTTCTGGGACATGGGGAAGGAACTGAGAAGTTGACAAATATAACTTCCTTACAGGTAAGTTTGGACAACAAAAAGCTCAGATTTCTTGCATCTCATGTTAAGTTAAAAGGATACTAATATCTCACAGTTTTTAAAGTTTCAGTGCTAATGGTTCACAAGACACCATTGTCTGAATTACTTAAATGAATTTAATTTATAAATAATGAGAAAACAGAGTACAACTAGAAACTACAAGTCTCCGTGTTGTACTTGGTTACAAAAAGATACCATTTAAAAATACTGTTTCCTGAAGAGACCTAGTCAGGTTAGTTTCATTACTATGTACCAGAGCCATTTGTAATGCTTTAGCCTTGCCTGGCTAGGAAGGCCATTCTAATGGTTGTGTATCCAAACTTTTAGGAGAGTCAGTAATCCATCGCCCCCCTACTGAGTTTAATCATATTCACTTCAGGAAACTATTTGCCTTGAGACTGTTCAATTTGTCCTGCTGCTATAATTTATCATTCGAGGCAAATAGTATCCATTTATATACTGCCAAAACCGCCTCCAGGAAAAAATTGTAATAAATATCACATTGTTTCCAAACTTAAATAAAAATTTTCATCATTTAAACATGTCAAGTCTTCATAATATACAAAACAAAGAGGAAAAAGAGAATATAGCAAGACCCTAGATATAAAACATAAATTTGGAAGTACATTTAAGATATTACAGAAGACACTTGTCTATTCACTTCATCCTTACACATCTTGCAAAATAAGTATAGTTATTCCCATCTTATAGGAGAAAAACAGGCTACAGGAGACCCAAGCATAGTGTCAATTTTACACTCTGGAAAGAAGCTTATACTTGTTCCCATAATTTTGAATAGCTTGTAATGTAGAAAGGGAGGAAAATGCTGAAAAGTTACTAAGCAAATATAAAAATCATGTATCAACAAGTACAGAAATAATATTGATGTGAGCAAGAATGCAGATATTCCTAGAATTCCCATCTGCTTCCCCCTGTCTCAGAGTGAGGAACTCTGATAGAGTGTTGGTTCTCCATGAAACCCCAACTATCAATAGGCCCATGAAATTCCTTGGTAAATTTTATTCTTAGGATTGGCAATATTTTTTTCCTCACAGATTCATGCCCACTGGAGACCCTGCTTCCTTATAGGCACAGGGTTTTATTTATTTAATATTATCCAACATCCAACTTAATATTGTAAAAGAGCAACCACTTTATTATTTCTCATGATTCTTTGGGTTGACTGGGTTGAGCTGGATGGTTCTTCTGCTCCATTTCAGCAATGGGCTGTAGTCATCTGGGGGCTTATTTAGCTGGAATGTCAAGTGGACTGGCAGTGGATGCTGGCTTTCAGCTGGGAGTTCACCTGGGGATGTCAACTGGAGTAAAATGGTCTCTTCATGTGACCTGGGCTTCTCGTGGCATGGAAGCTGGGTTCTGAGAGGGATCGTCCTGATAACAAACATTTCAAGAGGAAACTGCTGGCCTTCTCATACCTAGGTTTTAAAGTCCTAGTATGCCACTTCTCCTGCTTTCTGTTGACTAGTCCACATTTAGGGAGAGGAAACAAAGCTCTACTTCTTGATGTGACCACAAACATGAACATACAGAGGGGAAAATTGTTGAATTTCTTTGGAGTGAAGTTCTCATAAGATGACACCACCAATATGTAGAGAAGCTATAAGATGTGATCATTTAAATAAGCCCCCAAACCTTCCCATTAGGGGACACTTGGTAAATCTGATATGCATTCCATGTAAAAGTACCCTTTTGATAGAGCCAACAATTTTTAGAAGCAGGTAAAAATTATGGAAGGCTTTTTGGAGGAGGTAAGATTTTGAATCCAATCTGACTGAGATGATATATATAGATTGAGCAACCTCCGTGAAATACTTGGCTTATGTTTATATAATACAAGCAAACTAGACTGTAATCCATAATAGTGATTTTGCCCAAGTTGATGTTTTAAGCACAGAAAAAGCAACAAATCTGTGTGTCTGAGTTTTATTATAAAGACAAGCTGTAGCAAATCAGACAGACTGCATTTTAAGGTTCTGTTCTAAGGTTGATTCTTATAAAGCCCTAGGAATTAATCCGTATCAAAGCTTTAGTGGTAACAAAATAATGTATTTGTGACAGATGGTGGACCAGATGACTGAATATGCATTATGTTGATTCCTTGCCAAACAACTTTTAAATACACAGCCTTCTGAGTGATTGAAATGACTCATGGATTGATAGAACACATTATATTCACAGCAAAATAAAACTAAGAAAGATGTAGAGATACCAAAAAAGTATCTTCTGTGGAAAAAAAAATTTAAATAATGCAATATAGTATATATCCTTGTAACAACTCCATACAGTTATTTAAAAGTTGCAAACTGAAGCTGCACTGAGCACAGTGTTAGCATTCTGGTAAGATGGGACAAAGCTAGAATATCAAGCAGGTGTGAGGAAACCACGGTCTCAGAAATAGCCAAATATAAAGACAAAGAAGGTGGGGGGAGGAAATGTATAAAATTACCCATGGTGAATACACTTAAGCAGATTCAATCTCAAATCTTCTTAAAAACCAGATACTCTGCACACAGAAAGTGTAAAACATTTTCTAATTCGTTATTTATCATAGTACATTTAGTTGTTTTAAACACCAATACAAATAAAGTCCAGCAAAATAGATTATTATTAGAATTATTACTGTTTTGTTAAAGATTTGGTAGGATTAGAGAAGACAAACGAGACTGGGCAGGAAGAACACTTGACTAGTTTTACGGCTTTCAATGCAATGCAGTAGATTATATATTCATTCAGACATTACATACTAGGGAGAGGCATTTATCTGGGGATCAGTAAGTTATCTGCAGAGAACTCCTACACAGGACAGATCCCTCCAGACCTCCTGGTGAGGTCCATTTGCCTCCACCAGATGACAACACTCCTATCGTTCCTTCTTCACCCAGATCCCTATCCACACGTTCCCTCCTCCCGTATGGGTACCATGAAAGTCGAGAGCAGTCTGTCGCTGTGGCTAAGACATACATTGGCTTGGCTACAGAGAGCCTGTGTATGACTGGGAAGGTTCTAGGGAACAGCATTATTTTAACCCTTCAAGTTTGCCAAGAGTGCTGCTGTCTCTTCACCAATACAAGTTTCATACTCTTAAAAGTAATATGAGTCTCAATGCAAATGAGGGATCAACCCTACATTCAATAATATCAGCAACTCACTATCCTCTCATCTCATGGCTCTGTGCAAACTCCCATTCTAGTTGGTGGGTCTAAAACCCTATTTCATCAGCTCTCTCTTTGCAGTGCTTCAGGCCATTACAGTGGAAAGACAGAGAAATGTTTGTGAGTTTCACAAGAGATAGACACCTGGGCTGCTGCCACATATGCACTACAAACAGGAGCTCAAATCAAGGCCATCATCTCACTGCTGGATTTTACCAGTTTGAATGGCTTTACGACCACATGGCCTTTGAGTTTGCCATTTATGTGAGGGTGGGAGGATCCAGGTTTAACATGAGAAAAACTAATAAAAATCTTCAGTATGAAAGTGCCTTTCTACTCTTTCTGCTGCTAGGCTCAGCAGGGCAAACTGTTTCACAGTTTCTCGTTCCACCCCACTGTGTATAGTCTGCCTGTAAGGAAAGCTGGCAGCTAACTCTAGCATCTAAGTCCTCTGCGAAGGATTCCTCAGGATTGACTCCCCCAGCTCACCATTGGAGGAAACCTGCCTGAGAAAGAAGCATGCAAAGAGAACAGCGGGGAGACCAAAAAAAAAAAAAAAAAAAAAAAAAAGGAAGTGATCCCAAATGCAGTACAAAGTTGAGTAGTCACCACACAGGGTTAGCGTTTGGTTCTGATTTTATTTGGAGACTGGGTGAAATGGAGACTCAAGAACTCTCACTCGTGTCAGCAGGTCTTTGGCTGAGCCTCTAAAAGCTGGCTGACCAGATAACTGCTCCCAAGAAATGCAACATAGGAGGGTAGAATTTGTAGCAAACAAGCTGAAGTTCCAGTCACTTTGCTCCCGCAAGAGAAAATCTTAACCCGTGAACGCAAGAATGACTCACTCTCAGAGGCAGGTAACATCATTACTTCCACTTGGTAGTGAGGAGGACCTGAAAGAGTGAAAGATAATAAAGCTTGTTACTCGCGAAGCCAAAATGAAACTTCAGAGTTTTGGGATCTCTGATTACAGTCTATCTCGATCTCAGAGAGGATTCCCCCCACCCTTCCATCTGAAATAACACCCTCTCCACATACCGTATCAAAATCACTTTCTTCATAGCCCCTATAACTATCCAATCTGTCCTTTCTTTCTTTGTTATTTTCTTCTGATAAATGTAAATGTCAAGGGAACAGTGCCCTATTTATCTTTTTCACTGTTTTCTCTTAATTCCTAGAACAGGGTTTGGAACAAAGTCAACATTTAGTAAATATTTTTTGCATTTCCTTTACATTTTTCTCTGCATAAATATTTGCAATTATCTTGTATATAAAATATTTACATTTTTCTATTAAATATTATATATATTTATTCATGTAGCCACACAACCCTTATAATAAAATAACTTTAAATGACTGCTTAGTATTCTTCCTGAGTGCCATGAGTACACTACTATTTCTGGATATATAATTTATTTCCACTATGTGTATTATTATATCGAATTTGTAATAAATAGATAATTTAGCATCTTTTCGCATATGATTTTTACCTTCTTTTCAACTATTTCTTTAGAATAAATAAGATTAATAAATCAATGGATTTAAACATTTTTATGATCCTTGATTTATAGCAACTAATTCCTTTCAGAAAGAGTTGCACCGATTTAACTGACTGAAGATACAATACAAAGTTTTTTTTCCCAAAGCATTCATAACTCAGTAGACGGTTTTCTTTCTTCAGTGTTCATGTCCTCTCAATTATCTCTACCAATTAGGGCAGAGAAACAGCTATTTCATTCCTCCATGTGGTAGGTGACAATGGAGCCATATCAAGTGTTTCCGTTTACCATAGGCTTGGGGCTTGAAGTCATCCTGTGAATTTCATTACCTTTACCCTGAGGGCCAAGAAAGGCTTCTTATAGATTAGTTTGTTCTAGGGGTAGAAAGGCATAATTATCTCAATTTTTCATGCTTATTGAAGTGAACTTAGTTTAAAAAGCTAGTTAGTATTTAGATCCTTCTATTCTTGAATTCCAGTCCAGAATGTATTTTATTCCACGTCATTTAAATTTTATTATAAAGTCATTGGTCCTCAAAATTTCCTATTTCTAAACCATGTCACTCTTGTTTAATTGCCTTCCCTTGGAGCAAAACAGTGATTGCATCAGTAATTTGTAATACTTGGCATTTTGAACAAAGCTACATATTGAATAAACCACAAGTTTCTTCAAGTTCATATAAAATATCTATTTTATTTAATCCACATGTAGCTTATTTTTCAGCATAATAATAAGATACGATTTTGCTTGAATTCCATGAATTTATACTCTTGGTGTCTTTTCGTTGATTTTCTTTTATCATATAATAATATATGTCTAATTTTCTAATTTAATGTTGAGTAAAGGTTAGTCAATGTAAAAATACATCTTTCCAATCTGCCAAAAGCTAAAATCTGAATATTTTATTTTTTATTTTTTTCTGCTAAGTGTGAATCATTTATTAGTCCCTCTTTTAGGTCATGTAGCACTTTTTAGATAGGATTCAGGACCGGACATTAGAGAGTTAGAAAACCGTAGAGGTCTTATCTTTTATACTTAGTTGCTGTTAAAATTATAAGCTTTCAAATGGAAGTATCTTTAACTTCTATAAATATCAGGTTTCAGATATTTACATTGATAAAAGATACTAATACTTTAAAATACTGAGAAAAACTATTAAAACACTGACTTATTACAGCTTGAGCTTCTGCTATTTGTTACATATCAATAACAAGTTCTAATAAAATTTATTTGGGGTATGTTATAGTGCGATAAAAAAAATTTCATCACTATACAGTAACTATGATTATTTGGCTAGAGCTTAGTTTGACAAAGCAAAGTCAGCTAGTAAAAAAGAAATGCTTTTGCTTATTGTAGTTTTTATTGATTTTCAAAATCTTTATTTCTCTTCCTTTCTCCTTTACTCCCACCCATCCCTACTTCCCTTAAACCTTTTTAGAGCTTCATACATTTACTGGATAAATGACTTTTTAGTCATTAAATGACTTTCTACTCATAAGATGACTAAGAAAGAACTCATTGTTTCCACATGAAAAAATATCAATTTAGTTTTCAAAGAGTCTAAATTAACTCTCAGTTCTAAAGAAGCAGCTCACTCTTCCTGAACCATACTTTTGAGTCATGGACATACAGTTCAGACCCCATGAAATCAACAGCTAAATGAGTAAGAATAGATCTGAAAACAATGAATGGGGTTCGGAAAGGGCTGAGAGTAGCTGGACTTTGCAACCATTTTCTTATTTCTCTCTGCTAAAGGTGATTTGACAGATCCAAATGATGGCATTGAGTGTCCAGAGGACCAAACAGGAGAAGAAAATTTTTAAATCATTTTTGTTCTTGGTTTCATGTGAACTTGATGACAGTGTGAATAATAGTGAATAAACAATTTATAAGACCATTAAGCTAGACTAGTCTATATTTTCAGGCAACTACAAAATAAGTTCTATAAAGGTAGTGAAAGGAAATAGTTGTAGTATAATGTGTGCCTATTTTTTTTCAGCTCTCATTCCTAGTTACTGGCACCTCTGAAAACAAATCTGAGAAATAATTTTGTTTTGGCATTAGTTAGGCCCAGCTGTTTTGTATTTACAGAACCATTTACTTCTCCTTCATAGTATTCATCAACACTGCATTCCCCTGATTGTTTGATGACTTACTGCCTCCCTAAACGCTAAGATTTTGGGCAGAGGAGACATGTTTTGTCGTATTCACTGCCATAGCTCCAGTTCTGTAAGCCAGCCATGCATATTTTTGAATGGATAGATAGAAAATTGAATAAGTGAGTAAATACATGGTTAAAAGTTCAGCCCATTTGCAAAGATTTCCATAGAACACATGAAATCTACCGTTATTGTCACACAAATAGGGATGAGGTTACATATACACAAAAACATTTGTCATTTTCAAGCTCATTTGTAGTGTGCTTGGCAAATATATTAACTTTCACCAAATATCCTTAATTAAAACAAATATATTTTCTCAAAAAACTTCTTTCTCTGAATATGTATGTGTGTTTTAACACAGGTACATCTAGAAGACTTTTTATACACAATTTTATAATTCTGTAACAATTTATTTAGGCATTTCAACACTTGGATAAATTTTAGATAAAAACCCTTGCTTTTCTCCTCTTTTTTTTCCCATAATATCATAGAACTCATGCTTTGTTAATTGCAAACAGTTTCTAATCTATATTGATCCTGGATTCATGTTTACTCAGGCTGAAAAAAAAACATGTTTCTACACTGCTGGTTGCAATACAAATTAAGCACCAGCTGGGCATGTGAGTCAGTAGTTAAAGATTATAGCCTTATATCATGGCATTCCAGTTGTAGGATTAATCGTGTACAATAAATACACAATATAAGCTGAAGGTATTCTCTGAGGGGTTTCAAAAATGAGGAAGAAAAGTTGAAACAAAAATAAAATTGAAGGAGTCCATCTTTAGCTGACCACTACGAATATCTTAAGGCTCCTGTTAATAACAGGCTGTTCTTTTTCAGAAGAGCAGTGAAAACACACAGGGTGCGTAATGTCGTTTGTCTGACTGACTCACAGCAGTCTGGAAGGAATGGTGAAAAGACAACATTTGAATGTAGAGGAGCTGATTAGAAATCCGAGATCTGCTATATCTTTGCTTATTTTATGAGTGTGAATAACTATAAAACACATTTGAGCCACTAAATACCTCTGAGCCTAATTTAGTCTATTCATCTGTCAGAGCCTGAGCTCTTCCACTAGCTGGGTGACCTGGAGCAAATTACTTAGCCCTCTGTGACTGTTTCCTTATCTATAATATGGGGATACTTAGACTTTCTGCTTCAGAGTGCTATTGTGAGGACTGAATAAAACAATATTCAGCACTTGAAACAGACTGGATAACATTATAATAAATATTTTCAAATAGCCATGACCGTCATTTCCATTATATATTCTTTATGAACAGCTATACATTCTGTTTTGGCATGTGTTCAAACTACATCAAAACCTGATGGCTTCCTTTACTTATGCAGGCAAAATTTGTGCCAGAGGTGGTACATAATTCCCCCATATTCCTGTTCCATCTTCCCTCAATCTTCGTGCCATGTCTTCAGAACTTTGGACCACTATATTAGTCTGTTAGGACTGCCAAAACAAAGTCCCACAGACTGGGACACAGACTGGGTAACTTCAGGAACAGAAACTTATTTTCTCATAGTTCTATAGTCTAGAAGTCCAAGATCAAGTTGTCAGCAAGGTTGGTTTCTTCTAAGGCCTCTCTCCTAGGCTCGCAGATGTCCCTCTTCTTCCAGTATCACTACATAGTCTTCCCTCTAAGCATGTTTATGCCCTAACCTCCACTTCTTATAAGGATATCAGTCATATTAGATGAGAGTTCACCATAAAGACCTCATTTTAATTTAATTACCTCTTTAAATACCTTATCTCCCAACATAGTTACATTCTGAGTTACTAGGGATTAAGGTTTCAATATATGAATTTGGTAGAACACAGTTCAGCCCATAATCACTAAATTCAGTTCAACTATTAGTCCCTGGTCTCTGTTTCAAGTCAGCTATGAAGTGATGAGTTCTTTCCCTGTTATTTGTCTTCTGGAATGGGGACCTATGTGGGAGGTAAGCTCAATCACTAAGGGGAGCACAGAAACCCAATCCAATGACCTAGAGCTAAGCATGGAAGAAATGAAATAGAGAAATTAAGTTCACTTTGTACCAACCAATAGAAGCTGCATTTCTTCCCTAAACCACCTACCCCTTTAAGGTCAGCTTTCTCCAAACAGGTTTCCAGAGCCCAAGAACCAGGCCTCAGTAGCTGGTATCAGAAGCCTAACAGGGATTTTACATTTTCCAAGCTTTCTGAAAGCAAATTCACCAGTGCACAGATGACAAATTTGGAAACAACCTAAGTGTCCACCAATGGATGAATGGATAAAGAAATTGTGAGATTATACACACACACACACACACACACACAAACACACACACACTAGAATATTAGTCATAAAAAAAAGAATAAAATCTTGCCATTTGCCACAACATAGATGGACCCTCCAGGGCATTATGCTAAGTGCAATAAGTCAGGCAGAGAAGGGCAAATATTGTATGATCTCTCTTATATGTGAAATTAAAAAAAACAAACAAACAAACAAAACAAACCTGAACTCATAGATATAGAGGATAGATTGGTGGTTGCCAAAGGTGGGAGGAAGTGGGCAGGGGCAAGTGAAAGGTGGGAGAAATGGATAAAGAGTTGTTTTAGTTTAAACTGAATTTTTAAAAAATGATAAATCCAACTAATTACACGTGGATGTTAAGGACTAGTCCCTTAGTTCTGGGTGTTTGCCTCAGATTCAGCTGAGTTCAGTTGAGTCCAGCTGAGGTGATTCTCCCACAACTACTCCTTCTTTTGCAGATGTGCTTTGGCCTCAGCCATGTCTTGTTACTGGTACCTCTTCCTTGCTATTGATTTGAGGGTTGTTCCCAACCCCTAGACTACTGGGGTGCTGCTCTTCACTTCCATTGGGAGGATGCTGAAACCCTTAGCAGGGTTTCTTGTGCTTTGCTCTTGGAAGGTGGAAAAGTCATTTCTAAGGTTTTTACCCAGTAATTTCACCCCAGTGGATTTTCATTCTATCTTTTTGAGCTCATCTTTTCCTCATGATGTAGGAGGTCTGAGAACCACTCCCGAAGCAGCTCAGCTATCTCTGCAGAAACTTGTTTAGTTGTAGTTAGTTCAGTATTATGGAGGGACATACATTCTGCAGACATAATTCATCTAAATATCCCTTCTGGGAGGGAGTGAAATACAATGAATGAAAAGTACATAGGCCTTGGGATTCATAGAACTGATTAAATTTCAGTTGTTCCATTTCATTCATTTTTTTGAGTAAGTCATTGGCAAGAGCCTACTATGTGCTCTGCAGCTTGATCTTGCATAACATAAATATTCTGTATTTCAGTTTTTCATCCACAAAAGGAGAACATAATTATTGCCTCTCATAGTTCTTATAAGAATTGAATGGCATAAGAAATGAAAAGGACTTTGTTTATATTGTAGATTCTAAATCAATAATAATAAAAATAATTACTATTTCCAGTTTAATGGAGAGATCAATATATAGACTGATAGTACTCTGTACTGGGCATGTGACCTTATTAGCACTAACCCTTATCCCATTTCAGTGAGGTCTTCTTTTTTCCAGGTTTTCTCAAACATTTCTCATTCATTTACTCAACATACAGATTTTAAATATCATCTGCCCAAGGCACAGAACTAGGCCCAAGGGATACAACAGTGAACAAAAAAAGGCATAGTTCTTGAAAGGAGGGACTTGCAGTGATGTAGGAAAGACAGACATTGAACATGTGATTTCAGATGTGCTATATGCCATGTATATGTATGGAATGTTTTGAGGACCTATATCATTAGGACCTGACTATGAAAGTAACTTAGAAGTCATTGTCAGGTGGCATCTTTGGCTGTCTAATAGAATTAAGAAAACCCTACAGTCTCCGAACTGCATACTAACACTGGTATAAGCTGACGTCTAGCTAAGCTATCAGCACCCCTGCTGTAGATTCAGCTTTTTGGATATTCCCACGACTTGTGTACATTCTATCCAAAGTGACACTGATAAGAAAGGCATGTCTTATCACTCCTGGGAATATGCGTTGTTTTTTCATGGGATTTGGCTTCTACAAAAAAAAAAAAAAAAAATGAGAAAGATCTGACATGGCCTTTGGATATGAGAACATTCTTTCCAGGCCCATTCCTGGCAATATAATTTCATTTCTGCAAAAGCCTCCTAATGGATACCACTTTAACCCAGCCAGAGTGGAGGTGGGAGATTGGAAAACTGGCTGTGGTTTTCAATATGAGCAATCAAAACAAATGAGGATGCATCGAGACTTCTGCTTCCAGTCCTTCCCATGACCCTTATCTAGAGTACCGGTTGGATTTCTTGGCTTGCTTTAGTCTCTCTTTCTCTCCCTTTTTGTTGTTGTTTTAGTACTGTTGAAAAGAACTGAGAAGTCAAATACTTGGTCTTCAGAAATGGGGTTGCAGAGACTGAAGCAATGGAACTATAATGTCCTGATTTCATACTCTCTAGAAAATCCATTGCAAATTTTCACTGACCAGAACAAAGCAATGGACAAGCATTCTGGGGACAGTTTCCTCCAGTCATCTAATTAGGGACCTGGATCTCTCGAAGGAGAAATAGGAAACAATCAGCACCAAGTAACTGTAGGATAGTAGCTGTGAAGTAGGTCCTTGCTTATTAAAGATGATGAGTAGGTAGGAATGAATCCTCATGAGCCAAATGAAAACCGCAAGTAGATAAAGAGGCTTATACACTAACTATAGTTTTTATTTATTGGTTATACAGTTTAAGGTCTTCCTAGTTCTGTAGGCAGCAGAGCTTTTTAGAGGTGCCAAAGAAGGTTATTTTTGCCCACTATACAAGATACTGTGGATCTCCTTGACAACCAAGTTAGGAAGGAGTTCACAGAATAGCTAAAACCCTGTTTGGTAAAACAAAATATGAACATTTTGGAAATAAAAATCTTGTCTTTTTATTTTAAAATTAATATATTTGAAAATATTTTGTAAGTATATTTAAGAAAATATATTGAAGAATATTTTTAAAATATACATATACAAGAAAAAAAACAATTTGTATGTGTATAGAAACCTCATGCTTTTACAGGCATCTCCCAACTTTTTTTTTTTATGATTCTATAATGTTCCTTTGTATGGAAGTAACAATAACTTAATTAACCAACCTTCTATTGATAGACACTCAATTATAATTTTTTACCATTATAATTAATGCTGCAATAACTACTGCTTCAGTCAACTGTCTTTAGCTGTACCATTGCACAGTTATGATTCTTATGATACCTTTTAAAAAATGGAATTGCTATGTCAAAAATGTACACATTTGGGTTTTAGAAACTGCCAAATTTCCCTGCAGAAGAGGTACTTATTATCCCTCTCACCAAGACATGTTTTAAATAAAAACACAATGATTTCCATTTTGTTTCTTATTTCTTATGCACAAACACAAACCAATCCTTGCTCATTTTTCCCTTGTTTGTTCTCTTATCCTATAACCTCTCAGATTGTTGCTGGAAATTCCTCTCACTTAATTCTCTGTGTGTGGTCTAGTAGAACTGGCCCTTTTTCTCTGCAGATACTTGATTCTTTATCAGAGAGGAATGTCATGCTTCATCTGACCCTGACTTGACAGCTCAGAGGTCTGGCAATAAACTCCTCTTATCTTGCTTATCAGATCTGAAGGTTAGAGGTAAGGCTGCAAATCCAAGTGCTGTTTTGACACTGAAAGCCAAACATTCCCTGTTCATCTGAAAAATCACAAACCCTCATTGTTTCTCCTACTAAATGCATTTCTGGGAACACTTGATTTATTATATCCTTCTTTAGATCCTATATAATGACCTAATACTATGTGATAACACAAAGATTGATTTTGCTTTCTTCTTATAAAAGAAGACAAAACTTCCTTATTTGAAAAAGCATCCAACTGAGAGCTATGAATTATGGTACCTCCCAGCACCAGCCCTCTTTGACCCTGGCACCAATTAGCAGAAAGTAATTCTAATATCATGGCCTTCTGTCTTCCATCCCAGCAATAAACACACAACCATAGGTAACATAGGTTTGGACCTGCACTGTCCAATACTACATGGCCAATAGCCACATGTAGCTATTTGAGCTCAAATTAAATAGTATTCACTAAAATGGAAAATTCAGTCCCTCGGTTGCATTAGCTACATTTCAAGTGTTAATAGGTAAATGTAAAACATTTTCATGTCAAAAAAAATTCTATTAGACACCTTTCATCTAAAGATTTATTTTGGTAATCTTCAGAAAAAGCTTGGGGATAAATTTAGAAATAAATTTTTCAATTTACTTCTTTCTTCAGGTTCAGGTGTTTTTTTACCTGTATTTTTTTTCTTCTTCCACCAAGCTCAAGGATTTCTTCTTTTGAAGCACTCTATCCTTTTAATTCCAACATTAAATCTGAAATTCATGCACTGGTAGAAAAGAAATATTTACAGATCACCTGCAGTGAAGAAATTTGATTGTAACAATGTACTGGAATAAAATGAGGAGAAAAAAGTCACCTCATTAGTGGGATATCCATCCTAGGCCTGTTTTCCTAACACTGGATCCCATCTCTGTTATTTTCCACATCCTTACATTGAGCCACCAGCCCTAGAAGAAGCCTCTGGACAAGGCTACCTCCTGGCCTCAGTTAAGTCACTCATTCAATACGTATTTATTGAGCACTTACTATATGCCCAGCTCTGTCCTCAACACTGAAGATACAGTAGTGCTTCCAATGAACAAATGTATCTGCCTTTATGGGGCTATACATTTTAGTAAACTAGTGAGCACTATAAACTATATTTTTATGGTTTTCTTAAATAGAGCATACTCTTTGGGACTTATAATTTATAATTTGTTTTCACTTTAAATTCTCAAATATTCTCCATTTCACACTCGCTCAGCTTGCATAACTGTGCATCTTCCATTCATAAAAATCCCTTTGCTCTCATTTAATACTTGCCTCAACATGCTACTTTCAACACAGAACTATCCTTAACTCAGTTAAGAGAATCAGATTATCACTCCCAGACAACAATGAAGAAATTAACCTTTCCAGAAAATTTACATTAAATTAAATATAAATGTATTCCAAACAATTCATAACAACCGGAATATTTTTATCCAGTCCATCTTACTAGAAACGTGATGTACATCTGCCAAATGCTTTATAGGCAAGCTTCTGGAAAATACCTTCAATAGCTTATATGCTCTAAGTATATATGACATTGCTTACTGTATAGACTTTAATTAACCAAAGTAGATGGAAACATGATGTTATGGGAAAATGGATTTCATATGCTATTTTTAGAATTTACTCAAAGAAAATTCTTGTGGACACAACTTTTTTTTTCCTATGTATAAGTGTAAGTGGACTTATTTCAGATGCTAAGATGATTCTGGATCTGGCTGGTTGATGGGGTCAGAGGAAGTGGTTTGTGCTCTTTTTTCCCCCCTTCCCAAGGGACATTCAATTTGAAGGGATCAACACTTGTGGGAATTTGTTCAAAAATGACAATGTTAAATAATTCTGAGGACATTAAAGGGAAAGTTTCAAGTGATGCTAAAATGGTTAATAATGCAAAAACATTCCAGATTACTTGAAGCATCCTAATTAATTAAAATTGATGACTAACTGCCAGTTCCCTGACAAGAAATAATATGATTCTTTTATGGATGGCACAAGAGGAAAATGTTAAACCAAATATATCTCCTTTTGTTAAGATATTGAAAAGCCATATTTACATCTGTGCACAAATACATTTATACTTTCTGATTAAATTATTTAATCCTACATCATCATGTTAATATTCAAGGCATTGTAAGAAGTGCTTCAGATAAAATCTCTTTTCTAGATTTATATGTATTGGGAAAATAATCTTAGTGAGGATCTTTATTTCTTTAGGGATTTGAGATTACCTTTTGTTGCTGATATGCGTAGGAAATTGCAAATTGCTAATGAAGATATCTGTGTTACTTAGAGATATTACTATTGTGTTACTATGCAGTGATTCAATATTTTCATTTTGCTAATGCTTTTTAATTTGCACATTACCTTTTTATTCAGCAAATATTTATTGAGTGCCTACTTTTAATCTAGGAAATGAAAACTGTTAGCCTTTTAAAGAAAGAGAGGTAGTGTTGACACTATTCATAATAAAAAAAAATCACTGAATGCTTGTTAGTCTGTATTTGATGCTCTACTGGACATTAAGTTGGGCGAATTTTCAATGGTCTCTACATTTCAGAGTTTATCAAATAGATACAGCAAGTTTTTACTTTGCCTATAGACAAAGTATAATTCACTCTCAATAGAGTGATGAATTCAAAAAGGGTTATATAAAATATGTCTATTTTTATAGATATTTTATGATTGTGAACTTTTTTATACTATCACATTTTATAAACATTATTGTTTATAAACATTAAAGAAAAAATATTAGCTCAAAATCAGAAAGGCACCAAGACCTTGCTTGGGAATGGTATGTACATAATTACCAAGGAGGCAGTAGAAATCTCCCAGTGCTCAAGTTCACGCTCATGTCCTTCCCAATATACTTTGTTCATCCTTTTAAATAACTCATATTGATTTCAAATAAAGTTATTTCTGACATGCTCTTGATAGGCTGAAATAGTTTAGAAGGTGCCAAGGAGAAAGCTAGAGTCACTCTGCTTCGTTACATGAAAGCCTCTATTCATTTTTACTTCAGTCATAATGTGTAGTACTTATGATAAACACAGCTGTGTGTATGTTTGTCAAAGATTATTTATAAAATACAGTTTATCTCTAATCTAACTGAATAAAATATTAATGTATGTCATAATGATGGGACTTTAAATATACACCAAACCTTCCTAAAAAATATGACTGTGGTAGGCATTGGTGAGTACTGCTGAACTTGGTTCTTCAAGACGCAATGACCTTGAGCTTACAGGACCCAAATCCGAGCATGAATAATCATTAATTGAAGAGCTAGTTTGTGTTCCTTATAAATATGACCTCAAATAGCTCAACATCCATTCTTGTCACTGATTACTTTCTTCACATGGGGATAGAGCAATATCAAAATTGAAGCATGAGTTTTAGAACAATTAAAATTAACATTTGAATAACTTTATAAACCTATTTCATGTGTACTCTTTTTACCTTCAGTGTGACTCAGTGAAGGAATCATATTAACAATTCCATTTCTCTCAGAAAGGAAAACTAGAATTTAGAGGGAGTAGTTTAAGATTGCATACTCAGTGGCAATATAAATGAATGAAGTACTTGATATATGCTACGACATGCCTAAACCTTGAAAATGTAATAATGAGTGAAAGAAGACAGTCACGAGATCATTTGTTATATGTTTCTCTATATGGGAAATGTCCACAACAAGCAAATCCAGAGACAGAAAATAAACTAGTAGTTACCAGAGACTAGGGTAGTTGAAAGATAGGGAATGACTACTAATTTGTACAGGGTTTCTTTCTGTTCTACAATTAGATAGTTGTGAGAGTTCCACAATACTAAACATATTAAAAACCACTGAACTCTACACTTTAAATGTGTGAATTTTATGGTCCATTAAATATATCTCATAAAACTGTAATAAAGAATCAAGATGTGGAAAAAGTATTATAAAGATTTAGAGAACCAAAGAAACCAGGAAAAAGTGAGAAAAGTATGATACATGTGAGGCCTTGAAATAGTGTATGGTGTGTGCAACCACGCATCTGAGCATTTGTGATTTACTCACATCCAATTATTTGTTTAAAATGCCTGCCATTTCATTTTCTGAGCCTTAAAAAAACTAGCAGAACTGTTTGCTATTTTGTATTTCACAGATAAGCTATCACTGTGAAAAACATGTCAGAAGGGAGAGTAGTTCATTGAATAGGCTAGATTCTTAGTAAAACAAATACTAAGCTGAGGAATCATAGGTACAAACTCTATGAGCTTGAGTAGAAACCAAAACCTCTGATTTTTCCAGTGCATAAAACTGAAAGAATTAAAGGCAGTAGTATGAAGCACCATTCACTTTTTTCTTTCTCTTTCTTTCCTTTCTTTCTTTCTCTCTGTCTTTCTTTCTCTCTGTCTTTCTTTCTTTCTTTCTTTCTTTCTTTCTTTCTTTCTTTCTTTCTTTCTTTTTCTTTCTTTCTTTCTCTCTTTCTCTCTTTCTCTCTTTCTCTCTTTCTCTCTCTCTCTCTTTCTTTCTCCTTCCTTCCTTCCTTCCTACCTTCCTTCCTTCCTTCCTTCCTTCCTTCCTTCCTTCCTTCCCTCCCTCCTTCCCATTACTGCCTATATCAAATTTGGATCGAAGAATACATAGATCAGACCTCAATCCCCATCTTAAGATACTTATAAATCTGTAAGAGTTTATTAACCATGATTCTGATAAAACTAGAAATATTCAACTCAAAGGGACCTGAGCAAAAAGGAAAAAAGAAAAAATATGACAGGGAACTGGGAAGCACAGATAACTGACTCAAGACAAGTCTTGGTCCAGGAGCTCAAGCAATGTCATCAGAACTCAGGCTTCCTTTTCTCTCTCGTGGTTTCTACTTCTCTTTGATTGCTACCACTCTAAGATTAGCTGGCAAAATAGCTGCCAACAGCTCCATGCTCACATATTTTCAGGTATTTTCTTCCCCTTGAAAATTAATTGGTTCCAGAGAAGTTTCCAGTGAGCCTGAGTCATGGACTTATCCTGCTTTTGAAACTGGTAGTGACAGAGTGTCAAGTCACCATGATTGGCAGTCTCAGCACACTGGGCAAACAAAGACCATAACTACTAATCTCTACATCAAAGAAAAGTTGTGCAACTTATACAAATCAACAAAAAGGTAGAATTTGTTAAATGCTGCACAAATGGTCTAAATAATATATTAGTGGGGTTTAGAGGAGTAAAAAATCTCTTCTGAGTGAAGATGATCAGCATAGCTTCATAAAGAAGTAGGATTTTAATTTGGAACAAAATAAATTCCACATACGGTTTTGTTGGGTGGGAAAGGGGAGGAGATGCTACACAGATGGAATAGCAACACAAAGTCTTGGTGTTAACAGGATATTTCACAGGATGTGTGAAAGGACAGAACAGAGTGCATATAGTCGGGGTAACTGGTATAATCAAAACGGAAATGAGGACTGCTGGGGAGGCAAATAAGAGAGATGGGAGAACCATTCCCACTGCTGCCCTCCTATGTGAGTTTCAATTTTTATTTTATTCTTTTCTCCCAAGCTGGCTCTCTCTCCTTTTTCCAGCCTGCTAAACATAAGCAAAAGAATAATGAATACCTGAGTGCACAAACCAATGGAATTTTCTGCAGGAAGCTAGTTATGTGACTGTCTTTAGCAGCAGTTGAAATTTCTATGAGTGAGGCACATACCTAATCCAAACAGGCAATCTCTGTTCCACAGCAAGTGACCAAAATTGTTCAGTGCTTTTAGATACCAGGAAATTGTCACAGGACATTAATCTAAAGTTATTAAATGCCCATTATAATTTTATGGACTTTTTTTCAGGGAGAAATAAACATTACTGGACTTCTGAATCTCATCTCTGCCTGTGAATTAGATGACTTGCTTTGTTCATTTTAAGGACAATGTCAAAGCTGAGGTTGTTGCTACTTCAGAAGGTTCCCGCCTCCCTATCTCAGTCTATTTCTCCTGCATGTGTATTCCTCTATTAAAAATGATTTTAATCTTTAATCATCCCCACACTAGTTCCCATTTTCTCATTTTTCTCACTTTAACAAGAAAAGGGAGAATTTCTGGATTTAAATCTTAGCTCAGTCATTTAACAGCTTTGGTCTTGGGCAAATTATGTAAGATTTTCATTTCTCTGTTTTCTTTTATTAAAATGAGGTTAATAATAGTACCTGTCTCATAGGGTTGTTACAAATACTGAGTGAGTTGAAATATGTGAAGTCTTTAAAGCAGGTCTGATAATAAGCACAAAAACTTAATTAAAGCTATTATTTAGCATGAACATATTTTCATCTCCTCTGAGTGTCTCACTAAGGCCTCAGTGGCTTGCAGGAACTCAAACTAAACCAGAATGAGATGATCCCTCAATAAGAGGCCTAAGCCAATGGCTCTGCTGCCCCGACCCCACCCTTTCCCATGCTGATGAACATGTAAGGGCTGCCAAGAGCAGTTAGAGGAAAGTCACAGAACCATGAGGATTGGAGTCACAAAAAAATTTAGGTTGCAAACTTTATTGAGGCCTTCTGCACTGCCTTTACATGTTTTTCCTCCTATGTTTTCCATTTCTAAATGTAGCTGTTTCAGCCCTTCATAGGTTTTCTTAAACCCTTATTGCTAGATGATTCAATAGGAAGGCTGAGCACATGCTTACCACACCAGTAGAACTGTAGCACCAGGAAATAGAAAGAAAATCAGAAAATCTGAAGAAATCTGAGCCTATTAGTTTTATCATTTATTATAAGGCTTGTATCATTTTGAGACAAATTATATTTTAGAAAATTGAGATTTCCCCCACCACCCACAATTAAACAGGGAGGGGTGAGAGGAGTACAGGAATAAGGACTGGCTAGCCCTACCAAATATTAAAACATACTACAATGCCTCTTAAGTTAAAATAATGTTGAATTGGTATACAAACAGATAGACAACCACTGGAACAGAATACAAGTCCCAAAAATTGACCTAAATATGTTTGGAAATTTATTATATGATGAAGGTGATGTCTCAAATTAATTTTCAATAAATAGGTTGGAACAAATGGATAGTCATTTAAAAATGATAAAACTGTTTCAATAACTCAGATCATACACAGGAATAAACTCCAAATGAATGAGAGATCTAAATGCAACAAATAAAACCTTAAAAGTACTAGGAAAAAAATCTTTATAAAACTGAATGTGAGCATAGGTATAGTAAAAGGCTTTTTAACTTGTTTAATACTAATCTCTTTAATACTCAAAATCTAGGGGAAAAAGGAAAATATTGATAAATTCTACCACATTGGAATAAAATATTATTGCATAAAACATGATAAAGTCAAAGTGTAGGTGAGGTGAGAGAATATTTGTAATTTATATTAACAATTAGGCCAATCTCTCTGATTCTTAAAGACATCTCAAAATCAAGCGGAAAAGACCACAATCTTCAATGAAAATATGTGAACAGAAAAAATATATTAAAATAAGTATTACATGTACTGAATGTCACTCAAGAGAAACGTGAATTAAAAGTGCACTGACAGGGTCGGGCCTGGTTAGTACTTGGATGGGAGACTACCTAGGAACACCAGGTGCTGTAGGCATAAAAAATAAAAAAATAAGGGATTATAAGATGACAAGTTCCTTGTAATCTGTGAGGTTAAACAAGGGTTGCCTTGCTTAAAAAAAAAAAGTGCACTGAGATATAATTTTTCATGTATCAGATTGCCAAAGTTAATTATACACTCTATTGGTGCTCTCATCACTCCCATAGGTGTTAGGAGTGTAAAGTGCTATAAATGCTCTAGAGAGGAATTTGAAAATATCTAACAAAACAATATATGTTTCTACCATTTGATTCGGCATTTTTACTTCTAGGTAAACCTCCATAAATATAAAACATGTCACAAGATTATTCATTGTGACACTATACATCATAGAAAAATATGAGAAATATACTAATCTTCATCAACAGGAGACTGATTAAATATTTGTGGCACATTCACACAGTTGGGTACTCTGTGGTGGTAAATAAGGATGAGAAATATCTCTATGAATTATGGAATGTTCTCCAAGGTATGTTGTTGATGAATAAAGCATGGTTAAAAAGAAGTTTCATAGTATGCCAACTTTTGTGTAAAACAGGAAAAATAAAAGTATGTGCTGATTTTTGCAAGTGACATGGAAATGGAATGTATGGGATAGGGATAGAAGTATAATTCATCTTATTTAGTTTTGACTTTTGAACAAGGACAATGAGTTACATGATACTATAATGGTAGATAAATCTCATTGTATGTTTTTCTAAACCCAGAGAATGTGAAACATCAAGAATGAACCCTAACGTAAACTATAGTCTTTGGGTGATTATGATGTGTCAGCATAGCTTCTTTGATCATAACAAATGTATCATCTGGTGGGGATGCTGATGTGCATGTGTAGGAGCACGGGTATGTGGGAAATCTTGGTACTTCTCATTCAATTTTACTGATCCTAAAATTGCTGTAAAAAATTTAAGTCTATTTTAAAAATGCACTCTTTTTAATATATAGATCTATGAGTTTTGACAAATTCACAGAGTTATGTAACCACCATTACAATAAAGACACAGTTCTTTTATCTCTCAAAAATTCCCTCATGCTTCTTCTTTTCAGTCAGTCCTTCCTCTGTTCTCAACCTTTGGTAACTACCATAAATTCAGAATTTTTTTAAAGTATGTATCTTCTAGCTCCACTCATCGAAATGGCCTTGTAATAATAAACATACTTAGAGTAAAAATAGGCATACGTAGAGCCCAGATCTTGGTTTCTGTTTATCATTCCTTACTGAAGAAAATCAAGGCCTCTTGGAGAAATGATTGACCTGAGTCAGCTACAAGCTATGACAGTGCTATGTCAGAAAGCAAAGAAGTGCTTAAAAACTAACGAAGTCATGCAGAACAACACAGGAGCCTGTCCGAAGGGACTTCCACTGGAAATAGATGGGATATTTTGAGAATTAAAAGAATAATAAAAATTATTCTTGAGAAAAAAGAATTCATGAATCCAAATTAACATATACACGTACACACAATATTGGTTGAAAAGCTATTTGGGAATAGATTATTAACACCATCTCAAAATATTACCATATAGATGGCTTGTTACTTACACAAGAAAAACATATCTTTAAAATGAAGATATCTAGGACTCACTACCCTAACTAGATGATAAATCTGAGCATCACCAATAGTGAGACTGCCTGGCCTTATATTTCTTTAGTCAATTACTGCCTCAGCACAAAGAAGACACAACATTACATAAATATTTCTTCCAACCACTTTTAACCTGGAATTAATCTTGGGGGGTATGATCAAACAATTTCAAATGTTAAACATTCTGTAAGACAATTGGTCTGGACTAAAAAAATTTTCAATATCATGAAAATTAAATTCACAAAAAAATAAAACATTTGTGAACAACTGAGAAAATTTAAATATGGATCATAATTATTTGTTGTGGTGTGATAATGGTAATAATGATATTCCTGTATGTCAAAGAATAGCTTATTCTTAGGGTGTGTTTGTTGACCTACTTAAGACAAAACACCATATCAGACACTTTCTTTCAAATAGGACTTTTAAAAAGTGTGTGTGTGTGTGTGTGTGTGTGTGTGTGTGTGTGTACATAGATCCTAGTGTAAATGGCACCACTGGCTAAATTTTATTTTCAGCATAAAAAAGAATAAAAGTAATTTAGAGAGAAAACACGTAAAAACACAGGAGTAAAAGTGGCAAAATGTCAATGCTGAATCTAGTTGAGGGGTATATGGGTGTACATTGTGTATTTTAAGTTTTCTTTAAAAAATTTCCAAAATAAAAAAATGAATACAAAGATACTGGAATTAAAATAATAGAAATGTAAATGAAATATGGATAGTAAATTCTACAAGAGAAAATAGTACATTCTACAGGAGTAATATTTTGGTTACGAATTGACATTTTCTGACCCTGTTAATATCTTAGGTTTGGCTTTGTGGTGGCCTAATATCGTGGACATCTTCTGACTAAAATTCACATCTCTGTCTAATACACAGTTAAATATAACTCATCATACTGTTTCATTTCCATATCTAATGGTCTACTTATAAGTAGACCAGCTGTCTTTTTTTATAAGAAAAATTCTTATAAAAATAAAAATTTTATGAAACATAAGAATAGGAAATTATTTCCTCACTTTACGAAAACAATTGACGAATTGTTGCTTTTTATAATGAGTTCCTTTAGTGCTCTTATGAAAACTGATTTAACATATCAATGGATAAAACAAGGTATAAATCAACCAGTATTAAGACATTGTTCAAAAGGATGCCTTTGGAGATATTGTCTAATATACCCAGTGGGACTGGTTATTTTACTTATTAAATATTTCATCAAATTATCCCTTAATATTTTTTTCACCCAGATTATTTGTGAAAAATTAATCTATTTCTAGCCAATTTCAAAAGCTAAATTTTTTAATAAATCTCTCCTTTACATCAGAATTGAAGGGTTGGTGGAAATAGGGAGGTGGGCAAAATTTTTTTTCCAAACTCTATAGAAATTTTGAAGGTGGTATTCCTTAGTCAGTAGTGTTGATGTTCATACAATCCATTGTTGTTTAATGTAATTTTTTTGGATGGGTATCTATGTGGCTAAACTCAGGATCACTGTAAAGATCATTCTTGACTTTACTGTTTTTTCTTACAAAACATTTCTCATTTTAAAGTTCTATTTTCTGACTTATAATCTGCTTTCTCCTCAGCTTCTCTGAATGATCGCTTTCCTTTCTGGCACAATCTGCATAAAGCTGCTGAGCATCACAGGGACATTTATTGTTTCAGAATGTGTTTGTAGATCAAGTGAATAGCATACTTTACATTCACTTCCGTTAACATTTTGATTTTCCTTCTATAGCATTGCTGTTTATATTCCACCTAATCTTTGAGAAGCTCAAAAACTCTTTATACATTTCGGATAATGGCAACATCAGTGGGAAGCTAGGTGGTAGGGCATACCTGACTAGGCTGTTTAATATATGTTTTATTTCTTGATTTATTTAGTCGTCTCTAACCCCAAACAGCAAAGTTGTAGGGGAAAAAATGAATAAATTAATAAAAAGACAAATATATTTGGCTTATTAGAAAAGTATTAAATCAAATAAATTCTAGAAGCTAAAACCACATATGAAATTATTCCATCTTATATATCAAACATATCCCCTCTATCTGCCTTGATTATAAGTCTCCAGTGTCTTTGTTTTTCTCCATTTGTGGAAAAGAAATCCAATTCAGTTACTCCGTAAGGAAGGAAGCTTCTACTGACATCTTTGAATTGAAATCCAATGAGGTTAAAAGCTGAAGGATTTTCCCAGAACAATTTCCATATCTTGCCCGAATTTCACATGCCCTTCTGCCTGACTTATATTTTCATCTTATCTTCACTGTGCTCCAACTAATCTTCAGAAATAACCCACAAAACTACTTTTCCTGAAACTACTTTCAACTTGCTCAAGCAATTTGGAAGCACTTCAGTCACAATCTCTAAATAAATAATTTTTATAAATAATTATAATTGAGAGTTTGGAAGTTTAATTCTTAAGTTTCACCAATGACTTTTCCCACAAAGTACCCCTTTCTTGTATAGAAATTCTTTCTTGATTTTAAGTAAATTGAACTAACTTTTCTTCAAAATTGAAAACTTCTATTTCCTAATCTGATGTATGAAAAAATTTCCTCCTTCAAAACACCTTAAAATTAAGAGATGGAAGGAAATTTAACTTTGGGTGGTGAACATACAATGCAATATACATATGACATATTATTAAACTGTACACTTAAAAGATCTAATTTTATTAACCAATGTCATCCCAATAAATTTTTAAAAATCTTAAAATTAATTCTCTTCTTAATTCACTCTACCTGCAACCAAAAAACTTCTTTGTCAAGCACTATGTATGATATTTCAGTTCTCTTATTTACTTATTCAACAGTTTCTTAATATTTGTGCATCTAATTAGAAATTGACAATCAATAGAGGTTCTGTTCACTGAAAATTTCACATGACATGCCTCATAATTCTGCAGATTTAATTTCCATGTAGGGTAAAATAATATCCTCTGTTTTCAAAGTGATAATATTAATACTTCTTATAATAATACTACAGGAAGCCTGTAGGAAGGACATACTTTTCATTCTACTAGTATATACATTTATAAATCATTAAAAAATATTGTTAATAAAGCAGCCAATTTATTAATTAGCCACTAAAATGTTAAAATTTACTTAAATCATACTGTTAAAGACATTTTCTAAGCAGAAGTATCAGTTAATAAGCAAAGATTATATTGTACATCAGAGTAAATTCCTTGGGTAAAAATCACACATAGATTAGTATAACTCTCGGGAATTCTGGAATAGGTGTTTATCAAATACTACTATAGAAGTCTTGAAGAATTGAAGCAGGCTTATATAATATGTAGGTAGAACAGGATCTACTATGTTTTGATTGAATTTGCTGGAATCTACTTGTATTTTAGAGCTTAATGCTTGGTATTCCAGTGGCATGACATTTGGAAAAATAACTAGTTAATTATATGCTATTTCTTCTTTGTTCTCTAGCATACAGATAGAATAGCATCTGTTAGCTCGACATATACATTAACTTGAATTAAAAGCCATCAAATTGTTTATTCACAGGTACTCTACATTATTCATCTTTGCCAGAAAGAAGATTGGGGACTGGCAATGCAGAAAGAGATATCAGAACAGACAAAAGGTAAAGATAGGAAAGAGCATGGAATCTTCAGCATAATGTAAAAGTTTAAGTGGAAATGAGACAGCCCTTTCTGAGAGAGGACAGAAATCCACTCAGACTACCTTAAAAAAAAAAAAAAAAGGTATTTTCAATTTATCTTACTGGGACATCTAAGAGGTATCATGAGTTCCTAATGCAGCTAGCTCTCTGATTCAAATGATATCATGAGACCTATTTCTTTAGCTCATATCAGGTCTTTGTTGGCCTCATGCCTAAGTAAGCTTTCTTCCTGAGCAGCAAAGTTGACTCAGGGCAGTTCACAGATTTATGTAGCCATTTGCCCTTACGTGTTCAGAAGAATAAGGATGCTTTTCTTCCCCTCGCCAGATCAATACTACCAAAAAGATTGTGATAGACTCTGCCTGGGTCATGTTCCTATTACTAGTCTAATCACTGTGCTAAGAAAGTAAGGTACTCTGTCCAAGCTTCCTAACATGTCTGTGTAGTGATTTGTGTAGAAAGAAGGGAAAGAGATACTAAGTAGGTAAATAGGTAGGTAGGTAGCTAGCTAGCTAGGTAGCTAGGTAGCTAAATGATTGGTAGATGATAGCTATGCATACAGATAGATAATAGATAACTGATAGATTGATAAATGATAGATGATAGATTATCAATAGATAGGAGATGATAGAAGATAGATAGATAGATAGATAGATAGATAGATAGATAGATAGATAGATAGATAGATAAATGATAGATAGATAGGTACTAGAGAGAGAAAGAGACAGAGAGATAGAGAAATATCCACATAAGTAAAATCATGTGTCTGAATTTGAATTATACAGTCAAGTATTAAAGTTACTTACCTATAAAAATGTATTCCTTTGATATTTTCCCATTCTGGTTTGTTTTCATAGTTTTATGTTTATTTATTTATGTGCATATTTTAAAAATTAGTCCTGCATAGTGGTTAAAGAACAGGCTTCAGAGTCAAATATGCTTTTGAATCCTCTGCCAGTGACTAGCTATATGACCTAGGGCAAGTTAGTCCCACTCAGCTTCAATTTTTATCATACGTAAATTGAGGATAAAATTTACTTCAGAAGAGATTTACAAAGATTAAATGGGATAAATTAAAAATGCTTAGCAGAGTACCTGGCATATAGGAATATGTCATTAAATAGATGTTATTATCATTAGTACTATTACTGCTGTTACTATCATCTGATTTCTGTATACATATTCTTGATCACTCTCTAAATCTGTGCTAGGCATCACTAAACCCATTCCTCACAGTTTAGATATTAAAACAAGGACATTGCTGGCATATGCACCAATGGTGTTATCATTGTGCATCAGAGCCCTGGACACCAGTGATATACTTTCCAATGTCTCCCGTCCAGGCAGAAGCACCCATGCAGTCAGGCTGTATATTTTCATTAATGTACATAAAATTTACAATAATGCTTGCCTTTGTTCATGCTCATTCTGTTTAGCAGCACTGCTTTAAAATAGGGCATATGCAAAGTTTTAAACATGAGAGATGACTGTTGTGAATAAATTTGTCTTTTCTGATTTAATTAATGTATTAAAGTTCTTAAAAGAAAAATAAAAGATAATATAAAGCTTTTTTCAGTGTGAAAGCTATGTTAGTATTGGGAAAGTACTGAACATGTATGATTGTTGGAAGAGGAGTTTTCTTTTGGAAAATATATTATTCTACATTCTGATGGTTTTGCCCAGCTTTAATTTTGAGACATCCTTTCCTTTCGGTGGAAAAAAATCAAGCCTGTTCATTGTAAAAAAAAAAAAAAAAAATCATATCTGTTCATAATATAAAGGGCCTCTTCCATATTGCCTTATAAGAAGTCGGTCTTAAACTTGAGGTTCACTTCCTTTTAAGGAAATAGCTTTTTATCAGCAAAGAATTGCGGCTCTGAATTTACATAAATTGGTTCACTATTCTTTTTCTATTCTCTTCTCAATTGCCAATGTGGGGAAAATTTATGTAAACATAATCTGTGGAATAATGAGCAAACCTGCTAAATGTTGGTTTAGTGAAAGATGAATTTTTCAATATACACTAGATAGAAAAGGATGTACACTTCAAAGCTTTAACAAGTATCTCACTAATTTTATGAGGACTATTTTCCAAAGATCTTAGTATGGCCAGAAAGTAACGTGCATATTGAAGATTGAGATTATAAGGGAATCAGGACTCTGATTTCTATGACATACCTGGAACTTTTATTGACTCCCCCAGGCATTTCCTACCATTGTAAGATACACTAAATAATGATCACAAGGTATGCTTTTTAAAAGATTGAAATTATACTAAATTATTAACATTGATTCTAATTTTCAGTAATCATGCAGATGTATTTTCAAAACATAAGATATTAAATGAAAAGTATAAAAAATAACCAAAATAGAGAAATTTTTTAAAATCAAGAAGCTATTTTTATAAATCAATGAAAATAAATGTAAAAGTCTATACAAATTGCATAATTGTGATAATATAATTTACCAAAACAACCAAAAGTGTAACATGACCAATTTCTCTCTTCATTAAGACAGAATAACTCTGCATTTATTTAGCTCTTTTTTAAAGTCATTCAACAAATCTTAAAACTTTCATGACTAAGTCTTGCTCATCTTTTCCTAGATTTATTCCTAGAACCTTATGTTTTATTGCTATTTTAAGTGATATATTTTTTAAATTACCTTTTCTATTCCTTTATTGGTGGTATATAGAAATAAAATTGATTTAAGTATATTGATCTCAGAAGCAACTAGCTGGTCAACGTCTCTTATATTTCTGATAATTTGCCTGTAGAGTTTTTTGGTTTGTCTATATGAATAATCATATCCTGATTAATGAGACATTTGTTCCTTTCCAATTCTCACCTCACTAGCTAATATAATACCTCTAGTATTTCCAGTACAATGTTTAACAGAAGCAATGATAGAATGCTTTTGACATTTCATATATTAAGAATTTCATATATTAAGAATAAAATTGAATTTTATAAATCACACTTGCTCTATTCTTTGAGATAATCACATAAATTTTTTTCTTTAAACAATGTTAATGTTTAACTTGAGTTATTCAGAGAATAGGCTGAACTTGTAATGAATTATATTTATATGGCTGGATTTGCTAATATTCTTGTTTAGAATGTTGGTCTATATTAATAAGTAAGATTAGTCTGTAATTTCCACTTGCCACACTTCGTATGTTTTATTGTAAATGTTAAACTTGTCTATTAAAATGAATAGAAAACTGTAAACATTTTTTTCCTCTAAAACATTTTGTAAAGGGTTAGATTTATCTGTTTCATGAAAGTTTGATAGAACTTGCCCTGAAAATCATGTACACTAGTTGTTTTATTTATTTTTTTTTAGAGGGGGTGGGAGTATTTTAAACTACTTATTCAATTTCTTTATTAGTGATTGAGTCTATTCTTAAATAACCATTGGTAAGTTACATTTTTCCTAGTAATTCGTCTAAATAGATTTTGTTGATATAAAGTTGTTTGTATTATATTCTTATCTTTTTAGATCCTACTGAATCTTTGGTTATCAATATTTTTGTTATAATATTGATTATCTGTGATTTTTCCTTTTTATTATTAATCTCAACAGGGCTTAAGCTGTTTTATTAGTGTCAAAGATCTAACTTTTGGTTCTGTATTTATATTTTTTATGTTATTTCAGATGCACACACATTTATACTAGCTTCATTTCCTTGACTCAATAGCATTTCAATACCTCCCAAAATGCTTTTTTTCTTAAAGTCAGTTTTCTGTAAACTTAATATTGCACCCCCAAGCTTTTTTAGTTAGTATTGAAGACTGATGTGCTATTTCCATCCCTTTACTAACTGGATTTTTTTCATGAGTACTTATAAATAGAATATAACTGGTGTTTGGAAGGGTGGGAGGGGTTTTCCAATCAGTGCTTCATATTTTTTCTTGTATTTTCTATTTTTTCTGATTTTAAGCCCTTTTGAGTTCTCTGCTTCGTTTATTTTTCTTAATCTATTCTTTTCTTCTACTGGTATTAAAACTATACCTTCTCTTTCTATTCTTTCAGTGCTTATCTTAGCAGTTTATTATACATTCCAACTTAATGTCTAAAACTAATATCATAATTTCCAACCACAAATAACATAAGGAAATACATAATGCCTTATTCCAATCAGTCCTCTCACATTTTAGATGCATTTTGTTCAATAATTTTTTAAGTAAATTTCACAAGTTAGATATTATTTTATGTAAAAATACTTGTTTAATTTTAACTACATATTCATCAATTTCTTTTTTACCATTCTTTCCAGAATCATGGACCTTCCTTCTGAGATTATTTATTCTCTTACTGAAATACATTCTGTGGCAGGTCCCTTGGTGTAGACTTATTTATGGTAACCTCTTTATATATACATTTCATCTGAAAATATAGTCTATCTTCCATTTTGATTTTTTTCTAGGAACACAATTCCAAGTTGAAAATTATTTCGTCCTAGCACTTTAAATGTATTATTTTACATACTGCTGACTTTAATTTTTGCTGTTGAGAAATCTGTTTTCAGTCTAATTGTCATACTTTTGTAGGGGCTTTGGGACTGTTTTGGTCAAGGATAGGTGAGTGTGAGAGATGTGTGTCATTCCAGGTTGAGAAAGTGAAAAGCCCTTGTGTAGTTCTCCATTCTTTCTTCTCCTTCCAAAGCAAACTTGAAGACTTTGAGTCAAGATGGCAGAAAGAGTATCAAGATCAAAGCAGCTTAGACTGCTGACTCACTGAATAAAGAACAGAAACCTGGGAGCATCACCTTGGCTAATAGCGAATTCTCATTGTATCAAGACACTGAGGTGTTAGGGTTGTTTTACTACAACATAGACTAGATAATACACAATATCCCCCAAAATGTTGTCTCTCTTCTATTCTCTCCATACTCTCCTTCTGGGAATGCAATTAAATACGTGCTATAACTCCTCCACAAATCTTAATCTCTTTCAGAGTTTTTATCTCATGTCTCTCTGTTGTATTTTGTGTTACTTCTGCACATCTATTTTTCGGTTTGCTAGTTTTCTGTCCAGCTGTATCTGAAATGACTCATTTGTTTAGTTTTTATTTTAGTAATCATAGTTTTATGATGAAAGTTCTGTTTTACATTTTTCACATCTGTTAGGAATCATTTTTGATCACTTCTGTTTACCTAGTCTGCCTTGTAAATCTTTTATTTCTCCAAATATTTTATACGGAATTATTTTATATGATCTATCTGAAAATTCTAATGTCTAAGTTTTTTTTTTTTAGATCTACATTTATTTTTGTGTATGTGACTCTCATTCATGGTAGTTGATTTTCTTGTGTGTATGGTGCATTTGATTGGGAGTAGGGCATAAATCTTAATCTATGGAAAACTTGGAGAACTAAAGTTATGATGCTTTCTTTCAGTGGGGATTGAACTTTTGTTTCATTTTAAAGCCTGGTTTTGCTAAAGACCGGAAGTGTTTTATTACCCTTCTGAGTTCATTTCAAGAAGATTGGGTTTAGTTCCTCCACTTTGTAGCTAATGCAATGCCTAGTCTGATTATAGTGTTAGTAGTATTTGCCTTCAGGGAAAGCCTAATTTAGATCTTACTGCTCAAGAATCAACCTCCTGATTTGTTTGTTTATTTGTCTGTTAGCCCCTTTGCAATCTCCCTTAAAACTATGGCCCAGAAAAACAAAGAAATATATTTTATGCTAGATATAGGTATTTAGTAGTAGATGGATTCTTAGCAAATTCAATTTGTCACCACTTTTTCCACACCTCCTATTTTTATACTTCTTCCAATTCTTAATACTATTCTTTAAAGTCAGAAAGATATAACCTTATGAAGGCTTCAGCTACATCTCAGTGAACTCTATTTGAGAGGGTTATAAATCAGAAGAAACATCATATTTTAATGAATAATATGCAAATTTTTAAGTCACATAAACATTTTAAGTCTTTGATTTGTAATTTTAGGCTAATTATAACCCACAAACCACAATTTTCTAATTTTAAATAGAAATAATAAAAGTTATCTTGCAGGGGTGTTATAATGATTTGAGAATCAATCTCTCTCTCTCTCTCTCTCTCTCTCTCTCTCTCTCTCTCTCTCTCTCCACCTCCCTCCCACTCTCCCTCCCTCCCTCTCTCATCTATATCTACAGATAGATGATAGATAACTTTATTCATAGTACGTATTTTCTTCTGCATGTTGTATATAATTCAGTTATTTAACCTATTAATCTGTGGAATGCTGTTAACATAAATTGGAATATAGTATGCAAAAGACTGTTCTTTTAGCCGCTATACTGAATAACAGAGAGAAAGTGAAACTAATTTTCTATTCTAATTCTGTATCTCTGTATACTCTATAAATCAGGAGCTCGTATAGTAGTTTTAAATAATGTTATTAATATGGTATATTAATATGGAAACATTAAAAAGTTTATAATAATCTCTTGTATGCCTGTTAAATTAGCATTTATTGTAGATATTTGTTTCCATAATAACTCGAATAACAGATAAATAGTTAGGTGTTCATATTAGTATTCAAGTACCAAGTAAATTTCCTCCCCCTGCTAAAAAAAGGAAAGGTGCTTAATCTGGTCAAGTGTAGGGACCTTTCACATTGCTGTCATGTTTCCTGTTGCATGTTTAATCAAAATCTACAATATTGACAGAAATAGTCCATAGAACAGGCTTACACTGCAAATAAAAACATAACACTGACCTCAGAAAAATGTGATTCAGATTAATTGCCAAATTAGCTGTTCCTCAAAGGAAAGACTGTAAATTCAGGTAACATAAAAGCTTTGCAAAAAGCTAGTGGTGGTTTCTGTTCTGTTTTTTGACTTTATATCTTCAATGAGCTACGGAGGGATGATATCTTTTGAATGTGAAAGTGACATAAAAGTCACGTAATAATACAACCAACTGGACTCATATAAGCTGTTAGGCATAAATCTCTCCTACCATAATCATGGTTTTCATGTGTGCCATCCTTTTCATGTTATTTGTATTAATAGTAAGATTACTTATGGTGAAAATAGTTAACATGCATTATTTATTTTCATTGTTTTATTTGTTTCATAATACATATAACATAGGTACTATCAAAATCTCCAGTCTACATATGAGAACAGAAGGATAGAGAATGTTAATGGTGGAAGTGTCAAGTGGTGAGTAAGGAGAGAAGAGAAGAACTGGCCCCTAAGAGCAATTTTTTAACCAGCCTGTACTATAGACTTTTTGATTATATCTCCAGTTCATACTCTACCTTCCTAGAATCTTGGAAATATTGTTAGATAATTCCATTGGATGTGCAAATAGTTTATCAAATAATTTGGAGCTGAGTGGAGTAGTGAGCTTATTGCATAAAAAAATCAAGTTTATCAAACATTTTCACAGGCTGAAGTTACAGACTAAATCTAATAAATTTAAAAGAGGGGATAAAAGCCACAGTACTTTGGTTAGAAAAGTAGTTATAAAAATGAGAAATGATAGATATGTGTTAGCAGAAACATGCCTATTTTAAGGATTTTAATTTACCTTAAGTTTAAGATAGATGGCAATAATTTATTATAAATCACAAAGAGAGGAATTGCCCAAAAATAAAGAATTCTTGTTCTCATTAAAAAAGCAAGGAAGAGAAAACACAATCGAAAATTTGATAAGACTTTTTAAAAATATATTGAAAGAGGAAAAGATACAGGCTTGGGAGTGTGTGTGGAATGAACTCATAAACTATAGAAAAGGGAGATAGGCACTTAGTATGCCATTAAAATCATCTCAGTGCATTGATTTTATAGTTGTGGTTATGAAACTAGGAGGAAGATGAAAGATTGAGAAAACAAGAAAAAAAGATTGAATTGGCTTGACAAATGACTGAATGTGAGGGGTAAACAATATGTCAAATATGTCATCAGTACTCTGGCCTGGGTGATCTCGGAGTCCGGGTGCCCATCCTTCTGGAATCATTTTTTCATTTGATAGCGAAATATAATATGTGAAACTCCCATGGTGCTTAACTGCAGAAAATCCAATTCCATATCTGGATCAGGACTGTTGCTTATGCCAGCTCTGTGGACCCCTCCTGTCTAACTTCAGAAGTTGTATTGCAATATTGTTATGATCATGGGCTGAGGAGTTAGATCGACTAATTTAAGTATTAGATCTGCCACTTCCTGACTGCACACTCTTCAGAAGTTATTTCACCTCTCTATGTCTCACTTTCCTCAATGATAAAATGGTAATAACTACCTTACTAGGATGTTCATTCATTTAATTCACAAATATTTATCAGTCATCCACAAAGTGCTCACTGTAACAAATCCCCAAATACTCTGTATCCTAGGGAAAAAATGATTAAAATCATCACAATATTTCTACCTGAAGAAGACAACCTCTTACTGCAGAAAAATTTTCCTCTTCTTTGTCAAAATTTGAGCCTTGTATTGGCAAAACCAAAAAACTTATTTCAATGTTTTCCCAGGAAATGAAAAAAGCAAAAATATCTGTCACAATTTCTAGACTGTGGAAATACTCACTAGCAGGCTTTTTTAAATAATATATTATTCTCCATTACACAACTAATTGTGATAAAAACCAGATGATTGGGAAGTTGTGTGTATGTGTGCGTGTGTGTGTATTTGCTAGATATGTGAAATTTATGAGCAAGTAGTTTGGGATATGTTGATTTACAAGTACCAGAGGTATTGCTTTATGAAATTGTTCAGAAGGCATTTAAGTTGGAAATGTAAGTGTTCTTTATGACTTTTAAGTAGACCTATAAACTATACTAGAAATTGATCTTGAGCTACTAAGCACATAATAAGTGAAGAACAAATGCTAGTCTAGTGGTTTGAAATTAAGAACTCTGTGTTTCAGATATCCTGAGCATTATTGGGAAAAACAAACATAGCTATGTAGAGTTAATCCAAGAGAATTCTCTTCACTTCTCGGGTCAAAAGTCCTCAATAGCTCCCAGTTGTCTATTAAAAACTCTGAATTCATAGCCCAGCATCCAAGGCCCTCGATGATCTGGCTTTCCTTTCTTCATCTAATATTTAATTCCTCAGGTATCCCAAGGCCCACATGATCTGAAGATTCATATCTCTATCCTCAATGTTTCCATTCAAGTTCTTCCCCAAATCTAGAAACACTGACTTTCCCCAGGCTCCAAACATGCAGTTTCTCTTCATCTATCAAAGGCCATATTTTCCACAAAGATTTTCTTGCTTACTCAAAATGAACTGGCTTATCAATACCTCAGAACTGTCACAGAGCTTGTACATAAATATGGCACAATCCCATCTTTCTGAGGACTGCCAATATTGACGACATAAATCTATTATGGTCACAAATAGCTTGTACACTCTCCAAGAATAAGAAATTATTTCTGATTTCCTATATCAGAATCCCTATAATTCCTGACATAAGGTAGATATTCAATAAATGTTAAATGACCAGAAAGTTGCCTATTGTTCAGACCAAATAAAATTAGTTCAAAATTGATTTTTTAAACTCACTTCTACATTTACCAAGATTGTATTAAATTATTTTATAATAATAATGCCTATGCTAAGGCATTTTTAAGAAAGTAATATTAGACACCATTTTGTTTAGAACGAAACTTATGCTAATTTTTTCAGTGTCTCAAGCATTTGTCAAGGTAGAGGCAACTGTGACCAATTCACTGAGGTCAACCAAGAGGAAAAGAATAATCAGAACTACAAGCCACCAAAAATCCCATGGGAGTCTTAACAGACCATATTTTTAAAAGAATCGATTTTGAAACATGCAATTCCATACCACTTCTTAGTTTAATATTTTCAGTCTCAAATGTCTATAAGCTTTAATAGAAGTCTACCAGGTCTGGAGTTTTCAGTGGGTGTACCAAAAGTTGTGATACGGTGCCTAGATCTCCCCTTCAAGACAAAGCTACATATCCCTGAAGCTGCCAGCAGAATTGGCTTCTGGCAGTTTATCGCTATGTCTCTCCTTAGAAACTGCCATCACCCAAAAGGAGCTTCCTAGACCATGATCATACTCCATCCCAGGGATAGTCTATATCCAATGACTAGTGGAAGTGGAGGTGCTAAGGCTCAATGGGAAACATTCTGAGGGTCTATCCCAGCTCCAGAGCTCCTGGTGTGACTAGTCTCTACTGTCATTGCCAGAAACAATTTCTCCTTACACCCTTCCAGCTTCCTTCAATCCCATGTAGATTTTGCTCTTAGAACATGTCCAACTATACTACTTGTATGCACAGCTCCATCTCAAGTCTATTTCCAGGGAACCCATTCTACAACAGTGAGATAAAAACATGATTAAGTAAACATTATGTAAATATACTTTGGATAATCAAAGTTTTTAAATTGCTTTTCCATACACAATTAGAAGTCAATTACTTTTAAGATGAATACTAGAATGAGATCACTCTGTAAATGTTCACCAAGCGGATTCTCCTGCTTGGTGTTTTTATTTACAATTCCTGACTCTTATACCACATAAACAGAAGCTTCATAAATGTCCATTGGTCAAATACATACACATGCAGAACCATCAAACAGGTAGAGTGACATCTAGTCAAAACATGAAAAACTGAAATAGTGATATTGAATTTGACTTCAATATATTCCAATATGAATAAAGATGCTGGCAGTTTCTTTTCATACAAAAAAAAAAATCAAGAAAACATAAACATATAAATTATTTTACTAAAAGCAAAGCTATCATGGAAATACGAAGAGAACTTAAGGAATGAGTTATTTCCTTATTTTCCACATTCTTTCCTTTACCTCTCCAGGCTGTTTTCTGGTCGGTAACAGTCACTAGTGTTCTTCCCATTGCTGAGCTTATTTACTGTTTCTGTGCTATCCGCCTCAGTTTTGTTTCATTTAATTTTTTTAAATAAGAGCAATATGTGTCAGACTATAAACAATTTACACATATTGGAAAAAAATAATGAGATTTTATGAAATTGGATAAAAATTCTTTTAGGAATATCAGATATCACCACCATGCTTTAAAAAAGAAAAAAAATAATTTCCAGTGACTCTAAGGCATTTAGAAATATATAAGAAATAATTATAATGTTATATATTTATTTTAATAACCATAGGTTTATCGATAAGCGCAATTACACAAAACAGTAAAAAAACAAAATTTATTATCCCACAGTAATGTTGTAGCAAACTGTCCTGATAGTAGCAGGTGAGCACTGATATTATGATGCAGAAGCTTATCAATCCTGACAGATGAAAGGGAAGCTTACATAAGGAGGTAAAATTTGTGAAAAAGAACCTTTCACTCTATGCAAATGCACTGAAATACTGCTTGATAGTTCCTGTATCATTTATGACATTTTATGTCAAGCTCAGAGATACCGACTGTTATGCTGCAGCATAGAAAGCATGGTCATGTATATTTCAACACGTTCCTCATTCTATTATATTAAAAAATGCAAAAATCCATAAGAGAAGACTAGTAGAGAAGATATAATATTATGTTGTCTTGGGTTTGACTTTAAAAATGACAATTCATTGATTAAAACCACAGTGCAGTCTTATGAACATGCAGATTATCTTTCTATTACAGCCCATGCCAAAGACAAACCAGTTCTTCTTGCTCAATCTGAAATAACTCTAAGTGTATGAAGTATAGGCTGCTGGAATTTAAAGACTTCTCTTTCCACTCCAAACACACACACACGGAGACACACATACCCACACCAAGACAGAATTTAGGGCTACACCATCCATCACTGGCAGTCTGTATTAGGAGACCCCAGGCAGGGAATGTTCAGTAAATGCTGAAGATTTGGGTAGCATATGGTATTTTGCATGTGTTGCATTAATTCTCACTAAATAATATCCTTTCAAAATTTTAAATTGAGAAAGGTAAGATAAGAGAGTTTAAATTCCTCAACAGTATGATGGGTATAAAATTGCTCAAAATCATGCTATAAAAAAATCACAACTGTATGCTGTGAGATGTTGCATTATTTAGGAGTGGGACTATAGGAGATTCCAGATATGGTCTTTTGTATTTTTTACCAGTATTTTTGTATATTTGTATTTTTCCATAAATCTAGATCTCCTGGCTTGAAGATATTTAGAAGAAAACATTGGTGAATCTGGTGCTAATTTCTACTTCTTGTGATTTAACACTGTGGCACTTGGCTAAAGGAATCAGTACAAGATATATGTGATCCACGTGTTAGTAAATACTGAGTATGGTCATAATCTAAACAAAACAAATCTAAACGCCTGAGATCCACCTGTTCTCTCCACCATCACCCTCTTTCATGCCATTACCTCTTGACTGGTTTAGCAGCCAGCTGGCTGGTTTCCCTGGTTCTGTTCTCTTCACTGTACCTTCCAACTCATCTTGCACATTTTCATAGCGCTAACCATTTTGTACCAGAATTTCCTGTTTGTACATTTATTCCTTTTCCTGGGGAATGACTTCTTAAGAGAAGAAATTATACAATATTTACCTGTATTCCTATATCCTGTTGCCAGATGTGTAAAGAGACAGTTTCTTGAAGCTGCTAGCAATAATTGTAGAATAGGGACCTGGACAAAATCTTGGGGAGGAAGCAAGCTAAGAAGGACAGAGCAAGGAGCAAGGCCAGTGCTCTATCGCAAGTTTCCACTGATTGGGGATGAGGTTTCCTGAACTCCACATCATGCACCTTGGAGCCTAGCATAGAGTGGATATTAAAAGAAATTATGTTAAATTAATGAATGAGCATAGGAGTGGTTTACCAACAGAAGCTTTCCTGTTATAAGAACTACAGTGTCTATTTACTGACATGCTCGGAGAGTAAACACATTGGTTCCAATAGTAAAGTGAGCAGAATTGCATGGCTTCCTTTCCTTGAAGCTCATTCCATCTTAGACCCCAGGGGTTCAATGTCTTCAAATGGCTCACTGGGTGTGTAAGGCCCTTCCAACCTGTTGTCCCTTCTAAGCCTACATAGAAACATACCAATCCTGTTCACCATTCATTTAACATAAGTTAAGATATTTGCTAATTTGATGAAAAGTATAAGTGGATGATAATTAATTCATGTTTATTTCTCGGCACCACTCCCCAAATTTGCATTTTAGAAGGGGCTTTAGTTCCTTATTAGGACATGGACCCTGCCAATTTGGTTTTGCAACCTCACCTGGCACCTAAGATGCCTTTTGTTGCCCATCCCATTTATCAGCATCTAAAAGTTGACCTCACTTCTCAGTCAAGAAAACTCATTTTAATCCCTGTAACCTTGGACCCCACCTGGCTCAGATTCAGTGTGCAAAACAGTATATGAAACTGACTTTTGTTTTCTGTTTCTGTTCTAGGCTTTTCACCAACCAGTGAAAGGGATTCCCTTTAAAGGTCTAAATAATATTACACAGCAATTCACTAAATCTCCTTTTTTTTTAATCTTGATTTTTATTTAATTACTTAAGGTGGCAAGGCTAGCCTCTCCTGTAACAAGATAAATATTTTATACTACGGACTAGATGTTATTCTCTTGTTTGGTCTCACTGTGTCACAATACTAGGTACATAGTAGATTCTGAAATAGATCAGTTAAGTAAGCACTGGACTGCACAGCTATGGGGTCAGGAATACTTAAGACAGTATCTTACTCAGCACACTTAACAGACTCTGAATTCTGGATTGCCAGGTTACCTCTGAGAGCACACCCTGGTTTGAGGCAACCATCTGGAAGTGAATTTCCTAATTTCTCTGTGCAGTAGAGTTGAAATGAAAGTTCAGATGCAAATGTAAATGCCTTTAATATGAGAGGCTATTAAATATTTAAAACTGAATTAAACTAATATTTGTGCAGTGATAAGAAGGCTGTTAAAACTATGAAAATGAGCCCTGGTTTCTATCTCCGCTCAATTTTGTCTCTGGCTTCACTACTTGGGAGCTCAGAGACCAACTAAGGATCTTAAAATGTCCCAATTCCCCAGATAAACTTGTCCACCTATAAACTGGATATAAGGATTCGGAGACTTTAGTATGTGGCTAACTGTTCCATCTACATCTTAGAAATAAAGAATTGAAGTCTTTGAGACCAAGAAAGTAAAATGGCAAAACACATGATGGTGCCAACAGTCAAAACCATGGGGTTTGTCGCCCAGAAGCTCATCTGCTACACTGCAGACTTATTGTCACAGGGCTGTTTCCCACGTGTATTGTGCTTTCCATGTCTCAGCACTTTGGCTTCTGCTCTTTCCTCTCTGTAGAATGCTCTCCTGAAATGTTCTTTCCTCCTTTATTCCACTGGAGAACTCCCACTCAGCCATCAAGACTTAGTTAGGATGTTATCTTCTTCAGAAATCTTTCTCTCTTCCCTTCTCCAGGTTCTTGTACTACTCAGTATAAACAACTGGCTTCCCAATGCTTAAGTCATCTTCATTATCAAGGTATAACGAAGCAGAAGCCTCCCTCCACTGTGAGCTGTGTAATTATAAAGAGTTCCTGCCTTTTAGGGGTTTGCATCTGAACAGAATCTCAACATGTGCTGATCATTTAACTTTTTTGGATGTGCCATGAGCAGAAAAAATGATCATAAAGCAGTAGTTTCATGCAGTGACTGGTGTCATCAGAAGTTTCTTTTACATGTGGAAAAAATAAAACAGTTCTTAAAGGTTAATAAAAAAAACTAGCTTAGTGCATAGCAATAATAGTTTACTATTATCTATTTTTGTAAGTTTCTTTATGATTTATTTGATCCAGAAGCTCTTTCAGATTTGTCATCCAACACAGTGCCTGGCACATTGTGGGTGTTCAATGATTGCTAAACTGGACAATGCAAAATTTCCCATTTACTTTTAATACCTTTTCTTCCCCACTAGTTTTCTTCTTGTTAGAGTCACTCTCTTTAGGGTCCTATAATTGATGTGGCCCCTGATTGCCAGGGAACCCATCCAGATCTCCAGTATGCCTTGCCCTGGCAATGACTCTGTTCTTACTCCTTTTCTCTCTCACTTTCTTGTCTCACCAACGTTGAGAAACTTAATGCTCTCCTTGTTCACAGCCTCAACTTTGCAGATGACCCAGAGAGGTGGGTACTCATACAAGGTCAGCCATCTAGTTAGTAGCTCTACAGCAGGGATCCCAGTACCGTGGCTTGTTAGGAACCGGGCCACACAGAAGGAAGTGAGTGGCTGATGAGCAAGCAAAATTTCATCTGTATTTGCAGCTGCTCCCCAGCATTAGCATCATTGCCTCAGTAACACCTCAGATCATCAGGCATTAGATTCTTATAGGAACACTGGTTCCTGGTATATTGGTCCCTGGTTGGGGACGCTGCTCCATGGAATAGGGAACCCAGTTCTACCGTTTTCAATTCCAAACTCATCACACTCTCCATTTTGCTTTTTTCTTTGTCTTATTTCCTCAAAACTAGCTGGATTAATTAATATATAATATTCCAGTCCATGCAATGAGCTGACTACTCCAAAGGAAATACTGCTTCACTAAGTGGATATATCAGGAATCATGACCAAAAATAATTATATAAAGATATCAATAGATGATGATTATACCTCAAATCACACAAAGTAGGTAAATTTTTACTTTATACCTAACATCATTCTGTGTTTACTGAGATCTTGATGAAGGTGGATGGCAAAGACGTTCTATGCTCCACCGGAGAGGTTAAAATTAGGAACAACAGATTTTAAAATGGAGAGGAAGTGACTTGTGAAAATGTTGTAAAGTGCCAAAGGAGATATTCGATCAAAAAGATCTGAGAACAACTTTTGAAGACATTAGTGTTTAGCCTCTATAATTTGAAGGCAATAGGATGCCAGAAATGCTGGCCAAGCCTTGGATAAGAAAGGACAATTTCGAAAAGTAAGAAAAGTGGTTCTTTTGTCCTATGAGCACCAGGGAAATGAGGATAAAATGCCTGAAGCTGAAAGTGCTGACACTGTATTTTTAAGTTTATCTTGTTAGTGGTTGGACTAGTTTATAAAGGATACTGCCAAGAGTTTTTCTTTAATGAAGCTCGCAGGGAAAAACAGAATTCTTACAAGAGTTCTTTTTGGCATAATTCTATTTCTAGATCCTTTTTTTTTTTTTTTTCATTAATAAGATGGCTATAACCCAGAGACTGCCACTGGAGGTATGTCTGTTTTAATTTCAGAATTTAATGAAGTGCCAAACTATGACACTGGCAAGACTTATACCAGATATGCTGGTGTTATGTTTCCATATTTACAGAAATATCTACTAACCTATGGTAAGTGCTCTAAGACAAATAGCTTGTGAATATATGTAAATTAGCCACAAGAAGATGATGATTTTCTCTGGGCTTCAGCATCTGTGTTAAAGGCAAAAATTATGAACGCTGTTGTAGACTGTGAGATGTCCCTAGATTCTCTACAGCCTCTTTTATCAACAAGTAGAGTCTCTTTCACCACTTCTTAAATCTGAGTAGCCTTGTTGCTTTCTTTGACCAATGGAATGCATCAGAAGCAACAGTGTATGACTTCTAAATCTGGGCCTCAGGAGACTTTGCTGCTCCTCCTATTGTGCTGAGCAGTCTTCTACCATGTGATGGGCTAGCCTGTTAATTCATGAACGACCACACGGAAGAGACCCCAGCCACTCCAGCCATTCCATTCATCCCAGCTAGTAGAATTCAGAAGCATGATGCATAATAAGACACCAAATTTCAAGGTGGTTTGTTATTAGCAAATCTACATGATACAAACACTTTACTTTGAACTTATTGCTTGGTTTCTAATTGAGAGCTATATCCAGCCTGATGTACGTGTATGTATGTCTAATAACTTCTTTCTAGTGAGAATTTCTATTTGTTTGTTTAGGATTTTCTGGATCTAGAGCATGGAGAAAACCTCAACCAATCGCCGGGCCACAGAAGAACCCCTATCAGCAATGGGACTCCTAAGAGGTACTGTTCGAGGGAGAACAAAAGGACAGCTAATCCTCCTGACCACTAAATCAGGTTCCTCCTGGAGGACCTGTACATCAGCTTCCAAATCACAGAGCTTTTCAAGCAGACAAAGAAGTTGTCTGATAAAATGTATTCATAGATGTAACTACCCTGGGTGAGAAGCTAAACTCATTTTAGGTAAAATGCCAAACTGATTCTGGTTCAAGGCAAGAACATCTCCCAGAGATCATAATCCTCCCAAGACAATTTTGTACAAAATGCTTAAATTAAGATGACTGAGCAATTCCAAATATACTTTTATTTTAAAGAGACTCTCTAGAAACAAAGTTAGATACTGCCCAACATTTGATGTTTTTGTGGTGCTTATTCTAGTCGAGACCAGATGGAACAGAATGAATCATGTGACAGCATCCACAGCGATGGCTGGTGGTTGGTCAGGATTGATGAGTGGTAATTGGTGGAAAAGTATTTGTGGTCTAGAAACACTGTTACAGATTAAGTTATCTATGAAGGAATGATTTAAATAAGAACAAGTGAACAATTTTCCATTTGGCTAGAGGGAAATGCAGGAAAGCTCTAAACTCCATTTTCTCATTTTTTAAATTATTTGAAAACTATTTAGCCCAGTGCTAAGCACATGTAAAGGTTTGATCAAAATTTATTGACTTATACTAGTTTAGCAATATACCTTTTCATAGAGTAAAGATTAACCAGTTATATACTGTTAAAACCACTCTCGGCCACAGCTTTTTAATCTCTTAATTTAGGCATTCGAATGAATTCCATTCATTCACTCAGAATCTCTGACTTTTTCTGAATCATAGCTTCCTATATTATTTATTGATGAAAATGTTCTGAGAAAATTGCTGTGTGGGCCAGGTTTTTGGAATTCTTGAAAAACAGTGTCCATAATTATCAGGGCTCTTCTTAGTGTCCCCTTGATTAGGACTGTGCTTTAGAAGACATTTTCTCTATGATAAACCTAGGAGTTCTCTGAGAAGGTAAATGAGAATACCCTTCTAAGGAGAAAAGACTGTAGATAAAAGACTCTTATTTATCAGATACTGTTCTAGAATTTTAACATACTTTATTCATTTAACCATCAGATTCCTATGAAGGAAGCACAGTATTGTACCCTGTGTTATAGGTGAGAAATTAGAAACTCAGAGAAGGTAGGTTATTTTCCCAGTGTTGGACATTTTACAAAGTATGGAGTCAGGATTCACCATCTCCACTGCAGAACCCTACCTCATTAAAACCACCATGATCTTTCAACTGAACTATTATGATTATCCCTGCTTCTATTTTACCCCCATATGGTCATTCTCTACATTGCAGCTAGAGTGATCTTCTCAAAGCACAAATGATATCCTATCAGACCCAGAATAAAACCCTTCAGTGGTTTACCATTACCAGTAGAATAAAACTCAAAGTCATTCCCATTGGCCTATGGGATCCCCCATCACCTCTCTCTTCTGCCTCTTCTACTACAATCCTCTCCAGAAGACTGTTTTTTTTTTTAAAGCCCTCATACTTCTTAATCTTGTTCCTTACTGAGGCTATTTTCATTTACTATTCTTAGTGCCTGGAACACTCCCTAGATCTTCGTGGGGCAGTCCGAATCTCTTCACTTATATCTCCCTGCCCTTAGTCTCAACCCCAGTGCTCTATGTTGTTTTTTGTAACACAGTTTAATATACATAAAATAACATTAATTATTTATTTGTTACATATTCTACTTACCTCACTAAAGTATAAGCTCCAACTCTTTCTCCAACACTTAGAATAGTATCCAGCACACACACACACACACACACACACACACACACACACACACATACACACAAAGATGCTAATAGAATTGCTTTGCAAAGGAATTAACTCATCTAGGCATACAGAAAGTGAGTTGAAGGTAAGCCATACATTCAGATTTTTTCCCATGTATCTTATCAGTTCACTTAAAGGTAATAAAACCACATAAAGTGAATCAGTTAAAAACATTCTTTCTCATAAGAAAATAGATGCATTTTCCTAAGCATACAAAAAAAAAACCTTCTCTTAAAATACTTTCTCCATAAAAAAAAATGTAAAAAATGTGAGTTTAAATTGTAGAAACCACCTAACTGCGTAGTTAAAACTGCAGGCTCTGGCATTAGAGCACCTGAATATGAAGTCTTACTCTTCCATTCATAAGCTGTGATCTTGTAAACATTTTATAATGTCTCTGTGGCTCAATTTCCTCACCTGAAAAATGTGGATCCCTATAGTACAACCTCACAGAATTACTGTAAAACATAAATTCATGCATGGTACAATATCAGTAGTACACTGGTAAACCAAATTTGTAGGGGGAAAAAAACAAAACAAAAGAATCCAAAATATTAAAAGTTGTACACTCTTTAAATCAACAGTGTAAATTGCCTTACTGTTAGGCAATTTACATGGTATAAATACTCCCACCATGGCTGAGTTGAAGTTACCAGTGGTTTAACAACTGGCTTTTAAAAATTCTTAAATATCTAATAAACACCTCTCTTGAGCCTCTACAAGAAATCTCCAACTCACCCCTGATGATGCTTAGCTAGTAAGCAAGACATTCTATTAAAAAAGCAAACTAATAAAATCAACACAATATCAGATATTAAATAGTGTTTATCTCAGTTGTTAGCCAGCTTAGTACACATACGGAGGCTGTACTTGAGATCCTACTAGCCAAGAACCTGAAAACATTGACTAAATAAATCGTACCAAACCTTCCACGAGTGTTCTTAGCCTGCCATATTCCTTGTTTACATTTCTCATTCACTATCCTGATTTTAGAGTTGGTCATGTGTGTGCGTGCGTGTGTCCTGACTTTTGAGGTTCATCTTCCTTTAAAGAGTTTGGCTTATTATATGCATGCTATTTTTCTCTGTGGCAGACTAAACCCTCCAATGTACTCTGATTCATGTACAATGAATCCAACTCTCAGCTCATGTCCAGCCACCAACACCCAAAGCCAGGCCTTCCTGCTTTTAAGAAGACAAGTGACACAGGCTAAAAGCTATAAAACCCAGGCTCCACCTCCACACCCCTGGGTGACTTGCAGGAGGATCCTTGACACTATGTACCATGATTTCTCTCCCCTCTTTGTCTTTGACTTGCTTAGCACCCTTGTTCCACCTCGCTCTGACTAACTATACCATTTTCTTTATGTCTTGTCAGATTTCACTATCTTCAGGAAGGCTTCCTTCGTTATGCAAAGACTCCTTTAAGAATGTTTACCTAGCTGACCTTCTGGAATCTTGTGTTGTGCCTTTTATGCTACAGTGTAATTTCTTGGTTTCTCACCTACCCAGTTCACTACACTTAAGATCCTTCAGAGCAGAAACTCTGACATATTTGTTCCCAGTGCCTGATAGTGCTTGGTATGCAGAAGCTCAACAATATTTTACTTAATTACTGTGCTAACTCTTCTACCCAGAAACAAAGGAGTTTCCCTCTTTTTCTTACCTTGCTTCATATGTCTGAGTTCTGGTTCTGAAATACCTGTGGACCCACTTGTTTTAAGTACACAGGGTAAAACAAGAGAAGTGACAACAGATCTGGAGAGGTGCTCTGGTGAATAGTAACTGGCTGGCTCTCTGGTCCTGTCAGCCCACCACTGTGCTCTTCCTCTCCTGAGCACCACCTGAAACTTTCTCAGGACAGACTGAAGCTGTGTGAATGTCAACCATCTTTGAGAGCAGGACACTAGGAGTACTGATTATGTCCAACTCTACTTCCCTGTGTAAGAAAAACTGGCCCTATTATAATCCACAATAACTGACTTGATCACATTTTTCTAATTTAAAACAGAAAGTGAGAACAGCTTTGCTAAAATTGTATTTTTCTAAATCTAGAAAGGCCTCGGTTCAAAGTTCAAGAGAAAAATCTAATTTTAAAATGTGAAAACCACTATGACTCTCCTAGTCCCATTTAATTCAGGTATAATTGTGAAATGATTTAATTTCTAAGGGCAACATATGACAATGAGCTTACTCAGTGAAGAATCTTAATGGAGAAGAATTGCAAAGTCTCTGTGGAAAGGTGAAATTTGATATCATTCTAATGCCATATAACATTAATGATTTATTAAAAATTATTTATTTTAATTTCAACTCTTCAGATTGAGGGGAAAAAAGACTGTGTACCTGAGAAATGGTAATATGGAAAGACATAAATGTGTCACATAAATTAGTTGTCATTCCAGTTCCTAGCCTCAATAGTTACATTCAGACAGTCCTTGTTCACCCTGTGTGTATGTGCCAGTTCTGTAATGGAGAAAGCAAAGATGACTAAACACTACCCCTTTGCTTTAAGTGTTCATATTTTAGCGATACTAAGAGACAAGTAAAACATATTCAAAATGATTAATATCTAAAATAAAATATATTCAATTGCCAAGAAAATAGGAAAAGTGAAGCAAGTTTTTTGCACCAACTAGGAATGGGCATTAGGAGAGCTTCTACGGAACAATGACATTTGACCAGGGACTTAAGAAAGAGAAGACTCTCTAGGTCTAAGAAAAAAAAAACGACCAAGAGCTTTCCTGGAAAACAGGAGAACAAGAGAAACATACAAAGACATGAAGAAAATGCACTTTCAAAGAAAGGGAATAATTCACTACAGATGCAAAGTGAGATGCATTGGGGTAGGAGCAATGGGGCCAAAATGGTGGTGGCAGTGATGGTGGGAGGGGTGAGAAAGATTGTGAAAGATCTTATAATAATGTATAATAATGGTTCTGAAAATAAATATTAAACAGGAGAAAGAGGCTTGAGATGAGGGGATGTAGGAGCAGGTGATTGTCCTACATGATTGTACTCAATTGTAACACAGGTAAAAGAAATTCAGAGATTTGAAAATGTAGAGGACATCTCTAACATGTAAACAACATAAGTGGACACTAAAGTAACAGTAAGACAATTTACACTGTTGATTTAAAGTACAAATCATTGAAGGGCAAAACCCAGATGCTGGAGAATTCAATTCAATTCTGAATTCCTAACACATACCATGTTCTCAAGTTAACATGATAAAACATGGATGGTAATTACCGAGATGTGTATTTATCTGAAAAGATGGGTCAAGGTGAAATACTGAATATACAACTCTGCTGCCATTCTGAAAAAAAAAATCTATACTGACAGAGAATCTAGTGAAAAACACAGTGAAAATTTGCAGCTTTATGCTTTGTTCTGTAGAATACTAATATCATTTATTTACAATTCCATACATTGTTTACCAATTTTTACACATCTTCTATTGAAACAGGATAAAAATATAGCAGTGAATGGTGGGATTTATATCAGTGTAGTATGACACCTTTGGGTCGCTGTAACCTGTATTCTCAACAACTATGGCAGGCTGTTGGTTTGGCACTGTCAGTTTCTTTCCAAGTGCCCTCTGCTAATTTTCTATTAAAAGCAGCCCTCAAGAAAGAACCAGAAACTGATCTGTACTAAAAAGTTAATCATTAACAATAGTTTCAACTGATTTTACATTTTGTAGAACTCAAACCATTAAGCTTAAAGGTTATTATTATCAGAAATCAGAAATCTATAGCACTTTCTTTCAAAGCTGACCTAATAAGGGTTTATTTTAGTCTTAACTGTATGATGAAAGTGTCCTATGTAATCATTAATACAAGAACTAGTCCATGTGCTCAGTGCATATGGTATACTAGAAAACAGAAAGAAGAAAGGAAAATAAAGAGGGTTTAACAGGAATTAGGCATTGAAATTAACACTCAACTTCTTCATCTGATGTTATTTTCTTATTATTCATGCAAATATGTTCAGGGGAAAGCTTTTGCTGTTGGAAAGCATTTTTGTTTCATGATGGGGGGAGAAAGAAAAGATTTAGGAATGGCAAAGTGATAACAAATGGTTGCAGCTGCAGTAATACTTTTGTGTTAAATCTTCTCCGAATAGAAAATGTGTTTAGTACTTTCTTTCCAGTATTATATCAGGACACCATTAAGGTAGATCTGTGTCCCATCTTGCAGATAAGAAACCCAAGAGTAGTTGTGTAATTTGCTCATCAAAGAGCACACAGCTAGAAAGCAGAAAGACATGATTTAAAACTATCCTTAAAAGGCTTCAAAGCTGCAATCTTTCCATTCCACTAAGCTAGATCAAATTTTGCAATTATTTGGTCAAGTATTTTCAAAGGTGTTGTATATGGATTGTCCACCTGATTTTACATCTAAAGGTAGAGTTTGCTGTGCCTTCAGGAAACCTATACATATGAATCTTTGGAGCCTGTAAACCTAAAACTGTAAAATTTCAGTTCAACTAAGACTATTCCTAGTTAAATAGAAGGAACCATTACTCATATTGTTTCTCAACCTGTCTATAAGCAGCACTGTCATAATAATTCCAAGATGACTTTTGCTGCAGTGGTCTCAACTATGTGACAGGCGATTTAGCAGATCTCATTTTTACTTAGTTAATTCATTTCTGTGCTTCTTTTAACTATGGTTGCCACATGTGCCTGCTTGCAATTTATGCTTCATCTATTCTTTATGAGTTCTGGGCCTTCGATCTTTCTTCAATTGCTATTATGGTTGCAGTATCACTTCACATAGTCCTACAAGGCCATTTTGACAAGAAGGATGAAGGTTCATTACGTGGGTGGTCAGTTAAGCTATTATTGCTCTTTTTGTTGTCATGTAATATAATGAGATCACTGAAAATGTTGTCTTGTTCTATAAAAATGCTGAACCTTTCATTTCTGTATGTGTATGACCTCTTGCACTGCTGAATTGACAACAGCCTGAAAAATTCAAAGACCCACATTATATTAAAACCCCTATAAATACTGGGTTATCTAGTCTTGTTAAAATAAACACAGGGACATCTTCATTTATTCATTCATTTTTTTAAACTCAACAAGTATTTATTTTCCAGGCACTGTGGCAGCTCCTGAGGATATATCAGAGAATGAGACGCTGCCTCTGCCCATAGGAAACATACAGTGTAGAAGGGAGTATAGAAAAATAAACAAAAAAAATTACAATTCAGAAATGTGCTAAAGCACTTAGTACATTCTTACATGGTTAGGGAAAAATTCATTTGACTGGATCACAGTATATCATTGGTAAGAGATGAGCTCTAGAAGGGAAAGTAGGGAACTGTCACAGAATTTTGCATATAATGCTGAGGAATTTGGACTTTATCCAGTTGGGAAATGGAGATCCATTAAAAGATTTTTAGAAGAGTGACATGATCACATGTACATTTTTACAAAGTCATCCCAGCTCCATTAAGGAGAATGTAGAAACATCCAATCTTTGGAGATGAAATGTCTTTGAATAAAGACATTCCCTAGAGAAGTGGGGAGATAAAAAGATTTATCTCAATCAGAGTACCTGAGGTAAGGTTGAAGCGGCAAGTTTCCCAAGGATGGTCAAGATCGGGGCTCAGAAAAGGAAAGGCCATAATTCTGGGTCTCCCATGATCTGGGCACCAGGAAGGTTGATCAGGCAACATAAGGATTGAGAAGACCATTCCCAGAGAGGCATAAGCGTCTAAGCACAGGCTGAGGGGAAAAGATAGCTCAACTGGCAACAGAGAGAAAAAAGTAATACTGGGCAATTGCCATGAAAATAAGTACTGCAATATATCCTTAAGCCCCTATGTTATTCTACCTTCTATAACTATACTTCTAAAACCAAAATATGTCTTTAGAATCAATATCTTTCATTCAAGGAGTGGGTTTTATTGTAAGTTAAAAGAGGAAACTGGATGCAAATGTTAGCAAGCATTCGATTTCTGCTGGACATCTTTCTCCCTATAAATATACCTCAAGGGCCATTAGCTTAACATAAATAAGCTATCCCATTTCCTCTTTACTCCTCAAACCTACTCTTTGTCCCTTATTTCAGTTACTCAGCCTGGAAACCTAGATCACTCATGCTTTTTCCCTCAATCACATCTTCACCATCAAATTACTTTTAAGTCCTCATCATACTAATTCTTATTCACCTCCCTCATCTTCCCTCTTTTCTCGATACCCATAGGCAATGCCCAAGTTTGGATCATCATCTATCATCTGCAATATTTTCATGGTCCTCTAAATTATCTACTGACTTTTCAGCCCTCCATATTGCTGCTATAGAGGTCTTTCTAAACCATGTATCTGTTCAAATCGTTCCTCTATTTAGAACCCTTCCATGGTTGGACCCTGACTACAAAATGAAACTTAAATACCTATATGTGACACATAGCACCTGTATCCAAAAATCTTACATCCTATAACCAGAGGCTCAAGCATTACTTTTCTATAAAATCTTACAATGTTCCAAGCCAACCCAAGTGTGTTTTTGTGTTCCTGCATTTATTGAATGCTAATGTGGCCTATAGAGAGATGACAGGCTTCATTTAGATAGGTCTAGATTGGAATGTTAAATTTGTCAGTTAGCATGTGTCCTGAGGCAAGTTACTTAACTTTCAAAACTTGTTTTCTCACACACATACACACACACACACACACACACACACACACACACACACACTATATATATATATATTTTGCAGGATTGTAGTTAACATTAAGTGTGAATCTACATTGCAGCTTCTCAGTAAATAAATGGTATTGTTATCATTAGTAATATTAAATATATATTTTGTCTGTTGACTTGTCACTTTAAACACTGAATTTAAATAATAGAAGAATAATACTTATAACTCCAGAATTTATACAGTATCTAACACATGACATTAGTACTCAAATTATTTATCGAATTAAATCTTATATTAACTTATAGTCAAAGGTGTGAAAGTGTAGTAGAAGTTAAGAAAGTCAACTAGAGGTCACAATGTAAATTTAATTCTAAGGAGTTTGGAGTTTTCCTACAGAATTATGGAGAACAATTGAAAGCTTGAGAGCAAGAGATTGTATTATGTTCAAATATTTGTCTAGTCATGTACCCCAATTTCACTGAGGTCACTCTGCCCTGCAGAATTTCAAGAATATTAGCAAAATATGATCATGATCTGTATGCTGAAACTACAAAATATTCATGAAAGAAATAAAAAAAGATCTAAATAAATGGAGAGATATATTTTATGGATTGGAAGGGTCAATATTGGTAAGATGCCAATTCTTAATTTTATACATAGATTAAATACAATTGTAGTAAAATTTCCAACAAGAATTTGTAGATAACGACAAGCTGATTCTAAAATTTATACAGCAAGGCAAAGAACTATAATAGCCAAAAAATTCTGAAAAAGGACAAATTCAGGAAGTTACACCACCTGATTCTAAGACTTACTTTAAAGCTTCTTTAATCAAGACAGTATAGTACTAACAGAAACACAGACATACAGATCAGTAAAACAGAATAGACAACCCAGAAATAGACCCACATAAACACAGTCAACTGATTTTTGACACAGGTCCAAAGGCAATATAATGGATAAAGAATAATCTTTAATAGGACATTGTCTTAAAAACAAATAAATAAATAACCCTTGATACATATTTCACATCTCATACAAAAAATAACTTAAAATAGATCATAGACTTAAATGTAAAACCTAAGTTAAAAAATCTGTAGGAGAAAACAAAAGAAAATCTCTGTGACCCTGAATTTGGCAATGAGTTTTTAGATATGACACCAAAAAGCATGACATACAAAAGAAAAAAATTCATCAGTTGGGCCTCATTGAAGTTAAAGGTTTTGTTCTTCAAAATACATTGCTAAGAAAATGAAAAGACATGCCACAGACAGAAGAAAATATTTGCAAATGCTATATATGAGTGAGGATTTGTATCCAGAATATGTGAAGAACACTTATAACTCAACAATAAGAAAACAAAACACCCAATAAAAAGGGAACAAAAGATGTAAACAGAGACTTCACAAAAGATTATGTGGAGATGAAAAATAAGCATATGAAGGCATGCTCATGATCAGTCATCATTAGGAAAATGCAGATGAAAATAAAAATGAGATACTGCTATAACCTACTAAAATTGTTAAATTTTAAAAACTGATGATAGCAAGTGCTGACAAGGATGTGAAGCAACAAAAATGCTCATTGCTAGTGGGACTGCAAGAATGGCACAATCAGTTTGGAAGACAGTTAAGCAGTTTTTATAAAGTTAAATATACATTCCCCATATGACCCAGCAATCTTGCACCTAGGTATTTATACAAATGAATTGCAAATTTGTGTTTATTAAATAAATAAATAAATAAATAAATAAATAAAACTTGCATTCAGATATATACAGCGGTTTTTTTTTTTTTCCATAATCACCCCAAATTAGAAACAATCTAGAAATTCTTCCATAGGTGAATTGATAAACTGGTAAGTCATATAATGAAATATTACTTGGCAGTAAAAGGGACCAAGCTACTGATTCATAGAACAAGATGAATAGATCTTAAATACACTTTGCTAAGGGTGAGAAGCTAGACCCATTCATATGCCATAATTGAAAAGACAAACTATAGGAATGGAAAATCAGTCAGTAGTTGTCAGGGGTCAGAAGAGGAAAAGAGTGATGGACTACATATCAGGAAATTTTTAAAGTAGTGGAACAGCTCTGTATGATACTGAGTTATATATCCATTAGGATATATAACTTTATATATTTGTCACAACCCACAGAATTATACATTAAAATGAGTGGACTTTGCTGTATGCAAATTTTAAAAAATCAGCCAGGAAGGCAGATCTCAGGGTGGAATGCAGATAGTGAGAAATGAATCTAACTGTATTATGAAAGTATGAAGCAAACTCACTGAAGGATTGGGGTAAAAAGATCTGACCTAAGTAACTTTGGAAATGGTGTTTTAACTGGAAGCTGTAGGGTTAAAGACAAAAGAACTCTGCATAAACAGTGTACTCTGATCATTTTTTTCCTCACAGAGGTCTGAGTTAGCAATTCGGAAACTACTTTACATGTTTACTCTGACTAAAGAAGTGAGCAAATAAATTGTAGATAATGGGAGCCAGATTTTTCATTGTCAGAGGAAGAAGGCACAGATAAGCAAGGGGAGAAGTCTAGAACAAACCACAAACCTTGTAGTGCTGAATCAGGGCTGGAGGATTCAATAAAAAGCCTGTGACCTTCAGAATTTGGGCAAAAAGTACAAAAAAATAAACTATATCTGGTGGTAATATATGAAATAAAATATTCAAAATCAGTAAAGCAACAAATATTTAAGAACCCCATATGAGATAAATGTAAAATAATTTTACATTTATTTACAATGTAAGAAATAATATAACATTAAAATGATATATCAGGAATTTCAATGAAATTTATTAAAGCCCTGTATTGAATGATTAAATTTCACATCTATAAATATTGGTTGTCCCATCTCTAAAGGAAAAAAATAATTTCTATATTCCAAGGGTGCAGCATGACTAATTTTTGGTGCGGGAGGATGGACACAATACATGGAACATGGGGTGGGCCTCTCCACAAGTGGTAGGATGGAAATATATTATTTCAGTGAATTTTTATCAAATTGTTCTTAGTAATTTTTTCTATCTTAAAACATTTATAAGTAATATACTGCTGCAAAATGGAATTGTAGCTTATTCTTCACAACTAACAGAGGATTTTATATAATTTTGGTGGTTTTATCATGTTTTTAGAAGACTTTTTCTCCTTTTGAAAAGTTTAGGGTACATGATCTCCCTCAACTCTGCTCTCTGACACAAAAATCACGGCCTGTACTGCTCAGTGCCACCCACTCAGTGAAGCACACATTCTTACACTGGTTGGGATCCAGGCAACTGAGTGTCATAATTGTTATTAAGCAAAAAAGGACTCACAAGTCAGGAATCACCATTTCAGAAAAGACCTTGGATAGCAATGAAGCATTTATTATGCCTGCTGAAGACCAATCACTTGTGGAAATGGCTCTAGGGCCCACAGGTAATTTGAAAGGATATGGAAAGAATCAGAAAACTTATAGAAAACTTCCTTAGGAGTTTTGGTGGTTCATGACATTCTCCATTCTATCGGGTCATAAATCTCACTCAAAGAAAGATATCTAAAAGATTTTATAAACTCAAAATTACCAAGATTTCTTCCATCTAACTCTCCTCTCTTGAGTGGGCAGGGGAGAAGAGGTCTCCAATACTCTTGTTTCCAGGGTCCTAGTTCTATTTGTAGCACAGGAATGATTAGTTTGGCATTGGTCTGAAGAAGAAAGTTAGCTAAACATATCTATGAGGTGGGGTTCTCTCAAGAGAAAAAAAATAAAAGAAATACTGAGAATTGCTGGACACAATCTATAAGGAAACTATAGGATGGTATTTCTTTTCGAATTATTCTGCTTTATGACATCGCATCTCTAGCACTGAATTAGGAGATGATATATTCAGTATTAAACTCCCAGTTTACTTTTAATTATATTTTAATACCACAATTGTTGTCATTATTCCTAAATAGCAGGCACTATTTCCATTTATAAACCATGGGAAAGAGAGTGAAAAATAATTTTTTCTTTGAGGATGCTACAAAATTTTCACTGTAAGAGAAGATATTAATCAATCTTTATCCTCCAACCTTTTCATATTTTTCTTATTTTCACCATCCTATCAAAACTGTGTTTGTTTCTGGCTGTCAGACCTAAATATTAAATGTGTATGGGCTGGTGAAAAAAGTATTTTATTGTAACTCTGTGTGGTTATTGCACTTTACATCCTATTGAAACAAGGTAGATCACAAATAATTATAACAAATTTTATTACATGCAAATAAGGTAATATTGCTAACTTCCTAGGGTATTTCAAAAACTACAAATTTGTTTCATGCATAAATTTTGATTATCTCATTTACCCCTCAGTTAAAATGAGTTAGAAATTGTCATCTCCATATCACAAAAGAGAAATTAAGACACAATAGATTATAATTTCCTTCAGTATACAATAGTAAATGATAATTGGCAGTTTGGAGACTACAAATCATATTCTGATGCATAATCTAGTATGATGGTTCATTTTATGTGTCAACTTGACTGGGCCACAGAATGCCAGATATTTGGCTAAACATTATTTCCAGGTGTCTGGTAGGGTTTCTCTGGGTGAGTTTAACATTTGAATTAGCAGACTAAATAAAGCAGATTCCCCTTCCCAATATAAATGAGCCTAATCTAATCCACTGAAGGCCTGAAGAGAATCAAGTTTGAGTAAGAAAGAATTCTTTCACTCTGCCTCGCTGTCTTCGAGCTGGGACATCTGTCTTTTGCCTTTGGACTCAAACTTGAATTTGAATTTACACTGTAAACTCTCTTGGTTCTCCAGTCTTAGAACTCAGACTGGAACTATTATTGGCTCACCTGAGTCTTCAGCTTTCCAACTGTGGATATTGGACTTCTCAGCCTCCATATTTGGGTAAGCCAATAATCAATCAAGCAAGCAAGCAAGCAAGCACTCTTTCTTTCTCTCTCTGTTTATAATACATATATCCTATTAGTTCTGTTCCTCTGGAGAATCCAGACTAATACATCTAGTATTTCCATATTTCCATAACAGTAGAGGTTTTGAATTTTGTGCATATCAGAGTCACCAAGAATTCTGATTTTTAATAAGATTCCCAGGCAATAACGAGGCATGCCAAAGTTTGAGAACCATTGTATATTACTTTATAATTCAATCACCTTCTGACACAGAGATCCAGAAAAATTCAAGAATGCTTAAAATCATCTCTGCAGTACTACTAGCTAATGTTTTGTAATCACTAAGTGCCAGGACAATGCTGATAGTGCTTTACTTATATTAATTTATTTACTCCTCACATCCCTGACATAGGTACTATTATTCTCCATTTTGTCAATGAAGAAACTGAGGCACAGAAAGGTTCAATAACCTGCCCAGCATCATGCAGCTAATAAGTGACTGAGTTTGGGTTGGTACATGAAAATTCAGCCTCAGAAGACTACGCTCAGCCACTCTGCTCTCCTGCCTCTCCCCTAAGAGTTGATTTCATAAGAAATTGCAAATATTGACTTATTTTGACAACAATTTGGCACTGCATTTAGAAATACCATATTCTCTTAGCCCAATATCTTTAAGGTTTGATATACTTTCTCTTATCACACTTAACACTCCTCAGGGCAAAATTTATACCCTGTATATTCTCTACTGCCTATAGATAAGCTTAATTACTCCATACTAAAACAAAAATATAAAGCGTTATTAATATGGCCTAATGAAATTCTTAGTACTTATTATATACTAACCTCTGTGGTAAGTACTTTTTCAGCATTTTCATTGAGCTAATGATTTACATATGTGCTTAAACATTATTTAAACCTTAGAAAAACCCAGTGAGCTTGGTATGATTTTCCTCACTTTATGAGGAGACTGGTTTAGAAAGGTTAAATAACTTGGCTAAGTGACTAAGAGGGCAAGCTGAGGATTTGATCCTTTGTCTTGTTGACTTAAAAGTCTGTTGCCATAAGCAGCACACTATTCTTCTATTCAGAAGTAATACTCTTTGTGAAATTGAATTAAAGGCCTGGCCAGGCTGGGGCTGCATTTCTAGTATTCCATTTTCACTCCTTACTGCAGGCTTTTGCTTTCCAGTGGACTTACTTAAAAGCTTATGCCATTTCACATTATTTGGGCTTTATTGGCCCAACAGTGAAGTTAGGACATCTTTCCAGATGGCAGCCAAGCTCCTGTCTAGAGCAAAGCAAAACTAGCCCCAGGGGAAGGCTGCATTATATCTACTTAAGTATATTCTTGTGATGTGAATAGTGTGCTTCATGCTCAGAGTAAATTAGTTTAGTCAAGTTCAAGTCAGAAACCCAAGAGGAGATGTTTGAATCTAGGTGGCTGCCCAGAATGCAGCTGCCCAGAAGTATTTTCATAAACTTAATATTGCACCTACTGGCTTTGGAGCTCAGTTTTTTTTTTTTTTTTTTAACAATCTCGTTTTCTGGGAGCCAGAGAGAGATGAGATGGTCCTCAGTATTTGGACCTGGCTTAATAGCCACCCTTTGCATTTATATTGATTAAAGTCATTTTACATACAATGCCTCATGAGCTCACAGGTTACTATAAGAAGCTACATTTCTATGCTATACATTTAAAATGAAGCTTACAAACCTCCCAAAAGGATTTCAGTGCCCCAGCGGGGGAGGAGAGTGTGGGTAACATGCACATGCCCCCCACCCCCACAAACCGATGGTGTGATGTTCATTTTGCTTCTGGCATAGTGTGAGTCAAAAGCAGCCTTGGTATTTACAGTAAGTACAGAGAGCTATGCAACTGCCCCACTGCAGAGCCCTTGGGAGAGAATTTAGAACAGTGCACATGCCTTCAGGTTTTCATAGGCAAGAGCACACCGTCTTTTTCTAGGAGAGATGTTTGTTTAAAAAAATTAAAACTGCAAGATAATCCTGGAAACCTGGAATCCACATGCAATAAGGACAACTCAGAAAGAGAGCACGGGGAGGCTGAAATGACAATGCATGGCAAGAGTAGCTTTGAATTTCTATTTTATAATTTGTGTCAAAAGCTGAAATCTCTTCTAACATATTTTACCATATGTTACCATACAACACCTTTAAAGAAAAAAAAATCAATCTGAAAGTGAGAAAATAAGTCTTATTTATTCACTATTAACAAGTACAGCTGTAAGAGGGAGAAAAAACAACTACGTGCAGGGCCTTCAAAAGTCTTCTGAACAAATATGGAAATATATTTGGAGGCAGAATATTAGTATTAATGAAGTCTATTGTAAAAATTCTTCTAAAATAGATGTGATAGACAATTTTATTATGACAATTGCCTGAAAATATGAAGTTGACATAGAAACATGACAATCAGTAAACCCTATTTAATTTTAACCTTTTGAGGGTTTTTTCTTTTCTAATTTTTATTCATTTAAGCTTTTTCATTCTTTTACATTTTGGAAGTAAATAATTTGTATTTGGAGAAATTAATGAGAAATTAGGCTGAAGTTTATATTTAAAAGAATTTTATGACAAAATCCAACCTGAGTTATATTCAGCATCAGAATCAAAGTATGGGAATACTTTCCTTTTTTAACTGTTGGAGGAGAACATGACACAGGCAGGACAGAGGTGAGCGGCCAGGACCCAAATAAGCATGAATCTCTTTCCACCAGAAACTAGGTCAGAAACAACATCTGCATTACAGGTCCCTTTTGTCTTTCCATCCTCAATTAAACAGGAATCATGAGGAATCTATGATATGATTGAATGGACATGATGATGACATGGATTGGTACTGGGTTCTACGTTATTCAGGATACTTTCCTGTTAGGATATCTTTTATAATTTTCCTCTCATCAGGGTGGATAAATACGGTGACTTTGTTTTTTTTCAAGTTTTGTGCTGATTCGGGATACTGGTACTTTCCTTCCAAGCCATGTAAAACTGTCTTCAATTAATATAACATTTCTATTTTTACTGATTCATTTGAGGAAGAAATTAACATACCAATGCAAAGTGAACCAAGAGAGAAGGACTATCTAGAAAAAAGGGAACGTTGGCAAAGATATTCTGCAGTTTTTAAGACATGAGTGCCGGATCCCCATAATCAAAATTAATAGCAATAAAATCGTTCATATTAATCAAAGTACTGGCTACAAAGTAAACTGCTGCATAAAAAACTAGAACCCTGGCATGCTGTCATTATGGCTTCTATGTTCATGTGCTCTGTGAAGATGATTTGTCTTGATTTTTTACCCCTCATTCTCCCATTGTCCTTGTGTATGAATCATGTAATGAGCTCAAAACATACTGTCCTGCCCAGTGACTGAGGTCACACCAGAATATTGGCTTTGCTGCCTTTTTCCCTGTTTCCTGCCTATTTCACATCCATACAAAATAAGCCCCTTTTGCCTCCATTATGTGGAAACTTCAGTACTGGCTACCGCAGCTGCCACTGCTGGCAGCACGTCCCCAAGGAGACAGGAACAGTCTTTGCCACAGACTGTTTCCTCCGTTGCAGTGTTTCTCAACACAGGAGCCTCTTTGCCTCCAGGAAGCACGTCCATTTCTGAAAACATTTTTTGTTGTCACAAATAAGGCAGTATTTGTCGCAAACATTCACAGATCCTATTGGCATCTAGTGAGGAGGCCAGTGATGCTGCTAAACATCTTACAATGCACAGGTCAGCCCCCCACTACAGTTATCTGGTTAAACATGTCAATGGTGCTGAGGCTAAGAAATCTTGCTCTAAAATAATAGTGTCATCCCTACAAGCATTGTAGCACTTTTACTTAGTTTCCCAGAGATAGTTTGACTCTGTAAGTTTCCTCACAGCCTTTTTGTTCTCTCTCTCTCTCTCTCTCTCTCTCTCTCTCTCTCTCTCTCTCTCTCTCAGACACACACACACACACACACACACACACACACACACACGTTCAGACCGAGTCTCCCAGGGCTGAGCTGTAGAATATTTATATCAACACATGTCTAACTAAATAGGACCCCTCCTACTGGCCCAAACTATCACCCCCAAGACAAAGTTCAAACATTTTTACTTTATTAAACATTGGGATAAGTTCCCTTCTACCCAATAGATTGAAAAGTCATTATTTTACCACTAGTTCATGATCCTGGTGTAGGATTCCAAACTCTGGAATTCTAGGGCTCAGCCTGTGGTCCTAAAGGCTTCTTCAGCATTTCTTCCATCCAACATTTAGGATACTCAAAAAACAGAACACCTGGTGTCCTATTGTAATATTGCAAAGTTGCTAAAGTGAAAATACCAATTAGATTCTCCTGAATCACTTGCCATATAAGTACTGTCCATGAAGCATTATTCTGCTGTTGTTCTCAAGAAACACACACATCACACACAAAAAAAGGTTTTATGTGTGCAGAGGACCAGAGTAAACAGATCCTGAAAATCTCAGGCAATACCTAGTGAAAAGATGATGGTCTCAGAGGAATTCATAATCTTAAAGTGAGAAGTGTGGATTAAGGGGGATAGGCCACACTTTTCAAGCTCAGTGTCCCCTTATTTGAATGTGAGAGAGAAGGAGAGGGGAATAACAATGGGGTAAGCCAGTTGTCAAGCTCTTCTCTCCAGAGTTTCTGTGATGAAATTAAAGGCCAAAAGTAAGTTTTGCTCTACTGTAACTCAAGAGTGTCCACTTGACTTCAAGTGATAAACGTTTAAAACACTAATTCCGCTATGGAGGTAAGTAATCCTTGGACAGAAACTTGAAGCATGGGAGTATATTCTAGGATATGAAACATGGGAGTTAACAATATAAAAGACTTGAAAATCTATCTCAAATGTTATCAAATGAATATAGATATTGATATTGATATTGATATCTCAAAATACTTGGGGAAAGAAGACAGAGATGGAATGAGGATGAAGAGAATACAGTGCAGATGGGTTACAGTTAGGTGACATGAGGAGAAACTATAACTTACTCAGGAAGAGAAAGATTGAAAAAGTACTCAAGTATAAAAGAGGTCTGCTGACCCATCGGTACTGGGGCAGAACAAAGGCAGTATTCTGGAAAGACAAGGCTTTCTCTGTCCTCAGAATTTACTAGTGCCAAATCACTGAGCTTAATCAATTTCCATCTCCCATCTCCATGCCATGATCCATTTTGCCTCCTTAAAAAAAATTATTCCTAATGCTCAAAATTCCCTTAAGTAAAGGGTTAAACCTTTAATTTCCTAATTAGCAATTTTGAGAGAAAAACAAAAATATTTGGCTTTGAAAGATTTAAATGGAAATAATCTTTAGTTCATATGCAATCAGTCAATCAACTAGACTATCTGATTATAATAACACATTTCAGTTGTAGAGTTCTGTACTTTATAAAGTAATCTCATATTTATTATCCCATTCAATTTTTTGAATATCTCTGTGAGAAAATTGATTATTTCCTGAACTTATAATGTAGGAAACAAAGCTCACAGAGGTTAAGTGATTAAAAACTAAATCTAGCTGACCCAGAACAAAAGTACCCGCCTCTTTTCTACTTAATGCAGATAGACAAAATCTTTCCCAATCTGTATTAAACCATTAGAATTTTGAGCATAATATCTATTCTTCAAAGATTTATTGTCTATTGTGTGCCAAACACAAGAAAACAATAGTGAACTACCTTCACAAAAGCTTAGAGTCCAATGAGGATACAGGCACTGAGCACTCAATTTTCATATAGTGTAGTAAGTGCACTAATAAGGGATGTCCAGGGTATTTTCAGATCACATAGGAGAGGCACCTATTCAAGAACTGGTGGGGAGAAGGTGTTTCAAGGAAAGCTTCTTATGGGAAATGATATCTAGACCTGAAAGATTAGTGGGAGGTAATCGAGTGGGGAGATAGGGAGAAGCATTCCAGGCAGAGAGACCAGCATGTGCAAACACCATGGAATAAGTCAGATGCTGGTCTTACACTATAGAGGGTGTGACAGTGATGCAGCTTTTAAAAGCATGGAACATGGAGCAGCGCCAAATCTGAAAGACAAGCTTTGAACAGAAGATGCCAGATTTGCAAACTATTCTTTAAGAATCTGAAATTTACCTTGGGGGCATTAGGGAAACTTTGAAAAGTTTTAATTAATGAGGAGAAATAATTAGATTTACATTTAAGAAAGATTATCTGGTTTGCCTTATAATGAAGGGATTAGGTTCATAGAAATCTCTGGGGGAAAAAAAGCACGTCGAAATAAACTGCACTTAAACTCCATGTAAGTTGGCAGAATTGGCAGAAGACTGATTTTAGCTCAGTCTTCAAGGACAGGTCTGAAGATTGATCTAGCACCTGGGCAAAGACACAGGAGGACATCATTCTTGTGTTGTCCACAATTTGGTTATTTGTGAACAGTCTGTTGCTTGGACCACAATCAGGAATATTATAAGCACTGCTAAAAGGTTTGAAAAGGATACGGAGCAGAGTATCCTTTCTTCACTGAGCATTCTTGTCTCCCTTGTCAAATAGTAGTTGACAGTATATGGCAGGAGTTTATTTCTTGACTTTCTATTTCGTTCCATTGGTCTATGTGTTTATTTTTAATGCCAGTACCATACTGTTTTGTAGTATAGTGTGAAATCAGGAATTGTGATTTCCAGCTTTGTTCTTTCTCAGAATTGTTTTGGTGATATGGGATCATTTGTGACTTCATACAAATTTTAGGGTGTTTTTTTTTTCTGTTTCTATGGAAAATGCCATTGGAATTTTGACAAGCATGAATCTATAGATGGCTTTAGGAAGTATGAACATTTTAACAATATTTGTCTTTCTGATATATGAACATGGTATATTCCTCCATTTATTTGTCTTCTTCAATTTCTTTCATCGAAGTCTTATAGTTTTCAGTATACATATCTTTCACCTCCTTGGTTAAATTTATTGTTTTTGTAAATAAGATTATTTTCTTCATTTCTTTTTTGGATATTTTGCTGTTTGTGTATAGAAAAGCAACTTATTTCCATATGTTGATTTTATATCCTGCAATTTTACTGAATTCGTTGATTTGTTTCAACATTTTTTTTTTGGTTGAGTCTTTAGGATTTCCTGTAAGAACATATCATTTATAAATAAAGATAATTTTACTTCATTTCTAATTTGGATACCTTTTATTTCTTTACCTTACCTGATTGCTCTAGCTAGGCCTTCTAACTCTATGTTGAATAAGAGTTGTGTGACTGGGGCACCCTCGAGTCTCTTCAAACTATAGTGTTGGGAAAACTGGATAACCCCACATACAGAAAAATAAAACTGGACCCCTATCTTACACCACTTACAAAAATTAGCTTAAAATGGATTACAGACTTAAACATAAGACCTGAAAATATTAACCTTCTAGAAGAAAACATAGGAGAAAACTTCTTGACATTGATCTTAGCAACAATTTTTTGGATATGATACCAAAAGCACAAGTAACAAAGGTAAAAATAAATTAATGGGACTATGTCAAATTATAAAGCTCTGTACAGCAAAAGAAACAATCAACGAAATGAAAAGATAACTTATGGAATAAGAGAAATTTGCAAATCATGTATCTAATTAGGGGTTAATTTCTAAAATGTATAAGAAACTCATAAAACTCAATAATAGAAGAAAATAAACAATCCAATATAAAAATATACAGAGGAACAGAGTAAACATTTTTCCAGAGAAGACACAAATGGTCAACAGGTACATGAAAAGGTGCTTGACATCACTAATCATTAGGGAAACACAAATCAGAACCACAGTGAAATATCACCTCCCACCTGTCAGAATGGCTGTCATGAAAAAGACAAGTGATAATGAGTGCTGGTGAGGGTGTGTACTGTTGGTGGGATTATTAATTGGTGCAGCCACTAAGGAAAACAGTATGGAAGTTATTCAAAAAATTTAAAAATAGAATCATCATATGATCCAGCAATCCCACTTCTGGATATATATTCAAAGGAAGTGAAAACAGGATATCAAAAGGTATTTGTACTCCCACGTTTATTGCATTATTATTATTATAAACAAGTATGGAAATAAGTAAGTGTCTGTCAAAAGGATGAATGGATAAAGAAGATACGGACTGTATATACTGAAATATTCAGCCTTGAGAAAGAAGGAAGGTCTGCCCTTTGTGACAAAAAGGAGGAAACTTGAGTGCTTTATGCTAAGTGAAATAAGCCAAAGAAAGACAAAGACTGTATTATATCACTTATCTGTGAAATATAGAAAAGCCAAATTCATAAAAACAGAAAGTAGAATTGTGGTTACCAGGAGCTGAGGGTGGGGAATTTGGGGAGATGTTGGTCAAAGGGTACAAATTTCCAGTGAGAAGGAAGTTCTGGAGATCTAATACACAGTTGCGATTATAATGAACATTATTGTACTGCATAGTTGAAAATAGCTAACAGAGTAGATCTTAAATGTTTTAACAACATAAAAGAAATGGTAATCATGCGATGTGATGCAGGTGTCAGCTAAAGCTATGGAGATAATTATATTGCAATATATAACTGTGTCAAATATACATGTCGTAGACCTTAAACTTACACAATGTTATATGTCAATTATAGTTCAAGAAAGGTAGAGCAGGGGAAGGAGGGAGAAATCAATAGGATCGAGCTGCAGACTATAAAGAGAAAAAAGAGAAAACCAACAATCTTCTAGCTATTAGACCCAAACTCCTCTTTATGTACCATCTCAGGAAAGTGATAAGCATTAGCAAGAGGACTCTGAAGACATTCATCATTTAGGTTTAAAGAGAATTCTGTGATCCAGGAAGTGTTGAGTTGGTAGCGGAATCAGAGGATGAGAGGCAGCAGAGGATAATGAGGAGGGAAGAGAAAAAAGGGTATGAGAAGGATATTTTTCAGTAGTAACCAAAGATTGAAAGCATAAATGGAATAACTGCCTTGAGAATTTTGAGTGGAGCTCAGGTGGTAAGTTGTATTAGAGGGGCTGTGCTTTAGCACATTGTCCCCAAGATGGTAACAGAGCATTGCTTAGGTCTCAGATGTGTCGAGAACAAGACAGTTATTGTCAATGTGTTAGAAGAAAAATGGGATATGTAATATATAATATGTAATACTGGGGGAGTTATTTTCACAGCCCAAGCACTTAATGCAACTGTTTCACAGGAGTTTGAACTAATGCCTCTTATTTCTTGAGATAAATGTTTCCAAAAGAAGCTGTCATTGAAAAACAAATATGATAAAGTGAAAATTTGGACCAAAACTCATGAAGATTTTAAAGATTCAGGATCATGCTCGCCCCCATAATCTCTGAGTATAACTGAGCCATACATTAATAATAAGAAAAACTTCATAATTTGAAAATTTTAAAACACACAAATGACTAAATGGCCAAGGTGAAATCATAGAGGAAATCACAAAATACGCAGAACTGAGAGATAATGTAAAACTACATCAAAACTTTCTTTCAATATAAAAGAAAATTTAGAACCTTGAATGCTTATATTAGAAAAGAAGGATAAAAGTCAGTAAGCTAAGCAGACAATTTGAAAAGTTAGAAAAATATCAACTAAAAAAGAATTCAATAAAGAAGAGAAAGGCAATAATTAATTTTTTTAAAAAAAGCCTACACTACAATGAGAGAGGATTGAGAAACCAAAGTTGAAACATTTATAAAACTGACAAACCTCAAGTAAGACTGATTAAGAAAAAGAGAGAAATCAAAAGAGAAATGAAACATATAAGCAATATTTAAAATAACAAAGATTTAAAAGAGATTTATAAAAAAATACTATAAAACTTTTATGCCATAAATTAGAAGGCTTAGACAAAATAGACATATTCTTAGAAAAATAGAAATTTCTAAATCTGACTCAATATTAAACAGAAAAACAGAAATTGTTACATTAAAGAAAAAATTTAAAAACTGTCCAAAAGTATTTACCACAGAGTTATACCAAACTTTCAGAATAAATCCTACTTACGCAAACTCTTTCTCAGACAAGAAAATAGAAATATATATTATGCCACACATTTTATAAGTCTAGTATAACTTGATAGTAAAATTAGTTACAGGCAATATGAAAAAGAGATATTGAAGAGGAATTTTTCACTCAAATGGCTAACCTTGTAATCAGCTATTTGTTCTGCTTCTGTAGACATGCTTGCTGCATAGGCCAAAGAGCAGAATGATCTCGAAATCAACTAGATAACAGATGTATTGCCTTTGCTTCCTAAGAACAGATGTACTGCCTTTTCTTGTTAAGAATAGATGTATTGCCTTTGCTTGTTAAGCCCTATAAAAGTAAGGTTACCCCTAAGCTTGGGGCCCAGATCTTCAGAGAACTAGCTCTTCTGGGACTACTGGTGTAATAAACCTGAATTATCCAACTCTCTGAGTGGTGCTTGGTTTCTCACTGGTCTTGTTTCCGCAATATTTCTAGAAGCCCCAGCGAGATTCCAACCATGCTGGCTCTTTGAGCCACTGGACCAGTGGCTCGACCAGGCCAGGGTCAGGGTGCTCTAAGATGAACAAGGAGGCACGCCACCTGATAGTATTCCAGGTTCTCTTTAGGACTGGCGCCCCGACTCCCAGGATGGCAGAGCCCCCTATCAGACTCATAGGAGGGATGGACCAACTCACCAGGAACGGCCACAGGATAAGGTAAAGACTCAGGGCTCAGCCCTCTAGTCAGGTCCCATCTTCGGACAAAAGAGGAGCTTGATCACCTTCTTGCCTTCAGTTAAAAGACACAGGTCAGGGTCTTCCCAGTGAGAAAAGACATCAGGGTCTCCCCAGGGTGGGAAGATTTCAGGGTCTTCCAAGGGGGCAAAGACATTAGGGTCTCTCTAGTGGGGGAAGACATCAGGGCCTTCCAAAAGGGGGTAGGCAATGTTTTAACCTGTTGTGTGAATGAGTGAGTGAATGGGCGACCTTTTCGGCTTGACTCGGTCAGGTACAAATTTGTAGCTCCACAGTTGGGCACCCTTAAGGTCCCCTAAAGGCTATGGGTCCAATTGGGCTCATCTGCACCCCATAGTGTAACAATCATTAAAAAGAACCAAATTCTAACAGCAGCCCATCAGGAAGCAGATGAGGCCTTTGCTAGGAACCCCCAGGGCCATGCCCCTGGAACAGTGGTTGTACTCTTAGCTGATTGCGATTGCAATTATAATACCCAAATTATAAACTTGGCTAGATGAACTACATTTCTAGAGGCCCTCATGGGGGGAATGGAAAAAAAAAAAAAGAAGAAGAAGAATACAAAAGCTGTGAACTATGAGAAGCTTAGAACCATTACTCAAGAAAAAGATGAGAACCTGGCTAGCTTTTTTACCCAACTGGAAGAATCCTTTAGGAGGTATACTAATGTAGATCCCACTTCCCCGACAGTGTTAGAGAACAGAATAAAGAAAAACGAGAAGTCAGGATTATGGCTGTCACAATTGACCAGGCCCTCGGTACCCAACACGCATCCCTTAAGAGATCGAGGAATAAGAAGACATTGAGTTCTTGCTTCAAATGTAAGAAAGTAGGACATTGGGCAAAGGACTGTACTGAAAAGCCCCCGAGCCCCTGCCATATATGCAAAGAAACCGGTACTAATCCTTGGTATTGAAGAGTTGACTGTGCACACTCCCAGAGAGGAGGGCAGCCAGCCAACACCCTAGTAGCCCAGGACCAGGAACTGTGTGACTGAAGAGGCCTGGGGCCATCCTTGCTGCCCCTTTCCAGGAATGTGGTCATCACTACCGAGGAACCCTGGGTAACTCTGGATGTAATGGGTAAGCAAATCCAATTTCTCTTAGATATGGGGGCAACCTATTCTATTCTCCCAGCATTTGCAGGAAAACTCTCCTCGCAAACTACAATTATTTTAGGAGTAGAAGGGAAAAGCAAGGTCAACCATTTTACTCCACCACTGACCTGCCAATTTGAAGATAAGATCTTTTAGCAGGAGTTTTTAATAGTTCCAAGCTGCCTCACTCCTTTGTTAGGATGGGATATTTTAACTAAAGAGCAATATTATAACTCAGGTATAGACTGCCCAGACTTTTAATGCTTCAAGAATACCAACAAGTTAATCAAGTGGCTTGTTAGAATGGCAAGCCCAGGCAAGCCAGGACTGTTATGCCAGTAAAAATTCAACTTCTGTGCTCCTTCACCAAGACCCAGACTTAATAGCTGGCCCAATGATAGGAGCGCCTTCTCAGAGATCTCGGCAATCAGAAATTTTCTCCCCCTTCACCCTTGGACTCTGAGGGGGAAATAAGTTCTCTTGGGACCCCACCTATTTCATTGCTCCCTGAGGAAACTAGTTATGCACCCTCAGGGAAGTTACAAATACTGATGATGGGGAAAATGAGTATGTGCATGACCTTTGATCTATATTTGTCTGTGTTATATGTAATATGGTGGTTCATTTAAAATTCTAATTATGATGGAAAGGAAAATGTTTTTGGTAACAGAAGGTATAAAGTATGAAGATTTATTTTGAAGGGAATTGAAGGAAAGGTAATTGTCTTAAAGTTGGTTATTTCTGAATGAGTGAGAAGAGGCAAACTGAAAGAATGAGGAAAATGGTAGAAGGTTTGTGAAGAAAAATCCTGAGAGAAATTTTATGTGATTAAGCTAATCAAGATTGGAAATTTAAATGATTTCTTAGACTATTTATCTGCTACTGATATTATAGGAAAATTTGCTGAGTAGAAAACAATGATTTCGTGCTTAATCAAAATAATTTCTGTGTTTTATTTTGCCTTAACCAGTTTTCTGAGACTTTTAGAGCATATACTAACATTGGCCAAAGTTTGAGGGCCAGACACTCCTCCTGGCTATACATTTCAAAACTTGGTCTGTGCCCAATATTTAAAGAAAGCTCCAAAAGTTTGGGTCTAGACCCAAACCTTAGGACAGGTCAGAGAACCTATCCTTGAAAACAGGGCTGCTATAGACAACCTATTACTCAGATATAACCATGAATATGAAGAAGTTAAAGGACTATGTTGTTTTAACCTCTCTGACAACTCATTGAAGAAAAAAGTGTGATTAAGACAGAAAGAGAAAGAGCTCCATGAAACCTCAGTAGGCAGAGACTACGACCCTTCTCAGCAGGAAGCAAATACGGAAGAAGAGAAGAGACCTCCTGTCCCTCAACATCCATACTAATAAGGGTGTTCATGGCTCTTAGAAAGGAGTTAGGCAGGAAAATTATTTAGGGGGTTTCAAGGTCTGCCTGCAAAGACACTGAGGTCATCCTGTCTTAGAAGGGGTACTCCTTAATCCACCAACAACTGAATGAGTCATGGAGGTCCTGGTCCAGAATATGGAGTTGGGGATTTTGGTTTCTTCCATTTGCAGATCCTCTCCTCAGACTCTTCATAGCTCTTATTTGGCCTTTGTATCCTGAACTGTCTTGTCAAGTTTGTCTCCTCATGCCTAGAGTCCATCAAGTTACAAATGGTCGTGACATCCGGACCACTCTTATATCAGCCCTTAGGCCAGGAAATCAGGAGATTGATGCCCTATAAGAATTTAAAGGGCATCAAAAGGAGAATGAAGAGGAATTTTCCACTCAAATGACTAACCTTGTAATCAGCTATTTGTTCTGCTTCTGTAGGCATGCTTATTGCATAGGCCTAGAGTGAACTTGAGTAAACTTACTGCATAGAGTGAATTTAAAATCAACTAAAGACTCACCCTCCCCTTTGATTATTTTTTCTAGATAACAGATGAATTGCCTTTGCTTGCTAAGAACAGATGTATTGCCTTTGCCTGTTAAGCCCTATAAAAGTATGGTTACCCCGAGCTCGGGGACCAGATCTTCAGAACACTAGCTTTTCTGGGACTGCTGGCGTAATAAACTTGAGTTCTCCAACTCTCTGAGTGGTGCTTGGTTTCTCGCCGGTCTTGTTTCTGCAACAGTATTATACCATCTCACTCATATACTTAAACGCAACAGTCCTAACAAAATATTAGCAAGTCAACCTTGTAACTATATTGAAAAGCATATTAATGTGAGTTCATTCCAGGAACATAAAAGGTTAATTGCCAGAACTTATATTAACTAGTTAACTATATTAACAGACTAAAGAGAACAATTATATGTAACTAGATGGCATGTCTCCTAAGTGGAAAGTGCACTTTCTATAACACTTTTTAAAAAGATTTTTTGCTCTGGACTGGCTTATACTTTTGCCTTCCCTGGATCTGGAATGAAGGCACAGTGGTGACCTCGAGAAAGAAGAAGGAATTCAATGGAAGAAACCTGGATTTTAAAATGATCTCCTAGAATCGAGCTGCTGCCCACCCATCACTGTAATGTTATATTTTGGTCTCTTTGTTTGAGCAACTTAAAATATTCCCTAATTAACACAGAGACAATGGAAAATATATGAAAAAAAAAAGGTAAAATCTGACTAACACTTTCTTTTCCCCATTGCAATCTGTGGTCTGGAGGAAGAGTAAAGGAAAGGAAAGAAGCTTTGAAGGTAGGCACAGGTGGACCCAATGTCCACCATAGGCTGAAGGTCTGGCTCTGAGGATACTGACCTCTCTGAGCTACAGTTTCCCCTGCAACAACATGATAAATGTCTCTCTCACAAAAATGTGCAGATCTTTTTTAAAAGACAGATAACAAAGAGGGGAAATCAATGCAACTCTTAGGAGTAAAGTTAGAAGAAGAGTTGTGGAGCACTATTTTTTTCCTGAAGATTGCCAGATAAAATACAGGACCCTCTAGTTAAATTTGAATTTCAGATAAAAAAATAGATTTTTAAGTATAAATATGTCCCAAACATGGAACAAAGTTAGTTATACTAAAAAATATATGTTTTGTTTAGCTAAAACTCAAATTTAAATGTACATCGTAATTTTGCTGTTTTTGAGTTTTTGCTAAATATAGCAACCTTATCTGAAGGAGAGCAGAAAGTAGATTACCTGTGGACTGGCTTAAGCCATAACAGATGTAGTAAGATGTAGATAGGTGGTATAGATAGATACAGTAAGAAATGAGATCTTTCCTACATGAGACCTGAAAGGATCACCCATCTGGACATGTGTAGCAGTGAAAGTGGTCAATCTAATCAGACAATGGACCCAAACAGTGTCAGGAACTCATGGATTTGGTAATAGTGATGAACAGATTTGCAGTCAGAAAGCTAGCACATAAACATAGTGAAAATGGAAAACTGGATGTTTGGGAGTCATTTCCAAATTTCCTGAACCTGCTTCAGAACACTTTCACAACTGACAGATGAAGAGGACTGATGAGAAGGAATGAGTAAAATGTTTTATATTATAGTCAAGCATCTCACCTAAGTGCTTCTGGTATGGGCTGGAGGGAGGAGGTGAGGAGAGACTACCTCTGAGAGAAAAATAGAGGTAATAGTACTCCTCTCTCAAGGTCATTGTGAGAGATAAGATAAGGTGAAATATATAAAGTCTCAGTGCAATGTCAGACCCACAGTAAGGACTCAGTCACCGATATTTTTTCTATTCATCTCTTTCTCTGTTCTCTCCCTTCCTTCCTCAGGCTCACAGTGCCCTGAAGTTTTCCTGGATTCTGTATCTCAACATCTGCACCTGCCTCCCTGAAGTCAGTTTCACCAGACAACTGTTGAGATTCTCTGCCCTTTGCACCTGAAGCAATACCACCTCATCTCTGCATTTGGCAGATATTTATTTAAATCTCAATATATGTTATGCACTTTCTTGTAGCTGGTGATCATGCAGTAAACAAGGCAAATAGGTCATTATATTTAAAAAGTGTGTCCCTGCAATTGCCTAATTAAGAATAATCCAAGACCATGTGAAAATACAGATTTCTGAGCCATGCCTTCCAAAACTGATTCAAAGAACAAGGGATGAGTAACCTCCATTTGACAAAGTACTTGCATTACTCTTATGTACTCTGAAGTTTGGCAATTGCTGACCTAATGTCTTATTATACAGGTGCTAATCATGATATCATTATATTACTTAACCCAAATGAAGAAATTACAAATGGTAATAAACCAGACATTAGTGATAGGCTGATAGGGGGAGAGAAATCAAAGGGAGCCCACATGGAGACTTCAACACTATACCCCAGAACTAGATGCCAGCTCAACCTACCATGAGAACAGGGAGCATGAGAAGGCACAGACCTAAAGTAGCATTTCCTATACTTTCTGCTCTCAAGAATTCTTTATAGCCATAAAAATTATTGAGGATCCTATAAGTTTTTGCTTATGTGGTAAACCATATTAGAAGTGAAAACTGAGAAATTTTTTTAAAATTTATTTATACAGGTAACCATATAGTAGTTACCAGAAGGAAACAGGGGTAGGGGAAGTAGAAAAGGGTAAAGAGGGTCAAACATATGGTGATAAAGGAGATTAGATTTTGGATGGTGAACACACATTGCAATATATAGATAATGTATTATTGAATTGTACACTTGAAACCTATACAATTTTATTAACTAATGTCACCCCGATAGATTTAATAAAATAAAATAAAAATAAGACCTTAAATTTTATTTAAAGTAATGCATACATTATATGTTCATAATGTTAATGTATTTTTTATGAATAACAAAATTAAAGAAAACAAACAAACAAACAAAATATATATATATATATATATATATATATATATATATATATAGTGATAAAGGAGACACTGTTTTATATTTTTTGCAAAAAATAAATGGCTTAATGGAAAATAGTCAAATTCTCATATATGTTTCTGCATTCAGTCTGTTACCATATCACACAGGAAAACCCAATTGTACACTCATGAGAAAATGAGATGTAGGAAAAGCAAATAATATCTTACTGTTATTCAGAAGTAGTTTTGAGCTTGTGGGATCCCTGAAAGGGTTTCAGGAATCTCAGCGTTCCTGGGACCACATTTTAAGAACCACTTACTTAAAAGATGGGAAATAGCTAGTGGATGTCCCCCAACTCCACCCCCCCACCTTCACCTAAGTGACACACTATTTGAGAGTAATAATGCTTTATATTTTTTTCTCAAGGCTGATCTTTGTGGTGAGTTCTTCTGCCAACTTTCAGTGACCCTATATGTTCTCGAGAACAGTTATGCCACTGAGTTTCCAAGGTAGGTCTAGAAACTGGAATTAGCTTCCTGTCCTACACTCTACTCTTAAACATATATCAAGCCTTGAGTCAAAATAAAGGAAAGCTAATCTACCCAGTACAGTTAGAAGCTCCCTTATCTCACAAAGTGGCCTTTCAAAGTAAAACTTTCCTCTGCCTACTATCTACTCTCCAAAACCCACTTACTCTGTCACGTTGTCTTCAACCACAGTTCCTGGGCCTCTGGCCAGTTTCTGTCTTTTCTCATCCTCCATGAGACCAATGTTTTGTTCAATCTACTTACCTGGCTCTAGATTTTACCTACTTCTATTCTGGACACCAAATTTAGTTCCCCGCCTTGTGCTATTCCCTAAAAGTAAGCACAACTCCAGAGTTCCAGAAATCCAGCAAGTTAGAGCAGAGGAGCCCTGCTCTTCTCTTCCCCTTCTTTTGCCTGGGGAATTTAAATGTAATTAGCATAATGGGGAACTCTAAATCTCAGATAGACTGTCAGGAAATCATTTCACCCTGAAAAAAAATAAAAAAGGCATTCCAGCCCTGTTTTTAAACATTCATAATTCTCATAATATATTTATTTGAAAAATAGGCTTTCATATAACATTACATTTCTTTACGTGTGCATATTTCCTCTCTCTAGCATAAGGTAGTTTTTGATGGATTGATCAGCTTCTTTCTAATTAGCTGAAAGTCCACTTTCTTATAATTGAATGTGAGCAAGTGAGTGATAATTGACTGTGTTCAAGTAATCTATGTCAGGCCTTGACCCTGAAGGTATAAAGCTGCTTTAGAATCTCAAGAGGTTCAGATGGAATGAATTGATATGAGAAAGACATGGTGAAAGAACTGCTGTGGAGGCTGATTTTAATTAGACTGCAGAAGTTAGGAAAGAAGATGTTCTGATCAATGGGAAGTATCACAGTACTGTGGCATCACTGTCATATTTTTAACCAGTCATGGCAGGTAGTTATTATATTTAAGTTTCAAATTTCTTCAATCCCTACTTTTGCTAAAGCAAACCTTATTAAATTCAAGATGAGTTAGACAGGTGTGATCCAAAGACATTCGTCGAAATGAAAAAAGCGAAACATCTTTAGTCTTTGCCTCCATCTAGAAAATAACAAAACAATAAAAAGAGCCACAAAATAGCGTTACTTCACCTGCTCTTTTGCTCCTGCTGGGCCACAGTCTTAAGGAACTCAGAAGGCAAAAAGGGAAGGTACTGAGGGTAGCTGTTGGGTGACTTGGGGGAAATCTTAAACAGATTCCTAAACAAAATGGTGGCATAAGAGCCCCAGTGAGGGGAACAGTGGAGCCACCAAGCGTCCATGGGAAGCCATCTCACAAGGGAGCCTTTCTCACTTAACAAACAGCATGGGGCACAGGTAAGTTATAAGTTTGGTTACTTCAGCAAGCCAGTGGTCAGTTGAAAGCCAATAGTCAATGGTAATTAGACTTTAGCTGGGTTTATAAGATTAAGAACTCCAGAGTCAGGTTATCCTCTAACTACTCAACCATTATCACATTTGATAGTAATTTCTCCTAAGTGAGCTGTGATATGTGTGACATGAGACTAAATAGGAAGATTGGTAAATTTACAATTAGTGACTCAGGAGCTCTTGGTTTAAGCTGTGTTTTCCCTGTTAAAGAGAAAACCCAAAATGGTGTCACTTGTGCTAAATCCCATGATATCAAACTTTGATTAACTGATTGATCGATCCCTCCTACACACACACACACACACTGCCACCTCCTGCCCTCCAGCTTCTATCAAACCTAAATTTAATACCTGATCTAACTGCTGTTTCAACATTGCCCAGGAACATAATCTTAATCAAACAGTCTGGAATTTTCTGATCAATACCATGGAGCCAATATGTCATGTGGGCCCTCTCTATTCCATAGAAAGAAGAGGCAATAGGCATGATAAAAACTCTTGCTGTTCCCTTGCCCCACAAAGAATGATAGCTTCCTTGTCTCGTGCTTCTTTCTATAAAAACTATACATGTAGCACCCTTCTAGTTGCTACATGAGATGCTGCTTTATTCATGGATCATTTAACAAAGCCAATTAGATCTTCAAATTTACTCAGTGGATTTTGTTCTTTATCATCCCTGGGGATTTATTTTCGTAGATCGGCAGGTAAGTCCCTCTTTGAACAAATAACTTATGTTCTATATTGTTCTATATTTCTCTCCACACATCTAAGCAAAGGCAAAACTTATAAAAAGGTCTCATTGGGAGAAGACATTTACCATAACTGAGGAGTTCTAACTGGCAAGGATTTCCCCATGAGTGAATGAGAGTGTGGTGTCAGGGGAGGAGAGGGCCAAGAGGACCGGGAAGGAGAGATCAAAAGAAGAATGGGGAGGGAGATTCACAGAGCCCACAACTTCAGGAGGAATCCATATCAGAAATGGAAAGGAGAATCAACATTAAAAAAGGCAACTTTTTATATATGTATACATATAATAAATTTATATGTATATATATATATATAAATTCTTCTGTAAAAAAAAAAGAAAAAAAAGGTGGAAGAGGGGAAAGTATAACCATATGTGATAGGACCAGACTAGAGGGGTTAAGTTAGGAAGTCATGGGTAAGGTTCTGAATTTCTGAAAGAGTTGCCACAAAAGGAATTATGACTCAGATATAGGTGCTTCAGGTTGGGCATGATTAAGACAGTAACTTAAACAGGATAAGTATCTGATTGTAACCACGCATTTTCTCTCCAACCAAGGCTCATTTTACAACATAGTATGACTAAATTCCCTCCTAGCAAAGAATGATTTTTAAAATATATAAAAGATCTCATTAGAATTATTGATCTCAGAAAACAGATTTTATTCCAAAAATATTGTCTATTTTAGGAACCATAAGAGTGGCCAAATAAGAAAAAGATGACCTTAATTCAGATCCACAGAGAGGCAACAGGTGAATTTTGGGCTTAAAGGGCATCAGCTATACTATCTTCCCTAATAAGATGCCACACACCCTCTGTTAAATGAAGGGATGAAGGGGCAAAAGGAGCTGCACAGTACAGGTGGTCTGCAAGAAATTCTTGTAGACAGGGTTTTATAAACATGACTTCTCAAATTTTTACTTCACTCTCCTCACCTTATTCTGCTCAGGTTGTTTTATTAGATTTCTTAATATCTTTGTAGTGTTTTTTTTTAGCATTAGATCCCTTCTCTGTAATCGTCTACCATTCTCTACATTCAAAGATACAAGGATCTCTCCAGTGCAAGTGAGAAAGAAATTGGTTTCATTACTTTTTTCTCACCCATCCTGTAAATCACTAAGGTAGGTAATTGCAGTAATTTCCAGCTTAGCATGTACCTTCTTCCCATGTAATAAGATTAAAACCCAGCCTGTCATAGTGCCCTGTTATGGTTTATAGATTGAATTTATCCCTTCAATATCTGCATTTGATTAAAAACTCTTTCCATTTCAGTTCTGACTAGATCTGTTTTCCTTTGCTATCTCACAAGGGATTTTGCAACACATCCCTTTTGGGTTGTATGAGAAATACAGATTTATTTCTGGAATGTAGCATGCTATAGAACTCATCATATTTTTGTGTGTTATATTTTTCTAATGTGTTTTAAATTGGGTGTCTTTCTTATTTTCTATGATAAAAACAGAGCAAAATTTTCAGAAAAACACATAGATGTGAAAAGGATTCATTTGATCTCTTTAAATGGCTTGAAAAGGTTTTAAATTGTGCCAATAAATCCTCCTTTCCTGCTATTCAGTATTAATCAGTTTAAAAAACAATACTGTGATTCACAAATAGAAATTTTCTGATTGATACCCGAGTTCACGCTAGGTGAATTTAGCTTATGTTAACCTTAATACTTAATAGGCATATATTCACATTCTGGAATAGCCAAAACAAATATATAAATCAAACTGAAAAAACCATCCAATTGAACTCTCTTTTAAGAATCAAGACTGTTCCAGTTGGCAATGTTAATAATGTAGATACCATTACTTCCAAAAGAAAATAATGGCTAAGCAGAAAAAGAGGGATCCTCAGTATTTACGCATAATAACATGACTGAACTGAATCTTATTTCCCCTTTTCATATTTCCCTTGACTCTTTCATCTTTATAAAATGTTTTCAAAATACACTGTGGTATCAAAAGTATATCTTTCACGCTGACTATGCCCTATGAAAAGGACCCAAGTCCCTATTTTAAAACATTTCCCTTCAAATAGCACAGCCTCCTCTAGACAGCTCAGGAAGCTTGTGCTATGGCAAATGCAAAATCCCCTACATCTCTCTGCTCTACCCTATACTGTTCTGATGTGCCTATATTCTAGAAGCACTTAATACAAGGCTATAGAAATGCTTTTTGAAAATTACTTTTACAATAGTGAAGAAAATATTACAAACATTTTAAATTCATATTTCAGATGTCAAGAAAGTAAATCCTCAGAGGTCAGGAACAAAAAAGAAATTGAAAATTGGAGTGTTTAGTGGGGAATTGTCCACCGTCAGGAGCAAAGGAACATAGGCTTTACTGGCTATGTGAGGATAAGAAAAAAGGCCTTGGTTTTGACCAAGATCAAGAGTTGGAACTAAACTGTCTGGAAAGTTTCTCAGCCCTGTAAGTGCTATAACTTCACTGACCAGCAATAGTTGATATAGGAGAAGCTTGTCTATTAAGGCAGAGCAAATAGCCATTAAAAATTAAATTTTAAAAAATGAAATGAAATAAAAAATAATAAAATAAAATAAAGGCCTCTGGAGAATCAAAATATGTTCTTACATGATTTGAAAGTATAGCTATCTATTGCCTGTGAGATATAGGAACCCCTAAACCAATATATTAATAAAAAGAGACATTACTTCTATGACCTCACCTTTACTGGGCTCTCCTTCATCCATGCTGCCTTCTCTGTCATCGCTTGAAAACATTAGCCATATTCCTCACTTTAATGTCTCTTTGCTGCCTCTACTCCTCATCTGGAATGCTCTTTCCCCATACATGTGTACTGCAAAATCTCTCACTCAATCAAGCTAAAATATCAGCTTCTCAATGAGGTTGCCTCTGACCATCCAATTTAGATTGCAACCTCCTTCCAATCTCTTTAATACTGACTCACTTTTACTGTTCTCCATGTAAAGAAGATAACTACTTATTTATTACCTGCCCTCCTCCCCATATACACTAACTGTAAGTGCCAAGAGGGCAGGAATTTTTGTCTTTTTAAATTAATAATATATCTCAATCAACTGGAAAAGTGCCACATGTGTAGTAGGTTCTCATTAAAGATTGTTTAGTGGAATGAGAGAAGTGATGATAAAAGAAATCCAGCAGGACCTAATATAAACCTTCTCTGATGAATAAAACCTCGAGTCTGATAAAATCCATACAAAATCTACACAAATAAAGCACCACTGAAAACAAGGCCAAAATAAAAAATTACAAGTAACATGATTGAATCTCAATGGACAAAGCATAGACCAAAGTTGACACCCCTGAGTACTTCAGATAATAGAACTACTGAATATAAATATAAAACAAATGTGTTTATTGATTAAAAATATAAAATAAGGTCTTGAAATTTAGGAAATAAATAAGATACTTAGGGGAAGAAAAAAATTGATATATTTAAAAAATAATCTAATGATGAAATAGAAAATGAATGAGAGCAACACCCAAAAAAAGCAAAACTGAAACATGAAGAAGAGAAAAATATGCAGGATGTTTACACAGACATAGTTGACAGAAATAAAAATCCTGGTAATATGACTAAAGGTAGTTTAATTAGGGAGTAAAATTAAGGAGAAGTAATTTTTATAAAATTAACAATTATTAATTTTTCCACTTGATAAAGCCTCAGATTCACAAAGCACAAAAGTGCCTAGAAGAATTAACAGAATTAATTCTATACCTAAACCTGCTGTACTTATACTATATGTCACCATTGGCATAGACTACAAAAACAACCAAAGAGAAATGTCAGATTACTTGCAAAGAAAAGTAATAGACTGATAGTATTAATCTCTCTTAAGAGCAATAAGACACCAAATTATCTGTGAATATCTTTAAATTGTTGAGAGAAAAATAACTGTCAACTTGGTTTTAAAATAGCAAAACTTTAACATCAAAAAACAAAAGTGAACAGAAATGAAAACATTTTAAAATAAATAAAAACTGAGAGACAGTTCCACTAACAGTTGTTTTTTGAATAAACCTACAAAAGACGTAATTCAAGAAAAAAGAAAATGAATGTGGAAGTTAAGACTTGAGGTGCAAAACAAAATTAGAAACTAAGAAACAGTAAGTATTTGAAAAAAATCCAAACAAGTATTGACTCTACAAAATAAAAATTATTATAGGCTGATGTTAAGGGGACTCAAACAAGGTGAAACAAATTCTGGTGTTAAAATTCTGGAAAATCTATAATCATCTCAATAGGTTCAGAAAAGCAATTCCTAAAGTTTAATATTATCCATGACAATAATTCTCAGCAAACTGGGACTTGATAGGGCTTTTGTTAATCTGACAAAATGTTTTCAGTATCTGTATTTAATAATATGATACTGAATATAAACACAAGGTTTCTGCAGAGAAAATTATTATACTTACAACAAATAATTGTACCAGTTTCTATTGGTTCCAATCTTATCTCTGAGGTGAGGCAATGAGAGCTTGATGATAAATCTTAATATAATGGGGTCTACTGCAGACAAGGAATCTCAAAACTATGAACATGGGCATTTATACACAAAAGAGAAAGCCATCTCCTCTCCCCTTCTGAAAGGAAGGGTGAAAATCCTTTGCTGTTTGGGCAGAATCCTAGGTCCTTATTCTTATTCTTTCGAATGTAAATAAATCCCTTGAGAAGAGAGAGAAGACCACAGTCTTCAGCTTTACCAGTAAAAGGATATCTTCATGGTCTTGAATCTAAATCCCCACTTGAAAAGTAAACACACCCATCTGGAGAGGTAAATTTCTCAAGATAGTTTCTCGTTATCAAATCAGTCCTAAATTTTAGTCCAGGTTCTAAGTTTCAGTAAAATTTGCTCAGAAAGCCCTAACTGCACAGAAACATAAAAATATTTTCTATATAGCCCACAAAGTAATAAAAATTCATAACAAGAACTATATTTGGTGGTAAAACTTAGAAGCATTCTATGTAAAATCATGAAAAGGAAAAGGATAACCATGATCACCACTTCTGTTTGACATTATATCAGCCAGTACGGTAAGAAAATAAAAGGAAGAAAATATTTCAAGATGAGAAAGGTAGAAATTAAGTTTCTACTATTCACAAATAACATGATTACACGGGAAATTCAAGAGACTATCAAAAATTATTAGACTTTTAAAAGGTATGCAAGGATGCTGGAAAATAATATGATTTACAAACTCAGCTAAATTCTTATATACCATCAACAATCACATAATATAATTTTAAAAATGTATAATGATAATATCAATAGAAATATGATAGACAAAAACAGATTTAATAAAAGATATGTAAAACTTTTATGTAGAAATGTATCACACTCTATGGGAAGACTTTTTAAAAGACCTACATAAATGTAGATATATAATATAGTCATAAATTTGAAAGATATCAGTCTTCTGCATGTTATTCTATAAGTTCAATATAATTCCAATCAAAATATCAATGGGGGTTTTACTGGAAGTTATAAACAGTTTCTGAGATTCAGATAGAACAGCAAATGGGCAAAAATAACCAAGACAATTTAAAAGAACTAAATGGTTGGGATTCACTTCAATAAATATCAAGAGGTAATATAAAGGTATGATAAGTAAGATGTAATTGGTCCAAGGATAGACAAGAGTTGATGTTTATATAAGATAGACATGGCATTACAAATAAGTATGGAAATGATTATCTATTTTATAAATATTGCAGTAATAATTAATTATATACATAGTAAAAGGCCAGATTCCTACCTCATGACATAAATAATATTGAATTGGAAATAAAATATATTTGCAAATGTAAAAGCTAATATTTTCAATAAAAAATGTGAGTGAATATCTTCAGAATATTGGAACAGGGAAAATTACTTAAATAACCCCAAAAAGCACAAATCATTAAAAAAGTTCATTTAGCCATATTTCAGTAAAAATTATTTGCAATGCCCAGAACCAAGAAAGAATGAATATTCAGGATTTATAAGAAACTGTTGCATGTAATAGCAATCCAACAGAAATGTGAATGGCCAATACACAAGGAGAAATCAATGAACTTATGGAAAAAAATCAACCTCATTATTAACTAGCAGAATGTAAAATTAAAAGGAATACAGCTTCACACACATCATATTCTCAAAAATTAAATATCCTGGTAATTGTAGCTGTTGAGGAAGGATATGGAGCAGCTTGCACTGAAAAGTAAAGTGTATGCAATTCAGCATCACACTGCTGAGCTTCAAACTTTGACTCAGTTTATTAGCTGATTCACCTTGAACAAGTTACTTGATCTCCCAGTACTCTACCTTCTTATATTTAAAATGAGGGTAATAATAATAGTACCCAAATGTGTAAAACTGCTGTGAAACCAAAATCAGTTGATGTGTTCAAAATAGTACAATGCTTGACACATAGTGAGCATGTGATAAGGGTTAGTTTGTGAGAGTGACACATAGTGAGCATGTGATAAGGGTTAGTTTGTGAGAGTATAATTCGGTACAACTGCATTCGAGGACAATTTGTCAATATTTAGTCAAAATGCACAAACTCAACACAGCATCCAACACCTAAGGACAGGCCCTTTTAAACTTTGTCATCTTTAATTGATTTAGATGAGCAGACACTTTTCTTGGCTTTTTACTTTCCAGTCCTCATTGCCACCCTTATGGACATTTTAAACAAGCTATCAACTTACAAGGACTCACCATAAAGTTGACTGAAGAACGTTCATAGAGTGATTACAAATAAAGCACAGAAAAAACAATCTTATACAACAAAAATAAAGTAAACATGGGTCCATTTCCTGCTATCTATGACAAATATGTGAAGAACTCAGTTAATCTGTCAGCCTGTCTGCATTCCAGTCCTGGCTCTACTTTCTAACTTGTGTAGCCTTAGAGGAGTCATTTCACTTTTCCAAACTGCAGCTGTGTCTTCCATTAAAGGACATGATTTCTACAGTCGTTTCCAGCTTAAACATTCAATTCATGGAGGCAAAAGAATTCTCTTCTTATAAAGCAAATGCTTTTCAATAGAGTTGGGGAAGAATGTTAATTAACCTTTCAAGTTACCTTCCTAGAGATACAAGATTGTGTCTGAGAGTGCAGGCCTTTTAATGTCTCAATTTACCAAGGCATAAAAAAGTGTTCAAAGATTCAATGAATCACAACCTACTGTAGAAACTGAAAAATCCCATTGCTCAATAAATACTAAAAAAGAAGTTGCATTGTGTGACAAAGAAAAGTAAATTCAAAAGACTGCTACCTGGAAGAACATTCTATAAAACTGTAGACATCTGGAAACAGTGCCCAAATGGTTTTCTTTCACAACCATATAGGAGAGAAGATAATTATGAAGAGACTCACAGCGGGTTTTAGAATTTGTTAGATTTGACTGACGTGGTTAAAATGGCAGACTCGAAGAACACAGATACATAAAATGGTCCAGCCTCTGGGCAAGATTTGTTTGGTGTCTTGCCCACATGAAAACTTTTCCATCCACTGAAAGCTTTCAACTTAGGATCTTAAGTAGGAAAGCTAGAGGAAGCTATAAATAAATGGTATTCTCTAGTGGGTTGATTTTTAAAAGATGCGGTTTAATTTTTAATATGACTTGCTATTTATTAAAAGTTAATCAATATAATTTTATCTATTGAAAATACCTGGAACATTAAAAATTTTATGTATATGATGCTTGATTTCTGAAGGTTTCAAAAGTCACCAAAAAAAAAACCACATGAAAAAAATAGTGATTTCTGTTGTGTATATCACAGTGATTCTATTTGCTATTCATTTAGCCCAGATCTCTCTCTTTGTTCTTCAACTTGTAACTCTGAAGAAGACCTGCTGGAGAAAGAAAAATGTGACTCCTATCTCTGTGAATATTAATGGTAACAGCCTAAAGGGGCTTAGACACTTTGACCTAAGTCATCCCAACCAAAACACCCAGATAGTCAAAACTTTTCGATGTAAATATTATGCTGTGGGATGGATTGTGCTGGCACTTCTCAAGTCAGGAAGGACTTAATGAAATGACAAATTAGAGAACTGTACAATATAAAGGAACTGTGTCAATGTTCCAAAATTTACTTCATTCTATCTGCAGAGTCTAGTATAGAATTGCTCAAGAAGTCAATATTTATCCATCATTGGACATTGGTCTTCTAGATAGAAGGTATATTCCCTATCCAATTTTATCAAGTGAGGGGAAAACAGGGAATTCAGCTGCCATTATGAAGCTGCGTGGCAACCACAGCCCTTTAGGAATCTAATGTGGTCTGACTTTTCTTCACATAGAAAATAGGGGGACAGTCCTTCACTTACTGACTCCTATCCTGAACTAATGTTCAGTTGGTGTCAAGTAACTGAATATCAATATCTACATAGAATTAAAGTCAGGTATGCTGTAGGTAATTAAAAAGTCAGGTACACTGATATTCTGTTATTGCAACTGAATATTTTTTGTTTGTTTGGTTGTTTTGCATGGCACTAAGTAAAGTCTTCTAAAAAAATTTTTTTTTACAACGATCCAGCTGTGCGCATGCATTCTTGCCATGAATAAAAAACAGATATAATTTACCACACATATTTTAATATTCTACTTTGTGTGAGGCACAGTGCTGGTAATGATAAACAAGACATGCTCCCTGCCTTCATGGAGCACACAGACTAGTGATCATGAAAATGAAATTTTAGGGAATGGAGTACAGGACAACCTACCCTCTTCTGAACCCAGAGGGACATATGTCACAGTTCCTTAAGCATGAAATGAAGTTTGGGACTGCATATGTTCCTAATAATATCCTCTTGTAAAGGAAATATGGTCTCACTTAAAATCATCCTTGCAAAGGAAAACCAGTAAATTTATTTTCAGTAAGGAAAAAAATCTTTCCATACTCCTTAAGTCAAAAAAATCAAAGGAAATGACAAGAAATTGCATTTTTAAAAGATAATTTAAAAAAAAGACATTTTATTTAATGAAGAATGCAATATATTTGGCATGAGAAGCGAAACTACAGAGTACCTAAAGGATTTTTTCTAAAAGCAGATGATTTTTCTCTCTCTTTTTTTTTTTTTGGTATCACAAACATCTCTGCATTCTAAGTGAGAAGATGCAAAAATAAGAAAATTAGGTAGAATGCATTACTATGGGAGAGATGACTATATCTTTTGGCCCAAAGCAATTTTGACTTCAGAGAATACAGAGAATACCAATGACATCTTAATGTGCTCAAACAAAATTAGATAATATGAGTTACTACATTTTTCTGTCTCCTAAAATTCCTCTCTGTAGTCACAGATAGATACACAAAGCATTTCTCTTTATTAATTATTTATCCATAATAACATATTCCTCTTCTGACAAATTTAATTTTTCCTTGGGCCAAAATATAGTCAGAATATATCTTTTCTAATAAGTATCATTTTAAATCATTATGAACGAATATATTTTCTGCTTTAGACTAGATTAGCCTTTTCAATAAGGAGTAATAATTTATAATTTTAAAATGTACTTATATTATTCCTCTGAAAATGATTTTTTCCAAGAGGACTGTATACATTTATTCTGAATCATTTATGTATCAGTACCATTATTTCAAATCTTTGCCAACATTTGACATTGTAGGATTTAAGGATTGTTGCCAATTTGGAAATGATTTATTTCAAAAGAATTTTGCAAAGCTTGTCTTTCTTATTGAACACAATAAAGATCACAATGAAATGGTATTTGTCATTCATATAAAATAGCCAAAGAAAGTGGAAATTGAAAAAAAAATCATAAAACTGGTTCTCAAATTATGAGGAAAAATAAACTGACAAAATATGTCTAAAGAAATACTTGTTCTGTGCTAAATTACTTTTGTTTGCTACTGTTGGTTTGAGAAGTACTTAAGAAAAAAAAACAGCTTTAAATGTTATCTCATTTACTTACTCAATTCACATATAATAAAATAGCCTTTTCAACACTGGTGTTCTTGTAGGAATTAGGATCCCATGATTTCTAACAGCCATGTTTATATTTTAAAATACTTTTAAAATTGATTACAACTATAGTTAAAATATTATTTTAATTAATTACAACACTCACATACACAAGGGTCTGTTTAAGAAGGTAAAATCCATATACTGGTTGTGGGGCCAGAGAAATAATCATACACAACATTTCAAGTGCTTAAATTGTTGCACTATTACAATCATTTTACATGCTTTATCTTAGAAAATCCTTATAGAAGTCCTAGAGGTATATATTGTTATTATCCTCTCTATAGATAAGGAAAATGACACTTGAAGAAGTTGGTTGAGTTGACCAAAGTCACACAGTTAGTAAATGGCAGTACTGGTCCTTGAATCTCCCTGACTCTAAATCTCTTACTCTTAATCCCTTCTTAGACTGTTTCAGAGATAACTGTTCACAGAAAATTCTCTGCCTCCAGAAGGCTTCTACAAATCTTCTCTCAAGACTCTGTGTAGGCTGGGACAAAGAAAATGAGTAGAGCTAAATGGCAGGTAAATTTATATTTCTGTCCATCCGAAATGTAATTTGACCTTGAAATTCCTTCATCTGTCTTTTCTCATTACCTTTCCTAAACTCTCCCATGCCTTCTCAAACAAAAGACATCCAAAAGCTTTGTTATTGGTTAAATCGTGTCCCCAAAATAGACATGTTGAGGTATTACCCCACGGTACCCGAAACATGACCATATTTAGAAATATGGTCTTTGCAGATATCACTAGCTAAGATAAGGCCATTAAGGTGAGCCCTAATCCAATGTGAACGGTGCCATGATATGAAAAGGAAAGATTGGACATAGTTCAATGCAAACAATAATGCAAAGTAAAGACACAGACAGAGAAGAGAGCCATGTGAAGACTGAGGCAGAGAATAAAGGCATGTTGCCACAGGACAAAGAATGTCTGAGGCTACTAGGATATGACAGAAAGGAGGAAGGATCCCTCCCTAGAAGCTTTGGTAGAAGCTTAGTTTTGGGCTTCTAGACTCCAGAACCATGAAAGTTGTTTTAAATCATCTAGTTTGTGGTAATTTGTTATGGCAGCCCTCAGAAATGAATACAAATGCTAAAGAAGAAAAAGATGGTAATAGTGTGTGCTGTGATGGCCATCCTTCATCAATGAGGGCTGAGTTTTTCTTTTCACTGGTTAATTCAGAGCAATATTTGGTTGAGAATGACTTTATCTCTAGTTCTCATAGCTGAGGAATATGATTTATATGATTTATTTATTATATATAATCCAAGTCCACTTGATAATAAATTTAGCTGCGCTGAGGAAACCCCCTAGTCCGTTCAGACTGATCTAATAGAAGACCATGAACTGAGTGTCTTATAAACAGCAGCAATGGATTTCTCACAGTTCTGAAGGCTGGGAAGTCCAAGATCAAAGCACTAGCAAATTTGGCATGTGGCAAGAGCCTGTTTCCTGGTTCATAGTCTGCTCTTTTCTCCCTGTGTCCTCACATTGCAAAAGGGACAAGGGAGATCTCTGGCGTCTCTTTGATAAGGGAACTAATCCCATGCATAAAGTTTCCATCCTCATGACCTAATTACCTCCCAAAAGCCACCTCCAAATACCATCACACTGGGGGCTGGGTTTCATCATATGAATTTGGAAACAGGGGACACGAACTTCAGTCTATAGGAGAAACTTACTAAGGAGATTTTACATATCACTTGCAGTCTGCCTATTATGAACACTTTGACAATTAACCACAAAGAAGGGAGAAAATAGAGAAATTGCATGAATTCTGCAATGTAGTGATGTCATCACTCTCTGTTCCTTTCCTTTTGACATTTTCAGCAATTCCATCCCTTATTTAGCAAAGTTAAATTACTCACTATCAAAAGATTGGGTTACCCTGCCACTAGACATCTAATTTCATCACAGTGCTATGGTCCAAACTTAAAAGCTCTCCAGAAATTCCTGTCTTATTGAGATTAATTTGCCAGAAGCACAGATAAAGTTAGAGCTAATCTTTCAGAAATTTACACCACCAACCTGATTCGCCAATGCAAATTCTTCATTCTCTCCTTGCAATACTCAGAGAGAATAGGAATTGGAGGTTGGCAAAAGAAGGAATACATGGAATATGTGTAGAATAATTTACTTTGTTATTACTTTATAATTTTGACTGTGTGTATTTTGTGTACATTGTCTCATTTAGTACAACAAGACAATATTGTCATTTCAATTTTGCAAATGAGGAAACTAAGGCATAGAGGACATAAGTGACTTGCCTAAGGTACCAACACTTATTAATGTCAGACTGAGGAGTAGATATCAGGCGTTCTGAATCTTTCTTTAGTACACTTTTGGCTACTGAGTCTCATGCATACATTAGTTCTCCTTAATTCTTCAAGAAATACAATTTTTCATGTATAACATATATTTTTAAATATTTTAATTTAGTAAGACAAGGGGAGAGGAGAAGCCCTTTTTTAAGAAACAGAATAAAACCTTCCAACCCTTCCAATCAGCTTTCCCCCCCATTGTCCTGGCAGGATAGTATAGTGGTAAGAAGTACAGATTTATTCAAATCTTAACTCTGTCACTTACCAGCTCAATGAACTAGAGCTGGTTGCTGGAGCTCAGGTAGCTCAGGGCTGCTGGGAAGACTGAATGTGGTGATTGATGTGAACTGCTTAGCTCAGGGCTTGGCACAACATGAGTACTCAGTGAGAAAGGAACCACCATTGCCCTTCAATTGGCATCCTAAATGCTCAGATCTGCAACTGGCCTCAGATACACAAATGAGGAAATCAAGGTCCAGCCGCTGAGGTGATGCGTGCTAAGGTTACACTGAAAGTTAATCACCCTGCCTGGAGGAGAACCTGTCAGGACACCGAGTTCAGTGTTTGTTTCCACTAAACCGCAAGCCTCTTTAAAACAATAAAATAAATATGACATACAGAAACAAATTTGTTGTGAAAGTTAATGCAACATAAAATCATTCTAAGTCACCTCTTCTTTGCTTCTGCTAACCAGAGCCTTTTCTCTGTAAACATCTACTTTAAAATAATCGTACTGTTTTACTATTGGCTTTTCTAATATTTCATATTTGCAGCATCATCTTTGAAGAATGCCATTTTATTCAGTTTGAGGTTTCTTTTAATGACTATGCATTAACTTCATGAGAAGTATCTCTTTTCATGGTAAGGAAGGTCAGAGGAGTGAAAAAAATATGACATAAAATGATCTACAACATCAATATGCATTTCTTTAAAGTCGTCTGATTCCGGGCAATAAGCAACAACATACAGTGTGTTAAGTTCAGAAGATCAGGCCTTTGAGTGCCTGAGTTATGTATACATAGTATTTAATCCTCCTAAAGCTGCTACATTAGGTTTAATGTTGCCTTTAAGAATGCTGAGCCATCAGGTATGAGGACATCTTCCTTTGGGCAACTCCCAGACAAAACCTGACACTCCCTTTTTCCAAGTACAGAGGGGTGGAAGCCTGACTAGCTGCAAGGGGTTCTTCCAACTCTGTGGCACATCAGACATTTTCCTTGTCCTCTGTATCTATAAGGCAGCACCAGCACCTCCCTCTAAAAGGGTTGACAAGTTATTTTCCAAGAATATTCTGCCTACTGCTAAGCACACTTAGTTCATCACATACTCTAGTGCAGGGGTCCCCAACACCAGGTCCGTGGCCTATTAGGAACTGGGCCACACAACAGTAGGTGAGCAGAGAGGGAGTGAAGTTTCATCTATATTTGCAGCCACTCCCCAGCACTAGCATCACCACCTCAGCTCCACCTCAGATCATCAGGCATTAGATTCTCATAGGAGCACCAATCCCTGGTGCCAAAAAGGGGGACCGCTGCTCTAGAACCTAACCCCTTGTATGGCCTATGTATTTTCCAACAATTTGACATAAGCACAGAATTTCCTAAGCATATTTAATAAATATAATGCATGCATAAGTCTCAGAACAGTGACGTACTTTGAGAGGAAGAGAAAAAGCCTTCCTTAGTTTGTTTTATTGTGATAATTAGATATAAGAAGATAAGATGATCCAGACATTTGTCTTTTTGGGAAGAGGATACGCACCAAAAATATGCAGATTGAAAAAAAAATGTTGAGAATCAGTAGAGAGGGGGGAAGTAATCAGAGCTATAATCTTTTTTAACTGATGATGGTTTCATTTGAAATAGGCACTAATTCATTTAAACGATATTTATTGAGAGTCTGCTATGTCCAAAGCACTGAGTTAAGTGCCATATTAGATAAATCATGTCCTTCTACTCAATGAGTTTATAGTCTGGAAGAGTGTACAAGACATGTGCCTAGAACATAAAATAGGAACAATGTTGATTAGGATCAGAGTTGGTGATCTCTGAATTTGAATGGCTGGTCAGATTTTAACTTGTAGATAATGATACATATCCATTTTACCACATGAAAGATTTATTAATAAGTGTGTACTTGACCACAAAACAAATTCTCAAGAAATGCTAAATATGTATGATGAAGTCAGGTTATCTGAACAGAATACAATAAAATTGGAAATAAAAAACCAAAAGATAACCTCAAATGCAAATTTTAGAGCACTTCTTTGAAAAATTTTGCATCAAAGAAATCAGAGTGAAAATTAGGGTGGAAATTATTTAGAATTAAGTGACAATGATAACATTGAACATCAAAACTTGAGGAACATAGTTAAATTAGAAAGAAAAATGTCACCTTAAATATTAGAATACAAGAACAACTAGAAAGTAATTGGCCAGGTCAGAATATGCATAACAGGTTAAAACCAAAAGAGTCTAAGGAAAAAAATAATAAAAGTAGACAATCATTCTATTTTTTTATCTACTTATCTTCTATTTAGGGATGCTGGAATCTCAGGAATAAGAACAGAATTCAATAACAAGGAACCCAGAATTTCTTTGCAAGGGCACAGAATTCCTAAGACATCTACTTTAAAAATTTTTAGCATAACTTGGAAGAAGAAACTTCAGGCATTGCAGTTATATGGTACAATTTAATGCTTTCTTATCAGGATGGTGTTCCATACTGGTTTCCCTTTAAAAGTCAATTGTGACTGTACCTTCGAAATGTAAAACTACCCAGACACAGAGATGTAAAATTAAAATAACCTTGGAGACCACATCTAAAATGCAAAATGCATGGAAGGAAATTAAATTTATATTTGATTTTTTTATAATTGCTAGGATTCGTGAGAAATTATCAGGATTCTCAATTACTCTATATTTTCTGTCCCTGAAAAGTAACAAAAGATACCAGATCCATGACTTTGTATCTTCAAAATACATTATCTCCTGAGGCAGACATCCTCACTAATGAAGCTCATGATTTGAGGTTGCAGTGGAAAGAAAAGTAAGGACTAGCTTCCAACTTTATTGCAATAAAAAAAAAAATAGTATAACATTACACCACAATTGCTCAACCACACAAAACCTAGCAAACTCAGAAAATTAACAAATAAAATAGATGAAGCAGACAAAACAGCTGTTACAACATCTATCTATTTGCTAATGGAGATACATTTTAATCTAAGGAGACTTTCTTAGCCCTTTACTTAAACCTCTCTATTCCTGTTTGACATACTTTCTAAATAAAGCCTCTTCCATATGCTCCCTTATCTCTTGATATACACTTCCAAAATCAATCAATTATGATATTTTTATTATCAATTATGAGTTTGGTCCCCCACTAGACTGCCTCTAGAATCCATTAACACATCAGACGTTAAATCTCCATCATCATGAGGCTGTATGTGACAGGAGAAAGGAATGTTGTCTGCATCACTGTACCGCTGACACTGTGAATGGCCCAGGCCTATAGGAGGCCACTCAACAACCGTTTTTTGAAGAAGGAAAATAGTGAGGAAGGAAACAAAGAAGAAAGAAAGAAGAAACAAGAAGCAGTAAATTAGGAAAGAGAAGGCAGTCAGGACTAGAGGCAAATGGCTCAGTAGAAGCAAAAAGTGGTCATTTACAGGCTTATAATTAAAATAGCAGTCAGAAAAATAATGAAAGCAAAAATAGTAATTCTAAAATTCTATCAATTGGATTACTTCGTATTTTGGGAGAAACAACCAAATATACAACTGTCCATATCAGAAATTATGCTCAGTGTGTGGAAGAAGGATTTCTGATGGCATGGGATGTGAAAAATCCACATTTACCCAGGTTTACTATTTTCTCCCTCCATAAATTGGCCCCCCAAAAGCTTCATTTCAGATACCTGGAAAACATTACGTATAATGCAGCCTATTTACTGGCATCACCAGATAACTGGAGCAGCACTATAATAATAAAGTAGGAAAAAAAAATCTTTAAAGATTAAAAAGGCCTCAATAAGAATTGAAGAATTAATAGGATGTTGGAGAGGGACAGGCAAGGGTAGTGTTTATCCCCATAAAATTGTATAAGCTGCTTCATTTTGTCTCAAATGTCCTTTGTACTTAGAAAAAAATAAACTTATGGAATATGTAGAAATCATACCCTTGCCTTAAAAACTGCTCAATACGACAAGTGAGTTCATGTGAATGACATTCTGCTCAGTGACATCCAATAATGAATACTGGATATTTACGACCATGGGGCTGTCCAGAGCCATACAGCCAGCCCTGTCCTGAATGTCTGGTACTAAATCACCAGACTCAGCTCCACAAACACTTGAGCTATGAAGATGACTGGCAGCTCCCTGCTCATAATGAGCTTCATGAAGAATTATTTACTAAATCCAAATAGCCAGCATATGATACCAGACCATCAGTGGCTTGTACCTCTTAGTTTTTATCTTAGTTTTTGGCATGTTTCACTTTTGTGTTCAAGGGAGCAATATTTATAGCATAAAATACATTATTTCTCTATCACTTAAAAAAGTTTGTATGGAATATGGACGGCTAGACTGGCAGAGAATCGTTTATCAGATTTCAAAGATGCTGAATGACAAATATGAGAAAGAACACCTTGCATTATACATCACTCCTTTCACGAGTGATAACACTTACTTACTGAGAACTCATTATGTGCTAGGTCCTGTGCAAAGGTTAAGTGGCTTGCCCATAGTGGTATAGCTAGTAAAGTCCAGACAGAACCTGAATCAAAGTCTAATAAATATAGTTTTTCAATATATACCCAATTTTCATTTCAGTTTATGCTTATTACAGCTCTGGAATTAAGCAAAGCAATCAGTTGTATTAATTCATTCATACATGCATACATTCATTTATTTCATTCAACAAATGTTTATTGAGTGCCTACTGTGTGCCAGTCATACTTTATCAGATAAAGAGACTGAGGTTAGAGAAGTTAAATCTTCTGAATAAGATTCTTGTTTCCATTCTTTCTATTGTTTGTATTTTTCCTAAACATCTGATGTTGATCATCTATATTCAATCCAGAGTAAAGCATTTTAATTATTGAGGCATCTTTATTGTCAGAGTGTTTTAATGGGAAACACAATGCTTTGTAATTCATCAATCTGAATAATGCCAGGCCTCAGTAATTAGAACAGTAGACCAAGGCTGCATGCATACAAATGGTGCTTCTAATCTTACTATATACATTCTACGTTCGCTATGATCCATTTTGTGGTGGAATGTACATTGGTGACACTAATATCTGAAACATAAAGAGCTACTTCCTCTTACAGAACTTTCCTATGGATAGGTTGTTGCTTGATTTCCTCTAAACATCTCTCTCTTTCAGGAAACTGTTTAATATCATAAATCTAAGAAGTATAACAATGAATTGTAAGCACTTACTGATTGTTCAGCTCTGTGGAAAGGGCACTATCATACAAGACAAGGATTAAGCCAGTTCCAGGTGACAAGGAGTTTTCATGCCCTAGTCACCTGAATTATGGATGACCAAGGTCAGCGATCTTGAAGGAGATTCCTCATTAAATCACCTTACTTGAGTCTAGGAAGAATGAGGGGGAAGAAAGAACATAGGTGGCCAACAGAATATTAATAATGACCACAAAAAGGTTAATTGAGGGCTCCCAGAAGGCACGGCTATTGTGGCTGGAGAGCATTGATGCAGAGAATAAGTAAAGATTAATAAAATCTAATAGAAAAATTAGACATTTTTAATTTTAAGAGAAGAAATTTGCTACTGGAGATGGAAGAATGTCCAAACCACAGCTAGGTACCCTAGGAAAGAGGAATTACAATGTTTTTTTTTTAAGAGTGGTGAGTCTGTTTACATACTTACCACAACTGCTCACCTTTTGAAATATTTAAGAATCTCTATTTCCTGCTTTCCACCTTATTTTTGTTAATGTGACATTTCATGATTATTACAATTATTTTTCTGGAAATAGGGCTTATAGTTTCTAATACTCCATTTAGTTACTATGTCTTTGTTAATTTGTAAATAAATCATTTTGTTTAAAGTAGTCAAACTGCACCAACATATATTAAAATAGGTACAGTCAATGGGTTTTTAAGTAATCTCAAAGTATATATGATCATACTACTCATTATAAGGCATTTCCTAAGAAATTATATTTGAGATAAAAAATAAACTGATAAATGTTGGTGAGTAGCAGCAAAGGTATAATTCAGTAAATGGTAAACTTGAAGAGTCTAGAATCTAAATTTTAGTTCTATCACAAAACATGAGGCCTCTTAAGCAAGTTTCTTAAGTGTAATGACTATGTTTATTCAAACATAAAATGGAAGTATAACTAAAGTGTCCTCCAGTATCACTCGTGTGTGAATATAACAGGTCTACATTGACAGTTATTATTAAAATTTCATTAATTTTGCCTACATGTTCTTATAAGACTTCATCAAAGTCTCATCCATGTATTTCTGAAAGTGCTTGTGCGTATCTCAGATAACATCAAAACCATGTCTGTTGGCTGTGGTACACTAAATGGTATCTTGTTCTGTCATCCCTGCTCCCCGAAGCCTCCCCACATCCACGCCTCTGTGGTCCACAAGTGAAACTCTGATGTCCATTCCAAAGATTCTCCTTGCTAGCATTTTAAAAACTACTGTCTCCCAAGCTTCTAGGGTGTCCAGAGTATCAGGTGTCAGTATGTCATTCCCAGGACTTGAATAGTCAAGCATCATTGCCTTGAGGCATCTTGGAATTGAGAATGCTTTTTCCACCCAACTGTTATCACTCTGGACAATGCAGTGTGGTTTCTCATCTCACACTGAATGTGATTCTAATAAAAATCACTCCTTCAGCTTCAGCCACATCCCCTTTCTCCACAGGGCTCAGATATGATTCCTTGGGGCTGGCCCACCCAGAAGTTGTCACAAACCCTCTGCTGTCCTATTTCCAATTTTGAAGTGCACGGAATGCCACATTCTTTATTTTCTTTAACCATACTGTGTTCTCATCTAGCCCTACTTCTTTCCAAAGCTATGAAGAAATTTGGGTCAGTCCTTTTAGTGGCTGGCTCTTCCTTCCTGAGGTTGCTCTGAGCCTGGGAGCTTCCACACTTTGAGGAAATGAGGAAAAGCCCTGATTTTGAGTCCAGAGTATAATTCAATGTGTCATGTTCAGGTCCACAGAATCATATGAAGGAAGCCGGCAGCTTCCCTGAAGTAGCAGCTCCATTCTTGCCAAGTCAATTTCCACCTTGGGGAGTTTGCTGAGATTTCCAAGCCAACAGAGCTTTATGCCTAAATCTCTGATGGCATCCCTAGAGATGAATAGGACTTGGGTCTCAGATACCTGCAGAGGCTGTCACTCCTCCGTTGTGCCTTCCTCTATTGGTCCTCCCTTCCCCTTCCCCTTGGTAACAGCACTATAACCACCTCCTGCCTGTCTCAGATGATCACAGTTCACCTACTTGAAGGGCAGAAAGCAGAAGTCACAGAATCGGGCAGTTGGTTAAAAGTGGATGGATCTGTTTCATGTACAAAGTGGTTTATTACATTTGAATCAACGTTAAGAACTGGAAGAAGTTACCTTTGGAATTCATTACTTGTGACTTCTATTAATAAATTAAAAGCTCTGACAAGTTGGGCTCCCGTTCAGCACGTTAAGAATGAGCAGTAGCTGAGTAGCACTTCGGACTGGAGCACACGCCCTCCAGTTTTCCAAAGTCCTCATCACTTCCTACTATTTTACATTCCTCTCTCTTTGTTCATATATGTTATCTGGTTAGCCACTGCAGTCATTAGATTTGGCAACCCCTGGCCTGGACCTTACCAATAAAGGCTGTATAGCAAAGTTGTCTTGCTATACCTGGCAATTTTCAACTCTGAAACAAAAAGGCATTTAATATTCTTTTGAGGCCAGAGCACTCAGAAACCAGAATGTGGGCACTAGGTGTCCCATCCTCTGGATGAAGAAGTGGGAAACTACCTTTTCATCATCTGACTGCTGCATCCAAAGCACCAGTTTATGTACACCAAATCGCTAAATATAACTCTACCATATCTGCATTTCTCTGGCTCTCCTCTAATAAACATTATTAGGTCCTCTACTAATACCAATACACTGTCCTCTAACATGCATTATTCCCCACATGTGAACCAACTCATGCAAAACACATGCCCACCCCCACCCCTACCACCCAATCTTCAATCTGTACTTATATCAATCTAACCCCAGCAATCGATGCTTGGTTCCAGCAATAATACTAATAATGCCCACTTCTCAGGGGCATCATGAGAATTAAATGAAATCTTATGGATTAAGTGCTCTTTGGGTTCTGCCTTTGTCATTGCCCAAACCTCCCCATTGCTTACCCCCATTTCAATTGCTAAAGCCCACTTATTTGGAATTTTCAGAATACAATAAATTATCTAAAATCCAGATGGATAATTAAGGCTGAAGAAGAGAATAGGGGCCATCAAGCATCCCCTGAACACATCCCCAACCTCTGTTCATTGCTGGTTAAGTCATTCCTTTGGAAATCTGAAAAGCAAATTCAAGTTACAAGTCTGGTTTGCCACACACTTTAATCTTTACTGACTGACAACAACAAAGATACAACCCACCTCTTTGGATTATATAACAATAAGAAAACAAATGGGAGTTGTCAGAAAAAAAATCACTTGGTTTGATGTTATGAAAAAATTAATCAACCTGACTGTATCTTGGACAGTTTCATATCCATCTATATCACTTCATCACTCTTTTGCCCACTATGGCCAGGCCACTTGGAAAACAGTTTACTTATGACATCCACCTCCTCAGCTATCTTGGCATGGAAGAAAGCACCCCAGGCAAAGGAAATTGCATGAGGGCAGGCCTAAAGAAAAAAAACTTTATGGCCTTTTTGAGGATCTAAAGCTTCAGTATGGCTGGAATCTATACTTCAGGGTCAGAGGCAATGAGAAAAAGATGGAGGTGTATAGATATTCATTGTCTAGCTAGCATCCAATCTCCCCTTCTCACTTTCCAAAAGTATAGAGATTTTCCTTTAAGAAAAACTGTCCTTCCCCATTTTGTAACAATCATAAGTTGTGGTGGAATCAACAGTCACCAGCACCACAGGTGGGCCCAGATTGTCCTGCCTAACTGCCTGGCCCAATGCAATTTGATCAGGTTGGTCCTTTTGGAACAAAGCTGGGGCCTTTGTTTTCAGGGTTTTAGGAATTAATGTCCTCTTAACCTCCTAGATAAGAATGAGAAAGAAATGTTATCACATTTTTTTCACTGCCATCTTGCAACCATCAAAGAAAGCCTGAGCATGAGGCAGGTACCCAGTGGAATCACAAAGAAACAGAAATGGATTCTCACCAAATTTCTGGATTTTACAGTAATATGAGTAAATGAACCCCATATTAGTATTTAAGTCAGTGTGAGCTAAAGTTTCTGATATATGTAATTAAAAACATCCTAAATGAGAGAAGAAATATCAATAACTGGATCATGAAGGGCCCTTTAAACAAGTTAAGGGATTTGAACATACACGTAAAGGGATTAAGAAGCTACTGAAAGATCTTATACAGCCAAGTAGCACAATTGTTGATTTACTAGACTTTGACTTTCATCAGAAGGAAGATGAAAAAGAATGAATTTTATAGTTTGGTTTACTATTTGCTATAGGGACTCTTTAAAAGAACTCTATAAGTGTATACATAACAGATTGGTTCCTATACCAAGAAAAAGCTTTTGCTAACAACTCTACTTTCTAAAAAGTATTTATAAATATTATCATACATATTGCCAAAGCTTTCTTCTTACATGCCAAAAATATTTCTCCTTACATGTCACCAATTCAGAATCAAAACAGCAATTTCCAAAAAGTCTTTATGGGAAATGCTCTTCATAAGCTATACCCAGAGTCAGGAGAGTGACCTACTGTTTAGCTGACTTGATTATGAATAAGACCCTACTGGTATCATCCTTGACATGTTTCTCCCTATTCCCCAACTGTCTTGTTTACTTATACTTCCAAAAAATATTTTTAATTTATCCACTTAACTTAGTTTCCACTGTCACTTTCTTAAAGAAAATTAGTATCGGTAACCACACAGGTAACTGAAAAGATGTCCCAGCTAGCTCTCATATCTACTTCTACCCTTTATCAGCAGTCAGCGTGAGGACTGGGGAACCACCACTCTGATCTAGTGGCTTACAAGAATGTCTAGAGGACACTATTCCTGCCTATGCTTCAGCTTCATATCCACCGCATCCCCAACACCCTCTCCAGCACTCATCATGCACACTTCCCAGAATTCCCTGTCCCAAAAGACCACAAGTGTCTTTTCTAAGGACCTTACTTAGTTTTCTCTGCCTGGATGCTCTTATGCTCACTCAGTACTTAGATAATTATTTTCTGGATTCAGGTCTAATATAACTTTATGAAGGGGACTCTCTCTAACCCCTTGGGCTATATTAACTCCATATGTTACTTGCTTTCATAGCTCTAGATACTGCACCTTCATGCCTTTTTTACAGTAGCTAATCACATATTTATTTGAGGAATTATATGTTAATGTCTGCCTCTCTCACTTGTCTATAAACTCAGTGACAGCAGGGACCATAATTGTTTGATTCCTCATTTAATCCCAGACCCTAGCATAGTGCCTGGCACATACTAAGCATTCAATATGAATGAATCAATATGCAAATAAACCAGCATGACCCTTTGTAACAAAAATTCAGCCACACCTCTTTGAGTGCAGTTTCTTTGCCATCCATGAGGCCATGATCTGAAGAAAAAATGTTCACCTGAGCTCTATCACTCAGTAGTGTGACTGTACGGTAAATCACATACCTCTCTGAATCTTAATTTATTCTTTACTCAATTTTCTCATCTATCATCCTAAGTATCAGAATTTTTTTTCACTCCTCTGAATTTTAGAAGTCCTTTTAAAACGAATACATCTTTGCCCTTTTTTTAATTACCGAAAGGAGAAATTACTTTCTTTCAGTTGGCACCAAGTTAATGGTTGAACATCTTAAAACCTATGCAAAAGAAACTATTTGCTTTATTTGCATTTTCCTTGGTATTTTTCTTAAGTAAAAGATCAGCTAAAAATGCATATACATTGGAATAAGTCTGTGTTGCCATGGCAATCACCTAAAACAAAAGCAATGCAAAAATGCAGTCCACCCTTTCAATTACAGTGAGGCATGAGATCTAAGGGAAAATATCTTCAAAATTAAAAACTTTCCCAAGGTAAAATTAAATTTCTAGTACAATATTTTTGCCCATAGTATACCTTTTTCATCCTTATGTTTGACAATTCAGATTTTCAGTAAAGAATCAGAAATCATTCTAAATGATTTTTATGCTCTATGCGTGCTCTTTTCCTGCTCATTGAGATGAGTCTCCTGCCCAGGAAGAGATACCTCCCTTTACTGGTACTACCTATTCCAGAAAAAGATCATTTGCAGCTACTTCCCTCATGCTCAAAGCAAGACTGAGTTATACATGTTTTCAATCTCTTTTCTCTCTTCCAGTAAGAAAAAGAGTGGGGCCCGCACAAAATCCTAGGGGCCACTGAACTTTGATGATATGCCGAATGCTGTGCCAAGAACAATGTATACCCTGATAGTTAAGACATGGCTCTGTCCTCAAGGAGCACACATGTAAGAGGGACATTCATGACTCAGTGACAGAAAACAGCAGAGGTAGGCACAGAGAGCTAGTTCAACAAAGAAGAAGGAGTAAGGAAAGAAAGCCATGAGATGCTTTATTGGAATCTTGAAGCACAAGAATTCACCAAGGAAAGAAGAAGCTGGAGCAGGGATAATATTCAAAATATTTAGCAGATTACAGCCCAGGTATTAATCAACTAGGCCATAGCTCTGGAGCAAGGTCTAGAAATCCAGGCCCCTGCTGTGCTAGGCATTTGATTTGTTAGACTAAGGGTGGGGGAAGGGGAGCAATAAATCTTGTGGAAGAAGACAGGGTAGTGATAATTCACAAACCCGTATAAGAATATTTTGATATCTTAACATCAGCATGGCCACGCTGAGGATATTCACTAAATATCTGTCCTGAGTGGGAGGAGAACCTTAAAGGCAGAGAAAACCACCTGCACACGCAGAGTGCTGAGAGGTCACGGAGAGTCCCAGGGCGCTCCAAGTTTAAACCTTGTAGCACGGAGCTCAAAGAAGGTGATGTTGGTAAAACAGGCAGACAGGTCAGTTTCCGAAGAACAATTTTCTCCATATTAAGATGACTGAGATTTTTCAGCATGATGGTAAGACTTAGAAGACTTTTATGCAAGGTAAGTGACATGATTACAGTCACATTTTAGAAAGATCACTTTGGACTTAGAATGAGAATTCAATTAGTAAGGGGATATGACTGAAAGCAAGGAGATGCAGTAAAGAAATGACTGAAGACATCAATCTAGGCCAGCATCATGGCAGACTAGATTATCTGAAAGCCCTTCTTGCTCCAATACAAGTAGCAACTGGATAAATCATAGCATTTATATTTGTAATAAGTTACTGGATAATGATTAGCAAACACTGGGTCCTGTCTAAAACATCCACAGGGATGTTTGGTCCACGTCCAAATAGCCCTATCAAAAATGTCCATGAGCATATTTGGCTCATGCCAAATGATCCTTGATATTCAGTCCTGTCAAAAATGTCCACGCTCAGAAAACATCCCTGGTTCAAATTTATTTATACTTTTGATTTATAGGATTAATAGATTAAAAATACTATCATGTTTTATTGGTTCAATATTTGTATTCTGGCTGTATTGCCAATAATAACCTTTCTTGTCTTAGTAGCCTTAATGGTACATGGGCTTAGGTAGATGGGTTGGGGTTTGAATCTTGCAGAAAAGCAGAATTTAAATATCGAGAACCTTTTGGTTTAGACCAAATGTCTCCATGGATATTTCGGATGAGATCAAATATCAAGGACATTTTGGTGTGGACCAAATGTCTCAGTGGAAATTGTGGATGGGACCAAATGTCCCGAAAGGCTGAATCACAAGATAATAAGAAAAACAATTAAAAATAAGTTAAATGAGAGAAAAACAGCAACTGAATGGAGTCAGCAACAGGGGCTCTCTGGAAGCAAAGGCTGATTCCTGCTCTGGGATCTAGAGGCTAAATCAAGACCCAGTCCAGCTTCCAGAGCTGAACTTGAGGTCTGTATTAAGTGGGGGAGGCGTGTACCGAAAATATCTCAGTACAGACAACACGTCTAGCTATCTCAGTAATCTATCAATTTTTTGTTATAGATTTTGAGGCCATATTATTTAAAATTATACATATTTAGTATTGTTATATTTTTCTGTTGAGTTGAATCCTTTATAATTTTGTAGTAATTCTCTTTAACTTTTGTTATTTTCTTAAAGTCTGTTTCATCTGATACCGATATAGCAACTGAATCTTTCATATGGCAGTACTTGTCCATCATACTTTTTCTTCCTTTTGCTTCCAACTATTCATGTTTACGCACATTTATTTTTATTTTTTCCAGTTTTATTGAGGTATAATTAACACACAGCACTGAATAAGTTTAAGATGTACAACATAATAATTTGACTTATATTGTGAGACAAATACCAAAATAACTTTAGTTAACATCCATTATATCACATAAACACACACAAAAAAAAAAAAAAAAAAGAAAGAGAAAGAGAAAAAATGTACCGTACTATACATTACATCCCCAGGACTTATCTGTCTTATAATTGGAAGCTTGTACCTTTTGACCACCTTCATTGACTTCTCTCTCATTTCTTAAATAGAGCATAGCTACTTATTTTTCAAATCAATTTGAGAATCTCTCTTTTTAAAGTATTAGTATTTTCACTTTACTGTAATTAATGATATATTTGATGATATTTCTACTATCTTAGCACATTCTATTTTACTTATTGTTTATGTTCTCTTCTCTCTTTTGTTGGTTTTACTAGATTAATTAAAACGTTTTTATTTGATTTCATATTTCGTTTATTCCTTTACTGATTTGGAAGTTCTACAATTTATTTCTATTATTTCAGTGGTTTCCCTTCAAGTATGGTTATGCATAATTAATTAAGTCTGAAGGTAATTAATATCTTACCCTCCCAAAACAATACAAAGACATTGGAATACAAAATTCTAATTATCTTCCTTATACTTAGGTGGTACTGTTGTCACTATTTTGTTTCTGATTTTTAATCCCTCAAATTATACTTATTATTATTATTGTCATTATTTTTCACACAATGTTTGTTTAAATTTACCTAGAAATTTACAATACTTTTGCTCACTATTCTTTTTTTGTATTTCAGATCACCTTCTTAGATTTTCCTTATTCCTAAAATATATTTTTTAGAATTTTCTTAGTTAAGGTTTCTGGTAATAAATGTTCTTAATTTTTGTTTGGTTACTCACTTAACTGGGTTTGGATGCAGCAACAATTCAGTTATAGAGAGATTAGGACTCAAGCAGTCTAAGTCCTGAAGTGGCAAAACATTTTGTAAAATTATGACCTGTGGTCCTGTGAATCAAATGTATGCTTAAACATGACCGTGAATAGACAATTATTATATGATACATAAATGCTATGGGATGAGATAGCTGCTTCACCCTGCTCTGAGAGCTACAAAAATAACCAATTAATGTTTACAATTCTTGTTTCAAGACATGCGCAGAAGTACAGGGAGGTTTTATAATTACCTTTAAAAGCCTCTGAATTCTTGTAGTTATTGGGCTGTTATAACTTGAAACTTAGACGAAGAGCCAGATCTGGAGTTGCTTTACTACAAGGTAAGTAAAATTCACTGCCTTGCCAGGTCACTTATATGACAAGTGGGACAGTTGTGAAAGAGTGAGCCCTGTGATTTGGGTCAATCCAGATGAATGTGAATACCTTAAATCCCCCAAACCAATGAACCCTCCAATCCCAGTTAGTGGAAACAACCCCTTCTTCCCTGTGTGAATAGTATGATACTCTCTCATTTGAAAACTCTATATTGACCTCACCTGAAATAATTATTTTGCCTGAGGATATCAATTGCTCTTATGCCTATAAACTGTCACCCTTTATTTTTTCTAGTCCTACATTCAAAGTTAAATCAAGGGGGAGGAGCAAGTATAGAGAGAGTCCCTCCTATAAGAAGAAGACATACACAACAAAAGAATTGTAAAATTTTGCTAATTCATATTAGTAGAAAATTAGGAAATGTGTAATGATGGATCCTGAGACTATCAGACAGAGAAGAAAGAAACATAATTTTACACTGGGCAGAGTGTATCAGTATGAATGTACATAGCACAGATTCTGAGTTCATATGCTTGCTCAAGCAACTGGGAATGATGTTACAATATTTGATGAGGCCTTTCATTTTTTTTTTTTATTTCTAGGCATCATATACAATATTCAGTGGTATTGCTTTAACCCATTTACCAAATAATACATGAGCTCTTAATGGTCAAAGAAAAATTTCACTGGATGGAGTTAATCTGGCAAGGAAACTTTTATTGAAGGCTACTGCAATAGTGGAGAAAGATCAAACTCAATTCTACTGAAATAAAAAGAGGAAGGATTTTTAAGGGCTGAAGTGAGCCAGTGGAAAAGTACTAGAAGACATAAGAGGGAGGTTGGTCAACGTGATTAGGCCATCTGTGTCTGCTGATTGTTGCATATGGAACTTAGGCTTCTACTCTCCACAGAGACTAGAAGATAAGGATGTTATCTGCTTCAATAATTATATTTCAAAGTGATGGTTCCCAGGTCCTTAACAAAGAATTTGTAGATTGTAAAGCTGGTAAAAGTCTGGAAGAAGATTTATATTCCAAAGTGGCAGAGAACAAATCTATAATCACAAATTCTCCCAAATATGTGCTCTAAGAAAAGGGAGGTCAAGGGCCTACAGTCAGGAAATCTGTCTATAATTTAGTTAAGCTGAGGGGACTTAGTGGGCCCCGGGCAAGAGGAGCTCTTTTACTCTTTTAGACTGCAACAAGCAATCCCACCACTGGGGACTCCAGAGCCTGCAGACCTGATGGGGTTTACAGGGTCTGCAGCAGATTCGAATGCCATAGGGAGCAGGTATCCCTAAGAGAATCTCAGTACAGCTTCCTAAGATTTTTGTGTCAAAAGTATGGCGCTCTTTGGCAAATAACTCTCCTTTTGAGAAAACAGATCCTGACTTGGTAGTAGATTTTGGTCAAGTCAGAACACCCAGCCAGAGGTGAATCTACGTCTTCAGCCCTTCCTCTTGAAGTGAATATCAACTGAGCGTAAAACCATAAACTCAGGCTTACAAAGCAACACTGTCATTATGGAACCAGGGACCAAGATTGGATAGGAGCATTGGCTTAGAAGTTTTGGTGATATTTAACTTTAGTGGGAAATAATTTATTGTTGTTAGACTATAATGGAATTCTAACTATAGTGAGTGATGTTCTTGTTAATACTAAATTAAATTATTATGGTCAGTGAGTTGTGAAGAACAATTATAAGAAAATGTGCTTAAGGTGTTAGTGGAATTCTCAATGTGACAAATTTAAATAAAACAATCTTTGAGACTCAGAATTTAAAAACCATTTTTCTTAGTTTTGTATGTTCAAAACCAGTGCAAGTCTCCAAGACCTACTCAAATTTTATAAAGAGCTTTTCTTCAAAGATTCTACCCCTTCTGTATTATCATTAGTAATAATTTCCTAATAGTTCAAGGAGTTGTTCTTTCTTAAGTTTGTGTGTTTTTGGATGATGATAGGTTTGACACAGGCCTATGTACTACTTGCTATTCATTCATCTGTTAATTCATGCTTGCCAATAAACATTTCTTAAATGCCTCTAATCTCCAGGAACTGTTTTTGTACTGAAGATACAGAGACCAAATAGGCATGGCCTTTGGCAACGTGGAATCACAGACTAAGGAGGAAGAGAGGCAGGCAAATAAATCAATCTTCTTTTTGTCTTTTGTTTTCAAGACTAAGAGGATCACATGTAATACACACACACATACGTGCACACACACACACACATACACGTATCACATGGCATTTTAGCACTCACTTCATTCCTGCTTCTCACTTCAAGATATCTAATTAGTAGCATTCCACTCAACATTGATTAAACTAGAAATCTATCCATGAAACAATATCAAAGTAGTACAATACAGTATATCACAGGCATTTATGTCACAATGTACCCACCTATTCTCACAATAAACACTTACTGATCACCTTTGCTGGGCCAGTATTTTAAGCAGCATAGACAAAAAAGAGGTACTGTAATAAATCTAACAAAGTAACCTCACAGGGTGATCTGGTCATAAATTCCTAACTGGGCAGGTCATGGTGGGTAATCTTATGCCAGGTATATAACTTCTTTAGTCAAAGGTTTATCTTTGCTTTAAGCAAGCCCTGTGCATTGCTCTTGTACATCTAGGTTAACACATCTTTGAAATGCAAGAGTAATCCTCTTTTTCAGAACCTTCAGAAGCATAACTACCCTCAAGAAAGCACATAAATCTTTATTAACTATTCTGTAATCCAATCATAGATAGTTAATCCAATCATTAACTATCCTGTAATCTAATTCCCCTTTCTTGCTTTCTCTCACCTTCATGTAATCTTCCTTATAGTTCCTTCTTTAATTCCAAAAGGATAAAAGGAATTGTTAAACTGTCATTATCCAGCAAAAGGTGAAGGGATGAAGGAGTGCAAAGTCACAGTTATAAAACAGTTACGGGGATTTAGAGTATAGCATAGGGAATAGAGTCGATATTATTGTAACATCTGTGTGTAGTGCCCAATGGGTGCAAGAATCATCAGAGAATCACTTCATACGTTATATAAATGTCTAACCATTGTACTTTATACCCAAAACTAAGAGAAAATTGAAAAACAAACTGTCATTATCTATTATGGCAAGGATTTGAGATCTCGTTTTCTGGCATGTCTTCAGTTCAGCTCAAATAATCTCCTATAAAAATTCTCTACAGGTTTGGACGTTCTTAAGTCTATACTATCTATGTGGTCTTATTCAGTCACATGGCTACAAATACTACTTATGTAATTTCTAAATTTATATTTTCCCCAAACTCCAGACTTGTATGTTTAACTGCCTACTCACCATTTCCATTTATGGGTCTAACTGCTATGTGGAATTTAATGTGGAACTCTTCAGTCATTGCCTCCATTCACCCACCTACCTACTCCATTGTAATTAGCTCCTCCTGCAGGTTTACCCAGCTCAATTAGTGGAAACTTTATTCTTACATTTACTTAGTAAATACTGTTGGATGTATTTTAGATTTCTCTTTTTTCCAACATTCCACGTCTCACCTAGACTCTGCTGGCTCTACCTTTAAATTATATCCAGACTCAGTGTTCTCCTTCCTTCCATTTCTACTACTGGCCTAAACCCCCATCATCTTTCACCTGCAATATTACAAAAGCTCCCTAAACGCTGTCCTTAACCCCTGTAAACTATTCTCTGAAATTAGCATGGTCCTGTTAAAATGTAAATCTCTTCATGCTGTTCCACCACTCAGAACCTGCCTATATCTTCCCATTTCACACAGGTCCTCACAAATGGTCATCAAGGCCCAATATCTTCCTTTCCCAATCCTCTGCTCATCAGTGCCTGGTTTTATCTCTCTCTATCTCTCCCTTTCTATCACCTTATTTCAGTCACATTGGCCTCCTTGGTTTTCCTAGAACACTCCAAATGCATTACCATCTCAGAGAACTTACGTATGCTGTTTTCTCTACATGCAAAACAAGAGAACCAAGCTCATTTTAGGAGTGAGGGAAGGACTGCCCTTGCCACTCTACATAAAGTAGCAATATTTCTCTTCTAACCCAAACTCTCCATCTTGGTTTTATTTTTCTCTATGACACTAACCATCCGGCATTCTATATATTTGTTTTGTTTTTTTTTTTTTAATTGTCTGACTTCCTCCTTAGTACCATGTAGGAAGGTATTTTATCTGCTTTGTTCCTGGCTTTACTCTAAAAATATGCTGGCATAGATGCGGTGCTCAATTAGCATTAACTGAATGAATGAACAACTTGAAAGTGAAACTTCAGCTGTATCTGAAAAGAGAAAATTTAGATAGTAATAGAACATATTTTCCTCCAGGTAAGTACAGATAAGAGCATTTTGAAAATATAAACACTACAGGAATGACTTAATAAATGGGATGGAGGAAGGGGAATGAATATCAGAGGGGGATGATAGTCAAGGAAAAGGCAAACTTTGAGCAAAGAGTATTTTTTAAATACTTCTTGATAATTTTATAATAGTGAAAATATAAGGGTTTATTTTGTATATTTCATGAAAATGTTCAGATGAAAATGGCAGTATCCTAAAGCCACATCTATAAGGCGTATTGTTCCTATAGCACATCAGAGCTCAACCATTACCAAAGATTTCTCATCTAAGAATCACCCATAGTATCCACCAGATGGAGGCTCAAGTTTCTCTCCAGACCAAGTAGGTCCAAATTTTGGGTAAATCAGAGTGAATTGGTTACTCTACTGTCATGCAACCATGCAACATTGGCTTTCTCCTTGCAGAGACACCCAAGAGAGATAAGATTGGTGGTGTTTATTTTTCCGGTATACTTATTTTCCATGTATAAAGAGAAAGAAAGAAAAAAACAGCGAAGGCTGATCATAACTATATTAACTACAGTTTTCCATTTTCTGTATCTGATGTTTCCACAACTAAGACCTTGCTAGTTAGCGTAGGGCTGCTTCTCTCTGAGTTATCAGATTTTAAAGATAGCAAAAAGACTCTTCCCAGAGCATGCTTTTCATATGCAAACTAACCATTCTAAAGCCTAACCCCTCCCACCCTTTTATCAGCTCTTAAAATGTGGGACATTACTCCCCAGTCCTGACTACCTCGAAGCTGAGTATCTGACAATAGAAGCAACCTCAATACCACCCCAGCTCCTTACCCCTGGAATTATATTCAAATCAGTGAATCCCCAACCTGATTAGCCTACTTACTGAGCCTTATCCATTCCTTCCCTGGAAAACCAGAACAAAGTCTTTTCCAAAGTCCCCCTTGCTTCTTTTGCCTATGGTCAACCTCAGTGTTCTCTAGTGTGTCCCTGTGTGGCATGGCATGGCTCCTTCCTCTTGGGAACTATGAGTAATAAAGTAACAGAATAAGAACAAAATCCTGGGTGCATCTTAAAAACAATAATTTAATCTTCTTATGCTTAAAAACTAAACTTTCTACTCATACAATTATAATTTGATACAAATATCTAAAGAAACCTTTTCTTCTAATATTGTATTGGCTACAGAGAAGTAATCACAGACTATAACTCTTCCTAGCAGTGCTACAAGCTGACATAATTCCGAAGCTTGCTTTACGCAAAAGCTAGAATATTTTATCCAAGAATATGCTCCGCAGTTATGCCAGCGTCTCTCTACACAGTGAGTTCTCTATCGTCTTTTTCTTCACTTAGTCCTTGCTCCTTCTGTCACTGGCAGATTCATCTTTATTTAGCTCCACCTTCCTCATCTCACCCCCTCCCATCACCACCCTCAACCCAGCACCAGTGCGTCCTCTACAGTTCTACTTGTGATTGTTCTAGTGAGGCAGGAGTGGGGTCCAGTGGTAAATCTGTTGAGATGAAGCCAAATCTAAATATATAGGCTTGCTAGGTAAACCAAGTATAGCCCAAAATGACCTGAACTACACAGCTTTGCACTGAGACTGCCCAACAACTCTCAGGAGTCAGTAAAACTGAAAAGACATCTCCCGTCCTAAATTGCTATTTTAGTATGTAAACGGAGCATGGGTGGGTAATTAGAGCGCTAGAGCTCCAGTATCTTATGAATTCGAATACATTTATGACTGAACTCCATCTCTTTTTTAAAGCAAAAATCTAGACAAATGTCTTTACAGTGTAGAGTGCTGAATTTCAGCAATAATTAGATTTGTAAATTACATTAATATTAAAAAGTTATTCTCACTAATGGTTTCCTCTTAATATGATAACAAAATGCCAAAATCCTTTTAAATCAGCCATGCAACATGACAATTGCCTTTTTCAGTGTAGGGTTGCCAAGTCTCTACCTGTCAGGTTACGCTTATGAAAGGCTATTATTTCAGATGCCTCCTGGAGCCTCATCCCTCAGTTGCTCTATTTTTGATTGATCATTAGCAGTCTGCCTAAAGAGATGCCAAACTCCTAGAAGGAAAGAAATCGACAGGACAGCTTGGCAAGGGAGGGTTACTTCATTGTCTCACCATAATCTGAATCATTTTAAACTGGGGCCTTAGAAAAATAGCTGAAACTACAGTATATAAATGAGTTCTACTCTGGCCTCTAAGAAGTAGATTTAAGACTGTATCCAATTTTCATTTTGACTGGATGGTTTTGATTGAGCTGATTTGAATAAAATTTGACAGAACTGACCAGTCTATTTTGGCTAAGTTGACAGATGGTTTGGATACTGAAAGATAATTCATTAAGTTAAAACACAGCCTAGAGCTTAGTAAGTGCTCAATTAACATTAGCTATCAAAATGCTGGCTGCTAATGAATTGTAGCTATGCATTTAGATTTCTCAAGACCCCTTCCAAACATAAATGAGATGTCTAGATTAATATATACTAGATTCTGAGACATCTAAAATGACCTAAATATAACCAGTCAGATGCCCGCTATTTCCTGAGTGGCTTCTATATACAAAGCAGAATGGTTTGATATAGCAGAAAATATGTCAGAAATAAAAACACAGCATCTACCATCAAAGTACACAAAAGCTAATTGCTACATAAAACTTCTCAGCCCCTCAAGTTTAATATCTATAATCTGCCCAGTGAAAAAAGGACTGAGGAAACTTGAAATGCCAATGTTTTCCTACCCCATAGAAAGTTGTAGTCTATTAGGATTTAGTCTCGTGCACATGCACACACACACACACTACACACACACCTACACAATGTGTTTTCCTCACTGACAAACTGGTATACTTATTTTCAACTTAAAAGTTAAAGGACCATAACTTTTGGATATTACAGAGACTTGGATTCAAATTCCATTTCTGCTCTTTCTTCCCTTATGTATAAAATGTGGATAATAATAACTTCCTCAAATGAGTGTTATGGGAATTCTGTGAAATGGAACATATTCTAAAAGCCTAGGATAAGATGATGAGCAGACTATGTTTGTAACAACTGTATCACTTTTCCCTGACTGCTTCCTTTTTCTTAAAAAATTCATTGTCTTTCCCTTTTTATTTAAATATTTTCTTTAACTTGTCAGATGAAATTCAGTGCTGAATCATAGTAATTATATTAACTTTGCCATGTGTTATACTTCTCCATGTCTCTGCATCAGGGGTCCCTGGCCTGTTAGGAATTGGGCCACACAGCAGGAGGCGAGCAAGCATAGCCTCATCTGCATTTGCAGCTGCTTCCCAGTGCTAGCATCACCGTCTCAGCTCCACCTCAGATCATCAGGCATTAGATTCTCATAGGAGCAAGCACCAGTCCCTGGTGCCAAAAAGGTTGGGGACCTCTGCCTACACCATGAACGAACTGGTTCATGAGACCCTTGGAATATTTGTGTGTGTGTGTGTGTGTGTGTGTGTGTGTGTGTAATATGTATTTTATTTGCATTATTCTAAAGAAAAGGCTTGTAGCCTTCATCATCAAAGGTATTAATGTTGCAAAAAAAGTTTAAAAAAATGTTCAAAATAATTGTTGCCCTCCCATTTCTAGTATTATTTTATATCTTTTTTTAAATATCAGTTTTAGAATGTAGGCAGGGCATATATTAATAATTAATTAACTAGTGAATTAAATGTATAAATATCATCTTCACTCTTGTTCAATCAACTTCCTCTTTCTACTTACAAAGATCAGATCAACGTGAAAAACACCCAGTATGGTTTGCCATTACCTCTACTTTTTTGCTTTTTTTTAACAACTATTAAAATTAAATATTAATTTAATGTTGACCATGTCCAGACACTGTTGTAGGCATTGAACATACCACAGTGAAGAAAATAAACAAAACTTTCCCTTGCTGAGGTTGTATTCCAGTGGAAAAATCAATCCGTGAACAAATAAATAAATAAATACCTAATCATACCCAATAGTGATAAGGGCCATGATGAAAAATAAAACAGGGGAGGGTGTTGGGCAGTGTGTGTCTGAGCCAAGGGATGATACCAGGGTCGTGATTTTAAATAGAGTGGTCCTGGAGGCCTCTGAAAAGGGAGGGAAGAGATGATGTTGACACCTGCGGGAAGAATTTTCTAGACAAAAGGGACTGTGAGTGCAAATACTTTGCAGCAGAACACACCTGGATGGGTTCCAGGAAAAAGGAGCTGGTCAATGTGGCCAAAGCCAAGAGTAGGAAAGGGAGGAGAGCTGGAATCAGAGAAGGGCTGTGGTAAAATAGGCATATGGCTCACCTGTCAACACTGTTGGCTTTCGATCTGAATTAGATGAGACGTCGCCGAAGGATGTTAGTGTAAGGATAACTTGAACTGACTTGGGTTTTAAAAGAATTCATAAAATGCCAAATACCATTTGTATAGAATATTTTATAATCCATCTTCTTTCATGAAGTATTTGAGAAAATTTGTAATAAATAATAAAAAAGTTCTTCCATTCTCTAGGGAGTAAATTGTGTAAATGACTGGAGATGAAAGGATGAATTCAATTGTCTATTACCTCTGACTGGCTTTTTTAAAAAATTGTGCCTGGAAAATAATTGGCAGCTAGCAAATGTTCATATACTTACTAAGCTGTTAAAATTGTGAGCTTTAAAAACAATATTGCCTTTTTAATTTAGTGATTTTTTCTTTATCATATACTTGATAATCTCTCAAACATTTGTTCCTCAACTAAAGTCAGGAGACCATGCTGTTTCATTTCTGGAGCTGGATTGTTTAAACCAGCAGTCTCCAATTTGTTTGGCACCGGGGACTGGTGCTCCTATGAGAATCTAATGCCTAATGACCTGAGGTGGAGCTGAGGCCTTGAAGCTAGCGCTAGGGAGAGGCTGCAAATACAGATGAAGCTTTACTCACTCGCCTCCTGCTGTGCAGCTCGGTTCCTAACAGGCCATGGACTGGTACCAGTCCATGACACCTGGGTTGGGGATCCCTGGTTTAGACCACCATAACAGAGCCAAGACTTTATAACAAATCACAGATTAAGTTGGATAACAGAGGTAGTTCAAATCAGGGTACACACTGCAGAGAAATTAAATCAGGGACGATTCAATGGAAAGAAAAACAACAAAAAACAAAGTCAAGCATTTGCACTAATTCATTTTTAAAACCTTACCTGTAAAGCCAGGCCTCTAGCTGCCTTTGAGCCACAGTCCTTCTAGCCCAGGAAGCTGCTGCAGGGTGCACCATGGGCTGCTGAGGCAAATCAAGCTGTATTGTAAGAAGGAAATGATGACAAATAAGCTCTAAAAGCTACAAATAATAATAATACGGAAGCCTACTAAAAACTATTCCATTCAGTGAATGTGATTAGTTTTCAAGGCAACTGTTGTTTTTAACTATTGAAGCAGTACATTTAGATTCATTTATTTACACTGTCATTGCTGTGTCGCTTGAGTTTTTATATAAAGGGAAACCAGGAAAGGATGATTACTTAAGACTTTTTAAAAACCTCTTTATGGCAAATTGCTTTGGGTCACTCAGTCGGTGTGAAAAATCAAAGCAACAAAATCAAAGCCCATCTGATTTAGAATCTGCAGAATGTCAGAGTTTCGGGGCATATAGCAGCAACATAGAACAAAACTGTGGACACATTTGTGAGATTTATGCCATCATATTTATCAATCTCAATGTCGGAGAGAGATCATAACAAAAGAAGCCCCTGCATCATATTTAACGGGACATATTGCCAAAGATGTACTGACCAGCTATTTCTTGTTTTGAAAGGTCAAAATATGTTAAGACTTTGAATAAAGCTTCCCTAAAGTCACTTAGAACACTGATAGACATAAGATTATGCCCCCTTCTTCCTGGTCAGATGATTCCAGAGATAGGAGAGCATTTTCTAGTGTACACTCCTGTATTTTTTAGGATTAAATCTTAAAAGTGGAAGCAAAACAACATGCTGTAGAAGAAATTTCCCAGAGCACGTTGGGACTAGTTTCCTGCAAGTCTACAGCAATAAACCAGCAAGCGGTTTTATTATGTCCTTTTTAACTATTCCTGGCTGACTGCATTTAGCATTAAAGGCTTCATCCAGGACCAGCCTCAGGGATCTATTTTGGGTGCAGGAAGCATCCAGTCAGAGGTATCAGAGAAAATCAGGCATCCTTGATCTTTTCCAAAAACATACACCGTCCTCATGAATGTACATTTTGCTCAGCCATTATCTATAGCTTGTTTAAAATAGAAATGGAAACGAATTTTCGAAATCCTCCATAAAAAATGAAAACAAGCAGCTACTGAAAATATAATTAAAATCTCAACTTAAAAAACCCCTCGAAGAACTCTGAAAGTTCATCAGTTTAAAAACCAAACAAGCAAAATCTAAGAGCCCATAGAATATGTTATATATTAGAGAACGAGTCTGCAGTGCTTCCTAACACACTCCTTAGGGGGTGGTACTAGGAGATGGTCTCTAGTCTAAAAGCTTAGGGCAGAGGGTGCAATCTTTGCTGAAGGCTCAAACATATCAAAGGCATACAGAATTTATTCCCATTTACATGAAAATTTTCATGAAAAAACATTCCCCAAACTCATCAGAAAGGATAAAAGTAAAAATAGTTCAATAGAACAATAGAGAAAGGAAAAGAAGATTTATTTGAGTATTAAAAATACAACAAAGCTACACTAAAGAAGATCAAAACCATTTCTACAATTAGTTCCATGGCAGAGTAGAGAAAGCCCAGAAGCAGATTTAAATATGTGTAAATACTTGGTATATCATCGAGACTACATTTCAAATCAAGGGATAATGATCCAGTAAGTGGTGCTGGTACAGTGAAGTCTCCAGGTTGGAGAGAAGTCGGGTCCTTACACCTCACCCCGCTACACTAAGCTCCATGTGCTCAAAAACACACACACAACAATACAAAGGAGGAAAGGAAGGACTGGAGGGAAAGGACAGAACTCCTCAGCAAAACACCAAATACAGAAACCATAAACAGAAAGCATTTAACTACATAACTACATTAAACTTCTTTGTTTCTCAAGCAAATTAAAATAATAAGGTGACAGATTTTTAAAAATTTTGCAACATATGCCTAAAGAGTTTATCTCTAATATAGAAAAAGTTTTACAGATTCATAAGCAAAACCTAAATATTCCATTAGAAAATGTATAAAGGGTATTTATTCATTCAACTATTCATTCAACAATTATTTGTAAAGCATCTAGGAACTATTATATGCCAGCTGTTATCCAAATTTGACAGCAAAGAAAATACAAGCATAGATTGGAAAAATAAACACATGAAATGTCAGGGAAGTATTATAGAAAATAAAAACATACACTTGGCACTGATATGAAGTGAGAACTATTTTGTACAGCATAGTTGGAGGTCTCTCATACTCTTATAATTAACAAAAGGTGAAACCAAACAGTCTATAAACACATTACTGGTATTCACAGAAATGCAAAAGAAGACATTACGATATAATTTCCTTCTTGATCAAATTAGCAATGATTGAAAAGAATTATAAAATCCAGTATTAGTCATGGTACAAGAAAGTGTGTACTTGTATATGGAAGGTAAATTAACTTTCATGCAGATTCAAAACTTTCTGTAAGAAGAAAATAGGAAAATATGATGCAAAAGTGCCTCCTTAAAATTCTAAACAATAAAACGAAAATAACATGAAAAGGGTGGCAAGAAAAAAGCAAAATATTCTTAATCCTAACACCCTTGTAGAGCTTTTTAATTTTTCCTATATTCTATACCTATCTTTTAAGGTAGTTGTTATTATAAAGCATATAAAGTTTCATAGATTCGTTTTTTGACCTAGTACTTATTTTACACATTTTTCTATGTAGCATCATATTTATTATTTTATTAACTTAATAAGATGCCAGTGAATATATATACATTTCCTCCCTGTTGAAATTCTAGATCTGTGGTAAACAGCTAATGGCAAAGCTGACAGTTCTACTTCTACTTCATCAGCCACATTCCATACATAAAAATCAACAATGTTCTAATAAGAGTCAACAATAATTTGGCTAAAAAAAATATCATTTTTCCACCAGTGTTTATAGTCATGTAAAGTTCAATTTAGTATTTACAAAATTGTGCTAAACTTAAAGTTTAGAATCATCTTTTGGGTGTCCTACTTAACAAAAACAAAATTTACATACTACTTGGAGAGTATAACTTTTCCTGTCGTGTCATGATTTTTAAAAATGATTGAAATAAGAAGAATATAGCATAGTGAAACATTTCTTTTGTTGTTAATTAGTATTGGAAGATTCATAGACAACACTGCTAAAGATCTGAACAAAATGAGTATTAGAACACTTACACAGTGTAGGAGGTTTGCTGTAGAGTTGGCTGCAAGTTAAAAACAATGTCTCAGTTTATGATATTTGCCAGCTTCTGTTTTAAGAATGCAGTAGCTTTCTCTGAGTTATTAAAGGAAAGATCTGAGAAGATATATTATCAAAAAAATATATTATAGAAAAAGTATATAAGTGTATTCACTGTTGATACAAACAATTTTAATATTATTTTCTTTAAAAAAATGTGGATAAAATTTCAGAGGTAATTACATATTTGAAATTATTGTATCATTAGTCATTCTTTTCAGCACACAAATTGAAATCTTACATCCATAAAGTACTATAGGACATTACTAATGTTATTGTGCTTAATTTCATGTTTTTCTAAAGGTCTTCAAATTATAGTGCATATAATTATAAATAAGAAACAACCTTAAAAATCTTTTATAACATAAAAATATTTCTCTGGACATTCTATGACAAGTACTTAAGATATCTGTCAAGCTAATTTAAAGGTACATTGCTCATTTTCCTTTTACAAAAAACACAAGCTCATTTTTTTTTTGAAATTTCTGGAATGAAAATTAAAGTAAATAACCTGCTACTTAACAAATATTTTCAGAAAAACATATACAAAATATTTAACTTCAAGATGACATTTTACTAGTAAATGAAAAAGCAACTGTTATTCAAAATATTTACATGGAGAAGACTTTTTAAAAGAATGTTCAGAAATATTTTAATCATTAAGCAATTTTAATGCCTAAAACAATGTGTGTTACCTATAGAATCTCTGTTACCTATATGACTGAAACAATTAGAAACAGAATTTTTTAATCTGATTAAAAATCTTTCAGTAAAAAACATCTTTCTTTAATAAAGAACGTCAGTGGATTTGTTGCAGAAAAATCAGACCGGCGAAAAACCAAGCACCACTCGCAGAGTTGAGAACTCAGGTTTATTACACTGCGGTCCCAGAAAAGCTAGTGCTCTAAAAATCTGGGCCCTGAGCTCAGGGGTAATCTTGCTTTTATAGGGCTTATCCGTGCAGTTACAGTTGGCATGAGCTGATTGGTTAATTTGCCCTCAGGCAGTTATAGAGCACGGGAGTTGCTATGGGCTACGGGCAGTTACAGAGAACAAGCAAAAGGGAAGGTGAGTCTTTAGTTGATTTCAAGGTCACCCTACCCTTTGAACTATGCAGCAAGCATGTCTACAGAAGCAGAACAAAGAGCTGATTACAAGGTTAGCCATTTGAGTAGAAAATTTCTCTTCAGATTTCACACACTTATCACAAATATTATTATTTAATGAATTCTAATTATTCATAATGTCAATAGACTAACATGAGGACAGATTGAAATTTCAACAAAACCAATTATTATTTGGTGGGCAGTTTGGAAAACTTGAACAATTCAGCAAATGAAATAAATATTACATTCCATGCAGTCAAGTTATCTTAGTGAGATAACTTTTTTAAAGTGTGACAAGCATTAAACCAAATGTCAATCAACACATGAAGGGCTTAATAATTTATGGTAATGAATGAAATAAAAGGAACAAATTATTAATACATGTTTCAACATGAATAAATCTCAAAATCATTTATTTGAGTAAAAAGAGCCACGCAAAAAAGAAGGGTAGATACTCTGTGACTTAATTTATACAAAAACTAAGATATTCAAGCTAATTTATAGTAATAGAAAGCAGGTCATTGGTTGCCTGGAGATGGAATGAAGAGAGGTAAGGTTTGCAAAGGGGCAAGAAGAAACTTTTTAGAAGGAGTGATAGAAATGTTCATTATCCTGAATGTGGTGATGGTTTCAAGGCTGTATACATGTCACAAATTATCCTTAAACGTGTACAGTTTCTCTTACTTCAGTTAAAGTTGTAAAAAAATGAAAACAATAATAAAAAGCAAGAACCATAACTGAGAAAATATAATTATTTAGACTTAAATTATACCTTTACTTTTCAAAATACATAATCTGGGAGTAAATATTCATAAATTACATATCTAACACAGAACTTGTATTCAGAATATGTAAAAAACATTTAAAAAATCAATAATAAGAAAATAAATGGGCAAAAGATTTGAGCAGATATATTACCAAAGAAGAATATAGACTGAAATGGACACAAAACATATACACTCAATAGTACTAGTCATTAAGAATATTTAAATAAAACTTCAATAAAATACCTTTAACAATGTATTGGGGCTAATAATGAAGTACTACAGAATGAGTGGTGGGTAAAAAGACATTTTTATTTGCCCTGCTAGGTTCTTCTGGCTGTTCTAAGAATTAAATTGACAGACAGATTAACGGGATGAAAATAATTAAATTCAATTACTTACATACATATGGAGGTTCCATGAGAATTTGGGACCCAAGAGCAAGGTGGACAACTAAGGCTTATATGCCATCTTGACCTAAGGAGGAGTTAGTGGTTTGGGACTTCAAAGATAAAGAAAATAATTCATATGGAAAAGCAAATGTTTGGTGAACAAATGTCTCTGGGAAGAGACAATGGGACACAGAATGAACTCTGATCTTTAGATCCTGACAAGTTTCCTCCATTACACTTAGCCTGCATTTTTTGTACATATCTCTGATGATAGCTCTATTTCCTGGAAAAGACCCTCAATTTAAATTCTTTTAGGCAATTACAGGGAAGGTCAAAGTTTCTTCCCAAGTTTTTGTTTCTTAAAAATAAAATGATCTTCATACCAGAGAAAAAAATTGGGTGTAAGTGGGGGTGGGGGTGGCGGGCGTGGCAAATTTTTCTTTCTTACAGAGGCATAAACAACAGAAATTTATTTTCTCACAATTCTGGAAGCTATAAGTCTCATATTTGAGATCTCTCTCCTTGGCTTATTAATGCTATCTTCTCTCTGTTGTCTCATGATCTTCCCTCTCTGCTATCTGTGTCTTCATCTCCTCTTCTTATAAGGACAAGAATCATATTGGATAAGGGTCCATCCATATGACCTCATTTTATCATTAATACCTCTTTAAAGGCCTTGTCCCCAAATAGGATTACTTTCTAAGGTACTAGGGATTAAGACTTCAACATATGAATGCAGGGGCAAACAATTCAGCCCATAAAACAAAACTATCACAATGACAAAAAAAATTTTAAGAAAAAAGGTAACATTAGAAGTGCACATGAGAATGTGGAGGACCAGGACTCTCATGTATTGCTAGTGAGAATACAAAATGGTATGTGCATTTTGGAAAACATGTACTTATTGTATGAGCCAGTAATATAACTCCTAGGTATTTACCCACAAGAAATAAAAACACATTGACACAAGGACTATGTATAAATGTTTACAGTAGTTTTATTCATAATAGCCAAAAATTAAAAGAACCAAAATATTCATCAACCGGTGAATGAATAAATTATATATCCATAAAAGGGATGCAATTCATAAATGAAAAGGAAAAACTACTGATTCTTCAACAACTTAGATAATCTCAAAAGCATTGTACTTTGTTTAAAAATAGCCAGACACAAAAAACGCAGTGAAAGAAGGCAGGCACAAAAATGGTACAATTTATATGACTCTGGAAAAGGAAAAACTACAGGGACAAAGTTAGATCAGCAATTGCAGGAGCTAGGGATGGGGGCAGACTCGGAAAGGAAGCTCAGGGTTGGAGGAGGTGCTTAGTGAGGTTAGGAAAATGTTCTATATCTTGATTATGGTAGTGGTGACAACTGTATACATTTTTCAAAACTCAAATTGTACACTTAAAAAAAAGTAAATTTTACTGTATGCGAATTTTGCTTCAATAAGCTTGACTTTTTAAAAAAGTATCAAAAATCTTAGGAGCAGACCATGGAATTGCTGAAAAATAAAATGTCAAATATTTTTATAATTATAAGGTATATTCACAATCACAATGTTTCTATTAAAATAAAATAGTATTAATTATAACATTTTAAATTCATCCTTTTTCAATTACTTTTTGGGTATGCCTACATGCTACACATAAAATATTAACACAAGTACATATATATAATTTATACATAAATAACTAAATATGTAAAAGTGAAGCATGCTCAAATTTAATTTTATCCTAAGGCATGAACACTCAAATATTTTGGGTATCACTGACCTAGGTTGCTTCCAATTTTTCATTATTGCAATATATAATTCTCAAATTTACGTTTCTGTGCTTAGAGCTTTCATTTTTATTTTGGCTTTTTTTTTTTCCTTTGGAAACAAGAATGACATAATTTACATTAGTGAATCAAAGTAAATATATATACATCATGAAATTTATATATTTAATTATTTTCCAAAGTTGTTAACCGATTACAGTGTCACAAACAATGAACAGAAGTATATGTTTCACTATGCACTGGATCATTTTAGATGCTCTTTGTTAAAGTATGGGAGACTCATTTTATTATTATTTTAGTTTTTTTAATAGTAAATTATTTTTATTAAATGTGTTTCAGCACCTATCAGAGCCTTACAAACATGGTTTCACCTATTGATATAGTGTATTATATGTGTTGATTTCCTTATCTTAAGCCATCTTTACATTCCTGAACAGAATATACAATCTTGAATACTTGATGGCAAAGCTGGCCCGGTGGTTTAATTGGTAATGGCTAAATAGGTACTGACTCCCAAGTACCTATTTCTCCCAGAAACCAGTACTTCAATAGAGCTGTTTTTTTCTTATTCTTAATGCTGCATACTTTCCTTCATTCTCTCAGATAATTGCTTATATTTCTCTGTGACATGACTATTTCCATAGCATGCCAATTTCTTCAACTCCTTGAAAATGATTGCCTGTCCTCTATTTTTTTAGACACTGAGTAGGCCCTTACCACATCTATGTCCAGTATAGTCTCCTGGAACAGAAATGTCTTTCCTTTCAGGGATTTCAGGGCTCCATACTTAAGCTGAGAGGTTTTGCAGAGATTCATAAATACAGTCGTCAACCATCCATTGAGTAACACACTGTAGATTACAATTTATACCACAGAGTCTGGAGCTGCTATCTAAATAGACTTTATCATCTACCCCAGCCACCTGAGGGAAGCTTTTATGCACACAACAGAACCGAGTGGAATATATATTGCTATATGCTTAATTCTCAGCCATCTGAGAGAGTGAAAGCCCACAGCAGCACCAGAAGGAAAAAGCAAACAAACCAATAAGGAAAATAGTCTTTGGTACTTTAAACGGCTACATGGTGTTAAGATCCTCAGGCTAACATTCATTGAATCAGTTCTTTGAAGCCAACAACACAAAGCAGCCAATACTGGGTTTACATAATGCTTATACTTTCCCAGGAGTAAAAAACAAACAAACAAACAAACAAACAAACAGTAATTCTCAACCCTGACTATACAACAAAACAATCTGTAGAGCTTTACATATATACTTGGACCCAACACTCAGACATTCTCTTTAATAGGTCTAGAACGAAGGCTGGGCTACGGCATTTTTTTTAAAGCTGCAGGTATGATTCTGATGCTGAGCCAACATTTAAAACCAGTAGTTTTGATTCTGGGGATCAGATTCCTTTCCAGGAAACTTAGCACAAAGAAATCCTAAGATGTAAAAGTATCAGATCTTTATTTTTAATCCATTCTGCTTGTCTATTTCTACTAGCATAAAGCTATACAATTGGCAGAATGCATGCTTAGTTTGACAAGGTAGTCTTTCCTTAGAAGAGCTGTCTTAGTTTACTGATGCAAGGTATAATCATATTTGTAAGACCTAGAAATAATAACATAAAATGATGTGAAGATTATAGAAAGTAAAATAATCTCGAATTTTATTAAACACACCTGTTCAATTGTACACTTCTTCCAACCAAAGGGAATTAACTGCTAGGAAACAGTCATATCTAATACACACATAAGTAGGCTGGAACAGGCAAAGGCTGGACCCAGAGAGGCAGCAGCCAACACTGTTGACCTACCATGGCTGGAAAAGCAAGAGGAGAGGGAAGCATTGGCAATGCAACAATCAAGGGAGGAGGGTTATCTGTCTATTCATAACCAGGAGAGAGATAGAATCTTTTTCTACGGACAAGGTAATCAGAAGTGACCATTTCCAAAAGAATGGTCACCACTTTAGTGTTGTGCCTATGGGAAGATGGCAGCATTTAACATGAAAAAGACTACAGTCTGCTGAAAGAGCTATCTCATCTGGGGAGCAAGTCAGTGTAACTTTAAGAATTGATGTTGGGGTTAAAATAGCACAGAAAATTAAACTCAAAAAATATTGAAATAATCCATCGACCAAAAAAATAACCCATTAGACAGCAGTTACTTTACATGTAATTTATCACTGGTCTGATTTTCAAGGAAGTCATTTTCCCTTTAAAGAATACCTGTGCAGAATTTTACATATCATTTTTCAGCTCTAAACTCATCCTTGTCCTCTACCTTACATTTCACAAACTGCGAAATTAGCTGCTTTCTTATTGGTTTCTGCTAATAGGAAACACTAGAGTGTGACTAGAAGGAGGAAATAGAAAGGGAGGACTAGGCTTTTGTTGTTCCTGTCAGCTGGTTCCAGCCTTCGGCTGCCCCAGCATTCCCCAGACTGGCCTCATCTCATTCTCAGAGGTGTCAGCAAAAGTCAGTGATGCATCTTCCTCAGAAAACTGAGTACCTAGGTTCTAGTACCTCATCCCTTTTTTTGCATTTATCTTCTCTGTCTTACCTGTGTTCCCCTTTTCTCTTTCAGCTTTCTAAAGCCTGTGTAACTTATTCTCTGTATCAAATCCTCCCCTCTGCTGGAAATGTTTAGAGTATTTTTTGTCTTTCTAATTGGATCCTGCTCAGTACAGAATGCAACAGTTGGTCTGGCTAATGTAGCCAAAAGGGAAAAACAAAATGTAAACATGTTAATTTTCCTTTTTTATACATAATTTGTTCAAGTAATAAGCATTTACTAAGCATATCTGTTCAGAGATGATTGTCTCAGGTTTAAAATTAATGATTTATACAATTTAAATATACAAGTAAAAGCCAACAATAAAATTTATCGAAGAATATAAAATATTACATAAGTGGAAAGTGTTATACTTCCTTATTATTATTTACTTCACCACGTCTCTTTATTTAAGCTAATTGCTAATATTTTCAACTATTATCTCTGCTTCTGTATCATTAACCAAGGTCCAGACCAGTTTCTGTAATAGCCTCTCAAGATCACACTGCCCTGAACCACCTTTCCTACACATTTTCCACCCAAGTCTACCACCTCCTTGGGTCCATTCATTCTAGAGCAGTGGGCAACTGGCAATTGTCCTTGGTGCCTATGTACTAAGATAAATTGTGGGCCAACCACCAAAGACCAGGGTTGCGTTGGAGTAGTCCTTTGTAAATTTTCAGATTTAAACTCCAGAAAGTTTAATAGGCTCTTAGTATGAAATGACTGAATGACTTTCTCAGGTTCCAAGGAGTACTCAGTGTGAAATATATCCCAGAGCATGCACTAAATAATGAACCCAGCTGAGTGCTCAGATTTAATATTAGGTAATGGGAGATAATCATTTTCTGCATAAAACCCATACTCTTAACTAAGAAAAGTCTCATTCACACAGCCTGGGTTTTGTTTGTTTGTATGTTTCTTTGTTTGTTTGCATATTTGTCCACCCAGATACCTATAGGTCCCTTCAATGCCTTGGAGTCCCTAGGTTCTTGCAACACTATGTATAGGAGTAATTCTCACTTCATTGTGCCACTTATCTCAAGATTTATTTAAAATTTTTAAACAATTGGGCACTATCATACTCAGCCCATAAGAGAACTCAATATTAAAAAAGAGAAAAAAACTCTGTACTTTTTAAAACTAAGAAGCTCTTACTGATGCTGAGAAGGGCTTCTTATTTAAACTTCTGGATGAGCATCATACTTGAGAAATTCTGGAGTACAATTTCACTTCAGGTGAAAATATATTTATGTTTTCTGATAATTTATTTGAGGCAGTGTCAAAAGTCTGCATGGTAGCTATGGGTTTCCAATTATGTTCTTTTATTTCCTTGAGAAAATTAAAATATATTCAATCAAAAGTTACTCAAAGTGTGTGTGTGAGTTGGGAGGGGGGTGTGGAATCTAACTAAACAGATAAGAAAGATAAAGGCTATCCATCGCCTAAAAAGCTAGTAAAAAAGAGATAAATTATGAGAAACATCTTTTGGAAATTAAAGGTAGATTTTAAAGGCTTTATGTCACTTTATAAAAGAGAGAAAGTTTCCTTTATATATATCCAAAAATCTTTTTGCTTATGTCCTAATTCAGGATCACTTACTCTTTAGCCTCTTTGCTAAAGAACTTTTTTCCCTGAACACTTACTCCAACCTATGCTTCCCATAATAACATTCTTATCACTGAAAATCCAAATAAATCATTCTATATTTTAAATTTTTATTAGCTCCTCATTAATTCAAATATTTTAAAAATAAGCTGCATTCTATTATTTGATACAAAATATGTTATAGTCTACATATAAAAGTCTACTAATTTCCCATTTCTGTTCTATTATCCTCCTATAAGTTGAGAAGAATATAGAAGAAAGTAGCCTAATCAATATTTATAAAGTAATTAAAGTTTGAGAACCCAGAACAAAAAGGAATACACAAGAAAAATAACTCAAAACCTTCTTGTCCTCTGCCTTTAACTTCAGAGAAAACAAAGATGAATTTAAGAAATGTACAGGAAATAACCTTAACAAGACCTTGAGACTGATGGCATGTATGTGGTGAAGAAAGAGTGAACAAGAGGATGCTTGGATTTCTGACTAGAACAACTATTTAAATCATTGCATCATTCTCTGAAATAGTGAATAGAGGGAAAAGAACACAATGAGGAGAAAGATGAGTTGTCTTGTACGTATTAAGTCTGAAGTACTTGTGTGAAATTGAAATTGAGAGGTCAAGTAGGGAAATGAATATATGTGTCTATATTTAGGAAATGTCTGTGCTTGAAAAATAGATTTAGGAGCCTCCAGCTTACAGACTGAAAGCCATTTTCCATCCACGGAGAATGTGTGAAATGAGAAGAGTCTGAGGAGCAGCATGTATAAAGAAGAAAATCCCTATAAAGAAGGCTGAGTAAGAGAATTAGAGAGGTAAAGTGACAAGGAAGCAGAGAAATGATGATGTTTTTAAGGGAGAAAGTTTATAATACTGAGATATTAGATAATATAAAGACCAAAAGTTTCCATTAGATACAGCAACAATTCCAGTGCTGTATCAGGGATGAAGCTAAATGATAGCAGATTGAATGAGTGAAGGTGGGAGGAGATGGAGACTGCAATAAAATCCATGCTTTGGGAAGTTTGATCTTTTTCTTTTTTAACAGTAAGAGAGTTAAATGGGGATAAGTTCTAAAAGAAAGTTTCCAGAAGAAAAAAAGAGGTTGAATATAGCTGAGAGAGAGGAAATCTCAGAAGTAGAAGGTATCTGTATCGTCAATTTCTCCATCTCTCCATTTCTCAGTACACAGTGTATTCTAATCTCTCAAATGTTAAAAAAAAAAATTCTCCTTTGATGCTCCCCTCCATGTCTCTATAGTTACCATTTCGTCTGCTCACTTACACAACAAAAATTCTCAAAGGAGGTATCCATAATCATCATTTCCACTTTTTCACCTTATATTGGCTTTTTAACTCCAATTCTGCTGCCACATTCCTCTGAAATGATTCGATTGTGACACCAAGGATTTCTACCTCATCAAAGTCAATGAAAAACCACTTCTCTGTTCTCATCTTAAACACTTAGCAATAGCCAAGCCTATTCTAATGCTCTCTTTTCTTGAATTCTTTGATATCATAATTCCCTCTGCCTCACTAGCTGGTCCTTCTCAATCCCAGCACACTTCTTCCTCTGCTAGAGTTCTAAATGACAGTGTACCCTACCTAGTCCTAAACCTTCGTCTATTTTCCATCCACGTTCATCTAACTCACCATGGCTTAAAACGCCAGATGCACAAATAACTTCTGGTTGTTTTTTCTCATGTAGTTGTTCTACTTGACATCTCCACTGAATTGTCTGATACCTCAGTTATAACTTAGCCAAAAGAGACATTTTGATTGCCCCATGACACCTCCTTCAATTTTATTCATTAAGTGAATATCTTCACCAATGAACATTTCCCAAAGCCAGCTTTATAGAATGCTTGATTTCTCTTTCCTTTCTCTCCCCCATTCAGTATCCTACCCATCTGCAAATTTTATAAGTTTGATATCCAAGACATAGTTCTATACCTTTTAAAGTGCTTTTTTTTTTTCAACAAAATTAAGTCATGCCACTCCTCTGCTTCAAACTTTTCAAAACTTTTCATTGCATTCAAAAGAAAAATAACCTTCTTACCACAGTTTAAAAAATCCCATATGAATGACCGAGCCCTCCCAGCCTGCATCTCCAACCTCATTGCTTACTACTCTTCACCTTGCATTGTATGCTTCAGCCACACTGGTCTTAGTTCTGTCCTTGAACATGTGACACTCATTCCTGCCTAACTTAGGTCACTTATCCCTCTACTAGCAGAGATATGCCCAAGATTTTATGGCTGGCAAGTTTGCATCTTAAAAGTCTCACCTCAAAAGTCACTCCTAAGAAAAGACCTTCTCAATTCTCCAATCATTACTCTGCTTCACAACAGCAAACTCATTTTCTTTATAGCACTTTTCACTGTGAAATCATCTTTCTCATGTATTTATTTACTTGTTCCCTGGACCTTATCCGTCCCATTCAGTATTATCATCCCCCTGCAAATATTGAATGTTTCCTTATGCAAATGAAAGTGGATGGGATATAAAACATCAATGGAAAGATTAAGAAGAGGGATCGGCTTTTTCACTGCAGAGGGAAGAAAGAAAAAAGAGGACAGGTACAAATACAAATAACCTAGTAGATGTGGTGGCACACAGTAAAGGAAGTTTCTACCCTAGAGTTTCTATTTTCTCTGAAATAGGAAGATCGTGAGAATGTCTTGAGTTGTGGCTGGATATCTTGAGTTGCGGCTGGATAGCAGCCATTAGGAATTATAAGTAAGAGAGTGATGTGATTCGATGCAATTTCAGAAAGCTGAATCTGCCAGAATAGAGCATCAATTAGAAGACATTAAACTAAAAAGCATGGAGACCAATTACACAAAACTCTAACCATGTTCCGAAAACAATAATGGTCATGGAGAGAAAATATGAAGAGTGCACAATCAAACATCAAAACATTCATTGAGTCACTTATGTCTACTGCTGCCCCATTCCTCTTTATCTATTCAGGGGTGAACCCTCCGTTTAGTAATTTACTACCTGCTTATCGTTAAACTTAAGCCAATTGCTTGGCCAACTGCTTTCCTATGGCTTCATTGATCATGAAGAAAAGGAACAAAAGTGAGGGAGAATATGGATGGATCAGTGCAAACAACACTGGAAAAAAATTATTGTACATTCTTTGGGGCAATAGAGGTCACCTCTGTACCAGAATGTTTGCACATGAGTGAAACCCAGTAAGAAGAACTGTTTCTCTATATCCAAGGTAAGAGGGTTATTTCTGAATTGCTTTAACTGGGAAATGTTGTTAAGACCATCCTGCTAAGGAGTATGTGTGCTTCCTGCTGTTGCAGATGCTAATAGACATAAACAAACTATACAGAACAATTCATCTCCGGCACTCTCCAAAGAATGGTGCTCTTGAAATAATGGGAAACAAAGAAAAGGCAATGTGTGCCTGGGCATCCCCTCTGAGAAAATGTGTTTATGGAAACATTCATTGTGAAGGAGGTGGGATATCTATCACTCCGCCTAAGAAACTGGAGTAAACAGCTTATTAAATTTACATAGCACACTAAGGTGAGAAAGAAACTAAGAAAATCAACAAAGAGAATAAATAAAAAAAGAAGCTGCATATCTCCTGGGAAATTGGTTTAAAATGTATCAGGAAGAAACCTGGTTAGGTTTAAAGCAAGACCTTAATCTTAAGTTGTTATCAGAACTGATCTGGTCACTTACAGAGTGGTTTTTCATAACACTCAGGGAACACTATCACAAAGAAAGCCCTGATTAGAAGAGGTAAATAGTTACATGGAAATATGGACAAATAATGGTGAATATCAAGAATAAACTTAGAAATTCAGTTTTGTTTTGTTTTTAAATTATATTTAGCTCAGCTAAAACACATAGTTCTTTTCAAAATGTAAAGATCTACTCTATGTAATCACTCTAAGAAATTCAAAGATGGTACAAAATATAATCCTGTTTCTCAAGAAGCATTTTTAAGAAGTTCATGATTAATTTATCATTAGATAAGGAATTGCAATTCCTTATCTAATCAGAATTGATCATCTGAATATCTTCAGGATTATATCTATAGCTTTTCTTTGATAAGACAAAAAGAAATTCCCTTTGGTTAATACACTTATTTTACCAAGGAACTCTAAGTAGCTCATCTAAGTGATATTCTTTTAGTTCATGTCCTCCTCCTTTTTCACAGAGTATTTGATACAGCAATCTATTCATTTCTGGACAAGCTCTCCTTTCTCATTTTCCATAACAAAGTATTAGTCCCCCTGCTCTTTCAGACATCCTTTTCTTCAAGAGTTTGCAACTCCCAAGATTATAATCCTGGCCCTCCTCTCTTCTCATTCTACTTATTAATTCTTCCAAAGAGCCTGGAATATAGTAGAAGGTAAATATATTTTGGATTAATAAATCCAATCAATCATTAAGTTCTATGAATTTTCCCTTTCATACTCAAAATATACACACATTATAAAATGACACAGAAAGTCAATTTGAGGATGCAAGACAATGTTAATTTTACATTCATTTGGCTGGGAATAGCCAATTTACAAAAAAAATATATAAGTTGTAATGGATAGTTATCATACTTGCAAATGCACATTTATTGGAATCTATTCCACTAATGTTTATGACTCCAGCAAGACTGTAAGCTTCACGAGGGAAGAGGTGTCTATTTTTACTTCCCCTTCTCTCTCCAACAACTAGAGTATCTGACTCAGTATGCGCTCAATAAATATTTGTGAAATTTGTGGACTGAATGAAGAAATAACAATCCTGTATCTGATTTTTCACAATGCTTGAAAAGCTGAAAGCGGGATACAGTGACAGGGAAGTAACAAATACCAAGGCATTGTTAGGTTCAGAGCAGTGATCTCAGCCAAAGGGGGATCATATTGGAAAGAGTGATTAAAAGCAAAGCTCAGGACTGCCCACTGGCTCAATACCCTGTGCAGGAGTAGGAGGCAGAGGAGGGCACAGGAGAGCTGTGATGCCCACTGAAGAAATTTCAGTACTCAGGAGTGTAGGATGATGTATAAAACCATTGAAACCTGTGAAATTGAGAATGATGTATAACATCGTGGTGTGTCAGATTAAGGAATTCATGAATGCTTAATTGTGGGAAAGAGGGATATATAATAAAATTACATCATTCTAGAAGAAAGATTCACACTCCTATACTGTTTCCATAAGCTGCATAGTTTGTAGCTGATCTCTGCAAGTGTTGAGACCAAACAGAGGTTTAGGACAAACTAAATCCACTAGACTAACTTATTCACTATGCATAGAATATGCCTTTCCTTTCCTTGACTTTGTTTACTTCTTGAATTCTTTTATTCATTTAACAAAAATATTTAAGCAAGTGTTAGGCAGTTGTGTGGGACCACAAATACAACAGGGAACAAGACATTTTTTGAGTGTTTATTTTGTAACCACCGTACAGTACTTTATATAGGTTTACTAATCACAATAGAAATATGAAATTAATTAGACTTCTATACTGATTACAAATGAGGAATTAGAGTAATGGAGAGCTTGATAAGTTTTCCAAGATCACAGATTCAGGAAAAAATATGTGTATGAGGCACATATTCATTCAGCAAACACATAATGAGTGTTTACCATGTACCTTCACAACGGTCCACCACCCCCTTTAGAACTTTCTTATTTCTGATCTTGTATCCTCCAGCCTGAAATGTCTTTCTCTTATTTATCTACACCTTCTCTTTCCTTCAAGATTACACTGAATCTGTTCTCCTCCATGAAACCATTTTCCTCTATTTCAGAGGATGGTCGCTTCTGCAGTCTCTGGCTGACTACTGCAAATAATTCCTCTAAAATCTAATCAAATTCTGCCAGATGTTACTTTTTAATTATTTCAGTGTGCATATCAACAGACCACAAACTGCTTAATGGCAGGAATTATATCACATCTTTCTTCATATTACCCATAGAACTTAGCAGTGTCAGATTTCTGGAAGTTTCTACTGAGTTCTAGAATAGAACTTAAGTCTATGAAATTGACCTTGATAAAGATTTATAAATAGATTACTTGCCATTTAAAAAGGGTTTTCTCGCTTTGTCTACACTTCTTGATATTTAGAGATGCTAGTTTTCTTTTTTAACTTTTAATAATCAATTTTAAAATTAGGTCATTAAAGACGCAAAAGGATGTTTGAAATGATTAAGAGACTTAAAATTTGAACATCTTTTTCCATTTCATAAAATTATTTCAAATAAAAAGGGACTAACAGAAGGATTATTTGGGTTTTTGTGCATAAATTAATTTAACGGCATCCTCAAAAGAATGACAATTCAAATGCCTTTGAATCAGAAAATATATTTTACTACTCTTACTATTAAACTTGAGAACACAGACACCTCTCTAAAATGGGGCCAATTCTCATTAAACTGATTTCAAAGTATCTGTTTCTTTTAATATACATATCCATCTATTTTCTAAGCCCTTTTTTTATTTAAAACATTCCCATTTTCTGACATATCTCTAATCTCTTGCAGGCTCCTCAGAGAAATTTAGTGACACTATCTCTGTCAGAGAATATCACATGTCCACAGCCCAACACCCCACTGCACATGGAAATCACAGATTCTCTGGTTTGTGTCAGACTCTGGCACCTCAATTTCCTTTTCCAGACTCCTGACAGCCAGCTTCACTGGGTGCTTTGCCTCTGAGTTTTCTCTAAAGACATTCAGGTCAACTGGAGTTCGGTAGCTGGCAGGATTTCTCCTTTCTCCTTCCTCACAGCCAAATTCATATCCTATAAGACTGACAGCCAAGGCAAGGAGCAGATGGAGAGTTTTTTGGCTGATGTGGATTTATGATGAACAACTGCCATAAACAACTGTGTTTCAGAATGCCCCATAGACCCACAGTGACTGGGGCTGTGTGCATTTCTCTTTTACACTCCTTAACATGGGTGTAAGTTGGCAAGTTAGCACATCTCTCAGAGTTTCATTTTAATTTCCTGTGAAATAAACATGGTAATACCTATGCGTCAGGATTGCTGCAATAACTACACAATGTAATAAATGCAAAAAAAAAAAAAAAGGAAATCAGCACAAGAAATATATATAAACTTGACTTCTAAATGTGGGCATTTCCCTACTTTCTCCTTTTAGTTTACCATTTAAATAGAAATAGGTCAACACATTTCCTTACAGTCAATCATGAATAACTAAAAGCATTCAGAAGTTAAACCACTCAGGATAGCTGAAAAATTCAGGGGCACTAAAGTTTTGTGAACTCTTAGAAACAGAAAAAGAAATGAACTAAAAATAATAACTTAGACTAGAAAAAAATGGTTTCACTTTGTCACCGGACATGCTTCACATCTTTTCTGTCTGTCTGGCCATCACTGCAGTCATCCCTGAGGGGACAGGAGATGAACTGGCACAGGATGAGGTTATGATAGCAAGATAAAACTATAAATAACCCTGTGGCACGTGTAAATGGATCACAACTTAATCTTACATATTTGCAGGCCTCCTTACAGCTTGTACAACATTTTGTTATTCATTGTTTCTATGCCTAGGAGTCATTTTATTTATTTTTGTATCTAAAAAATGTTCCCCAATTCATCTCCATCATCACAAATTCTGAGCCTCTAGAACTCTGGCTGAAAACCAAAAGTCCAATATTCATCTCTATGGATCCCACTCTTCTTATTATTCTTCCTAAGGGTCCTTGGGGACTTTCATATGCAATCTCAGCATATCAACAAACTGACTATGGCTGAGGGGAACTGACTTCTGGAAGCTCAGCTAAGCATATCATGTTCAAAGCAAGAACTTGGGTCAAGTCTCACTTGAATAGTGGTCATAGTTGCAAGGGCCACATTGTTCCCCATACTGCAAGTTTTCAAGGCATAGGTGCCCACACCCCAGCATTGCATTCAAAAAGAAGGTCCCCTGGCAAGGGCTCTTTAGATTAAAGTTATTTTAATTGTGCTGTTTCCCAGTCATGAGTCAGAGTAAATGTAACTCAAATTGCTGCTCTTTGGGCAAAAAGAGGTACAATATGCAAACAGTTTAATTTCTTTGAGAAGATTCAAGCTTCCTGGTATCCTTGAGATCAGGCTCATAGCAGAACAAAAAAAGATGAATCTTATGCACTGGCTCTACATGATGCTAGAACCTGAGCTCTTTCCTTTCCTAGCAAATGTTAGATGCCTAGTATATGCAAGGTAATCTACCAAACACTAAATATAAGCTAGGGAAAGCAAAACAAAGGAAGCCCCTACCAAAGCCTGTTGGACAAGACCAGGCTTATTAAATTAAGGGTAAAAAAACTCAATAACTTACATAGTTGCAGGACCTTCAAGGACTAATAGACCCAAACCCAGTGTTTTATAACTTAGAAAGCTCCAATTCTAATTTCCAAACAAGCCCATCCCAAAAGCTTTGGGTTAGTCACCTCTCTGGTAGGGCAACCCACATCTCCTTTTAACTATATTTTACAAATGAGAAAACTAAGGTTCAGAGAGGCTAGGTTATTTTGTCAATAGACTTTATCTTTACATTACTATATCCTTAATTCCCAGAACAGAGAATGCATGGAAAAAAAAAAGTGAAAGAAAAGAAAAAGTCAAGTGCATAAATTTAGCCAATATTAAGATTATAATACGCAGTAGGTTTAGGGTTTGAACTCATGTGTCCTGATTCTCATATGTGTTCCAAAGCTCTAGGCTGGCTTCCTGCTTGAATAAATTAGTTTATAGAATACTATACTCGAAATCATAAGGAATTTTAGAGTTTATCTAGTGTCCAGATACACATTAATATGGGAAATAAAACATTCTGTACAGGATTATCAGTGTATGCACAAAGGTTCATAGCCATTTTAGGGTGAAAGTATTATAAGAAATGATATCTTTGGAATAAACCTGTGCATTGCAAAATAGAGAAATAGTAGTCGCTGATCCTTGCCATGATTTTTATGAGTTGGAAATTGTTACATACAAGAAGGTCTATTTCCAAAGTGCAATCATCTCTTTTTTGTATTATCTAAAATTGTTACAGAAATGCCAAAAACCAGGAGAAAAGCTTTAGTTATATCATCTTAATTATGTACTGAAAAGTATTCGTCTAAAGGAATTCAACATCAATAAAATGCCTGCAGTTTATGAATTAGTCCTACCTGAGCAGTTCTTTCAGTTTATTTAAGCAATCATATATTGCTTAAATATCTTATGCACTAGTCCCTCAAGCTAGGCTTGAGGCTATATCAAGGTATATTAGATATGCTATTTCTTAGGAGACTAAAGGGGATGACAAAGAATAACAATAGCTACAGCTCAAAATAGAAAAAAAAAGTTCCATATAAATGAAACCAATAATAAACTTAAAAATTCTAAAGAAATATCACATACAGCTGGTGAATTGTAAAAAATGTTTATAGATTAGGTCTTTAAGAAGCACTTTGAAGGGTGTGATCAAGACTCACCGAAATGGAAAGAATCTATCTATTCATTCAATCATCCACTCATTTACTTAGTAAGTACTTACTGAGCACAAGTAAGCAATTAGAAATAATGGAGGCAGTGATAAACACAACAAACATAGCTCTCTGCCCTAACAGAGGTTATGGACTAGTGACAAAGACAAATAATGAATGTAAAATTATGATAAAATATGATAATGGTGAAATAAATAGTGTTTTGGGAAAATGTGGAAGGGGGAGACCAAATCTATTTCAGAGCATCAGGCAATGCCTAATGGAATACCTAACAATTAAGCTAAAACCTGAAGATTAAATAAAAAATAGCCAAGTGAAAAGAAGCAAGCAAAGCATTCCAGACAGAAGAAAAAGTATACTCAAAGACCCTGAAGTGAAACAAACAAACAAACAAACAAATGAACAAACAAAAAGATGTGACTTCCAGGAACTGAACTAAGTTCAGAATGTTAGCTTAAGAGCATAAAGAAGTACCAAGAGATGTGACTGAGCACAGACCTTGGATGGACTTGGAAGTTCTATTTCCAGAGAGCAGTTGGGCCACTGAAGGAATATAAACAGATATGTAATATGATCCGATGTGTATTTTGAAGGATCATTCCAATTCTAGGAAGGAAATAGACCAATGAGGAGGTTTATGGAATAATCCAAGAGTCTAGATGACAAATAGTGGTGGCCAAGGTGATAAAAGTGGTGGCAGAGAGAAGTGGATGCATTCAGGAGATACTAATGGTAATTTACAGAATATGAGGGATATGAGGAATGCAGAAGTGTCAAGAATAGCTCAGTGTCAAGTTCCTGACAAAGATGGGGAAGGCTGGGAGAGACATAAGATTTGGAGGAAACCCATGTGGGTTTTGTTATGAATATCTGACTTTGAGGTTTCTAAAAAGATGCCATTGGAGCTGGTTTCCATGAAGATAGGGGGCACCAGAAAAGGATGGAGGTATGAAAGAGGCAGATGCCTCTGGAAAGAAGAGTCTAACTGGGCAGTAAAGGAGAGATGTGTGAGAAAGGCCAGAGCCAAACTCTACAGGGCTTGGGAAGCCAGGCCAGAATAGAGTATGCATTCACTCAAATTGAACCATTAGAATGAATCTCAACCACCCTACCCTCGATGTCGGACAGGAGTGAAAACATCAGTTTCCTAAAGAAATTAGTCTATACTGAAAAGAACTCCAAGAATCTAAAAAGTTAATAAAGCCTCTCAAAAGGTTATCCTTTTCCTCCCATTGTTTGATCAGATCAAACTCATAGCACTCTCAATATGGCTGAATTCTTCACTGTACTACCCAGTCATGGTTGGTGAAACCTGAACTTTAGGTCAATTTTGGCAACATGACTAGCTCCAGCAAAGAATGAAAGTAATATCTTCCAGCCTTCAATTTGAACTCCTTTCCCCCAATTTTTGGCCTGGTAATTTATTGGCTTTCTATAAAAAGTAGTTCTTAAAATTACAACATATATCCTCAAGTGCTACCCATTTTTAATTGTCACAGGTATATGAGATAGACAGGGCAGGAAACTAAAGTTTAAAGATATTGAGTGATTCATCCAAGGACCCAGATCAGTCAGGAGATGAAAGCAGGTCTTTTTGATGCTAGACTTTTTCCACTCTGCTAATAAGGAATTAGGTTTGTTCTTTTTTTTATTCTATAAGTTAGAAAAATATGCTATGTAGCACATGTGTTATTATATTCTACTTCCTGTAGGTATAGCAAACATCGATAATGAATCATGGCACTCTTTCCTACTGATTCTAGATGCACCCTCCAAATCCTTGTCAACATAATAAATCAAACAGCTACTACCTGTGAATCTGAATTGACATATGATGAAATCTATTTTCAATGCGTATCTTAGCTACTTGCATATTTAATCAAGACCTTGAGATAACTAAAAGCTTTATAGGCATTAAGCCATGACTTTTTGTTTGTACACTAAGTAGTTATAAGATCTTGGGATGTCACTTTGCAAATCTGAGTCTAATTTCCTCACTGATAAAATGGATGATGCCTAAGGTTTCTTTTAGTTCTGACAGTCACTAATTTTATGGAAGTCCAAGACAACAGGATGGGTTATTCTGAAGCAAGAGTGACCTTTGCAATGTTTCTCAAGTTGTATCATAAAGAGAGTTTAACTTTCCATATTTTCTTCTCAGTTCAGGTCTGCTAATCACTATTTATGTTTCACAGCTTACGCTGACTCAAATATTGATGTAGAATACTAATTAATTCTTTAAATTATAATGTAGGAAACTCTGTAATACTTATTTTGGTCTCTTCACAGATTGGGATCATACATATTGCATACAGATTATAGGAGTCAGAGTGGTTTAGTATAAAAAATAGGGGCTTTGGAGTCAGAGAGAACTGAGTTCAAATCTCAAATCCATCTTTGATGAATGGCAGGCAACCCTGGTCAATGTAACATCTCTAAGCCTTGGATCTCTCATCTTTTAAACAGATATATGTAACTTGTGTTGTGTTGCTTTATGAATTAGAAATATGTGTGTAAACAGTTTCTATCACAGAGTCTGACATATGGAAGAAAATTAATGCTAAGTTGCTTATTTATTTATCTACCTCATAAGTCAAAAATGGCAATTTTGGGTTCTAGATGTACTCCAAAGATAACTTGTAAAAAATTTATTCTGGTATGTAGAACCTTGGCTATAATCTTTGACATTAACACAAGGTTTGTAATTCCTGAGCAAAACTACCACTCCCACCACAGCCACAGATGCAGGAAATGTGTGGCATTTCTCAGGACCACTGACTTGGTCTAAACAGAGCTCACACGGCTGACAGGGTAACACAGTGCCTGTTTGTTAGTATTCTGTGTACCAGTACTACCAGATAAATGGTTATGTTTTAATCCCATGTCTTCATGCTGGAAAGAAGCTTTGTCTGAGATTAAATAAAAGGTAGGAGTTTAAAATGAATACAGTATTTATTCACTAAAGAGTCAGAGTAGTTTTGAAAAGCCAATATCACAATTGGGAACACAGTACTTTAAGATCTTACCGAAGTGCACTGAGCCTCTATAGAGCAGACTGATGAAAAAAAATGGTGTTTGAAAGAGGTACGAAGAACAGCAGTATAGCTCTGTAGGCTAAGGAACAGAGAGAGATGGCTATGGAACTGCAAGCAACAATCATTCATCCCAGCGCTGCCTATAATTTTCAAAGAAATTTAGGGCAAATAAGTCATTGCTTCTGCATGTCTTTGATTCTATAGCTGTCAAATGTGGACACGAGTACAAGTTACTACACCAAAGTGAGGGAAAGTTTTAGTGAATGAGATGATGAAACAAAATATATTAATGTATGTATACAATCAGTTCTGGCCCTGGTTTGATGACTGCTTTCTACCAAAATATCTCATGTCTTACAAGAGCCAGGTTCCTCTGGTACTCCAATTCCAATCATTTGGGATTTTTCTCTGAGGATGAAGGCATTGCGTCTCTAAGAATCCCATTTTTATAACTCAATTAAGCCACAGGAGGAGTAGGTTATTAAACAATGCTTATCTTTTACTATTTTTGTGTGTGACACAATGACCTAGCAACAAGGGACATAGGATAGGTTAATTTTAATGGAGATGAGATTGGGGAAAGATGAATTGACAGTATGAAGCACAGTATATAAAGACAGGCTCAGGTGAATAAGGCAAATGATAGGGGAAAAAGGAAGAAAAGTCCACTATAGCTGAAGCATAGAAACTATGGAAAGCTGGAAAAGATATTTTCAAAGGGAATTTATGATGAGGCAGAATATCTACTCCTTGTACAGTCATTAGAACTTTCTACATCAAGTTAAGGAATCAAACTACAATACCAGATCAAAATTTTCCTTTGCCTTCAAGTGACACAGCAGTTAGTGATTAAGATTGAGATGAGGCTCTTCCCCTCTCTCAGCCTTGGATCCCTAATTTGTAAATTGAGGAGACTGGAGTACATGGTCTCTGGGACCCATTCTGGGGCTAATACACTGTCTCTGTATTTGTCAGGAATGACATATACACTGTAAATATCTTACTGCTTCCTCCACACAGAGGTTGTGCAAGCATCAATAATCTATTATGCTGTTTCTGCTGAACTCAGATACAGTTTTAAGATCCTTTTCAAGGAGGTAGTAACTAATCTATCAGATATGGCCAGAAGTTGAAATTCATCTGCCATCAATGATAAAAGTATTTAAATTCAAAAATTGTCTCAAAGACTTGAATAAATAGTAATAGTGGCTCCAAAATGCCAATTCAATTCTGCCTAAGTAAGTGAGTAAATCCTATGGAGATTATATGGGTGGAGCCAGCCACAGGAAGTGAAGGAAATCATATAGTTAGCTGACACCTGAAGAGATTTGAAGAAATAATGAATGAAGATGTTCTCCCTTGTTTCTCACTTTTCCATAACTGCCATCTCATTCCAAGGCTCGCTGTCTCCTCTGAAATGAAAATTACTCCAGAAGTAGTGCAAAGAGGAAACAACAGAGTGGCCATAAGAATGAAAAGACTTGGATTACGCTTAACACTGTGATCTTAGGTAAATAACTTCTGAGCATTAGTTTCCATATCTTTAAGGTGGAGATTAAAATACTTCATACGTTTGTTGCAAAAAGTAAATAAAGTAAAGTAGGTAAAAGTGCTTTGAAAAAATATGAAGAAATACACAAAAATATGATTTTAGCATAAGCCCTTGACTAGCCAACACCTTTGAAGAATTTATTTGACAACCAATTAAGATTAAAAAGTGAGCCATAAGGGAGACATTCTGGTTCCAAGGAAAGAAAAGGTCAATGACAAAGGAGGTAGAAGGACACCAAACCCACATTTTATTAAGGTGACTTTCTCCTCCCATCCTCAGTGGATTATTAGTTCTTCAACAGTGTCTCTGAGGTTACTCATGGAACAACTGCCAAGACTTTGATGTGTTCTTCTTGAACCCAGCCTTTCCCATTCATTCTGCTATATTTGTTTCCCACTTATCTTTACCTTGAGGTGCTCCTGTAGCAGATGGAAAACATACAAACCCCAGATCACCTGCCACCACTTGAAAAGCTCAGTGGCACAATGTCAGTGAAGAATGTTTGGAATTTTAGGTATTAATAAACTCTCTGAGTGAAGTTCTGTTCCTTTCGTTATCGAGCAAGGTGTCCCTCTAAGTAGGACTCAGCTGGAGACAAATCAATAAAGCATGTGAAATTATATTCCTATTAGTTCTAGAAATTAATTTCTACAGCTGTACAAGAGTCAGGAAAGATACTATTATCCAGAATTTTGTCACCAGTATGTCTTTTATATGACTCACTTACTATGTCCTTTATATGTCTTGTATGAGAGCAGTGCTCTGGGGAACTTTTGGGGGAACAAAGGACATGCTGAAAAAGTAGAGAGGAAAGTCAGAGAGAGAGAAAGATAAAGGAGACAAATCGAAGCCGCTATTTGTTCTAATTGTATATAAACACATGGGGCAGAGCTGAAACATAGCAGAGACTTAAGGAAATGAACCTCAAGAAGGTTTTATAGGTTAGAGACTAAAACAGGGAAAAGAATCAGAGGCTAAGGGGTCTTACATCAAAGGTATTCATTATCTCTCATATTCAAGAATTATTGAATAGAAATAAACTCCAGATCACTTGACCCGAAATCCTGATTTTGTTAAGTGTATTTCCCTTTTTTATAACTGAGACTAATGCATCCCAGAATAGTAAAGTGGCTAATTAATGATGGATGTCACAAATTTTCCTGCCAGAAATCACACAGTAATAGACCAGCAGGTTGCATAACTTCAGAAAAGGTGAAAGAACAGAGAAATAGGAAATGAGGGAGACCAAGTTCTAACTGCCTCTTAGACATAGGGCCAGCAGCATATATTTTTTCAAGGAGGGAATGTTGAAAAGAACAGATGGTCAATTCCCTTAAAAAAAATGGTAGAGCACATAGGGCACTAGTGAATTACTAGTTCCTACCATGTGTTTTCATTCTTGACAACAAAATTTTTACACCAAAGATTTCAATGTGATCCTCTAACAACCAGCGGGGTCCATCTACGTAGCAGCATCACATGTGTGGTCATTTTCACCCTATCACCGTGTGGATGGATGACAGTGAGACATTCTCTGTGATATGCTCAAAGTCATAATGTGAGTTAGTGGAAGGTCTGAAACAGGTGGTAGAAAAGAATTTATAAAGAATTAGAATTTTACCTAAAACAGAATTTACTAGAATATATGTTCTAACTGTGAACAAAACCAAGAAAACTAGAATAATATGAAGAGGGAGAAGATGGACTCCAGGATGGTCTGGAACTAATTTATCTCTGTAAACTCCCCTGGCACAGTGCTTAGCTCATAGCAAACTCACAAAATAAGAAAGATGAGTTAGTGTCCACAAGGAGATTCCAGAAAAACCAAATGATTTCCAGAAGCATAGTACCCAGTAAATTTTCCAGAAGAAACAAGAATAAAAATGAGAACAGTATGTAAAAACCCTATGAGATCATAAACAAAGAAGTTTGCCTTTTGGAACTCAGTTTTGACTTTGGATTAACAAGGTTATGATTATGTCTCTCCCAGAATACATGCTCTACAATTCTAAATAATTTGTGTGTGTGACTAGGTGTTTTTAAAAATTTATGGCAGAATATTCCCTACACTTCTAAATTTTCAGCCTTGGAAAACAGTTTGGGTCTATTTTGAGAAACTACCACATTGATAACCCTGAACCCTTCTGGATTTGGAATTCAGGGAATGTTAAATATGAGATAATTTCAGCTCTGTGGAAAGAGTTACACTGTAGCTTTGGCGTGAGCTAGCTATTGCTTCTCAAAGTGTCTATGAGAAAAGTATTCATAACACTAATTCAACACTATAACCTCTTAGTCTTCAGTTCAGTTTCCAAATAGTGGCTTCTAGTGGTTCATATTGGTATCACAAATAGAAATAAGTCACCATCCTTTACCTTCAGAGACATTCAAATTCATATGGGCTATTTGGACATACAAGTAATGATAACACAATATGCTAAATGTCATAGTAAGACAAGTTAAGTTTGTAAAAAGTGCTCAAATGGCACAGAGGAAGAAAGGTGTCTCTCTGCCTCAAGGAGCCATCCCACTCATTTAAGCATCAAGCACTGACACCTAGAACCAAAGAAAAAAAAAGGATAAGATTAGTTCTATTATGTTAGTATAGTTTATAACACCTGTTAGACCTAAAAAGAAAATAGAGAAGTCAATGGAAAGAGACAATACAATATAATGGAGAAGACCTCAGTATTTGGAGTAAAACCTGGGTTGGCTTTGAATCCTTGCTCTATCACAGTGGCTTAACTATTCTCAGGATCTGGTCCCTGTCTACCTAAAAGGACGAGAAATATCTATTTCACTTGGTTCTTATACAGTGCAATGAGATAATTATGTGAATTATCTAGCACGGTCCTAACTCAATAACTATTAAGTAGATTGGTTAAGTCTAAAACACAACTTTTGGGACATCTTAATGAGAATTAAAACTCAGATTCTACTGTTTATTAGTTTTTTTCTCATATTGTTGGTGATTTCCATGTAAACCTTTTCTTATTTTTGCTTACTAAATATACCAGTTCAGGCCTTTGGAAAATGCCTCTCTCCATGAAGAGTTACAGATCCTATGGAAAACATGTAGCAGATCCATAATCAATCCTACAGTGCACAATCATTTAAAACTTGAAGTGCAATGTTTAGAGGAGTTCAGCATTGATTGTCTCATAGCTAGATGTGTGGCCAAAGGACCTGAAAGAAAAAAACAAATAACTAGAAAAAAATATGTAACGAGTGTTGATCTGATCATCAAGGTTATGGAATGAACAATCATCAAGAAAGGTCAGTTGGGGGAGAATATTACCAAGATGTCATTCTGCGATGCTTTAGGTAGAAGTAACATGAACTAGGACCAATTTTCTGATTAGAATATGACACTTACAAAAATACACAAACACACAGAAAAGGTTTGCAAATCTAAAAACCTTAATGAGCTCACAAAGACTTGTACTATGAGTGATAAGAACTCAGTTCTTTGATCTTGCTCTAGACTTTAAAATTCCACAGTCTAAAGCTAATGAGCCGGTAGACTTCAGAGTCTAGGATAAAAGTCAAGCCTCAGATCTGGGAGAATTCTGTATTTCGTTCATTTGAAGTAAAGATTTAAAGACTATAAATCTCATGTGCTGCCTCTTGGTCTCCTTCCAGAATATATTTCAACATATCATTTGACAGAAGATATTACATGACCTAGAACAGTAACCTTTCCATGGATTAGGACTAATTGGGCTTTCAATTGAGTTTTGCTGTGAAACAGATGGCCTAGCTATCAGTAGGGAGCTGGCTATTTTTGACCACAAACATAGGGAAGATTCACTGACAAATAAGAAAGAGAATCTTTAAACAAACAGACCTTAATGAGTTTAGTGTTTATAAACTGTTTTTTTTTTTTTTTAACATGAGACTACCTAATGTTAACTTTAGAAGCTGACTTGTGAGAAGGAACAGGAAAAATAGTCCTTGGATGATTAAACAACTTTGGTTCATGAAGCATGAGCTTTAACCAGTAGGTGGGCTTTGAGTAGTTGTCTTTCCTGCTCTTCTTTAGATTCTTCATTTTTAAATGAGAAGGTGTCACAAAGAGGCATATAAATTTCACTTGGCTCCAAATTAAACTATCATATATTCTTGGGAATCCTAATTATTTCATCTCTAAAGGACATATGCTTATTCAATTTTTTCCAGACATTTTTACCTTTATTACATATTTTACAAACATTTATTGAGCACCTAATATATACCACATACATAGATGCCAGGGATATAGCAATGAGTGATCCAAACGGCATTAATCTCTACTGTCCTGAAATTCACATTGTGGAGGGAGGGGAATAAACAAATAAAGGTAAGTCAGAGAAATTCAAAACAAGGAAGAAAAGTAATGATTTCAGTGGAGTAAGGTGTGGCAATTTTAAATCGAAATCCTTGCTAAAAAAAGTGACATTTAACCAAGGATCTGTAGGAAGTAAGAAGTGAGGCATATGGAAATCTGGGGGCAGGACCTCAATAAACAGTGTCTGCCAAGTGCTAGGGATTTTACCTGGATTAACTAATTGAACCCTCGGAGTACTAATAGGAGAAGTATTACAAATATTTCTATTTTATTAATAAAGTTCTTTGTGGGTAAATAAATTGCTCAGGAGATTTGAACTGAGACCAACCAGATTGCTTGACCCTGAGTGCTTCCTCTATAGTCCATTTATTTTACCATCCATTCCATTCCATGCCTGTCTTATAGAAGGAAAGACAGCAGTTATAGAAGGGGAACTGATCTGAGACTCACTTTTCTTCTCCTGATGAAAAATAATATGCATACAAATTTCTTTACATGGAAAGGGTGATTGCTGAAAAGGAGTGATGTGTTTATATAAAATTGGGATATAATTTTACTCAGTAATTAATTACTCTGTGAACACTGATAAATGTAAATTTCATTACATCTTCAAAATTACTTACCATAGTCTCAGAAACATGAGAGTCCTATATATGATTAATATGAAAACCATCACCAAGTCTAGGAGTTGCACAACATTTTGAAAGGAAAATTCACAAAGCCTAGGTCTGTAGCTGACGTCAGGAAGTTTGACATCAGCCTGGGTATGTGGGAAACTGATGAGGAAAATCACTTTCTCTGAGAGAACTCAGGATCTAGGGTCCCTGAATTCTTCCTATGATATCAGCACCAGATCCTTCCTTCAGAGCTCTCCACTGAGAGGAACATACAGCTGGATCAATCAATTAAGACTTATTTATTGAGTCCCTACTATCTGCTATGGACTATTCTAGATCCAACATGTACACAATCTGCCTTTATTTGTGTACCTTAAGTCAAAGGACGTAATCTTTCAGATTTCAATTTCTCCTTCTGTAACATGAGGATCATGGGATTTGACTTAAATGATTTTAAGTAATTCCACCCTAGGCTGTTTGGTACTCCTTTCCTAACTCTCACATTAGTGAGAACAGAGTAAGCACAGAAGAGATCCTTCTTACTTATTAGTTGCCATAGATGCCTGAATACTGGACACAAAAGAGTGAGTGGCTTTGGGTAAGTTATTTCCCCTCTCATCTATCTATGATTTCTTTATAATATTGGAATGATAATCGTACCTACCTCAAAGGGTTGGTGGGGCTTAAAGGACATGAATAATATAAATAACCTGGTTTAAGGTCTAGCATCTTCAATAAATTGGGTTATTATTTATAAAGTACTTTAAGCTCTTCATATTAAAGACGTATAAAATACGAGTTACTTTCAAATCCTTTTCCAGTTTCATAGAATCCACCATGTTCTAATGTGGCTAAGGAAGGCAGATTTTTCACATTCACACCTAACTTCTTGAGAATTCCCAGATCCCCTTTATCAGCTCCAACCACAAAGGAATGATTATTAAGCATTCTGTTACAATTTCTTCATTTCTCAAATGGGCTAACATAGATCTCAATACATTTATATTATTCATTCAAGGACTAGCTTAGCAGCTCTGATTTGGCATGAAAAAGATTCCTGTTAGAAACAAACTGCAAAAAAAATCACTATTTCAAACACTTTCTTAGTTTTGTCTATCTCACCATAATGCCAATGTTGAATGCTGAGAGCTGTTATACTTGGATCTGTGCCTTCTGATACTTTACCTTGAAGGATGTTAAACTTTGCATGAGAATATCAGTGCCTTATATGGCAGCCTTCAGAGATATTTACCTGTTTCATCTCCTTTAACTTTCAGAAAAGGAAAAACATGGTAATCTCCATTTTGCCCCTACATAAGTTCAAATTCAGGGAAATGATGTAACATGTTCAAGATCACAGAACGAGTATATTTGTGGGGTGGAGATTCAAACCCTTGACACCTAACTGTTGCTCATTCTTTTTTTACTACACCTGGTAACTGGCTTCTGAAAACTTGATGTTTTCACTACCTCGTTCACTATGTCCATGGCATGTTTTATATGGCAACATTACTTTAAAAATTATCCATCGAGTAAATATTTTCCTCTCCTATTAGATACTATGCTAGGATTGGAACTTTAGTGATAACCATAAACAGATATAATTGCAAAAATAAATGTAAAATTAGACCTAGGATGAATGTTTTGAAGAAGTATATGATGCTGTAAGAACATATACCAGGGGCATTTTATCTAGTATGAGGAGTAAGATCAGGAAATACTTCTTGAAGAAGTGAAAGATAAGTGGCAGCTACCCAGGCAAAAGGAGAAGAGTATTATGGGCAGAGGAAAAGGCAAGCACAGAGGACAATGGAAAGGGAGGAGAGAGTATGCCACAAAGAAATGAGAAAAGACCAGGCTAGCCAGAGCAAAATCAAGATGGTAATGAGTGTAATGTGAGATGAGATAGCCCATAATATGTATTTCATTACTATCCCATGAAAAAATATTTACCTCTTTCTCTTATTAATAGAGCACTAGGAGAGCCAATGATAACAGATAACCACCCCTATGTTTGGGGACTTAGAGTTTTCATTAGAACACAATGAATAGGTAATTAAGATTCAATTCTATGATAGAGGAAATGCAGAATGCTAGAGGTAGACCTAGGAGGGACAACTAACCCAAACTGGGACCTAAAGATGGATAAATATTTGCCAGGTGAATAGGTGGGGAAGTGCTTTACAAGTCAAGGTAACAGTTTAGGAAAAGGTTCACGGTAAAGGGAGGATGATTAAACCAGAGCAGAAGAAAATGGCTCAGAGATGACATTGGAAATTTAGGTAGGGCTGGCATGGGCCTCATAAGTCATGCCAGAGAATGTGTGATTTACTCTAAGTCACTGGAACCTTTTAGCAGGGAAGAAATCAGACTGATTTATGTGTTGGAAAGTTCTCTCTGACTGCTGAATTGCAAATGGATTAAATGGGACACCATAAAAGGTAGAGATGTATATAAGAAAGCTATTGCTATAATCAAGACAAGAGGTGATGGCGATCTGAGCTACAGCAGTGACAGTGGGAAAAAAGAAGCAGATGGATTCATGTCATATCTGGAAGGCAGAATCAACAGGACATGCTATTTTACAAAAACTGCTTTTTTCTTAGCACAATAATCTGCCATTCCTACAGCTCTTTCTACTGAAAATGATTCTGCCCATGGCCTCTGCTAAAGGGACAGCCATATTTTGCACCATATGATGCCACAACCCAGTAGGTCCAGGCGACTGGAGAAGAGCCATCTTGTTGTATGAGTGCTGAGTATCTGACCCAAAGCTAGATATATTCTGTCTTAAAGAAATTCATATTGTCCTTCGTGGGAATTGCAGCCAAGAAATACAAAGAGAATAAGTTAAATAGTCAAGTGCAATCTAAACTTATGAGGAAGCCCAGACATATGGAGAGTAACATTGAGTTGGAGCCCTAGAGTGAAAAGCCATATATTTCAAGTTGCTGAGATCACTTAAGCCACCTTGGACCAAGAACCATCCTTCGGTTCCCACTCTTCTGAGTTCGTTCGGCTCTTTCTGAAGTCCCATGCCTATATTTTCATACAACAAATTCCCTGCCATTTGAGAAAATCTGAATTAGTCTCAATTTCTTAAAACTAAATTAGTCAAACTAGAACAGTCTATCATACATCTTTTAAGATGGATGATACATCAAATATCCTCAAAAGTATTGAGTCAATAATATTTTTATTTCAAAAGTCATTCCCAGAGAAAGCTCTGTTTAACTGGTAATTATCCTCAAGAGCATACAGGAAGGTTAGATTTAATGGCAGTTATTGGTTATTCTGTATTTTCAGTGAGAAGTGGACAATAAAAAAAAAGTGGGCTTCAATTATAGTAGGAGAAATTTAGACAAGATTTCCTTTTAAAGTAGTGACTTTTTTACACTGGAAAAACTATAGAATCTTTTCTGAACAAAATGGATAGGAAGCCATTTTAGAAAAGCATGACATTTTTTAAACTGGAGTTCAATGTACATGTCCCTCTCCAAGGCTCCATGTGCCATGACAGTTGCACTTATGATAACCAAAAATTAGCTCACCAGCTCTGGTGGCTGCAAGGTCCCAGGGAGCCATTGGGAAAAGATTACAGCCTGCAGGTCTTTACATTGTGGGAAGGAGTGTGATGAAAAGCTACAAGATCAGCATTTAATCATGATATCTCTATTAAAGGCTTAACTCTACTCATTCTAAGTTTCTATTTGAGAATCTGTGAAGTGGAGGTAGGAATACTTTTCATGGATATTGTGAGGATTAAAAAGAGTTGCCAGGGAGAAAAGCATCGTATAAGCGGGACATCACCATACACTGTTAATATTTGTGATAAGAAGAGTTTTCTTACACAATAAGAAAACCTACTGGTGAAATTCACTTAGGAGTTAAGAATGCTGATTTTGATATCAAAGAGACCAGGCTTTGTGAGCCTATTTATTAGATCACTAACTCCTTAATATTGGACAAATTATTTAAACTCTCCAAGCCTTAGTTTTATCAGCTACAAAATGAGATAAAATAGCATCTCACCACATAAACTGTTGTGATTTTAAATTAAATTGAATTACATGAGATCATAACTAGAAAGCACTAAGCCCTATGATTCACATTTACCATACATTTTAAATGTAAATTAATAGTAGTAGTAGCAGCAGCAGCAAGTGGTGTTTCCAATATTCTTTATAAATACAGAGCATCATCCCAGATCCAGTAACATCTTGGATTGCCTATTCCCAGGAAGTAACTCAGAATGGGTAGCCTTGACTATGAATCTAATTTTCATACCAACAACAAGTGGCTTCACTCAGGTAACACAACAGTTTTCTCTTTATTAACTTCTCATGTAATTAGCAAAAGGAAATTAAATGCAGCCAGTTTTTTTTGGCCACATATATACAGTTGTCATTTAGGGAGAATTTAGTACTGATGGGCCGTAATTAGGAAATATATTCCCTTACTATCAGTGTTCATCTTATTGTTAAAAGTCTTCTAATTTAGCCCACAGATAAGATTGAAATCTGGCAGGAAGAAAATATTCTATGCTATTACAAATGAATACCTATATCCTTAAAGGTTGTAATTTTGACTCCTACTTAAAATAATTTTTTCATTTACCCATTCAACATGTATTTATTGGCACTGGCTATTTAACAGTAAGCAAGATAGACATGGTTCCTGCCTTCTATAACTAATAGTCCACTGAATGCATAGGTAAGATAACCAGCAGTTACAATACAGTGTGTTAAAGTTATGATAGAAGAAATACACTTTATGAATACCTAGGGAGAAAATCTTCCCAGATTTTTGATGAAGCAATTCAATATGTAAAGTCACTAAATTTGTCTCTTCTCTTCTATTAGATTATAGCTCTCTCAAGGATAGAATCTGGCTTACTATTTATTTATATTTATATTTATATTTATATTTATATTTATAATTTATATTTATATTTATATCTTATCTTTATATTCTCTGAAGGACCTGAAATTATTACTTTACACAGATACTTGCCTGGGGCATATCCAGCTGATTGGCTCACTCAACATATATCTCATTCTTCTTGTATTATCCTTCAAGGCTAGAAAGCTAAAAACAACATTTCCCAGACTCCCTTACATATTTGGTTATGGATGTAACAAATTATGCCAGACACAAGCACACAGAGTTGTTTTGGAAATGAGTTAAATAGAAGCAGTATGTGAGCCATCCATTACTAGTGTGGATTTCAGCAGGCATGCGGGGATGGAGCCAAAACTTCAACACTAACTTCCTAGATTATAGTCAAGGGGGTATAAACCTAGAATCAGCTGTTTAAATAGCGGCTTCCTAATTCTCTGTTTTAAGTGTGACAGGACTGGCAGCTCTCTTGGTGGGTCAATTCTGCAGTTACTCTTACGGTGCAATCATCCCCAGAGGCTCAGCCTAACCGCTGTTTCTTTACCATTTTGAACAATGTTGCAGCAAACTAATTCCCTGTATGAAATACTTTTCTGCTCAAACTAGCCAGGACCCTTTCTGTTAACTGTAACTAAACTTTATTTCACCCTTTTGAGACAAATTGAATTAGTCAGAAATACATACTAAGCACCACGATCAGTATATAAAGTGCTATAACATAAGATAAAGCAACCCACTATGTTTGGAAATGTTAAGAATGAGCATACAATGGTCACAATCAACTACAGCAATAATTCTGCTTGAGATGGTTTGTGAATGTGGTATTTGTCAGTAATCTGGCACTCAAGGCCGATCAACGTGGCTTTGTTGTATGCTTTGAGCTGGCATGCAACAGAGTGGAAGACCTAATCCATCACATTTAAGAATGCGTTATTGTCTATACAGAGTCTAGAATGAAGGAAGTCAATGAGCAGGAACTAGTCAGTGTGTCTTTGGCATCTTAGAGGAGATGGTGATCTGACTAGCAGAAAATAATCAGCTTCCCTTGATTCCATAGATTATAGAACAATGACACTTTCCACAGATTCTCCACCTAATTCCCATGTGTTTCATTATAGATTTTAAATCATTACGGATTTAAAAATTCATTATAGATTTTTAAAATATCTAGCTAGTTGCCAGTCATGTGGTAAGTACTTTGCGTATATAAATTCATTTTATTCTTTCAGCCTACTCTTTCTAAATCCATTTTATAGATGAAAAGGCTGCAACTCATGAAGGGTAAGTGATATTCCCCAGGTTTCAAAGTAAGTAGTCTTCAAAGCCAGGATTCTCTGGGTCTGTAGCGCTGTGTGCAAAATCTTGAATGACAAGTTCCATTATGCTGCCTTCTACAGAGAATTTCCTTCCAGAGAGAGAATGCTTTAACCAACTGACATTAATATTCAGGTCCTCTTGCCAACCATAGTTCTCTATAAAATAAATAATGTGTCTGGTTGTAAAACAGTCCTTTGTGAGTTGAGATAGCATGATGTTTCAGACTTGAACCACACCCTCAAACTTTGTGCATCAATTAGGTAAATTGTAGAAACCAACAAAGTCAAGAATAGGCTCAGGAACATGTTGAACATGGAGGGCCAGCCTAGACAACCTCATTTTATACTCCTTTCTTTCTGAGGTCATAACCTCCATCTCTCTTTATCTTCCCTCTGTCCTCAGATGGCTGCTGTGATTTATGAGTGAGGCTCTTGGATGTTCACTGTAACTGCATGACATGGATTTCTGAGCTATTTTGGTGAGAGGATTGCCCCATGTTATTCTCACATGAAGATTTTCCAACAGTTTTATAATTTCGCAGCTCAGTCTTATCTTGTCTAGTCTCTTAAGTGCAGGCTCTGTCAACAGCAGGGAGTCTTAGCAGCTGTTTTGTACAGGGTCAACAAGAAGACATCTCTGACTCTCATAAAATTATGTCTCCATCTACTCAGTGGTGTCTAAAAATTTACAGAGATTCATTCCTTCAAGTTGTGGCTTCCTGCATTTCCCACAATTCAAATTCCCTTAGGAAACTAGTATATTAAGCTGTATCAGTCATTAACATCCTACTGAGCCTGAGTTTATCAGATCCTCCACCTATGTGAAGTTTTAAAAGTAGAACCAGAGGGAAGCCTCAGAGCATAAGGCTATACTTAAGACACACAAGAACTGTGGGGTATGGTCTTTGCCTTTCTGAAGATACAAATTCAGGGAAAAGGTCAAATGTACAGTTCACAATCACTCTCAACATTCTATTTTTTTCCAGTTCTATATATGCCATCTGAATAACCTTTGATGTTATTCTTTTTAGTACTAAAATAAAAAGTTTAAAGTGGGCTTATATTGCTTACTTAATACTAGAAAATAGTGTGGAATTCATCTATGAGTCCACCCAAACTCATTTCCTCTAACTCTTTGGTATACTGCTAGACTTCATTTCTCAACCTCCCTTGTAGTTTGATATGGCCATGTGAGTGAATTCTGTAAACAGAATATAGTGTAAATAAGATGAGCCATCTTTATGACTGGCCACAAAACACCTTCCATGCGTCTTCCATACTTTCTCTTCTCCCATCAGCCAGTTGAGACAGGTAATCTAGGAGACTCGGAAGTCCTAGAAAATTGTAAGATCACAAGACCATAGAAGCCATTGTTCTTAAATGACCACGAGGAAGGCTGCCAAGTAGGAACATCTACATTGGTCTTTGTGTGAACACGAAATAAACTTTTACTGAGTTAACATGTTGAGATTTGGGGGGACTGTTACAATAGCTAGTGTTACTTATCCTAGTTAGCATAGCCTTTATCTAGCTGCCTATGAGACTTAGCTGTTTCTCCTATGAATCACCCTCAAGATATGAATTTATACTTCCTGAAATTCTTACAGCATCTCACTAAATAATGATGGTAAGATTATCTTCCAGAGCCCCCATATTTCACCTCACATAATGGCATTACTTTGGTGGATTCACCTCAGTCCTGGGTCACTGTTAGTAGCTCAAGATCTGATACTGTCAGCATACCAAGAATGGCTAAGTTTTTCATGGGCAGCTTCACATTAGACCAAGTTATGAGGCTGATTTATTAAGCCAGCATAAAAATGTATTAATTTATAGTGAGAACTATAACTGTCTATTTGAATCACCCCCACTAGCACAGTTTTCTTTTAGGAATATTACAAGTTAATCAGGATTAACAGAAGATGCATCAGGAATCAAAGCAAAGAAAATTTTTCAAATAAATTTATTTATTTATTTTAATTAGTTTCAATTATATAGTACATTGGTTAGACATTTATATAGTTTACAAAATGATCCCCCTAATTGCAAAGCAAGGAGAATTTACTAAAGGATTAAGAGTTTAATGACGCTGGCCTCCGATGGTCCAATTTATATGACCTAACACTGTTAATATGAGAATTATCTATCACTCATTCTTCTCCCTTATGTTCCACCAAAACCTACTTTTCCTTGAATTTTCATCTTCTATCTATCTCCAATATTAGTGTCTTAAATCAGGCCCTCATCATTCAAACTTAGGCTAGAACAACTTCTTAATCAATTTCCTTACCTCCCCTTTAACTCCATTTTAATAAATTCTCCACCAAATTTAACACTTATCTTTCTAAAAGTGCATGTAAATCTAATCTGGTTTCTCAAGATTAGAATCCATCCATATTTTTTTCCTTAGTATAAAATTCCAAGTCCATAATGTTACTTTTAAGCTCCTTAATGCTGCTGTCCTGGGGCTTTCTACCTACCTCTCCAATCTCACTTATTGCCAATTTTCCCATCCTTTAGCTAAGCTAAAATTTATGAAATTTGCACTGAATAGGACGGGCTCTTTCTCACTTTCTTGCTCATGTACAAGCTGTTTCCTTTACGCATGATGACCTTCTTCTCTTTTCTTCCCATTTGACTCCTTTCCATACTGGCCTAGGTACTCCTCCAATGTACCTCCTCATTCATCTATCTATCATAGATTTTAGTATTTTATAATATTCTTCTTTACTAATTTATCTTCCACTAACTGGTGAGCTCTTAAGGAAAATGATTTTTTCTATTTTAACTTTTTATTACCAACTCATAGTATAGTACTTAGCACATAGTAGTTACTTGATAAATATTTATAGAATGAACAAATTAATGAATGAGTAGAATGAGTCCATTGTTTTTGATCAGTAATTCTTCTGGCTACTTCAAATATATTATGCAATCATTTAATTCAAACCCTACAGCAAAATAGTTAATTATTATCTCTATTTTGTATTTAAGGAATTAATCTTAAAGGAGTTAACTTTGCCAAAGATCCACAGCTAATAAATTAAAAGCCAAGATGTGAACACAGATGTGACTCTAAAAGTCTATTTGTTATCTGCTGCACCACTCTTTGTGCAACTTACTATAGCTTCAAAAGGAGTTCAGCTATATGAAGATCATTTGTCCTGGAATTGTCAGAAAAAGTTCCATGTAAGAAGCAAGTCCTCAGCTGGGACTGAAACACTGGGTGGGTTTCAGACACATTGATAGCTGATGATGGAATCTTTCAGATAAAGAGAACTTACCCCCAAAAAATCATCCCTAAATAAATTCATGGATTGTGAGAGCACTATCATGTTTTCTTATTTACTAAATAAAACTTAATCCTAGCCTTCCGTCCATAAAATTAATCTCTGGTTTTAAATTCAATGTTTTCAATACTGAAGTTAAAAAAATAACATAATTGTGGTTTCAAAGAAAATGATAACATTTGTATTGCATAGAAATAACTTTTAAACTATTCATTTCTAGATAAAGAGCAAAAATATTCAATGCTTACCACAAATCAATTATTACATCAGCTCTCAGTGACTTCCTAGTTCCAGCTGCAGAAAGATTTTTACCAACATATCAAATAAATTCATTATGAGAATTTAAGTGCTGAATTGCCCTAGGAAGCTTGAGTAAAAAGTAATAAAATGTCTTAAGATGTCAAAAACTTGGAATTGGATTCAATTTTATTTTAGAAAGAAGTCTGGGGCTATTACTGGTTTCTTGGATTATTTTTCCTCTCATGTACACAGTACTGCAGATAGGCCTTAAATAGCTCACTTTTTCCAGCTGCTCATTCCTAAAGGCAGATAGAAAGCTGAGAAATAGACCCTCCTCAGCAGAAGGCTATATGAGTAAACCTGCCAGGCAAGAGCCAAAGGGAATGAAAGCTAGAAAGAGGCCAACATTTATGAAAACCAAACTTAAAGCTGCTAACTGGGTTGGGCATTTTTACCTGCATTATGACATTTTCTCAGTAAATAGACATGGCTTAGGGAAGCCAAGTAACTTGTCCAAAATCTCACAGAGAGTATGGGCAGAATCAAGGTTAAAACCTATTTTGTATTCTTCGTTGGGGGTCTGGGCACTCATTAACCCATTAGTCTCTCCTTCCATCTAGATGCTAACCAAGAGAAAATAAACTAAAGAACCAAACGAGGGTTCAAATATGCTTACAGGTATTTGTTACTAGGAAAGCTAAACCAAAAAGCATAGTTGGATCTCCTCCTCCTAACAACCTAGACTTGAAATGTACATGACACAGAAGTCTTCACCCCATGTCAAGTAGAAAAACTCAGAGAGAACAGAGCTGATCTACCAGAAATGAGGCCTACCTTATCTGCCATCTCAAGGAGGAGGAAGCGAGAACACACACCATCCCTGAGCAAAGGCAGGACTGATATAAACTAAGAGCAATGACCCATATTGGCCACATTCCAATAGAATGGCCCTATGTCCCAGCTTGCATGATCCGTTGGGTGCCAGTCACTCCTCCCAAGAGGAGGAACAGGTGGGAAACAATGTCACTCCTCATACTGGAAGAGTCAAGTGGAAATCCTTCATGTAAATGAACACAGGAAGTAGAACTCACCCATAACAGTTTTCACTGTATAGCCTCATATTCAGCTTCTGTGGACTATAATAAGTCTGTATAAACTCTGTAGACTATTGAAATTTGCATTGTAAGACTATTGTAAGTCTTACAATCATGATCCAAAAATGGTAGAAGCATCATAGAACCACTGTAATATGGGAAAAGCAACCTTTAGGAACCTTCTTCCTTGTGGTGCTTGCACTCAATATACAATATAACAATAATTATTTTTAATTTTTTGAGAAGTAAGTGCTCTTCCTCTCTAGAATATTACAAAAATAAGATGATTTCACCTTTGATATTTCCAGGTGCTTTTCTCCCCAGGAAAACTGGGAGCAGGTTTTCATACTATGTTTCCCACAGGACATAATCAGTGTTCTAACATTCATGAAAGGTAGATTTGAACGAACAGTATTTCCATAACGTAATCTAGAAACTACTTAAAGATTAATATACATGTATTCTGTTTCATCAATATTCCTCACAGTATCTAACAATGAATATGTACTAAGAAATAAATGAATGACTTACTTAATAAAATAAGGGATACAGATCATAGAAAAAGGTTGTTTTGTTCTTGAGAAAGCCCATGTTGTTTCTTTAAGAACTTGTTGCCATTCTGGCACATAGTTTCTAGCAAACATTTTATTTCATAGAGGAAATATTCGGTCTCAAGCCAGGTAATTAGATTTTGTTCCCGAATAGTCTAAACTCATCTGATCTACATCTGCTCTATGTTCCCAAATCCTCTAGCTACCTACCTTACTGCCTTTTTACTGTTTATAATCTCCTCTTCCAGTTTGACACGCAACCAGACTTCTTCTAGTAACTATACCTTTCGCTCACCTCTTTAACGGGAGTATTCAAAGGTGTCCTTAAAAATAACACGTCCCCCAGTTCTGCCAGTTCCTTGGGATCTTCCGTTTCCCTCAGCTTCTCACCAAATACAGTCTGATCAAGTTTGGTGGCCAGAATACAGAATGTGCCTTTTCTGCCAAAGAAACCAAACATTATCTTTAGAAAAGAAGTATGTTTACTTTCTTCAGTGACAGCTACATAACCCAATGCTGACCAGTTTGCCATTTTGCCAGAAAACTCAGAGCTGCATTTGGTGCTTGCCTACAGCTACCTACATTAAATGTCCAGTACTAACAATTTATCTACTTCTTTTAAATTCTTTGTGCAATTTAATTGTCAATTACAGCCTCCCTGACCTTATAATAGTAATCATAATAAATAATAAATAACCATTATGGACCTCTATGTATCGTTTGCGTTCTTTCCAAAGCTGTGTGTGTGTGTGTGTGTGTGTGTGTGTGTGTGTGTGTGTGTGTGTGTGATTGTTGTGGTTGGTACTGTTATCCCTGTTTTGTAGATATATAAACTGAATTGCCAAAAGTTTAAGCAATTTGACCAAGGTCTGATTAAAATTTGCTTCAAATCCCCAATTCTGTAGCCTAGGAAGTCCAAAATTCTTCCTGATAGTTTCTGAGAATGCCTGGATGTTTTACAGCCTTAGAGCCACCTCAGTCTCTAATGCATTTCTTCTTAGATGCATCTGATGCTTATTTGGGGATCTTAAAAAAAAACACAATAAACAAATTCAATCTTCTCTTCCTTGGTTAGAACAAACAAGAAATGAAACTTGATAGCTAAAGAGATAGATGTCAATATGTCAGTTACATTACTAAAAAAAAAAAAAAAAAGCTGACTGGAGAAGGTTTCTTTAGATCTACAGCCAAATTCAGTTATTAATTATGCCTCATAGAATTACATGGGCCATTCATTTGGTTGCTTTCACAAATGAAAAACCACCATCCTTCCCACCTTTTCCCTATAAGTTTACTATATGAAGGAGCAGTGAGATTGGGTCTAACGGAGAAAAAAAAAAGGAATACCCAGGAGACTCTAAATTCAATTCTTCTCCCAATCTCACTAATCAGGTAAGTCATTTTCCCTTCCCTGGGGAGAGCCAGAGCATTGTTCCAACTGAAACCCTTCCTGGAGATTTAAGTCAAGAAAAGTTAAGGTTCTCCCTAAAAGCCAGATAGCAAACTCAACCCATTCCTCAATTTCCATGCACTTAGTAGATTTTATTAAAACTTGGGGGGGGGGGTTAAATTTAAATCATAGCAATGATCTAGCTCCTAATTTTACATCTACATTTATAATCTACCCTGCAAATAAAATTAGATGGAAAATGTGGTTTTAGAAATACAAAAATAATGATTCCAGCTATATTTGTGTCTAACTTTTATTTTTAAGAATTTGGCCCTATAATGGGTTTAATTATACAAACTTGCTTTTAATAAGTTTTAGAAGTAGCCATAATAAAATCTAAAATTAAAGTAAGCCTTGAAATATTGAGAAAATATGCCTGTATATCTCATTAATTGCAAGTTTACCAAGTCAAATCTAATGATCCCATATAAGTATTGTCCTATAGAAATAGTAGACAGAGCTATTGAAAATGAGCAAAGAGAAACACAAACCTATACTGTGCATGTTTTAATTTCTACTTCTATTTTACATCTTAAAATAAAGTGAAAGTGATTCTCTCAATAATTCAAAATAATATTTATTCAGTATTTTCATTCAAATTGCTCACTAACAGAAAAATAATGGACTGCATCAAATTTTTATACTATGAGACTTTCTCAGGGAAAAAAATAATTGATCTTGTAGTTTTGAAAAAAAAATCCAGTGGATTAGCTAAATTGGGAATCTGATCCCCAATCTCATTAACTCACATACACGCTTTAATTAAAATTTCAATTTAGAATTTTTATAGAACATCAATCTTCAAAGCACCCTTGAGAGGTGAGTGAGGATTACTAATATTATTCTTTAGGCTCTCAGTCACAAATATCCAATAAGGGCCTACTGTTGCAAAGGGAAGGAAAAACATAAAATCAAAAGCAAAAATATTATCAATATCCTTGGAGTGTTTTTAGTGTAAACAGTCCAGGGGAGTCTGTAGGCAAAAACCTGTCACAAATATGAAGCTTAGAAATGTGTATAATTGAGGATGGTTACAAAGAACCATAGAATACTTTAAGTATGGTAGGCCAATGATGCTCCCGCATCCCTAAAAGATATTCACACCCTAATCCCTGGAACCTCTGAATAGGTTGCATTACATTGTGAGAGGGATTTTGCCGTTATAATTAAGGTTAGAGCCCCTAAAATTGGGAGATTCTTCTAAATTGTCTAGGTGGCCCCAATCTAATTACATGAGCCCTTAAAAGCAGAGGACGTTCTCTGCCTGGAGTCAGAGGAAGATGCGATGAAAGAAGGCAGAAACCTGTGGTGGAAACGGAACTTGGATAGATGAGGCAGAAGGAGAAGGCAGAAGAGATATTCAAGTGTAAGAAGGACTCAGCCTGCCATTGCTAGCTTTGAAGAAGGAAGAAGAGGACCAGGAGCAAAAGATTGCAGGTGGTCTTTGGAAGCTAAAAATGACCCCTAGGCAACAACCAGCAAGAAAATGGGATTTCAGTCCAACAGCCACAGTAACTAAATTCTGCAAACAACCAGAATGAGCATGAAACTGGGATGCCAAGATAGCCTTCCCACAACCTCAGATAAGCGGTCAGGTGGGCCAAAACTTTCATTTCTGTTTTATGAGACCTGAAGTACAGAAACCAGCCATCAATTTAAATAATAAAAGATTCATAATTTCTCTTAAATAATAATTTAAATCAATTTAAATAGTAAATGACTCATTTATTGATCAATTTAAAGATCAATTTAAATAATAAATGGCTCATAATTTCTCTTAGTAGTCCTTTTGTAGTGGGTTTAATAGTGCTCCCCTAAAATTCATGTCTACCTAGATCCTCAGAATGAGAACTTATTTGGAAATAGCATCTTTGTGGATGTAATTAATGTAAAAATTGAGATGAGATCATATTGGATGAAGGTGGACCCTGAATCCAGTGAGAATGTCTGTACAAAAGAGTAAAGAACACACAGAGTCACAGGAAATAAGGCCATGTGAAGACAGAAGTGGAGATTAGAGTTATGTTGCCACAGGCTATGGAATGTCAGGAGCCACCAGCACCTGGAAAAGGCAAGGAAATGTTCTCTCCTAGATCCTTCGGAGGTAGCATGATCCTGCCAACACCTTGATTTCAGACTTCTGACCTCTGGAACAGTAAAAATAAATTCTGTTGTTTCACATCAGCAAGTACATGGTAATTGGATACGGCAGCCCCAGGGAAATGAAGCAGCCTTTAAAAAAAAAAAGCATTCCTACATATATTTCTCCCACACCTCCTTAGTCTTCTTCTGCCCTACTCTTAGCTTCCCTGATACTTGAATCCAGGGTGCTAATTATACTATCGATTCTACATGTCTGTTTTATGCAAGCTGGGAAAGGACTACAATTAAGTATTTGCATCACTGCAGTTGATAGTTTTTTCCTCTGCATTTTTTGACAAACTGCTGTACTGTGAGTAACTCTTTCCTATTAAGTGTCTGTGTCCTACGGGGAGTGACCTTCAGTTTCTGGCTGGTTCTTCATTCTTAGGATAGCACTGCACCACTGACTTGGCAGGCTGAGCTGTGCTGTCCTTGAAAAACATCTAGGCAACATAGTGGCAGCATTGAACAATGGTTGCTTAAAATTCTCAGTACTGAATTTGTCAGCAGCTTTATCTGCTTTGGGAGGATACAAGTTTCCAGTGGAATATTAAGGTTTGCTTGTGGTGATGGTTAACTTGACTGGGCCATGGGATACTCAGATATTTGTCTAAACAATATTTCTGGATGTGTCTGGGAGGGCGTTTCTGGATGAGATGAGCATTTGAATTGGTACACCAAGTAAAGCAGATGGCCCTCCCCAATGTAGGTTGGTGGCCAAAATAGAACATAAAGGCAAAAAAAGGAAGAATTCACTCTCCCTGACTGCTTGAGTTGGATATTTGCTTTCTCCTGAACTTGGGCTGGGACTTACGCAAGCTCCTCTCTGGTTCTCAAACCTTTCGGCTTAACTGGAATTACACCACCATGAATAGTCATAGCACTCTGTCTAGCTTTATCAAATCACTATTTATTTGGGGGGTGGGGGTGGGGTAAGGAGTTCCCTACACAGATATTTTACTATTTTCCCCCTGGAACACCAGGAACTCAGTACTCATCCACAAAGTTGGGGTAACAATGAGGCCTGGTGTAGTGTAAGTACCTGACAATTAGCTCTTTGACTATAATATAATTAAACACATTGCCAGCTAGACAACTAGAAAAAGAGCTAGCCCAACTTATCCATGAAGTTTCCTTTTTTAGAGAGGTCTGAATGACTTTAGATAACCAATCATTTAACAACTTGCTTTTCTATAACTAGCATCTTTTCATTTCAGATCAAAGAACACCTTTAAGCATTTCTCATAAGGCTAGTTTAGTGGTAATGAATTCCCTCAGCTTTTGTTTACCGAAGAAAGTCTTTTCCTCTCTTTAATTTCTCAAGGAGAGTTTTACTGGGTAAATTAGTTTGGGCTGGCCTTTTTCTTTCAGTAGTTTGAATATATCATCCCACTTTCTTCTGGTCAGTAAAGTTTCTACTGAGAAATCCCTGATAACCTTACAGGGGTTCCTTTGTTAAGTTACAACTATTTTTTTTCACGCTTGATGCTTTTAGGATTCTCTTTGATTTTTGACGTTTGCATTATAATGTGTTTCTAAAGATCATTAATTTAAGTTGATTTTTTATTTGGTGATATATAAGCTTCAGAAACTTAGATATCTAAATCTCTCCCCAGATTTAGAAAATTGAGTCACCAAATTAACTCTAGAACTCTGCCTTCTAATGTATTATGAGAAATAATAGCTTTTTTCCTTTTTATGTCACTTTTAGTTGGACTTTTGTTATTTATACCCACTGTGATAACTAACACATTCTCTTAATATAGTTAAGTATAAAATCAAAACAAAAGCTAAAAATGTTAAAAACATTGCCATTAAATTTGAAAGCAAACAAAAGGATACCTGCCCTATAATATTATTTAACATTGTTTTGTAAGAATTAGCCAATAAAAATAGGAAACTATCATTATTTGCAGATAAGATGAATAGACAACTACAAATTCTGAGCTATAAAATTATTAGAGAAAATGAGTGTTAAAATATAAGCAAATGATATGTAATTTGGACAATGCAAGATGAAATTCTATCTACAGCAGCAACAAAAACAATAATAGCAATTAAAATTCGTAGAAATAAAATCAATAATGTCCTAAGTAAATTATCAAGTTGTAACAAAGGTCACAATAGATTTGATTAAATTAGATTTGTTCTTAGTTTGGAAGTTCAATTCTGTATAAGTTTATATCATCCCAATCAAAACACCAACAGAATAATTTGCAATGACAAAATTATTCTAAAGTTTAGCTAAAAGAATAAGCATATGAAAGTATCTGAAGAAATTCTGGAAGAAGGTGGCAGGTTTAATAAGCAAAGGAATTCATTTATGAAGCAAGTGACCACAAGACGAGTAAGGTCTCTGCGCACACCCATCAGAATCTTAAAAGTTTATACTGAGGCTCTCTTAATTGGGTTCACACACATGTACCATCCAGATGGTCTCAACGACACCTTGCTCTCTCAAGCCTATGTCCTTGGAACTGCTCTTAGCTCAGGAACAGTGGATAGAGAGTGCGTTCCAAGGACAGGGGAGTTGGTGGAGAGCCTCCAATTGCCCCAATACAGCTCTAGGGTCAATACACGGTCACGTCCTCTCAATGGTCACGTCATCATGTTGGAACTCCTCCAACACTATGGTAACAGATCCCACTCCCAGTATGCACGGGACTTGATTCATGGCTCAAACTGGGAGAGTCTTAGGACCCTATAGCCTTAGCCAGTCATTACTGCAGGACTGGGCATAGGAAGAAGTAAGCCAGATCAGTTGAGTTCTTCACCAGAAATTTGTAATGCTGGCGCTTTCCTTTTGTCACAGACCTAGAAGGTAAATAATTTGGCTGCTAACAAACCACATCTCCTCGCATTTAAACTCAATCCATTTACAATAGGAGAATATAGTCAAGCACAGATGAGCAAAAATGAAACAATAGAAGAAGCGTCTTAAAAATACCGATTCTCTGGTTCTTGTTCTTTTGAGCTACGGTTTCAGTGGCTCCTGAAAAATATTTTTTCTTCCCGTACTACAGACTTTATTCTTTCTCTACACCTATCTTTATCCTTGGAAACTGGAGAATGGGCAGATGCAACTGTACAAATCCCAGGCTAATCATGCTTCCACAGAGTTTCCCTAGTGCCTACAGCTGTCTTTTAATTTTATAAACTTCTCCAATACTTTTCCATTAATGCCTATAACATTCTGATTAGTGCTCTTTGTGATGTTCTATATTAAGGCAAAAGAACACACGAGTATATTTTTAGAGACTGTCCATGAAAGTTAAATGACTTTGGGACAAATGGAAGCAAAAGGACAGACATGTATTTATCATGTATTTATCATATTAAGATAATATATATTACCTTAATCTTCACAACAGTACTGCAAGGTAAACACTGCTATCTCCATTTTACCCATGAGTCAACTGGGATTCAAAATATTAAGTAAATTTCCTAATGTTATATAACTAATTAGTATTGAAATAAAATTCAAACCCTGGCAAATTTGATTCCAAAGCCAATAAACTTTCCAATGTACCATGGGCCTTAAAGTGGCCTACTATAAATGTAACAAAATAGAGTAATTAGTTAGCAACTAACCTCAATTCCCATCACCATTATTATAAAAATGCATATCACTCCTTTAAATTGTATTCTTCTTTTTTTTTGCTTCAAAAGTTAAAAATTTCTCCCACTAAGTGCAAAATAGAGAGAAGACTGAGTCTCTTTGACATTTAATCTGCATTATGTCCAGCCTGTACCAGCTCGGGCACTTATCTGCTTAAGGAAGTTCTTTATTTTTATCTTTGATCAAGACAAACTTTGTTTTTTCCTGGGTCTCTTTGACATTTTCCTGGGTCTTCATCTTCTTCAAATCCATAAAATGTACTATTGCCCAAATTCTATCATAGATCCTATTTTCTTCTTGATGTATAGATTATCATTCAGCAAATTCATAGCTTCTCATGTCTTCAAATACCATATTCTATAAGTGTTTACCAAATTTTCATCACTTTCCATAGATGCACTCAAAACTCAAGCCCCACATACACAATTGAGACATATACAACTGGACATTACAATAATACTCTAAACTCAACTAAAACAAATCTGAAGACAATTTTCACACTGTACAAGCTTGTGCTTCTGTGTTTGAGATCAGCTGCCTTTCCAACTCTGGCTCATAACCTCAGAGTGTGGCTCACAACCTCAGAGTCTTCTAGGTCATTTTCTCTCCTTTCATGTAGAGAGAGTGTTAAATTTTATTTATTTCCTAGCCTACCTCTCTTACATCCATGATCTTCACTCCATTACCAGTTTAAACCTTCATTATTCACTTAAATAATATTTTTAATTTCCTAATTTTTTTACATACATCAGTATTTGATATCTTCACTCCCAGTCTATCCTTCAACTCCGTAATCTCTTCATTCAACAAATATTTATTGAGCACAAACTCTATATCAAGCACAGTGCTAGGTTTTGGTGGTACATAAATGAACAGGAAATAGGTAAGTAAATCTACAAGTACAACAACATAAATATACACTATATATGGTGTACCATGAGAGTTCAGAAGAGGATGAATACTTTGGAGGTTTAAAGGAGGCTTCCCAGTGGAAGTGATGTCTAACTTGAGTCTTGAAAGATGTAAATGAATCCTTGGTTTTCCTGTGGCTCTTGTTCATACTTGTTTAGCATTTTCTGCTTTGGGTCTAATATGTAATCCAAGTGATGGGTTCTTTTATTTCTCACTTTCGCCCATATGGTATTTCTATAGATATTATCAAGAAAGAGAGTAATTTGGGAAAAGTTTTCATAATTCTCTCAGTTGGGTCTATGTCTATAACTAGAAGATTTTCTCCCCGCAGTAGGATATTCCTTATACTGCCTCCTCTATCTTTCCCTGAATCAAATAACTACTGGATACCACTAATGGTTTAAGAAGCCATTTATAGAATGGCTTCAAGTAGTGGAGGAATTAATCAAGCATCATATCAGGAATATAGCTACTTAGATCCCTACTACCATACAAAGATGAGATTTTTCTCCTATTAGGGAAGGCTACCCCATGAGAATGTACCTGATGCCCTCTGATATACATTTATCTCATTCTCTGTCTTGCAATCTCAAACAAGTATTCCTGTAAAAAAAATAAAGTCTCAATAACCCTGTTATGTGTTACAAAATTTTCATTATTAGTCATAGAATGTCAGTGATTTACTGCTCTGCCAAGTATCTGCTGCTGTGTAAAAAGGCTGGCTCCAGTTGATGGTCCAACAGTGGGAGTTGGAGGGAAGAAAGGTGAGGGATAAGCACTGATCCTACAGATTGAGGGAGGCTATAAAATGGTGAGAACTTCCATTCTGGAATGTTGTTATTTTCCCCTCACAGAGTTTCCCAAAGTAACTAGATGTTCTAACTAGGATTTATTTCTCTTTGATGATTCTCTACATAAACTGATTTTATACAAGGAATATTACTCCTATTGGTGTTACTTTGTATTTCTTATGAACTAATACTTCTGATTTGACTGTGCTAATTTTCCCTCCCCATTCTGAGATATATCATAAAGTTTGTATCTTAACTTGACATTGAAATACATCAGCCCAACTTCCTTTCTTTTAGTTTCTAGGAAGTATATAGGAAGAAAAGTCCACATTGCCTTAGACTATGAACTTTTAGGCACCAGGAACCATTAGATTTTCCTTCATTTGAGCAGGATTTAATAGAGTCTTGAACACAGAAGTTGCTTGGTCAACCCAATGAAGGAATAAATGCAGCAGCCTGCCAAAGCCTTTCCCACAAAAACTGCTACCCTGATGCCCTTCCTCATACTATCACATCTCAGGCCCATTGTAAAAAAACCTATGGGAAAAAAAATCTAGATTTCTGTCTCTCCCTTATCAACCTGCGCTGAAATTATCAAGAGTCTCAGGAGCAAAGAGATATGAAGCAGAAATTGCATCTTACTAAAAGTCGCAGGAAACCTAATTTAAAAGTGCTATCTATGAGCACACTTTGCCAATAAATGTTACTACTATTTTAGGGACTAACTTTTGTCTCAAAGCAATATCCTAAACTTGAAAAAATAAAACATCTAATTATCTGGCCTGAATTCCTAATGCTTTCAGATGCAAATCAGATAGTGAAAAGCTATAGGTTACAGAATGTTTTCTCATATTAACATATTTTGTATCATTTTGAAGACAGAATGAAAAGTGTTTCTAGAAAAGGCCAGTTGAGATGGAATTGGAGTCACTGAGACTCCTTAGAAGTAGAAAAAGAGGCAAGGTAATAGGAATAGAGTGCATCAGACTTCAATGTCCTCTTCAGTGAGAATTATTACTGGCTGTATCCAGCAGAGAAGTGGGAAGGGAGGGAGTGAGTATCAGGCAGTGAGAAGCTCAACCCCATCAAAGGAATTTCTTGACTTTATACAGGGCTTTTCTAGTTAAGCTTAAGCCTTACACTTGACTTTCTAACTTAAAAAAACCATCAATTTCACAGCTAACCTATATACCATCTCCTCCTCCTATGTTTAATCCTTCCAGTTTAATCTTTACTTGAAAACCTCTAGTAAGATTAATGAACATTTGGTCCTGTTCAAAACATTCATTAAAACATTTGGCCCAAGCCAAAAGGTCCTTGATATTTGGTCCTATCAAAACAAACTTTAAAATCCTTGAGGAAATTTAGAATCGTATTCATCTTCGTATCTTTAGGTACAGCAGAGTATTAGCATATAGTTGTCACTCAATATATATTTCTTAACATATATTGAAATTAGAAAAAGTAAATTGACACATACGTATCTATTTTTGTTCTAAATTTAAGAGCCAAAAAGAGTAAGTTTAATTCTTCTTCCACATGACACTCCATTTGTGTATGGTTTCCAAAGTCTTCCATAGAAATTGAAACACCATGAATACTATTCTCAAGAAAACTCAGAAGCCAACCAGAGGCATATGTGGCATGAGAGGACCAAAAGATAATGATTCATCACCACTTCACAATGCATAAAGAATTATTTAGACCCCTTTGCACACTGGTAGAGGATAGAAAAAGAAGAGCCAGAGCATAATTTCAAAACATTCTTTATATCATTATAGAGAGACAGGAATTAAAATATTTAAAAGGTTAAAATGTATTCTCTCTCCATTCATCTCATGGTAGTAAAACTGGGGCTATGTTTATGTAGGTGAAGCAAATAAACCAAAGCAATTAAGACTCATTCAGCACCCACCTAGGCCTAGCCAGACTGCTTGATCAATCATACCACGAATCTAGCAAACTGAATTTTTGGCATAACTAAATCGACTGGAATAACTGGACAGGTGGATCTACCTGTAGAAGCCACAGTCAGCGGTGGTGACACTCTCAGAGCCCTGGTCATTATTCTGCTAGCAAAATAGTAGGAGGGAAGCCTTTGACTTTATGAATTGTCTTCTTCAAAGTCAGTCATCATCTTAGCTATCACATACGTTGGCCTCTTTGGAAAACTTGGAGACAGGCAGCATTCACTGTTTATTAACTTACACTCAAAAAGACTGCAAACTCCCTTACCCACACACATAGAAGGTCAAGGAAAACAGGCTCCCAGAGGAATTTTTATTCTTCTCAGAGAAATTTTGCCACTAAAAAACTAGTGGGCAAGTCCCACAGGGTACATAGAGATTCTGTAATTTTATCTTTAAACAACAATTTAGAAAACATAGATTTAAAAACATCTAATGTCCCATCAGTTAGGCCTGACCTGATTTCAATATATGTGAGGAAAGAGCTACATGCCAGATGAATTAAATACAGTGATTATATTCATTTCATTCTACAAACAGCTGTCTAATCCACTTAACCTACTACAAGATCATACTGTGTTCCAAATGTCAATTTCTCATAAGAGTCCAAATTCTGCACTGACTTATAATCCTCTGATCTTCCCTAATTTCCTGATAAACAATAGAAGCCAGAATTTGATTTCTGACACAGTGCCAATCACATCCAGATACTGAGGACATTTTCATGAAACAAATTAGAGGTGTTTCTTCATTTCCTTTCTAAAGAAGCTCCAAAAGAAGCTAATAATGAAACTACTCAATCCCAACTTCTTTATAATATCTCCTCACTCAGGATATTTTATAACTCATTTTGTTCTAACTTTATACTTAATAGCTTTTTGCTCTATGGAAGCCCTTCTTTAAATGTTAGGCAAATTGGCCAGAGCCCATCTTGCACTGTATTTGTTCTTTCTCAAAATATTTTCTGGGGACTACTCTGTGTTGTATACTATGCTATGTGATGAAAATGCCAAGAAAAATAAGACACAATCACTAACTTCCAAAAGCTCAAAGTCTAGGGGGACACACACATGAAAGCATAACTTTTCAATATAATATGATTAATTTGTGTTTGCAAATACAATGGGGAGGTTCTCCCTACTCTGTCTTTGAGAAAGCTAGGAAGACTACAGAAGGGAGCCAGCAGCAGTATTCTTTGTCTTTCTTCTTTGTTAGAAATTACTCTAAAGTAAAATTATATTTAGTCCAAACTTTATAAATTGTTTGTACAAAAGGCAACTATTGGACACTATTGATTAGAAAGTCCACAGGTATATCAAACTCCACAGGTCTTCAGGTTTACAAAACTGAGCTCCTCAATTTTACTTTCCTTTTATATTTTATGTTGCTCCTGTCTCAGAATTCATCTTTCATCTATGCCATTGAAATATTTTGAAATACTAATTGATTTCTATATCTCCAGACTATTCCCATTGCTAGTCTATCTTATGCATTAAAATCAAAATTTATTTCTGAAACAAAACTGACCACATCTCTTCCTTATACAAAAACTTCCAATAAGTTCTCAATGTTTTTAGAATGAAAGAACACAATGTTAATGCATCTAAAACATGCTAGGTACACCTACAGTGTTCAATAAATATTTATTGAATAACCCCCTCACTGTATCCTGTTAATCTCATGTGGTAAACAGAGTAATGACCTCTAAACACATCTACATTCTAATCCTAGAAACTGTGAATATGTTATTAGATAGCAAGGACAATTAAGATTGCAAATTGATTTAAGGTTGCTTATCAGCTGACCTTAAGATAGGGGTAGTTATCCTGTATTATCTGAGTGGGCTGAATGGATCCTTATAAGTGGACCACTGATTCAATGTCAAAGTGATGCAGTATGAAAAACACTCAACCAGCCATTGCTGGCTTTGAAGATGGAAAGAGGCAAAGGAATTCAGATAATCTACAGAAACTGGAAAGAGAAGGAAATGGATTCTCCATTAGGGCCTCCTGGAGAACACGGTTCTGCTAATATCTTGGTTTAAGATAATCAAGTCATGTTATTTTAAGCTACTAAATTTTTGGTAATTTTTTATAGTAGCAATAGAAAACTGATACACCTCATCACAGAGCATGAAATATTGTATTGTCGTGAAGTGTTTATATATCTGAATTCCATCTCAGATAAGGAGGCAGTCTCATTCATTGGTGTATACTCAAAACTGAGTTAGGCATATATAGTAGAACCTCCAGAAATGTTTTTTTCCTTAACATGTTCAGAACTTATTAGGTGTCAACTAAATTTCCATAAATATTGAACATCAATTTCTTATAAATACTCAAATTGTTATTGTTCTCACTTCACCCAATTTACCATCATATTTTCTATGTATTTTATTTTTCTTTATACATTTGGAGACTTTCATGTTTCCCTTCTTCCAGAAAGTCTCAATTTCCAAGGTGGAATTTTGCCTATCCTCATTCTCTTCATTTTAAAGCTTCCACTTATATCTACCTATTCTACTTTTGTCATACATATTTTTAGTCAACTAATTCAAACTCTTTTTAGTTTTGAATCATTCAAAGATTATGTGTTGCTGAGTTTCCTCTTCTCAGTGGCATTCTCTTGGGAAGGACTGTCTCTCTCCTGTCCTGGATTTTGACCTTGACCTATATTAAGAGCACTTATGTAAGACACAGTGCATGACACACTCACTTTATCCTGGATCAATTCCCTGCCATCCTGTAAAAAATATTTTCATTGTGCGCATCCTAAAATCCATCTTCTTCTAAGTAAAGATGTCCCTTATATATTTTCCTATTATCGGCCCTTGGTCTTACCCTTCTACAATGCACCTTTTCTGCATTTTCATAATATTTTCTTTTGTGGCTTTCAAAAATCTTTTCTTTCTGAGAGCATTCCTTTCCAACAGTATTTCAGTTGTAGTTGTCAGAATTTGAAGTTTGCCCCTGCCTGCTTTCCCTGAAATCTACTTATTATGTTAAAGGTAAAAACATATATGACAGCTAGGGAGGATAATACCTAGTTCCATTCTTGGGGACTGAAAAGTGAGATTTCTCCAAATTTTCACTGATTTTTTAAAATGCCACCACCACTGAAATGATGGCAGTCATGAATCATTGTTAATACAGGTAAATTGGCAGAAGAATTTGATTGATAAGCCTTGTTTATTTTCCTATGATAAATACATATCTACACTTACCCATTTAATACTTTTCCCACTTCTCAATTGCTTTGTACTTCTTGAAGTAAATACCAATCACTCTTACTGGATCATTCTCCACTTTTATATCTTCAGTACCAATCATTTTTCCTTTTGTTTCTGCTTTATACGACTTTGTACTTTTATTGTTTCCTGTTCCAAGAATAATCTTCATATATTTCACATGTCGGCACCTCTTTTATTATTGCCAGAATGACATCATCTGAAAGTTACAACAGGACCCAGACTATTAGCATTCATTTTGATCTTTATTCTTCATATCTCTTCCACTTTAAATTTTGTGAGAGAAAGAGGGTTTCCAAGACCACAGTGACTAGCTGTGAGCAATGTCTTCTCACTTCCATTGTCTCTTTTATTTGTTTCTCCCATTTTCGCATGAAAATGTAAATTACCTTGTTTTCTATGTCTTAACATATATAGGCAGTTTTTCTAGTACATATTATATTTGCCTATTTGACAGTATGATTTAATGAGATATTAATTTCATTTCTCCCCCTGATAAAGCAGCCAAGCTTTATAATATAGCGCCAAGCTTTATAATGCAAGGAAAAGTGAGGTAAGAGAATTGGAGAGCATTCCTAACAAATTTTATATTGCAGGGCATGACACTTCAGATCTTCCAAAATGTGAACATCAAGATGGATTTAAACATACCAGTTTATCTTTTAAAGGATAAAAGAGAGAGGGAATGGGTGTAAATCATTTTCTATTGACTGCTGTTTCTGTGTTGGCCCACAGGTATCATGTCAGACTGTATTGCAAGTCTGACATATATGAGAGGAAAATGGAATGCAGGAGAATTGGGTAAAAAGAGTTTAAGACTACAGTGAAGCTCTAAGACAGTCCTATCTAGGTCAATAGAGAGCCCCAGAACAAAGATTGTCCATTAGAGAAGTCCAGCACTGGGCAGCATGGCCCAGCTCTGGTACCCCTGCCATACTCCATCATTAACTGGGAGCACACTGAGGAGAGTAAAACACTGGTGTGAACAGAGGACTGGATTCTGATGTTGCAGCAGCTGGAGCCTATCAGCTAACTAAACTCCTTGCATCAGGTCCTCTCTTGAAGGGAGATCTGAGCGAAATACTCCCATTGCTGCCTCACAGGGCCCAAAGCAGAAGCTACTGGCCTTGTTGGTGACAGTCATAACCCAATATTTTGAAGATGAAGAAAAGTCTAAGCTGAAATAGAAGCGAATTATATTGAATATATGAGGGAGAGAGTAAAATTTACTGGGGCCTATTCTCTTACTACCAGATCCCAGGAAATGGTGAAAACGTAGAACACATCCTGCATTTGCATCCTACATCGTAAGTAAAAGGTGACTCTAAAAGAGTGCAGAGGTTGGACCATATGCTGAGACATTAGCAGCAAGAGAACCTAGAGATGGGTCTGCAGTTAATTCACTGTTCCTGTGACCAGGATATCTGAGTATTCCCAGAGTCAAGTGTTTCACTAGAATAAAAACCAGAGTTTGAGAACAACATTGAATAGCAAAAGGAGAAGCCAAAAGATGGGTGATCTCAATGGACATCATTCTTGTGATACCATATAAGCCTGAGTTTGTTTTAAGACATTGTGGAAAGGAAAACTAAAGAAGTAACTGAAATTAAATTTATTATAGTTAGGTGTGAGAAGAGGTCTCAGAGCAGGTTAAACTGCATGTAAAAGAAAAAAAGGAATGTGACCTTTATTGCTCCATAATGAGATGAAATCAGTACCTTCAGTGTATGGGTAAACCCTGGATAGATATGTGCTGTGAGATGTGCTCTCACAGCTGATCGGAGCTGCTACCTGCTGTTCTGCAGTCTCTCTGCTCTGGACTGCCGTCTTTCTACTCTATCGACTGCTACTGCCACGTTACTCCACAATTACCTTCTCAAACCACTGATAACATCTTCTCAACTTCTTCTGTCATTTTATATAATTTTTTTATGCCACTCCACTGTCCATACAGCTGCCTATCTCTATAAATCCCTAATGTCTTGTAGTCTTCTTTGCTGGCAGAGGGTCATTCCTGCTTCATGTGACCACCTTTCCCAAAAGTGTTTAGTTCAAGAGAGCTTTCAGATCTCTTGTTACACCATTTTTGTTTTATTTTGTTTTCTAATATGGCAGTCTTCTCATTCCCAGATTGCAGAAACATTCCAGGATTGAGGGTTTTAGAACTGAGTTTGCTAGTCAGGCACAGCTTTAAACTTGATAACTGTACCACTTATTAAGTTATTGCCTCTCAGCTCCTACCCTTCTTTTGCACTGCTTTGTGATTCTGGAGCTCAGACAACAAATTACATTTCTCCTTTGCCAGTTAGGTCAGTGTTAGGCCCTGCCAATGGGGATCGCCAGAGGGAGAGTGCCTGCCTGGAGAAGAAAGAAGGGGCTTTTTTTTTTCCTGGTTTTATTTTCTCTGTGGCAATGATGGGATCATCATGAGCAGGTCCCAGCACAATTCAAGAAAGCAGTGTTGGCTCTCAGACTTCTGCACTGAGGGATCTCCAACAAATTTATTTTTCCATAGAGTAACTGGTAGCATGTTTCTGCAACAGCCATATCCTCTACTGAGAGGTCTGAACCTCAGCTTTGCAGGGTCCTTCTCTTATTTTTCTTAATTCCTTCATTACTCACTTTTCTTTCATCCTCATGAGTGTTAGCTACTTTCTGCAGTTGCTACCTTTATTATGCCTTGCATTTCTTTTCTACCTTTATAAAGTTGAACATATTTTACATAATTAGTAATTATTTACAGTAAATGTCCCCTGTTCAAGTTATTGGTATAGTTTCTGTGAGCCTAATTTATGGATCTTCTAGTTTTTTCATCATTCTGAGCTCAGTCAATCTATTCTGAAACTCCAACATATTTCTTCTACACTCTGTGTCCTGCTATTTCCCTCTTCAATCCAAATTTCTTGTAAGACTGATGGAACAGAAAACAAGTCAGTATGTCTCTGAATTCCTACTGTGGACAGAGTTCAATTACATTCCACCGAGGCATTAGGTGTCATGCAAATTGCCACATCTGTGCAATATTTTATGTTATTAGACATTTCTTTATAGGTAAGGAGCTTCTTAAAAGTAAAGAAATAAAAATAACTAGTATTGGTTAGAGAAAAAGAGAATATTACATTAAGTTCTGCAAACACTGAAAGATAATAAAAGGATATTATTAATAACTTTATGCCAATATATTTAAAGTTAAATTAAATAGACAAATTACTAGAAAAATATATAACACATGAAAACCAACTCAAGAAAAAAATAATTGAATTGTCTTATACCTGTTAAAGAGAGTGAGTTGGTAATCCAGTCACCCCTCCACATCCATGAGTTTCACATCTGTGGATTTAACTGTGGCTTGAAAACACTGCATATTCTCAAGCTACAGCTTGGAATCCATGGATGCAGAGGGTCAACTGAATGCATTGTTCTGTCATTTTATATAAGGGACTCAATTATCCACGGGAGTCCTTGAATCAATCCCCTGTGGATACCGAGGAAAGCCTGTAATTAAATTTTTTGTAAAGTCAAAAATTATACATGGGTTTTCAACTGCACAGAGTTGGGATGGTGGCTGGCACTCCTAACCTCCATATTGTTCAACGGTCAACTGTACAACATCTTTCCACAAGAAAGTTCCAGATTTAATTGGCTTCAATACTGAATACTTACACTCAAGTAATAAATATTTAATCTTACCAGAATAATTCCAGAGGACAGGAAAAGTAGGACCACTCCCAATTTATTTTTGAGGCTAGCATTTTGAGGCTGGTAGTTTGAGAAGATACCTGTGGGCAACACAGAAACAGCAGTCAATATAAAATAAAAATGATGCAGAGAGACTGCAAAACAGCGATATCCCACATGCAGTTTCAGAGCCTGAGTTCCAGTATCACAAATAAAGAAGAGGCATCTGGGAATCAAGGGGCAAAAACCTGTTATACAGGCTCATAGTACCTAAGAACACTGATGCAAAAATGCTAAACAAACTGTTAATTCAAAACCAATTATGTGTAAAATTCATGACCAGGAATTATCCCAGAAATTTATGACTGAGTGTTAATATTTAAAATAAATTGTTGAATTTCTTCATATTAACAGATTACAGAAGAAAATACATTTCAATAGATGCCAAGAGAGATTGGAGTAAACATGGCGGTGTAAGAGACGCCCCCAGATCTCTCCCCTTGAAACAACAATAATCTGAACACCTAAAACCCAACAAAAAACACCCAAACTGTACACTAGCATGTCTGAGCATGGGATCTGCGCATAAGAGCTACCACAGGTCAGAACCCTGGGTGTCAGGCAGTGGACTTGGAGAAACAAAAAAGCCGCCTCCCACAGCCAGAGCTCCCTGTAGGAGAAGGAGGAGGAGAGAAGGAATGGTGAGCTTTCTGATCAACCTTGCCTAAGAGTGCTGTAAGCTCCACGTGGCCAGCAGCAGTGCCCAGTCATCAGGGCAGAAGGCAGAGAAACAGGGACAGGAGAAAAGCAGGGATGGCAGAAAAACAACAGTTGATTTTTACCAGCCACCATTGCAAAACTGAGGCTAAGCTGCAGCCTCCAATCACCAACACTGAGGGCCCCTCCCCCCATATCCTCTGAGACGGAACGCTGAGAGCCCCAGGGGAATCTGAGTAAACACTACCGGAACTGTCACTAATACTGATAGGAGCCTAAACTGAGGGTAGCAAGCATGATAAACCATCTACAAGGGAAAAAAGACATTATTAACACTTTATATAAAGCTGAGATCCAAGAGGCTTAGACATCACCTATTGGAAAACAAAAGAAAAACATCTTATTTGCAACAGGCTAGGGACAATTATATAATAAATCTTCTTACTAGGGGGAAAAAAAAAAAGCAGAACACAATTCCATTAATGCCCAGGTAGAGAAATAGTCCATTAAACACCATGAACAACCAAAGTGACAAGGCATCTCAGAAAGAAAAAGAAAAATCTCCAGAAAATAAGCTTACAAACATAGAAATATGTGACTTAAATAACAGAGAATTCAGGATGGTACTTCTGAAAAAAACTCAGTGAGTTCTGAAACAAGTCATATTAATGATTTCAGGAATTGAAAATACACCTAGATGAGCAGAGAAAGGAGACTGAAATCCTCAAAAATAAGCAAATAGAACTTCTGGAGATTAAGAACACACTGCAAGAGTTAAAAAATGAAATAACAAGCTTAAGAATAGAGTCAACCAAATGGAGGAAAGGATCAGTGGTATTGAAGACAGAAATCTAGAAATCAATCAGAAGAAAGAAGAGAGAAACTGAAGAATGAAAAATAATGAAAAAGGAATACAAAAACTAGCTGATACCATCAGGAGAGGAAATATAAGAATAATGGGAATTCTAGAAGGGGAGGAAAAGAAACAAGGATTAGAAAGCATTTTCAGACAAATAGTTAACAAGAATTTCCCAAATCTAAGGAATGAGCTGGAGCTTGGAATTCAAGAAGTCATTAGAACACCCAATTATCTCAATCCAAAAAGGCCTTCACCAAGACATACCATATTAAAATTATGAAAAACAATGACAAAAAGAATTCTCAGAGAAGCCAGGGAAAAGAAGACAGTAACTTATAAAGGAAAACCCATTAGATTATCCTCGGACTTCTCAGCACAAACCTTACAAGCCAGAAAGGAGTGGAATTAAATACTCAAACTATTAAGTGAAAGGAACTACCAGCCAAGACTAATGTATCCAGATAAGATTTTTAGATATGAAGGAGAAATAAAAACCTTTCCAGATATACAAAAATTGAGGGAATTCTTCACTATGAGGCCTGCACTACAGGAAATACTGAAAGAGGTCAGCTCATCTAAAACAAAATGATTAAAAAAAAAGGCATAATTAAGAGTAAGGTGACTAGCAGGCTAATAAAAGCAGAGGAGTGCAAGCCAACTACAAACAGGGCATTATAAGCTTAAAATAAGAAGATATTTGCTATAGCAAGATAGTAATGAATGTTTGGCATACTTAGGGAAAAAATGAGGTAACAATGACTGAAAAGGGGAAGATTCAAAGATCCAAATTCGCAAAAGAGAATGGAGATAAGGCACACGCAGAAAAAAAAGGGACAACTGTATATATGCAACTATACTTTTCATATTCATAATGGTAACCATGGGCCAAAGATTTAGAATTGAAGTATATAATATAAAACAAGAAAGACCAGAGTGAAAACCCACAAAAGCCAACCAAAATAAAAATAAAAAAAAAAAAAACAGAAACACATGCACAAGGAAGCAATAAACACTGAGCTATCAGAAGGCAAAAGATAAAATGGCTATAAGAAGACCTCATATTTCAATAGTCACCCTAAATGTAAATGGACTGAACTCACCAATAAAAAGGCACAGAGTTGCAGAATGGATCAAAAAATAAAATAAAAAACCATCCATATGCTGCCTCCAGGAGACACATCTCAGTTCCAAAGACAAATATAGACTCAAAGTGAAAGGGTAGAAAATGATGTTTAAAGCAAATGACATTGAAAGAAAAGAGGGAGTAGCAGTACTAAATCGGACAAAATAGAGTTCAAAATAAAACAGGTAAAGAAAGATACTGAGGGACATCTCATAATGATAAAGGGAATCATACACCAAAAAGACATAACACCTGTTAATATCTATGCTCCCAATCAGGGAGCCCCGAAATATGTAAAGCAATTACTAACAAAACTAAAGGAAAAAACAGACCAAAATGCTATCATAGTAGGGAACCTAAATACCCCAATGTCAGATATGGACAGATTATCAAAACAGAAAATCAATAAGAAAATAACATCCTTAAATAATACATTAGACCAACTGGACATAATGGACATTTACAGAGCATTACATCCCAAAACAGCTGCTTATACATTCTTCTCTGGGAATGAAAGAGGGGAAATTATGACAGACACTGCAGAAATACAAAGGATCATACAAGAATACTATGAAACAATATAAAACACCAAATTTAATAACCTAGAAGAAATGAACCAGTACTTAGAAAAATACAACCTGCCTAGACTGAATCAAGAAAAACTGGAAAATCTAAATAGACCAATCAGCAGTATGGAAATTGAAACAATCAACAAAAATCTACCAAAAAGTAAAAGTCCAGGACCAGATGGCTTCACCAGTGAATTCTACCAAACATTCAAAGAAGATTTAATACCTATTTTCCTCGAACTCTTTAAAAAAAATCAAAGAGGAGGCAATACTTCCCAACTCATTTTATGAAGCCAATATTACTCTGATACCAAAACCTGGTAAGAATAAGACAAAAAAATAAAACTACAGACCAATATCTCTCATGCACACAGATGCAAAAATCCTAAATAAGATACTAACGAACCGATACAGCAACATATTCAAAAGATTATACACCATGATCAAGTGGGCTTCATCTCAGGGGCAGAGGGATCGTTCAACATATGCAAATTGATTAATGTGATACACTACATAAACAAATTAAAAAATAAGAATCATATGATCATATCAATAGATGCAGAAAAAGCCTTCAGCAAGATACAGCATCCATTTATGATAAAAACACTTCACAAAATTGGTATAGAAGGAAAGTACCTTAACATAATAAAGGCTGTCTATGACAAACTCTCAGCCAACTTTATAC
>CM053510.1:62576317-62638247 GCA_028627145.1 Eidolon dupreanum | reverse complement strand
CGGAGGTCCTAGCAAGTGCACTCAGACAAGAGAAAGATATAAAAGGCATCCAAATAGGAAACAAAGAAGTTAAACTTCACTATTCGTGGATGACATGATTCTCTATATAGAAAACCCTAAAGACTCCACAAGAACACTACTAGAAACAACAAGCAAATACAGTAAACTCTCTGGATACAAAATGAACGTTCAAAAATCCATAGCGTTCCTATAATCTAATAATGAAGTGTCAGAAAAAGCAGTTGAAAAAATAATTCCTTTTGCAATTGCAACAAACAATAATAAAATACCTAGGAATGAATCTAATGAAACATGTGAAGGACCTGTATAATGAAAACTATAAGACCCTATTAAAATAAATTGAAGAAGATACAAAGAAATGAAAAGATATTCCGTGTTCTTGGAAGAATCAACATAGTTAAAATGACCATATTACCTAAAGCATTATACAGATTTAATGCAATCCTCATCAAAATCCCATTGGCATTTTTTAAAGAAATAGAACAAAAAAAACGTGATTTGTATGGAAGTGCAAAAGATCCTGAATTACCAAAGCCATCCTATGAAAAAAGAACAAGGCTGGAGACATCACTCTGCATGATTTCAAATTATACTACAAAGCAACAGTAATCAAAACAGCATGGTATTGGCAGAAAAATAGACACACAGACAAGTGGAACAGAATCGAGAGTCCAGAAATAAACCCATATTTATATAGGCAAATAATTTTCAACAGAAATGCCAAAAAACATACAAAAGCCTCTTCAATAAGTAGTGCTGGGAAAACTGGAAAGCCACCTGCAAAAGAATGAAACTAGACTGTTGTCTATCATCACACACCAAAATTAACTCAAAATGGATTAAGGACCTGAATATAAGACCTGAAACAATAAAATGCATATAAGAAAACATAGGATCAAAACTCAAGGACCTTAGACTTAAAGAGGATTTTATGAATTTGACCTCAAAGGCAAGGGAAGTAAAAACAAAATAAATGAATGGGACTACATCAAACTAAAAAGCTTCTACTCAGCAAAAGAAACCACCAACAAGATAAAGAAACAACCATCCAAATGGGAAAATATATTTGCAGGCAACACCTCCGATAAGGGCCTAATATCCAAAATATACAAAGAACTCATACGACTCAATAACAACAAAAAGCAAATAATCCAATCAAAAATGGGCAGAGGACCTGAACAGACAGTTCTTCCTAGAGGACATGCAAATAGCCAACAAATACATGAAAAGATGCTCAACAACACTAGCTATTAGGGAAATTCAAATCAAAATCACAATGAGATACCATATCACACCTGTTAGAATGTCTATAATCAACAGGACGAATAATAAAAAATGTTGGAGAGGATGTAGAGAAATAGGAACCTTCATACACTGCTGGTGGGACTGCAAAATGGTACAGCCACTTTGGAAAGTAGTATGGAGGTTCCTAAATAACAAAGAATTGACCTACCATATGATCTAGCAATTCCTCTACTGGGTATTTATCCCAAAGTCTTGAAAACTCATATTTAAAAAGATATTTGCACACCTATGTTCAAAGCAGCACTATTCACAGTGGCCAGGACATGGAAGAAACTGAAGTGTTCTTTGATAGAGGATTGGCTGAAGAATCTGTGGTACATATATACAGCCATAAGAAGAGACGAAATACTGTCATTAATGACAACATGGATGAACCTTGAAATAATAATACTAAGCAAAATAAACCAGATAGAAAAGGTTGAAAATCACATGATATCACTTATATGTGGGATATAAACCTAAAAGCAACAAATGAACAGGACAAACAAACAGACTCGTGGACATGAACAATGGACCAGTGGTTACCAGAAGGTAGGGGGAAAATAAAATAAATAAAATGTTAAAAAAAATAATAAAATGAAAATAAAAATAGATGCCAAAAAAGCATTTGATAAAAATCAAGATTAACCATTTTAAAAACTCTTAGCAAATGAAAAAGAGAAGAAACTACCTTTAATGATAAAGAGTGTCTACAAAAATCATACAGGAAATATAGTTAATGGCGAAATAGTGAATATTTTCCCTCTGAGAACAAGTCAAAAAGTTCCATTCACTACCTCTGCTATGCAACATTCTACTGGTATTTCTATTTCAGCCCAGAAAGCACACAGTATTTGTTTCTCAAAATGTATATAATTCTTTGCTATAAGTGGCATGGCTTTACTTCAGAGCCCCAGAGATCTGCTCTGTGATTTTCCCACAGGGGCTTCCCTCCATTGATACTCCCAACATTATGCTCCTTATAGAACTCCATAAAATATCCACCAGACATTGTGCTTCCTGGAAACTGATAGAGGTGGGGCAGTTAACTATGGGAGACCAAAAGACTATGTAGCAGGAATTGCCTATCATGAATTGGATCCTGTCAGACGGACCAAATCAAAAAGTTGAGCGGACTCATCTAAAATTCATCTTAATATGGAAGATGTACATCTCAGATCAAATATTAATAGCACCAGTAGTCCATATCCCATGACACCCATGACTGTTTCTCTAGCATCCCCCTCTCTCAACCCATACAACCAGCTGAAGGAAAAACAAAGTCAGAAAATTTTACAAATATATCGCCTTGATATGTAGGTGCAAGACTAGAGCCTAACTCAGGTGTGGATTTGCAAGACAGCGATAAGAAAAAAATCCTCCTGTGGGGTAGAACCTTCGGTAGTGTATATCTGATCATCTACTCTAAGTGACAAGAAAAAAGGCCCAAGATTAGAATATGTACTAACTCATGGGCAGTGGCAAATAGCCTGGCCTACTGGTTAGGGACCTAAAAGGAAAAAGATTGGAAGGTATGGGACAAGAAAATCTGGGTATGCATGTTGAGGAACTTACAGGACTGGGCAGAAAGTGTGGAGGTCTTTGCACCTCATGTTAATGCCTATAAGAGAGCTTTGATCATGAAATGAGCAATATATGACCAAATAGACAAATATGTTTGCCAGTTGTCTTCTAACTTCTATCATTGGCAACACTGGTGATGATAAAATGAGCACATGAATCAGGTGGCTATGGTGGCAGAGATGAAAATTACACATGAGTTCGCCAGTATAAACTTCTGCTTACTCAGTCTTATCTAGTTACTATCGCTGCCTAACATCCAACCTGCAAGTAACTGACACTGAGTCCCCAGTAGGATACTATTCATCCGCAAGGGGAACAATGGACCAGTTTATGGCACTCAGTGGCCTATTCCACATTTGAATTGCCTCACTTTTCATTACTCTCAGCGCTCTTCTGGAACATGTATGTTTTTAGGAATGGCTACCCCGAAAAGAATAAAATCAAGTTACAGTGGCAAATTTAAATTTGAGTAAAAAAAATGGCCCAAAATTAAATAAAATAACAAAGAAAATCACATTTTTGTCATTTTTGCTGACTGAGCTTCTCAAAATGAAGAATATTTTCTTCTTGCAATGCTAAAAGGGAGCCAGCTAATTTATATTTGTAAGAGTCACTAGCAATTTTCTAAAGATAACGATATGGAAATAAATTATTTTTGAGCTAAGTTTTCCCCAACCTTCTATTTCCAAGCAAGCACCCTGCAAGGCCACCCCAACATACTTAGGAGTTCATTCATCTTGGAACCACACTCAATAATCTATTATATTTATTTTGGTCTTCCTCACATTTGTTCAGGAAGTGATAGGCATAATATCGTACTTAAGCCATTTAACTTACAGAAAGCTGATGGTACATCTATGTATATATACGTATATATATATATATATATATATGTACAGTAGATACATAAGTCTGAATACACATATGTAAATATACCTCTATATTCCTACCCCTTTTTCTCTGTCTAATCACCCCTCCGCTGATACTTGCAGGGCTCTCCCACACACTGCTTATTGCTTCCACTTTGTAGTTGTATAGATTTTTTTATTTCCCTATCTTAAGACATGCACTCAAATATCCTTTTTCACTTAATCTATTTTGTGATAACCAAATCGTTAAATCTGAGGCTATGTAATTTGCTGGCTTTGGAATCAGACAAACCTTTTATTGGCTCTGCCAGTTTGCCTAGGATAGATTGGATTTTTGCTCACCTCTAAAATGGGGCTGATACCATTTACCTTTTGGAGTTGGTAGGGGTTTCGACGGATATGCTGAGGGTAGTTTAGGGATTAAATGAGATATTTATAAAAGTGTGGCCTCTCCTCCGAGAACAAATGGTTCCCCGGGATGAGTTTATAGGTTCTTCTCTGATAGCTCCATTAACACTTACTCCCAGATTAATAAATGTGAAATAGGTTACAGTAGCAAATGCCTGTTGTGATTACCTAGTACCTATAAAACAAAAAGAATGGGATGTTCATCAGATTGTTGTTGTTTGTCTCCCCCAATCAAACAAATTATTGCTTAAATGTACTTAGTGAGATTTAGTGACTGTGAGATTTCTCAGCAGCAATGATGCTCCTCTCCCTACAGAACACACACCACCCAAGGCATCCAGATTTCCTTTTGCCAAGTAGCCAGAGCAGAGTTCACATTTCTCCATTTTCACCAGAGATAAGTAAAATAAAAATGCTATTCATTGAGCACTCATTTTCTGCTAAACTCATGCTAACGTTGGTGAAATTTTTTGTGTGTGATTTCTTTTGTTGTTACACATGAATACATTTCAAGCCACACACTCAGGTGCAAATAAGTCTTTATTTTCCCATATCACTCAAGTTAACATCTGCCTTGAGAGCTTTTTCTCTGGAAGTGGCAGAAATATCATCTCAGGTGGTTTGAGGTTTTCTCATATTTCCTTCATCTTTTTACCTTGGGGAAATAATTTTCCAGTCTAAGAGCTTGAAGGAGAAGAGAAACTCAGCTCTCCTTCCTTTGCTGTCTCCCAAATATTATGTCTGCTGTAGTTTTATTGTTATCTTCCCCAAGGTCTCTAGCCTTTGGAGGCCAGGAATTGTCCTTTTTATCCCCTTTATTTTCACCTTCTCATGTTTCCCCCAGAAAAGATAAGCATACAGTGACATAGATGCTTGAGTAGGGAATAGAGCAAATGGGAAAAAAATGGTTAAAATTTCAAAAATATTTCTCTGCCACTCATATACATTCTCAAGTCATCACTGTATCAGAGTTTTTAAATACAGAAACCCTGGCTAATTTAAACATAAACACAAAGATGATATAAGTATCTGACAGGATCTTCCAGGAAGGCTGTGAGAACCAGAATTGGAGTGTGAAAATGTCAGGAATGACATCCAAACTCATGAAGATACTGCCACCAATGGGCACAAACACCTCTGATGCTGGACACTTGATGTTACGGTTCCTGGAAATTGATATAGCTTCTCATGCTGCCTCTTCCTCACTAGAATGGCTTCTGTGCAGTCCCTGCCTCTTGAAATCACTAGCTCCTGAGTCAAAATCCAGAGTGAGTACAAGTCACAAAGTACAACCCAGAATAGAGCCTTGCTGTGCCCTGACAACAGGAACAGCAGGGAAAGGTTTCCCAACTTCAACAGTAGGATCAGTGCTGCTTTCGCCGATGACTCCTAAAATGACTAATCCCCTGAAAACAGTGTATTTGGCCTAGTATGCAGCATATTCATGTGCTCAGCACTGCCTGTTCTCTAGACCCTGGCCATGTGCTTCCTTCTCTGCCAAAGCAGGTCAACAATGACTCATATTTCTTCCCAGGAACATAAAGCCAGCACTGATACTGTCACCTTGCCCCCTGCCATCATAGTCTCTGCACTGCCCCCTCTTCCGAGGTGGGAGCTAGGCTTTGGCATTGTCTCAAGAATGAAGAGAAAAGACAAGACTCCACATCTCTGACATCCGGATTCTACCCTGGCATCTCCAGAGGCTGCCCAGAGGAATCACGCCACACATGCCAGAGATACAGTGCAGTTAATGTCTCAGGGGAAAGGTGTGATCAATATGCAACAGGAGGTGGGAAGAATCCAGCTGGTAAAGTGTCATTTTTTTCATGAACAAACTGTTCTGAGGTTCAGTGATTCCAGAAGGTCTCTCTGGAAATGTTCTGCAGGGCTGAGCCACCACCAGTGTGTTAATGAGAAGCCATGGTCAGCTTAATAACACATTTCCTGGATTCGTTTTCCCTCCTTTTCTGCTTCACCCTCCTTTTACTCTCACTCTTGCATCTCTGGGGTTTTAATAAAGTGTGCTCAGATAAGCTCTGTCTCAGACTCTGTGTTCTAGGAAATAGACTAAGATGCTTGGGGGAGGAAGAGGATCAGAATATCACAGTAGGTACCTTCTTCACCATAACTCAGAAAGTTACACACATTTCATAGATGAGAAACCTGAGACTCAGAGCAGTAATCATTTCTTGATGCTGACACTGCCACTTAGTGATAGTACCAGGATTTGAAATCAAGCCAGAATGACAGCACTGACTTTTTTCTTTTTTCACTGCACAGTGTTGAATAGCCCCATGGGGTGGGGGTCGGGGGATGGGAAACATAGACAGGGAGTTTACATTCTTTTGTATTAAAGCATCTCAAATGAAGTGTATGACACCAAAATGGTTTTCTTCACACCCTAGTCTCACTAGAGCCTATGTCCTTACCTGATCTACTTTCCCAAATCCCTTCTGCAGAGTGGGAGGGCTGCTGGGTGTACTTAGCTTTGAATAAATAGCACTGTCAGAGACATAAGCCTTAGGGCAAGACTTAAGAAAAGGAAACAAATTTAAGTATAGTGGAAGAGTCTTTAGACTTATAAGACAGCATCATGTAGGGATTTCCCTTCCAGGGTTTGGAATCAGATAGACAGAGGTCCAAGTCCTGGCTCTGCCATTCACTAACCGTAGGCAAACTATTTAATCTCTTTCTGCCTCTATTTGCTCATCTGCAAAGTGGGGGATATTTGTAGTCTCAGCCCATTGCTAAGTACTTAGTAAATGTAGTCAAAAGATGGTTATTAGTATTATTAGACCTAAGGAACAGAAGTATGAAAGAATCCAGCATCTTTTGACTACCTTTCCTATCTTTTAATAAATACCCTCCCTGAGAATCCCATCTTCACAAGGTAAAATTCAGAACATTTTGCTCCTCAGTACCCTTGCTGGATAAAGGCATGAGACCTAGGTTTCACTTGTTATAAATACCTATGCAGGACTTCAGTTGGGAAGTTAGTAACCTAAAGAAAGAGACCCTAAGTGGGACATCATTTTGCTGACACAGGTGACAGCATAGGGGAACAGCAAAGTTGGCAACCTAGCCTATCGCACAGTTGCAGCAAGGTCTGGTTCCTGGCACCAGGGAATTGGTAAGGGCAGCAATGGCAGGGAAATTTTGTTATACCTGTTCTGGAGTGTGGTTCTGAGTGTTGATTCTATAAGCTTAGCTTCAAACCTGTTTTTCTAATTCGTCAATATATTCCCTGACTACCTAATGTCCTTTAAAATTTCCCCTTTTTCTTCTCAAAAGAACCAGAATGTATTTCATGTATTGCATGTGACAAACAATCCTTGTGGAGGGAGGGGTACTAACATATATCATCATGTTCAAGAGATTCTTATATAATTAGCATTTTAACTCAACAGACAAGGAAAATGGGGCTTAGAAAGGTTAACCGACAAAAATTCTTATTTAAATCATGTCCCATCTGTCTTCAAATCTAAGAGTTTATGCCTAACTCCATTTTACAATGGAGATGCCTCAAGCAGGTGTGTATTAGATCTTACAGACACCTTTCAGAGAAGCCAATAAGCCCAAGGTTTTACTGGGAATATTTTCTTCTCGGGGGTGGTCACTGAACCAGGTAATCTTAAAAAAACAGAAAGTCTAATTCCAAGAAGTTAGAAAATGTGGGTTGGATTCATTTGTGAGCATGAAATGAGTTATTTCCTGGAAGAGGACAAGCAGCATTGTGTGATAGGAATTGAGCTGGTGCAGTATCTTATCACCTGACAACTCCTAAAAACTTGGGTGACACAAAATATACAGGTGTGAAAAGCTCAAAGGATTAGAAATAACTTTCTTTGAATTGTCACAAAATCTCTTTCTGAGTGTACTTCTTAAACTCCAGACAGCAAACTTCTCAAGCTACAGTACAATTTCAATACTTAGGATTTATTGTTGATACGCCATGAAATTTTTCTTTTATCTTCAAAGTTGATGCAGGACATACTTAGCTGGCGGTCTGCTTGTAGAATAGCCAAAATGTGTTACAGTTTTCTGGGCAAGAGATTTAGCAAACCACCACTTATTTGGCATGATAAACCATGGTTATTTAACAAAAATACCAAAAGTTCTGCTTAATGGACAATTTCATGGAGAAATCACCATTGCTCTGTTGACGCTTTATGGGCATCTTTTACTAATAAAGAATTGGAGAGGAATGAGGAGAAAACCATCTTTCAGCCAGTCTAAAACCCATAGAAAATAGCTAAGCAAATTTTTCAGAGAAAATTCATATCTGTGAATTTGCCTCTAGGTGGCAAATTCACAAATCAATACCCAGAACACATTGCCTCTAGCTGGAAAAAAGACTGAAATTCTACTAAAGAACAGCATATTTCTTTTATTGCCTCTCCCTTAGTTGTCCATCAATAATTAATAAGACCTGCCAACTTATTACCTTTCATTCAGTTTTGGTGCTTGCTTTCTTCTTATTTCTCTTTCATAAGCTCCATTTTGGCAGACTATTATAACACAATAAGAATTATAACATTTGTTGTATTCTTAGTATGCATCTGGTACTATGCTAAGCACTTCATATGTATTCATGTTTAATTTTCACAAACACTCTTTAAAGTAGCTACTATTATATAAATGAGCCAAATATGGCCCCTGGATCATTTATTTCTTCACTGTGACATGAAACCTGTTAGCTCAAAAGCCCACTGGCAACAAACTAAAATTTTTGCACATCTAATTATTTTAGAAATATCCCAAACAAGCACACTTTTAGCCATTTAGATCTTGTCTGCTTTACATACCTATACCGTAAAACCTCACCCAACATTTGCTGACAATAAATAAGCTAAACCTCAGCCCATAAAGACCTCAAACCATGGCTGCCCTTCCAAGTTCTTTGACCTGGAGACCCCTTGCTGTGCTGCTGAGGGACATGACCTAGCCACATGAGTCCCCTCTCTGTCCTTTCTCTCCCCTGGTAGTTTTCTTGCCCACATCCTTTTCTGGATAGTCACCCTATGCTCCATGGCCTCTGGACAGTTTCTTGCCATGAGCTTCTTTCTCCCACAGTCAAACCTGCCAAAGCATAACAAATAAAGCTTGTATGTGCTACTGCCACCACATGGTCATAATTTTTTCCTGGATCACCCCCCAAATCCCTTAAACTTATCTCATAACCGGAAACCAAGATGGGATTTTTGGTGATCAGAAAACAGATTTGGGAACACATTGTGAGAAGGATAATCAATTGGCAAAATGATCCTGAACAGCCTCAGCGGTTGTGACTCAAATTTAAAAAGCTTCTACATGTGTTTGGCATAGCATTACTCTATGCTTCATTACACTATAATTTTTCACAGTCTCCCCTTATGCCTCATTAGCCTGGCCAAGCAGTAGGGCCAGTATTTGAGCGAACCCACTTCAACAGAACTGATTTGGGGTCGGGGGCAATGAGTTATCTGAGGAAGAAGGTCAGCCTGCCTGCCCAGGTCTCCCTCTAGGCAGACGCTGTACATGGTAAGACCATGGGTCTGAATAGAAAAAAAAGGAGTGCATGCCTCTAGACCAAGAGTGGGCTCTAGTAGGAGGAGAGGATCTCGCTGGGCCAATGATCTGTCTGAGTATTATGAGAACAGAGGAAGTCCCTGTTCTTGGAACTTACTATCACAGGTAAATATACCTATAAGGCTGAAGCTGGTTCCCTAAATGCAGCTGGGGAAGGCATTTTTGTAAACAGCTGGCATACAGCTGCTGCTGTCTTGCTTGAATTGCTCTTGAAAATGGTGTCATTCTAGCTCTCTCCAGAGGAATATCAAGACCCCAACACTTGGTCTGAACCAGCTAAAGCATTACTTAAAGTGGCTAAAGGCAAGAAAGTTTATATTCCTGACCCTCTCAAGACTCCAAAGGAGGTTGCTATTCTACTGAAGGAGTGTTCAAAAATAGTGGAAGAGGCTAGTGTTAAGCCTGGCTCACAGCAGCTTCTCACCAGGACACCACTCAGAAACGGAGTAGGAGCCCAAACTCCTGGGTAAGCATAAGATGGCAGAGAGAACCCTCAGGAAGAAGACTGGTGCCCTCTAGAGAAAAAAGGAACACAGTATCACCATGATAGAGTGGAATCATTTACTGCCCACTTTGACAGTAACCACCCACAAAGTAAGACAAACAAATAGACAAAAGGGAAGTCCAGAAAGCAGGGACAGGTTTGCTTAGAGGAGGATATGCATGTCCTCTCTCACCCTGAGACCCAACCTTTATTTAAGGATTAAGCCCAAGAACCAAATGGAAAAAAGGTCCGTGCATTTAACACGTGTTAGTGCATGTGGGGAAATAATACTCACCAAGGGAGTAACATCACCAAGATAGAGACACAGGAGATTCCTGACTTTCCCTTCTTCCAAGGACACACCCAATATACACCTAGACACAGAGCAATTACCTCTGTCAGAAGTCTAGGAACTAGCTGAGTGACCCTTACACATTAGGTAAACAAGAAAGTACCCACAATGAAATGGGTAGGAAAGGCTGAGACACATGATCACCATAAACCCCATACCTAGCACAGAGCCTTACGATGGGGAGAGAACCAACTTCCAACTTCTTCCCGAGAAGCGCAGCGTTCGGACCACGTATATAATACCTCAACTTTTCAGGCTGACACTTGAAGGACAGGCCCCCAAATCACCTAGGTCTGAGAGCCATAACAAACAAAAAAGCAGTAGCTAAATAGAGTCATGTTTCCATGGCTATCCTCGTCTGGGCTCAGCACAGAGGGAGCCAGCAAAAACACCCATCTCCCAGTTTCTTCCTGAAAGGGATTTGACTGCAGACTCAGCTGCTGCCTGAGGGTCCAGCTTCTAATTAGCATGCATTTTAGAGCTGACTAGTGTTACTGTTGGGTCCCATCAGAGTTCGGTGTCACCCCAACAGCAACGGTGGGGAGAGGGATAACAATGTAGAAGTGTCATTAGCATTTCTCCTCGGTTCTTCCTCGCTGATGCAGTGAAGAATCACAGGTCAGTGAGATTTAGAAAAAAAGTTATTAAAGATATATCTTAGAAAAATAAAGCATGCCCCAGTGAGACACATGGTTTCAGTGAAGAGCTATAACAGAGTGCTGTAACCACAATAACCAACACAAAAAGGGCCACAAAAAGGCCAAAAAGGCCACAAAAGGACCCAGAAGTGGGAATGTCTGAATTACATTTGGGCCGTGATGGGTGGTTTCAAAGGCATTCCTACATGATTGGCAAGCGAGATCATTTTGACTGACACTTGGCTGCTATATAATTCTTTGCCTAGTGTGCATGACCGTACCCAGAATTCTACTACCATTGGGGTGTTCTTTCTGCAGTCTCTAGGCTGGGCCTCTATTCCTTTGTTCCCCTGTTGCTTATGTCTGATTAGCTAATTAACACTAGGATCTTCTTGGGAACCTGAAAGAGCTGGTGAGAAAGTACTTCCCTGCCTTCTCCCTCTGTGTGGCCTCAACAATAAAACCAAGCTGCCAGTATCTCCCTGGAAGTAGTTTGTCTACATATCTAGCACCCAGATTTTTATAGTTGCCACCACAGGAATGAGCCTTCAACTCATTTAGCTCTAATAGGCAATAGGGCTTAGTATTTATGTGTCTAACAAGACCACATTAAACGATGACAACAACAAAAACAGTATTCAGTGGATGCACGAGCACTTGTTGTCACTCTCCCACCACACCAAGCTCCCTTCACCTTTTCTGACCCCAAATTTATGGTCTTTTCAAAAAAAGGATAGGTCAGCATAGGGTAGGAAAGAATTGACTAGATCTGTACAGCAATCACAACATATTTATGTAACAAACTTAACTTTTCAATGTTTTCATCTCTATTATCACATTTTATCCTGATTTCATCCTACTTTCTCAGAGTCCCTATAATCATTCGATCACAAATGTTTCCTATTTCTTCCCTGGGAATCAATGTATCACATTGATTGAACTTTTTACTGTGCTTCAGCAACAGAAAAAAAAAAGAGTTTTATTATATCTTAAACTCTCAAGTTTTGTCTATCAGGGAAGTCCATATATAATATAAGTGTATATACACAGAAAGAGAGAGAATGCCTACAAAATTCTAAGCCATATCTCATTAGAAGAATAAGTAATTTCTAGAGGACTGAGTTTTATGTTTTTCAATGTCTTTTTGTTTCATTTCTGAAAACTAGGCCTATTTGACAATAGAGCTAGAAAAGCTCATCTCTTTAAGCAGCTCTTGATTCTCTCATGTCCCTTCCTTTATTTATAGTCTTCACTAAATTTCTCTTAGCCAGAAGTGAAGCCCAGATAGTGTATGTGTGTGTGCGCACACATGCATGCATGCATGGATAGATGATGACTAATTATTAGAATATTATATAATTGACTTCCAGAAAACAACTACCTCTGAATCTGCCACTTACACAACTGAGCTGAAGAGCACTCAGTAGAAACTGCAATCCAGGAATCAGAGAGCCAAAATCAGAAAGTCACCATCACCACAAATATCCCTTAACACCCAGACAATGAAGACTAAACAATGTAATACTCCCGGTGGAAGAATTTATGGCTCCACCAAGTTGATTCCCAGTGGAAAAGAACCAACAGGGATAGAAGATGGTCTTTGCCTTACTTCTTCTTAACCCCATGTGATTGTCTCTAAAACCTAGTTGTAAAAGAGTCTAGGATATGTAGCTTTTTAACTTGACAGTTTCCCCAGGTCAAGAAGTCACTCTTAAAGGAGGGTGGAATGGAGTTTAGGGAGCAAATCACCCTCGGTAGTTGCCATTATCAAAGAGAATTGCTACATATAAAATAACACTTGAGCAGGTCCTGAAGGTAAATTTAAATTGCATGAGCAGGTGGCATACACTCCCAGTGGCCTATTCTTTCGGCACTACTAGATCTCTGCCAACCCACACCTATGGCCTCATGAGGAGTTGCCTCAAATGTAGACCCTACCTGCAATGCTTCTTATGTACCTGGATTAAAGTAGAAGGCATGTGTGAATTCACTATATCTCAGAAGAAAGTTGGGCTATTCTTGAGATATGTATGGCTGTACTGAGATGAACAGCTGTACATTTTGCTTCACTGAGAGATGAATATAATCTTTTGTTTCGTTGATAATTAGTATAGGCCTTTTATTATTGGTATCTAGGTACACTCTTTATAGTGTCACCCTCAGCCTAATTTTATTATGTATAGGAGTTACTGAGATAGATGATGATAAATGCTTGATAGATAGACAGATGGAAAGATAGATAGATGATAGATAGATGGATAGATAGATAGACAGATTTTCCTGTTTCTCTAGAAAACCTTGACTGTTAAACTACAACATCCTCTAAGAATTAAGTTCTTATAATTGTAGGATATCCCCTTCCCTCTAACTGCTGAATACTATTTTCAACACTCTAATTACAGCTAATATCACACTGTATCAAAATTATCAGCATGTATGCATGCTTATTTTGTTGGACTTTGAAATCCTTCAGGGTAAGATTTGGATTTACTTATTTTCTATTAATATACTATGGGAAGGTTCAAACATTTGCATAAGTAAAGAGACTAGTATAATAAACCCCTACTCACCCATCATCTACAGTAAATCATTATCAACTCAAGGCCAATCTTTGCTTCATATATTTTCTTACCCATTTTCCCCTCCTTCAGATTGTTTTAAAACAATTTCTGGACATCAATATCATTTCATCCACAAATATTTCAACACTATCTTTAAAAGATAATTATCTTTTAAAATATAATCACAATTCTATTATCTCTGCTATTGCAAAATTGTTGCAAAATCAGACTGGCAAGAAACCAAGCATCACTTGGAGGGTTGGAGAATTCAGGTTTATTATGCCAGCAGTCCCAGAAGAGCTAGCACTCTAAAGATCTGTGCCCCAAGCTCAGGTGCAACTTCACTTTTATAGGGCTTATCCATGCAGTCACATTTGGCCAGTTGGTATGGGTCGATTGGTTAATTTGTCCTCTGGCAATTACAAAGAGTTACAAAGCGTGAGAGTTGCTATGGGTTACAGGCAGTTACAAAGAGTTACAAAGTGCAGGATTTTCAAACAGGAACTCAGGCAATACATCTGTTATCTAGACAAACAAGCAAAAGAGAGGATGAGTCTTTAGTTAATTTTGAGGTCAATTGCCCTTTGGCCTTTGCGGCAAGTGTATCTACAGAAACAGAACAAAATGTTGATTATAAGGTTAGTCATCTGAGCGAAAAATTCCTCTTCACTGCTAGCAATTGTTTAATGCACTAAGATCATTAAATGTCCTGGTAGTATTCATATTTCTTTGACTGTTTCAGAATTATTTTTTACTGTACATTCATTTGAATCAGGATTATAATAAAACCCACAAGCCACAATTTGTAGATATATTTCCTTTTAATCCAGAGACTTCCTCTTCCCTCATATTCTTTTTGTCTTTCTTACAATGTTTGTGTTGAAAAAACTGGCTCATCTGTCTTATAAAGTTTCCCACAGCCAGGCTTTTGCTGAATATGTTCTGGAAAAGCTCCAAAGATAGACCAGCGAAAAACTAAGCAGTAACTCGGAGAAAAGGAGAACTCAGGTTTACTACACACAGTCCCAGAGGAGCTAGCACTCTGAAGATCTGGGGCCAGAGCACGACTGCAACATTCTTTATATACAGAGATTTTACACAAGCTGATTGGTTATTTTGAACTCAGACCATTACAAACAGCAGGAGTTGTTATGGTTGCAAGTAGTAACATTGGTGGAAGGGTTGGACATGTTATGGATTACAGGTACAAAGTGATATAAATTGTTACAGGAAGTGGGAGCTGCCAGGGGTACAAAGTGCTACAGGAGACGGGTGCTACTACAGTTACATTTACATTTACATTTACTAGTCCAGCAAAGTGCAAGTGAGCTCTTGCAAGAGCTCCTGCATACAGCAAGCATATTTACAGAAGCAGAACAGTGAGCTGGTTAGCATTTTGAATTACATTTTTCTTCATTTTCCTCTTCAAATATTCAACCATGTTGCCATATAAAACATTTCTTGACCCCCTTGCATTTACTATAAAGTGATAGGCCAAAAAAAATAAAAGATTCAGGTTAGAATTTTGGCAATATTACTTCAAAGGCAGTAATATCTACCTCTATTATGAGACATGTATTTTCTGGTTCTCTCTCTTTCTGTGACATTAGCAGTCATTGAAAATCATTGCTTAGGAGCATCATTTCATTACGCAATTGTGTTTATCTACCAGGGCTGCCATAACAAAATATCATAGACTGGATGACTTCAAAAACATAAATTTATTTTCTCACAGTTCTGGAAGCTGGGAAGTCCAAGAACAAGGTTTGAGCTGATTCAGTTCTTGGCAAGAACTCTCTTTGTGGCTTACAGATGGCTACCTTCTCACTGTGTGCTTATATGGGGGAGAGAGAGTGAGCTCTAGTGTCCCTTTCTCTTCTAATAAATAAGGGCACCAGCCCTATAACTTCATTTAACCTTAATTACCTACTTATAGGCCTTATTACCAAATATGAATGAGGAAGGACACAATTCAGCCCATAACAGCATTGTAAAATATAATCTATTATATATTCTTCACTCATTAGCCTAAATACTCCTATAAAGAGAATCTTCCTCTCATCAACTATTTGGATACCCCAAGGAATAGTTAACATCTAAAAGATGAGGATTCTTTCTCTATATTATTGGCTTTTGAAATAATGAGTTCGGATATTATTCATGTTCATTTTCTAGTGCTTTTAAAATGTCTGACATACAGTGTGTACTTAAATTGTTTATTGAATTGAGTTGTTTTCATATTGCCTTAATGGAAAGTACTAAATTTTTTTATTCTCAATTTTCTTGAGAATGACATTTTCTCTCTAACTTCTCCTGACAGTTCTCAAACTCAGAGATTGATTACTCTGTATAAGAGCTACTTTTAATCCTTTCAAAGCAAAGTAGTCATTACATGAGGATACCTGATGAACTCTGAGGTCTCAATCGCTTATTATCCTTTCCAAATTTGAACAAGAGATCTCAAGAAATCCCTCCAAAATACAGCCAGGCAACCCATCTACATAAATTGATCAGCCCTTTATCTGATCTCTGATATAGTTCAACATTCACATTTTCATAATGTAATGTGATATTTGCCAATTGAACATTGTGAAATAAGCCAGCCTGTCTATATGTCTTGCTGGGGATTTAGCATAGAGGAATCAGTGAGAACAAAGACAAAACAAGGACCATGTTTACAATGGCTCTAGCTTCAATTGAGGAAAATTAATCCAGTAAAGAGGCTTTCCGCAGTGAAGACAACCAGGAGGTCCAAGTTCTAGCTGGAAGTGAGGATACCACCAGACTATAGGTCTGAGAATCAGCTACTGATCAAATCTTCCTTTTCTACTAATATAAATACAGGCACATACATACACATGTACAAACATATGAATCTTCTATGTAGTTTGACTGAGGCTACGAATATATTTCTTACCTTTGTCAGGATTTATAGCCAGAAATCAAACCTAGACCTGTTTAATTCCAGAGACAAACTCTTTACTGCTACACTGTGCTGTGCTACTGTTTGCTTTTTATTAACTTTTTTTCAATTACAGTTAACATTCTATATTATATTAGTTTCAAGTGTTTTACTTGTTAATCTCAGCTTCAGCAAGCTACCACAAATCTTTCAAATGGGTAGTTACGTGTGAATATGTAAGTGTAAATATATTTATGTATATATATTTGAATATACACATATATATTTGAATGTGCATGTATATTTGATTAATTTTCTATGCTTTGCCACTGTAGCCAGTTAATAAACATTCATGAAGTGAATAAACTAATTTAAACAAATAGGCCTGAATGAATGAAAATGTGAGTATGGGGATAGAAGAATGAAACTGTTAACCTGCTTTCGGAATTACTCACCTAAGGTCTATTTGTTTCAACATTCTATTCAATAAATATTTTTAACAATATTTGGTGAATTAGTGATTACATCATATAGCTAAGATGGCTGACTATAGCTAATATATCCCCTGGATATGAAATTACTCAAACTCCTAGAAAGCAAACTGATATACAAAGCTATGAACAAAGCAGGCATTACAAAAAGCATGATATCCCACTGAAGAATAATACCAAGCAATCTTAACACCTGATCAAACTATTAATCTTTTTATGGATTTTTTTTTCTATTATGAAAAGAAATGCAACACTGATTCAAAAAATTTCTAAAAAGCACAGAGAAGCCAGTAGCAAGATCTAAATATTCATGTAAAGACATTTGGTTTAGTTTTGTTTTGGTTTTATTTGATTTAAGAATATGTGTGTTGTTTTGGTTTTGTTTATTTTCTATCCAAAAGGAAGGAGAGAAAGAGAATTTAGATAATAGATATCTGCTATGAGCCAAACACAGTACCATGTGGTTGGTCCCTTCCAAAACAACTCTGTCATGGGTTGCTCAACTTTGGAAAGCAACTTAAATGATCTGAATCCAGGTCTGCAGCCCTCAAAGCCCACGGTCATTCTAAACACCTCTCTGTCTGTACTTCCTGTCAGGCACAATCCTCCTCTTCGTTTTTTAAAATCAAAAACCAAAACCAAGTTACATTTTTGATGGGATCCCCCTTCCCCCAGCCCTGCTGTCCAGGGGAAAGGAGGTCCCCAAGGCACTCTGACCCCAGGATGAAAAAGAAATGGTGCAAAGGATTCATACAGGAAAGAATGTCTCTGAGGGCCTCATGTTATTTTATAAAATGAGAATCCTTAGTGTGGAACCTCTGAGCTGTCCAAATATTTACCTGGAATCCAGCTACCCTCACCCTGCAGAACCAAACCCCTGGAACTTGGCCCTGGGCAGGAGCACTGGGCCGAAGCCAAGGCCGGCAGTGGGCAAGGCGCTGCTGCCCCATCACACGCTCACGATTATTCCGGGTGTGTACTGGGCCCCTCCGCAGACCTACTGAGGTCTGCCTGCCAGCCCCAACACCACCCCCGATCGCACAGTGGCGGGGACAGTCAATGTAGTCACTTACGCTTTCGCTCGGGAACCAGTGCAGGAAGGTCCTGGCAGCCGCCATCTCGCCATTGTTTTAGGGGTGCCCAGGGCATTGCTCAGGCCAGCCACGGCACCAAAGGGGTAGTATGGGCACTCGTTAACAACCCATCCATGTTGCCTGAGCCTGGGGATCTGTTCTCATCATGAGGCGCCACTGTACTCAGGGTGGCCCTGGGGCACTACCGGCTAGGGCTGAACAGAAAGTTAGCCCTGCAGCACCCTAGCCACTGGGGTTCAGGGTGGTGCACATGTTCTTGCTGGAGTTGGTGGAGTGTCCAGCGCTGGGCATGATGCATGGTCCAGGGGGCCCACCTCCTCCTGCAGGTACCCTGAAATGTTTATGGTGTGAGGACTGGGCCCACGAGGGAGTTGTGTGGGGGCTCCAGTCACCTCTGTAGCTCTGGGCAGGTAGTCAGCCCCTCCACCTTTCCCCACTCACCCCCAAAACTACCCCATTCTTTCTTTGCCAGCACCCCAGCCCAAATACCTCAGTCCTCCAGGCCCAGCCAGCATGCACTGGGAGCATCAGCCTGGGAGCAGTAGGGCGGGGTTCAAGGGGATCTTAGGCACAACCACCTTCTATTTCCCATTTGAGCACATAGATCTGCTAAGCAGTAGCAATTAGCATCTAATAAGTGCCCACATGGAGTTCAAATAATGCTGTCCAGAAGGTTATAACATAGATAGCTCTGCTCTTTCTATGTGCGTTCTTTCTAACACATAGGGGGAAATGCGTATGAAAATAGAATAGAAATAATATGGTACAATGTAAAACTTAGAGATGAGGAGGTATAATAGAATGAGAGGAGTTCTATTAGAAGAAAATGATTTATGTTCAAAGATCATTGTCATTTTAAGGTACACAGATTTTTATACATGTATTAAGGACTTTTTTCTGATCACTTTTAAGTGTTCTAGTTCTAGTTCTAAACAGTCAATATGTGAATAATAAGGCTTTAGCTAAAATCAGCATGCCAACCAATTACAGAGCAAAATTGTTTTGTTATCAATAAAATTCCTATAGAAATAGTTATTTTTACTAAAGAAGCTTACTAACATTTTTGTTTCCAAAAATCTCTCAACACAATGATTATCCTTAGAATTATTCTTCCCCAGCTGAGGAGGGCTTTTTTATTGGTTGTTCAAAAGCATTTGGCAGATAGTCTTTAACCTATGTTAACTTTCTGTCACTGAATATTGAAATGTAGGTGTCGCTATTTTCAAAGCATTCAGCTCTGTTAAGTAAAAGGACATTTTTACCTTTCAACTACCTCTAGAATTCACTCATTTATGCAATAATTTATATGAAGGGGGTTTATTTATATCATTTCTAGCTCTCACCAAAACTTGCAGAGTAGGTATGACAAATTCCGTTTGCCTAAAATCACCCATTCACTAAGTGGCAGGGTTAAGTTAAGTTCAATCATATCTGTCTGAATACCAAACTATCACACTACATCAAGACAACTGACTTTATCTTCAAAACAAGCACCAGCCAATTAATAGTAGCTGCCCAGAATGCTATACTGAGATAAGTCTGAGCCTTGTTGGAGTTCAGTAAACAATTAGCAATGTCTGTCATGGGCCTATAGAGAAGAGTGACTGCAGACTCACTATGTGTAGTGGGCTGAATGGTGACCTTCCCAAAATATGTCCATATACAAATCCTAAGAACCTATAAATATTTCCTTATATGGTGACAGAGTAAAATTATCTTTTATGGCAAAAGAGGTGATTAAGTTAAGGATTTAGAGGAGTTATCCTGGATTATCTGGTGGGCCCCAACTCAATGACAAGTGTCCCTGTAAGACCAAGGCAAAGGGAAATTTGAAGAGGAGGAGACAGTGTAATCACAGAGGCAGAGATGAGAGTGATGCAGCCACAAATCAAGGAATGCTGACAGCCACCACAAGCTGGGAGAGGCCAAAAATGGATTCTCCCCTTGAGCCTCCAGAGGAGTACAGTATTTCTGACACTTCGATTTCAGGCCTCTATAAGTGTAAGAAAATAAATGTCTATTGTTTTAAGCCATGAAATTTGTGTGATTTGTTATAGCAGCCACAGGTAACTGATAAACCAAGCATCTTCTATCTCTATAACTCAAACTCTGTCTTGTAAAAGAGAAAAAAAAGCTGGGATTTGCCCAAGGGCACGCTGCCTCTCATGAGGTGATGTGCTGCTTTCTATGGGTTTCTCTATCCATAAACCATATCTTTACCTCTTGATAATGGAACTTCAGCTGTCTCCTGATACCAGAGAGTAAAGTGGAAGAAGGAGGCCTCGGACTGGTAGGTGGCCAAATATAACAGTACATAGGTGTGCTGATCAAAAGAACAGAGTTTAGACAAGGGAAAAGAAGAGCAAGCTGCAGTCAACAACAAAAATTGATAAGTGGGTCAATTTTAAGCACAGCAACCAAGAAACTAAGTGATGCCAACCCAATAATCTAGTAATTCAGGGAGAAAGTATAACAAAGTGATCAAGTGAATTGACTCTGGATATACAACTTAGGTCTAAATCCTACTTACTAGAACTTGACCTTGTATAAATTGCTCAACTTCTCTGTTTCTGTTTCTTCATCTCTAAAATAGCCTTTCATAAAGCTATTGTAAAAATTAACTGAGATAATTCTTATAATCAGAAGAATGTCTAACACTTGGTTCATATTCTGTAAGTTTTAGTAGCTATTATCATTAGTATTGTTATCATAGCACTTATAGGAGCATGAGCCAGGAAACCAGACATCAAATAATAAATATACAAACCATAGATAGAAATCTACTGTATGTGCCTTCACCTGTCTTTTATTCCTATTCACTTTATCTTTGCCTACCAGGGTCTCAAAGGAGACAAACAGCCTGTGAACACTTTGGCAAGCCATTGGGAGAAAATCTGTTGTGGACATTTCAAACAGCACCTCTAGTTGTCTTCTGTCAACCTGGACATTGGATGTTTCTATCTAAAGCTGGATATGTGCCCAGCCCTGCACATAGTGGAAAGGCCATGGGAGACACTTACATGGATTCTTTGCCTTATGTTCCCAGACAACATCTTTGTTGCTATCTCCTTGTGGAGCTCAACTTTTTCTGCTGCCTCAAACTCATAAAATGTTAAAGCTTAAAAATCATCAATCCTATCCTTCTGAATATAGAGATAAGGACACTCAGGCCCAGGCAAGAATATGACTTGACCAAATCCCACTAGTTACAGCTACAGTCAGATTCTTTAATAATTACAAAATAACAATAATTTTTTTGGTAGGGGATGAAGAACATTCTTCTCTGAAGGATTCTATCAATTTCCCTCCTCACTTTCAAGGAGAGATTATAGTGAGCTCAGTTCTATGATCTGGTGTCCAATTAGATCCAAGCAAAGCTGCAGAATGAGTCAACCAGAGTGAAAATTATTTCTAGGGTAAAAACTCCATCAAGTTATTTTAACTTATATCCCTCAAGTATAATATTCAGAAAATATCTGAACACTAATTATACTTATTCTGGTACATTTTGGAATTGATGGGTTTCAAGTACCGTATGTTTTAATTATTGTAGCATTGTAATATATTTTGAAATTAGGAAGGATGATGCCTCCAGCTTTGTTCTTTTTTCTCAAGATTGTTTTGATGACTCTGGATCTTCTGTAGTTATATATGAATTTTAGGGCTGTTTTTCTATTTCTGTAAAAAAAAAAAAAGCCACTGGGATCTTAATGGGAACAGCATTAAATCTAAAGATTATGGCTAGTATGGATGTTCTAACAATATTGTTTTCCAATCCATGAACATGGGCTACATTTCCATTTCTTTTTGTCTTATTTAATTTTTATCATCAATATATTAGCATAAAGACAGAGATACAGACCAATAGAGCAGAAGGGAAAGCCCAGGAATAAACCCACACATATATGGTCAACTGATCTTCAATGAGGGTGTCAAGAATAAACAATGGGGAAAGACAAGTGGTGTTGGGAAAATTGGATATCTGCATGCAAAAGAACAATATTGGCTCCTTATTGTACACTGTACACAAAAATCAAGACAAAAGGATTAAAGACTTACTGAAGTCCTGAAACTGTACAACTCCTAGAAGAAAACATAGGAGGAAAGTTTCATGGCATTGATCTTAGAAATGATTTCATAGATATGACACACAAAAGCACAGGCAACAAAAACAAAAATAGATAAGTGGAACTACATCAAAATAAAAAGTTTCTGCACAGCAAAAGCAACAATCAACAGAGGGAAAGAGCAATGTATGAAATGGAAGAAAATATTTGCATACCATACATCTAACAAAGGGGAAATTTCAAAACTATATAAGGGACTCATAGAATACAATAACAAAAAGAAACAAAAACAAAAGAAATCAAATAATTAAAAACAGGCAAAGTACTTTTGAATAGACATTTCTCCAATGACATACAAATGGCCAACAGGTATATTAAAGGGTACTTAACATCATCATTCATCAGGAAAATGCAGGTCATAATCATAATGAGATATCACCTTACTCCTGTTAGGATGGCTATTACCAGAAAAGACAGGATAGAGAAACTGGAACTCTTATAAACTGGTACTGGTGGAAGTGTTAAATGGTGTAGGCACTACGAAAACCAGTATACTGTTAAATTTTAAATTTAATTTAAAAAATTAAAAATATAAAGTGATGAGCCTTACTGGCTAGAGCCCCAAAGGCACATGTGTAAAAAAAAATAGAACTATCTATGATCAAACAATCCCACTTCTGAGTATTTATCCAAAAAAATTAAAATCATGGTCACAAAGAGATATTTGTACTGTAATGTTCATTGCAACATTATTCTAACAACCAAGATACGAAAACAACTTAAAAGTCCATTGACAAATAAACAAATTTTTTAAAATGTGGCATAGGGGGGTCATTTCGTAAACTATATAAGTGTCTAACCAATGTACTATATACTTGAAACTAATAATAAAATTAAATTTTAAAAAATGTGACATATACATACAATGGAATATTATTCAGCCTTAAATGAAAGGAAATCCTACCATTTGGCACAACATGGAAATCTCACCTTCGGGAAAACATGGTGAAATAAGTTAGTCACAGAAGGACAAATACTGCATGATTCTACTTATATGAGGTATCTAAAATAGTCAAACTTATTTTTGAAGCAGAAAATAAAATGGTAGTTGCCAGGGGACTGGGGTAGCGGTACGGAGGGAGTTGTTCAATGGGTGTAAAGCTACAGTTACAGTTCCAAGATGAGTAAGTTCTAGAGACCTGCTGTACAACACAGGCCTATAGTTAACACCATGGTACCATGCACTTAAACATTTATTAAGAGAATGGATCGCACATTAAGTGTTCTTAACACACACACACACACACACACACACACACACACACATAAAAGGCACAAGGAGACATTTGGAGGTGATAGATATATTTATTAACTTGATTGTAGTGGTGATGATATCACAGGTGTATGCATATGTCCAAACTTATCAGTTTGTACCCTTTAAACATGTGCCATATATATATCCATATATATGTGTGTATGTGTGTGTGTGTGTGCATGTGTGTGTATATATATATATATATATACACACACACACACACATATATATATATATATATATACACACCTCAATAAGATTGTTAAAATATAAATCAATGAGTATCAATAGAAAGGTTATTGTATTACATTTTTACTAAGTGTTTCTGAGGAAGCATATACTTCCTGGAAGCTTTTGAGTCACTTGGTTAACCTGGTTTTCACAATAACTTTGTGAAGTAGGTTGCTAGGACCTTCATTTACCTAAAATAAATAAAAGAGTCTAGGAATTCACTGAAAGTTGCACTGTAGTCATCAGCAGAAAAAAAAAAAAAAGATTAAAATTTAAGCCTGATTCATTTTCATCACTGAACTATATTGCTTTTCTATTTATCATACTGCCAGATCCTCTTTCATATATAGAGCTCACCATATAGTGTACAATAATTTCCCAAAGAGTCTAAAGGCCTCTCTATGTGACTTAGAGAGATACTACTGAAAAAATGGAAGCTAAATTGTCTGGGTATCCAGAGTTAACAAAATGCCCAAGCTAGTCATATTTCCTAAAAAAACTCTATTTTGAAAAATACAGATGCCTAGAATATTAAGGACACTAGTGCGTGAAACCAAAAGGAGTAGAGGAAACTGAAATCTAATTCTACAGATATTTATTGCACATCCGTTATGTGTCAGGCACATTCTTAGGAGTATAATGGAAGATGAATAAGATATGATCAATGCCCCAGGAATTTTGCTTGTGCTATGGGGAGATGAACACATAAAAGATGATATCACTACATGTGGAAAGTGTCAGAAGTATGAGTTTCCTTGAGAATACAGAGGCAGGGCCCCTATCCTAAATTAAGGAATCGTGTAAGGCTTCAAGAAGGAGACAACCACTGAACTAAAGTTTGAAAAATAATTTGGAGTCTGTCAGTTGAAGAAAATAGAACAAATGGTTAAGGAGGGAGGAGAAACAGGAAGAGGAATCTATGAAGCTACCATCATTAGCAAAACATAAAACAGTAAAATGAATATGAGAAAACATGAGCAAATCAGAATCTAAAATGCTCAACAAGGAATGGTTGGAAGCGAGACCTGAGACATAGGCAAGGGTCATTGTCATGGACAGCCAGATAAACTATTAAAATATACAGGATCTTAGCCAGTGAGTAATAGGCAATAAAATTCAGAAAGTTGCTAAAAGACAAGGGTGATGAGAATCTAAATAAAAGACAGCACATAACATTCTATAGAATCGTATAAGTGATAACTGAAGAAATATTGAGAGAGAGCAGAAGCTAGGGAAATAATTCTTAAATAATTAAGAATATCAATAAAACAAAATGTCATAGAAAGGAAACTCTTGCTGCTAGATAAATGAGATTAAATTAGAGCATTTATCTTCATAGTAGGAAAATGTGTGCTTAAGTGCTAAAATGATTTGTCTCACCAAGAGCCGTTTGAAGAATCTTCATGACAAATACTTTCGTAGGACAATATTTTACTATTAAGTACCAAAACTGGCAAGACCTTTTTTTTCACCCACTCTTTGTCATCATAGGAGTTAATTCCCATCATTTTATAAATCAATTCTCTATAGTAAATTAGAATAGCATATAGGTGAAAATATAGATTAGAAAGGTTTGGGGGTTTTGTTTTGTTTTGTTTTGTCTTGTTTTGTTTTGTTTTGTTGCCCTTTACCACAGGCAGATAGTATTTTATGAACAGGTAGGGAAAAAATAAATCATATAATATAAATCACTGAAATAGTTATTAACGTGTGTAACTAAGACAAAAAAAACTTTGAAAATACTCATGCTATCTAGAAGTATAAATTTGGTCATGCTCATTTCTTGGAAAGGTAGGGAAAAAATAAATCATATAATATAAATCACTGAAATAGTTATTAATAAGTGTAACTAAGGCAAAAAAAAACTTTGAAAATACTCATGCAATCTAGGAGTATATATTTAGTCATGCTCATTTCTTGAAAATTTAGTCTACTATTTGCCTTATTTCTCTCATATACAGAAGTTTAACATCAGTTGATTTCTATTTATCCAGCCAAATTAACAAAATAAATTCTGAAATTTTCCCATATCATGGTGAGGCACATTGAAAGGCAGAAAGAAAAAACTTTAAAGTGAATTGGCTCCTTCTGCACTCAATGTCCTCTTTTCTAAGACTCGCAATTGAAATATAAAGAATAAAAAAGCCTTGAGGTCATCTTGCTTGAAAACTATTTTTGGTGGCAGCTGTGAAGGAATTCCTGCACTGTAGAAGACACCTTTCCTGAGGTAGGCAATTATATTTTAAAATATCTTTAGTTTTTATTATCTTATACTTTAAAAATAGAAAAAAATAAAAGAGGGTATTCTTATAAACCAAACACATTCTTTCTATTTTAAAAGCTCCTCTTTCCCAAACTACAGATTTTAATATTGAGAGTCCTATAATGAGAAACATTAATTTATACAAGCCCCTTTGTCCTGTGAAAGGTGAAATAAAATGGAATTACTTATGTCAGGGGTTTTAAAATGAAGCCAGAAGGCTATTAAGGAGATGGACCTTATGCATGTCCTCACTTGGTGGAACCATGAACTTTTGAAGTGGGCCAAACCATAAATATTCCAAGGATCTGAAAAGAACACCTGCAACTTGCTAGTTACAAACTTTTGCTTAATGATAGCCTTAGCAACCACTCATGTTTAACCAATACTAACTTTCTGCAGTCAACGCTAGTCAAAACTCTTTGTAAACAACTTATGCAAACATTCCTCCCCCCCTTTAAGAATCCCAGATATTGCTCCCTAGAAGGACATTATTTGGATTGTGTACCTCAAATTGCAATTCTTTGAACCCAAATAAATACTTTTGCTTGATCATTACTTCCTGGCCATTTTAATGGGTTGACAGTCCCAACTTCCTAATATACTCAGGACAATGATTTGAGTGCAAAAAAAAGAAGCAGAAGCCAAAGTCCCTACCAGTTGAAGATGCTTCAGCTCAGATGTCAGAGGGAATTGTGCCCTCTGTGTCTTCTCTATGTCTTCTCTGAACTGGAGAGCTGGGCCAATGCTTTCCTGAACACTAAACTGAGTCACCTGATTTTCTGTTTCCTGAATACACACACAAATATTGCCATCTTTGCCCAAGTTTCTAAATTTGAGTCTAATTGCCTAGTTTTAAAATGAAAATGAGTTCATTTTTGTTAAATAAATGGGACAAGATGAAGTTTTCTTTTATGCCCTCATTTCATTATTAGTCTATTGCTATAAGCGCATCTTTGCCAAGAGGGAGTAAAGTGACATGATAGCCAGGTAGATATGCAGTTAGATTATCTTCAAAAGAGCCTGTTGAAAGAAGCATAGGTGGCTGACTGCCCAGAGCTTCTCCCTGTAAAGCTTGAAGCCATGCTTTGGCCATTCTTCTTGCAGGCAGACTGAGCACTACAGGAAAACCAGTTTTGTCCCCTTCCTACCCAATGCAGGATTGTTCTAAACAGCAACGTTGACTCTGACTGAGGGACCCCTATGAACCTAAATGAAACTTTCGAGAATAGCACCCTAACAGAGACTTTCTCTACTCAATCTTTTCTTCTCTCCCCTTTCACAGGTTTCAGATCTGGGTCATGGCCTCAAGGTTTTCTCTGCTAATTGTTCCTCCTTTATCCTTCACAGGAATATCCCCATTAATCTGCATACCTGATCCCATCTAAGCATTTATTTCTCTGAAGGATGTGAATAAAAAGTGATTTTGCTAGAATAACCCATCAGCATGGTATTCTACTGAGAGGTCCATATCAACATGAGAAAAAATGCGTTTGCCTTGTACACATTTTGACTTATGGACTATAGAGGCCATAGTTTCACATCATGCTTAAGAATGTGACATTACCCCTTCAAAGGATTGAAAGCTAAAAGAGATCAGAGGGAGAGGGGGAAAAAAAGGAGAGGTCTATGAAAAAGGAGAACCAGAGACTAGAGAGAGCGTGGTCCATGGAAAGGAGAATAGACAGGAATTTACCAAGCCATGTTACTGTGAAACAAAAGGAGGTCGTAAGCATGGGATATATAAGTAGAAACACAGTTTTAAGAAACAAGAAACAATCTTTCTACTGACATAAACAGTAATCAAGCACTTACTAGGTGATGCTTTCTGTCATAAAGTTGTTTTTAAAGTCAGAAGAAAGGAAACCAATAAAAGCACAAAGGAGCAAGGATAGTTTTATTTTTAAAAGAGAAATCATAGTCAATTTCTCAATGATTCTCAAAGCAAGCAGCATGACATAGACATCAAGAAAAAGAGATTAAGGGCACAGGCTACATAAGCAGCAGATCTGGGTATGACACCTGTTTTTGCCATTTACCTTGGGTGAGTTATTTAACTTTCTGATCTTCAGTGTCCTCATTCAGTAATAGGAACAATAAAAGGCTATTGTAAGTAGTCAATGGATGACAAGCACAAAAAATGTAGCAAATAAAGCTAACATTTATTGAATACTAACCATTCACCAGGGCTTAGATGAAAAGCTTTATATAGAATATCTAAATTAAGTAAAAGTGACCATTATCATAAGGCATGAGGTGTCATAAAGGAGTTATTGATGTAAGTTATAGAACTAAATCCAGAGGTTTTCAAAACTAATAAAAAAATCAATGTACAAGATAGGCAAGGTCACTATTCAAGGAATTTTTTTCTTATTGTTCAAATGCCACCCTTTATAAGAATATCTAAATTAATTTATAAGCCTTCTCATATCTGATTACAAATAACTTATAACTTATAACTTGTAATAGCCACCCTAATAGAACTTGACATATAGAAGACATTCATAAATAATGGAATAACTACAAGTTTTAAGATGATAATTTAAAGTCTGAATTTTCCATTTTTCTTCCTCAGCAATCATCCAAAACTAACAAAGAGAAAAAGAAATGAAATCACTAATCCAATTTTTGTGAAAACAGGGAAAAGCTAAAAACCCCAAACACAAAATAGGTGGTATACAGCTGTCAAAAAAGTGAAGATAGAGTAGAAATGTGAGTGGGAAGAAATAGACAGAGAAAGCCATAGTGGAATAGAAACAGCAAGCAAAATAGGCTTCTCAAAGGAAAGAAAAGGAAAGGAAAGCAGCATACCCTGAGGTGTAAAATCTAACCTCTTGTGATGAGCAGAACAAGATGAACAACTGACAGCAGATGCTTCCCTGGATGCACTTAGTTCTGAGAAGCAGAGGAGGTGAGACTACAGGAAGAATCATATATAAATGAGCCATACTTGTATTAACCCATTTATTTCAGAGACAGAAGGTGAGAAAAGACTTCACAGATTCTACCTCTATCTTTTGGCTGGGAAGAAGTAAAGGCCAAACAAACTCATATACACAAAATCATAAAAAGTTCTACTAACTTGGAACATAGTTGTGGCCCTCCCAAGTATGAGCTTTAGGCAAGCACACAAAAGTTCACTTATTTCAAAAATGGATAATCAAAGGGAAAACCAGGCAAAATGACATAGATGATGGACGCTTTGCTCATCCCCTCTTGCAACCACATCAAAGGTGAGATGGAAGCACAGAGCAAACATCAAGGAGAGTTGCCTGAGTGTCTACAAGAACAGAAGCCCTACTACTAGAGAGAGAAATAAGCAATCACCCTGCAACAGTTGCAGGTAGGAGGGGGCAAAGACACGAGGCTGGTTCCAAGTGGCTGAGTGGAACAGAGGCTATGGTATGCTCAATGAAGTTAAGGGAAGTATAAATGAACTCAATGAGAACTTTAACAAAAAGATTAAAAAAAAATAAAAATGGAAATGGAAATTATAAAAAGGAACCAGTCAGAAATAAAGAATACATTATCTGAGATGTAGAGCATGTTAGAGGGAATCAACAAAGTGGATGAAGAAGAGGATCAAACCATCGAAATAGAGGATGGGGAAGCCAAGAACACCCAACCAGAACAGCAAGAAAAAAGTAACCAAGAATATAATAATAATTTAAGGAGCCTATAGGACAAAATTAAGAGTAACAACATCCATGTCAGAGGGGTATCTGAAAAGGGAGAACAAGAAATTGAATATACATTTGAAGAAATAATGATGGAAAACTTCCCAAACTTGGTGAAGGAAATAGACATAAAACCCCAGGAAGCTCAGAGAATCCCCCAGAAACTGAACTTAAGGAGGCCCACACCAAGACACAGCATAATTAAAATGCCAAAGATTAAATACAAAGAGAGCATCTTAAAAGCAGCAAGAGAAAAGCAATTAGTTACCTACAAGGGAGCTCCCTTAAGACTTGTAGCCAATTTCTCACAGGAAACTTCGCAGGATAGAAGGGCTTGGCACAAAATATTCAAAGTGTTGAAAACCCAGCATCAATAACCAAAAATACTTTATCCAGCAAAGCTATCATTTAAAGCCAAAGGACGGATAAAGCTTCCCAGACAAAAATAAGCTAAAGGAATTTATCGCCACCAAGCTGGTATTATAGGAAATGTTGGAGACACTTCTTTAAGAAGAAAAAACATATATCAAAAACATAAATAAAGAATGGTAATAACTACATATTTATCAACAAGTACCTCAAATGGAAAAGAGTTAAGTGCTCCAACCAAAAGATAGGGAAGCTGAATGGATAAGAAAACAAGCCCCCTACATATGCTGCCTACAAGAGACTCACTTCAGATTAAAAGACACACACAGACCAAAAGGAAGGGGATGGAAAAAGATATTGCCTTGATGGACCTAGAGGGTATTGTGCTGAATAAAGTAAGTCAGATAGAGGAAAACAAATACCACATTATTTCATGTACGTGTGAAATCTAAAGAACAAAACAACAATAACAAAAACAGAAACAAACTCATGGATAAAAGGAACATTTTGAGGGTGCCTAGAGGGGTGGGGGGATGATGAAAAGGGTAAAGGGATTAAGTACAAATGGATATAAAGTGTAGCATAAGGAAAATAGTCAACAATGTTGTAAAATATATGTATCTGATTTAGTGGGATGACCACTTCATGAGTTATACAGATCTCTAATCACTATGCTGTACAACTGAAATGAATATATTATTGTATACCAACTATAATTGAAAAAAACTGATTGAATTGTACGATGTAAATATGTTCAACTAATTGTCTATTATACTTCAATAAAGCTGGAGAAAAAAATGGATAATCAAAAAGAAACCGGCACAAGATCTACAAAAACCCACCGCCAGAAAAGAACATAGAAATAGGAGGAAAAACAAAAGCCAGATAAAGGGCAAAAAGCTGAGGGGAAAATGTCATCATAGAACAATTGAAAATGTGACAGTGTCTTTAACAATACATTTTAAAAATAACAAAGCATTATGTTTTGTAAAGAAGAAGTAAAGCTATGATTCAAGAGATAAGAAAATAGGAGGAAAAGCAGAGAGAAAGCAATGAGAAAGTAAGTAATAGATAAAACATGAACTGAAAAAGCTCTGGAAAAAAAGTGTAAGAAAAAGTAAAACCACAACAGAAATGAAGACAAAAAGGGAGAGACACAATATTATAATGTGGGGGAGAAAGAAACTTTCCTCCACATTTAAGGTTCTTTTGGCTGGTCAAATAAACATGAGACATTAGTGTGGCAAAATGTTAAAAGAAAAAAATAAAAACAAGCATAAAATTTTTTAAATTTTGGAAAGAATTAGAGAGGAGATTTCCTACTACCTAAGATGTAAAAGCCTGAAAAAGACTATGATCTCTGAAAAACAATGAAAGAATACCTGATAAATATGGAGGGAAAATATACTCTTCTTTAAAGTTAGTGAAGATCTGTAGAGACAAAGTTTAAATAAGTTAAATTACAAAAAGGAACAAGTTTTTCATAGGTGAGCAGAGATCCATGGTCACTGTTATCTCTATGAGAGTATTTGCTAGGGCTAGAAGCATGGATAAGTGGAGGAGCAGCCCATCCTTGTTGAGATAGGTAGATATTAACTCTTAATGGCTATATGTTATTTGGCATGATGGGAGTAGAATGCGAAGGAGGCCCAAATTCAAGGATATTTCCTATATACCAGTTTTCTCCCACAAGACTTTTGCTGAGTAAATAATGGCATAGGAACTTGTCTGGAAGACAGAGAATGATCTTGTAGACTTGTTATACTTAGATTCAAAAGAAATATGAAGAAATAATGAAAAATTTCACCCAAAGGATAAAAGATGTTAACCTCACATTCAAGCTTAGCAAACCATAAGCAGGATAAATGAAGAAATTCACTCCTAAGTACACTATAGTGAAAATTAGAGATAAAAAGAAAATCTTATAAGCAACCAGAAAAAAAAAAAAAAGACACCTTGAACTCAGGGAAAATTATAAGAAGACTTACAGCTGACTTTTCATCAAAATAATGGAAACCATGATAAAAGGGAAGGTATTTTTTAAATGCAGAAATGAAAAAAACTATCAATTTTAAATTGCACTAAATATACCCTTCAAAAATAGACAAAAATAAAGACATGTTTAGATGAACAGATGTTAAATGAATTTGTCTTTACTATATCTACACTACAAGAAATACTAAAGGAAGTTCTTCAGGCTGAAGAGAATGATCTCAGATGGAAGTTTGGATCTGCAGGAAGGAACTAAGGACATTACAAGGAGTAAATATATGGGTAAACATAGAAGACATTTATTTATCGATAAAAAAATGTTGACCATTTAAAGCAAAAGTGGCATTTAAGTAAATAAGGGAAAGGCAAATTATTTAACAAATAGTGTTGGAACAACTGGGTAGTAATCTGGAAAAAATTAAGTTGCATTTGGTCTTCATACTTTATATTAATATAATTTTCAAATTGATAAAATATTAAAATAAAATCATAAGGAACTGGATAATCTATAGAGAACATATTTGTTAATCTGAATATGAGGAAGAACTTTTCAATATGACTTTAATGCAAGAAACAAAATTTTAAAATTTGATTCATTCACTCATAAAAGTCAAATTTTTATACTTAGCAAATACATAAAGTCAAAGACATCCAAGGAATTAGGAGGAAAATGTTTTGAAAAGAAATTTTCACTCAAAAGGCTAACCTTATAATCAGCTTTTTGTTCTGCTTCTGTAGATATGCTTGCCGCATAGGCGGTAGGGTAGAATGACCACAAAATTAACTAAAGACTCATCCTCCCTTTTGCTTGTTCTGTCTAAACAACAAATGCAACTACCTGTAACCCATAGCAACTCCCATGCTTTGTAACTGTCTGAGGACAAATTAACCAATCAGCACATGTCAACTAAACCCAACTAAAGCAAAGTTGCCCCTGAGCTCAGAGCCTAGCTCTTCAGAGTGCTAACTCCTCTGGGCAGCAGGCATAATAAACCTGAGTTCTCCAACTCTCCGAGTGGTGCTTGGTTTCTCACCAGTCTGATTTTTGCAACATTTCTGCAACATTTCTGCAAATCCTCTCATAGACAAAAGGTTAATCATTCAAAAAAGTAAAAGATATACTACAAATCAATAAAACTAAAAATTTAGCAGAAAAATGGGCAGAAGCCATTAAAGACCATTCACAGAAGAACACATGACAAGGTGCTCTACCTTATGTACAAAAAAAATGCAAATTAAAATTACATGAAAGGTCATTTTTCACTAAAAGTGGTCACCACATTTTCATCTAAAAGATGACACTGTTTTGGGCAAGGCTATGGGAACAGTCCCTTCATCAAGTGGAAGTGGAAGATGATATAACCCTTTGGAATGACAAAGTCAGTATTCATAAGTTACAAATAAATGTATCCTTTGACCCAGCAATTCAATTTTTATAAATTTAGGCTATAGAAACAATCAAGCAACTACAAATTTAGTCAACAAAACATTATTTGTAAAAGCAAAATAAATAGAAACAACCTAAATATCTGTCAATAAAGGACTAGCTAAATAAATTATTACATTCCTATAAAAGAATACTATAGCTATAAAAAGAATGAGAAGCACTTTATGCATTGATTTGGAAAGTTCTTAACTTAAGATATATTGTTAAGTAAAAAAAAAATTAAAGCACAGAACAGTGTGTATTATAGGATAACATTAAGAAAAAGAAAAGAAAGAAAAATATCTTTGCTTGAATATGCATAAATATCTGTAAGGATAAGCAATAGACTGGCAACACTGAAAATCTTCATGAGCAGAGACTACATAAATGAAGGCTGGATTATAAAGGAGACTTTTAATTTTATATCCCTTTGTACTTTTTGATTTTTGAACAATAACCATGTATTACATATATAAATAAAACATAAGTTTTAAAAGTAAATGTATTATTATCATGGTTATGTATAATTTGGTTGCAAGATTAAGAAAAGAGAGTTGTTACAAAAAAGGGGGGAATGTCTTTATTCTCTCTTTCTTTCCCTTTTGCAGAACATAAATCCAAACTTCACAGCAACTAGAAAATAAGCACTAATCTATCTCCCTCTCTCACTGAGAGGCTGTCCCCTCCATTTCCTCCTGTATCTTGCTCCATTCTCCTCTCTGAAGTCCAGCTGCCTCTAAAAGGCTCCTAGTTCTGTTCTTCCATAATTTAGGCTCACTCGTGGCTTTTCATCAGCATAGCACTAACTATGGGCTCAGTTCTACACTACTTTTCAGCTCCAGATTCTTACCCTGTCTTACAGACTCTGTCCTCATACCTCAACTGCATATGCCTAGGAGAGAAAATCTGACTGACCTGGCAAACGTCACCCCAGAACATGGATAGGTGGCATCATAGAACTTTCCTTCAGTGCTATGAGTAGAGTTGGTTATCCCAGAAAAAAAGAGCAAATAATGGGTATCTCTAAACAAGAAGAACAGAAATAAGTTAAACTGGAAGGGAGAAACTTAGTATAGGCCCTAGAATTCTTTCCTCCTGCCTTTTACATTTGCAAAAGATCTTAAGATATAATTAGATGATAACAGATGTCAAACTGTAAGTTTTCTGCCTTAGTATATTATCTATTGCTGTATAACAAACAATATTACCACAAACTGAGCATCTTAAAACAACACATTTATCATCTCATAGTTTCTATGGGTCAGGGGTCCAGGGATTGCTTAATTGAATCCTCTGCAACAAAAATATTGGCTAGGACTGAGTTCTCATCTGAGGCTCTTGTTGGTAAAGGCTCCACTTCCAAAATGCCCAGCTAAAGGTCTCAATTTCTTGCTGACCAGAGATTGCCCTCAGTTCCTAACCATATGGCTCTCCCAGAGGAAAGCATACAACATGAAATCTTGTTTCTTCAAAGCCAGCAAGGAGGAAAGTGTCTCCTTACCAATTGGAAGTTATGATTTTGTATAACATAGTCAGATACACATAATCCTGTACAACCCATTCTCTTTGCCATATTCTATTAGTTAAAAGCAAGTCACAGGTTCCTCCCATGCTCAATGAGACTACACAGAGGGGAGGGGACTATATGGAGATGTGAGTACCAGGAGGCAGTGATCCTGGAGGCTTCTTTAGAATCTGTCCAACACACGCAGTGCCACAAGGGATAAAGATTTAATCATCTCTAATCTCCAATCTTACCATTGATCTTCAAGTAGTTGTTTGACTTTTCTATTTAAGTAGTCACTTCCTGCTAGATGCTCTCTACAGCTAAATTATAAGTACACCCTGGGCGTGGACGATTTGGTTACCTATCGGTCGGCTAATTTTTGTTGGTAATCCACACCCCATTCCCATTCCAACCCCTACGAGTTCAATTAAATGTCTGAAAAATCTTAGCTGAGTTTCTTTATTATCCCTATCTGCATTCAGTATTAAGGATGCACCTTGGAAAGAAATCTCTGGAAGGCAGACAGTGGGAAAAAGTTGGCCCTGTACTTCAGATCAAGGAGGCTATATTTAGAGGGCCCAATGGCACTTCTCACATCACACTGCTAATTCCAACACCTCATTAATCTTATCTCCAGAGTCATTTTCAAGTGGAGAAAGAGAAAAAGCATTTCAATTTACAGTTTCAGTTGGTCAATGTAGAAACTTCCTTTAAAAATTATTTTCACATTACCTTAGTTTTAGACCTTTCAGAAATTCTAAATTTAACTCCATAAAGAACATCTCTGAGAACTTTACTCCTCCCTAAGAAAATTATTTCAAGTTTTCTTTACATGCCAAATATTTTCCAGCAGTGCCGTTTGTTTTTATATAGCAAAACTCATAGGGTGCTTTTCTATTTAACTGTGAGCAAAGAAATAGCAGTAACATGAATTAACCCTATTTCCAAAACGATATCTGTACAGATTGGGTGGTTCTAGCAAGAGGCTTTAAACAGAAAAAAAAATTGTTGGCTTTTAGTTTCCCACATGTTCTTTCTACTTCTTGTTCTCTAAACTTTTTACATGGAGATTTCTTTAACGATTAAACTACTACCTCTAAAAAATTACTACATGTACACATTTGTCTTTGAGGCACTTCACATTGTAAATAAAAATCTATCTGAGAATAAAACACAGAAGCAGGGAGAAAAAGAAACAATTGTCCAACTCATTCTGTTTATTGTCATTTTTCCCACTCATTTACTTGCCCTTCTTGCTTTCCCCAACCCTTGAAAAGTATTACTTTGTATTTTCTGTGTCACTATTTCTAAACTAGCTTTTAAAATTACTTTTATCAAGAGGTATGGCTGAGCATAGTAACAGAAAAATGTTCACAATATTATAAGTGGAGGTAACAGAAATAAACAGCGAGTCCAATTTTTGTTTATATAGATACACATAATAAATTACAAGTATATATTTATTTTTATCATTTCAATCTATTCATAATATAGTCAATTTAAACATATTACTATATAGAGAGAGAACAGATTAAAATGCGAGAAAAAATACATATCAAATTTTTAATAGCGGGATTGTGGGGAAAGGTGGAAATTGGAAAATGGGACATTCCTTTGATAACTATGAATTTCCTTGCTTTTTAATAATAAAAGTCTATCATGCTCGCAAAGAAAAATGTTAATACTTTCAGATTGCTTCTTTTGCACAATTTGGAGTCCACAAAACTAATTATTTCCAAAACCGTCCAATCTTTATTCTGCCTATTACCAATACACCACAGGATTTTGACAAGGATAGAGGTTGGTGGTGACTGCTTTCCCTCTAGTATCATAAAATGTCATTACCTCAAAAGCAAAAACAGTACTTAAAATCCAGACCTAAATGTATGCACCTTCCACTTAGAACTTGTCAAATTCTGCCTGTCCATATTTCCATGCCACCTATACCCACAGAATCTTCTCCTGGGTTCCAACTATCCCATAAGTGCAAAGTTGCTGCTGCCATGCATCGCACCTGCCTGCCACTGTAAGGTTTATGAAGTTAGCTAGTAAATGCTTCCCCTGGGAAATCGAATGAGTCATTCAAAAAATTAATTATAAAAGAAATCACTGCACAAAAGGGAATGCAAAGAATAATTTCAAAAACGGTAATAACTAAAATCATAAAATCTTGTACTTGGAGAGTATTTTATACTTCTTGTGCATTTTTGACAATTCTCTTTTGATTCTCACAATAATTCCATGAGATAAAAGAGGCAAGTACCAAGAGCTCCTGCTTTTTGCCACTTTGCATTTCACTGATCTGCTCATGTAACTACACTAAAATCCTTATGCTTCATTTTTTCCTGATTAATTTGCTTAGTCATCAGTTCACCTGCAATCTCCAAAAAAGTTCAGTGCTTTTCTGTCTAGGGAACATAGCTGAAACAAGCATTTTTCTTCTCCTGGGAGAAAACATAATATAGAAAGAGCATGGCAGTTGGGAGTCAGAAAGACTTCTGATCTAATCTTGGTTTTCCCACTTACTAGCTCATGCATCCTTGGTCAAAATACTTAATGCTTTAAGCCTCAATTTTTTTCCCCATCCACAAAACAGGGATTGTAATTTCTACTTAATGGGGCTGTTGTAAAGCTTGCATGAGAAACTGAATAAAGCAGCTGGTTTAAACAAACCTCACAAAGGATTTGGAATCTGGCAAAATCCTTTCCCTGGCCCCATCTGCTGGAGATAAAGAGTAAAGTCATGTTTATAAGTAAGTAAAATATAGAGAGCTTTCAATATGTAGCTGTTATGTGGCCTCACATTTACAGAAATGTGTAATAATGAAAACCAAGAATCGACTGTATCAATTTCTCTGTGTTAGGGTGAGAGAAACCAAGGAACCTGACTCAGAGTCACGCAGCTAACCACTAACAGGACTTCAAACTTGGAGTCCACAAAACCAAGACAGATGTATAGAATGAATGGATAGTGTAGATAGAAATAATAGAGGCCAAGAGAACCCATCAAGAGGCAATGGCTGTCACCTGGATGTGAGTTGCTAAGGAGTATAGCAAAGGAGACAGATTCTATGATCCTATTAAAAAATGTCACCCAAATGTCAGCTGAAGTCATTTTGCTCTTTGAGATTTATGTATGGTTAATTTCAGTTCTCAATATGTAGAAAATTCAATACCATTTCTAAAGTTTCTCCAAATTTCCAGGACCCTGCATACTCATGGTCACTTACGGCTCCATTTGTTTCAGGTGAAATCTCTTTCCTGCCTCAGAATCCATGTCTCCTTTCTGTATCTGTTCCATATCAACCAGTTGTAGACATTTTTGTGTTTAGCAACTTTGCTGAAGGTTTGGAGTAATGATGTTATACGGTTACCAGGGTACATTTGCCTGTGTGTGTCTAAGAAGAAGAGATACTGGCAGATTTGCAGCAAAGAAAATAAGGATTTATTTCAGGGAGCTGCCAATGCCAGAGACACAGGCAAGCTAATGCTCTTAACAACCTGGTCCCTCCTCCCCTTGTCTCGGCAGTAGAGATTATTTAGGGAAAATTCAATCGTCATGGAAACTACGGAAATTGGGGGCGTGGGTGCTACTGATTCAAAAACTGGACAGGCCTGGTGATCGTTGTGTCTAGTTGTGTCTAGTTGTGTCTAGTTGTGTCTAGTTCTGGAATCAGTCTGGCGCGTAGGGTTGTTATTCTGCCTTGATGGGCCTGGGGCTGAAATGCATCTAAGGCTAAGATACTACCCTAAGAATAGCCAAAACTTATTGTCTCCATGACTATAGACCTGAAGCTAAATAAATCTTATGTCCTAAGGCTCAGTGATTAAAGGAGCAGGCATACAAAGGTAAAGAGTGGAAAAAGCAAGTAAGACACAATGCAGTTATCTGGGCAAAACCAGCCTGATCAGAAAAAAAAAACTGTATTAAAGAAATGAAATAAAGTTTACGTGTGGTTATAATACATTGCTGCTAAGCAAGCCATTTAGTTTTTATTACTTTTTGTTTTTTTAAATTAAGTTTATTGGGGTAACATTAGTTAATACAATTATATAATTTTTAGGTGTACATTATAATTTGACATCTATATATTCTATTGTATTTACCACCCAAAGTCCAGTTTCCTTCAGCTACCATATATTTGATCACTTTTACCCATTGCACACTCCTCCTATATTTGACCCCCTTTATCCCGTCTACCTCCCCACTCCTCTCCCATCCCCTACCACAGCTTCTTTAGCCAACTATTTATCGTAGGATACTTCAATTGCTTCCATGTCCTGGCCACTGTGAATAGTGCTGCTATGAACATTGATGTGCAAATATCTTTTTGGATATGGGTTTTCAAGTCTTTGAACTAAATACCAGGTAGAGGGATTGCTGGATCATATGGTAGATCAATTCTTAGTGTTTTGAGAAACCTCCATACCACTTTCCGTAGTGACTGTCCTAATTTGCAGTCCCACCAGCAATGTATGAGGGTTCCTTTCTCTCCACATCATTTCCAAAATTTGTTATTGTCCTGTTGGTTATAGCCATTCTAACAGGTGTGAGATAGTGTCTCATTGTGATTTTGATTTGCATTTCCCTAATAGCTAGTGATGTTGAGCATCTTTTCATGTATTTGTTGGCCATTTGTATGTCCTCTAGGGAGAAGTGTCTACTCAGGTCCTCTGTCCATTTTTTCATTGGATCATTTGTTTTGTTGTTGTTGTTGTTGTTGTTACTGAGTTGTATGAGTTCTTTGTATATTTTGGATATTAGGCCCTTACTGGAGGTGTTGGCTGCAAATATGTTTTCCCATTAAGATGGCTGTTTCTTTACCTGGTTGGTGGTTTCTTTTGCTGAGTAGAAGCTTTTTAGTTTGATGTAGTCCCATTGATTTATTTTAGCTTTTACTTCCCTTGCCTTTGAGGTCAATTCATAAAATCCTCTTTAAGCCTAAGGTCCTTGAGTTTCGTTCCTATGTTTTCTTCTATGTATTTTATTATTTCAAGTCTTATATTCAGGTCCTTAATCCATTTTGAGTTAATTTTGGTATGTGGTGATAGACAATAGTCTAGTTTCATTCTTTTGCAGGTGGCTTTCAAGTTTTCTCAGAACCATTTATTGAAAAAGATTTCCTTTCTCCACTGTACATTTTTGGCTCTTTGTGAAAAATTATTTGCCTATATATATATATATATATATATATATATATATATATATATATGGGTTTACTTCTGGACTCTCGATTCTGTTCAATTCGTTCGCGTGTCTGTTTTTATGCCAATATCATGCTGTTTTAATTACTGTCGCTTTGTAGTATAATTTGAAGTCCAGCCTCGTTCTTTTTTCTCAGGATGGCTTTTACAATTCGGGGTCTTTTGTGCTTCCATACAAATCTGATGATTTTTTGTTCTATTTCCTTAAAAAATGCCAATGGGATTTCGATGGAGGTTGCATTATATCTGTAAAATGCTTTAGGTAATATGGTCATTTTAACTATGTTGATTCTTCCAATCCAAGTACACAGAATATCTTTCTATTTCTTTGTGTCTTCTATTTCTATTTTAATAGGATCTTGTAGTTTTCATTATACAGGTCCTTCACATGTTTCATTAAGTTTATACCTAGGTATTTTATTCTTTTTGTTGCAATTGCAAAAGGAATTATTTTTTCAACTGCTTTTTCTGACACTTCATTATTAGAGTATAGGAATGCTATGAATTTTTGAACGTTGATTTTGTATCCAGAGAGTTTACTGTATTTGCTTATTGTTTCTAGTAGTGTTCTTGTTGAGTCTTTAGAGTTTTCTATATAGAGAATCATGTCATCCACAAATAGAGACAGTGTGACTTCTTTGTTTCCTATTTGGATGCTTTTTATATCTTTCTCTTGTCTTATTGCACTTGCTAGGACATCCAATGTTATATTGAATAAGAGTGGTGATAATGGACAGCCTTGCCTTGTTCCTGATCTTAGGGGGAAGGTTTTCAGTTTTTCATCATTAAGTATAAAGTTGGCTGAGAGTTTGTCATAGACAGCCTTTATTATGTTAAGGTACTTTCCTTCTATACCAATTTTGTGAAGTGTTTTTATCATAAATGGATGCTGTATCTTGCTGAAGGCTTTTTCTGCATCTATTGATATGATCATATGATTCTTATTTTTTAATTTGTTTATGTAGTGTATCACATTAATCAATTTGCAAATGTTGAACCATCCCTGTGCCTCTGGGATGAAGCCCACTTGACCGTGGTATATAATCTTTTTAATATATTGCTGTATTCGGTTCCCTAGTATCTTATTTAGGATTTTTGCATCTGTGTGCATGAGAGATATTGGTCTGTAGTTTTACTTTTTTGTGTTATCCTTACCAGGTTTTGGTATCAGAGTAATATAGGCCTCATAAAATGAGCTGGGAAGTACTTCCTCTTCTTTGTTTTTTGGAACAGTTTAAGAAGAATGGTATTAAATCTTTGAATGTTTGGTAGAAGTCACTGGTGAAGCCATCTGGTCCTGGACTTTTACTTTTTGGTAGATTTTTGATTGTTTCAATTTCTATACTGCTGATCAATCTATTTAGATTTTCCAGTTCTTCATGATTCAATCTAGGAAGTTTGTATTTTTCTAAGTACAGGTTCATTTCTTCTAGGTTATTAAATTTGGTGTTATATACTGTTTCATAGTATTCTTGTATGATCCTTTGTATTTCTGCAACGTGAGTCGTAATCTCCCCTCTTTCATCTCTTTGTTTATTTGTGTCCTTTCTCTTTTTTCTTTAGCGAGTCTAGCCAGGGATTTGCCAATTTTATTAACCTTCTCAAAGAACCAGCTCTTTGTTGCATTTATTTTTCTATTGTTCTTTTGTTGTTTTCAATTTCATATATTTCTGCTCTAATTTTGATGATTTCTTTCCATCTACCAACTTTAGGTTTCATTTGTTCTTTCTTTTCTAGTTTTTTAAGACAAAGTGTTTATTTGGGCTCATTCTTGTTTTTGGAGATAGGCCTGTAATGATATGAACTTTCCTCTTACAACCGCTTTTGCCATGTCCCACAAGTTTTGATATGTTGAACTATCATTATTGTTTGTTTCTATGTATCTCTTGATCTCTCTATTTTTCCTTCTCTGACCCAGTTATTCTTCAGTAGCATGTTGTTTAATCTCCATGTATTCATGGTTCTTCCTGCTTTCTTTTTGCAGTTAATCTCTAGTTTCAAAGCATTATGACCAGATAGTATGGCTGGTATGATTTCAACCCTCTTATATTGTTGAGGCTATCTCTGTGTCGCATTATATGGTAAATTCTTGAGAATGTTCCATGTGCACTAGAGAAGAATGTATAAGGAGCTGTTTTTGGATGGAAGGCTCTGTAAATGTCAATATGTCCAATAAGTCTAATGTGTCATTTAAGGATGTTATTTCCTTATTGATTTTTCCCTACTAAGATAGTGTTTTGGTCTGTTTCTCCCTTTAGTTCTGTTAGTAATTGCTTTACATATTTCAGGGCTCCCTGACTGGGAGCATAGATATTAATAAGTGTTATGTCTTCTTGGTGCATGATTCCCTTTATCATTACAAAGTGTCCTTCCATATCTTTTGTTACCTTTTTTATTTTGAAGTTTATTTTGTCTGATATTAGTACCACTACTCCTGCTTTTCTCTGAATGCCATTTGCTTAATATATCATTTTCCACCCTTTCACTTTGAGTCTATATCTGTCTTTGGAGCTCAGATGTGTCTCCTGGAGGCAGTATATGGCTGAGTTTTGTTTTTTGATCCAGTCTGCAACTCTGTGCCTTTTTATTGGTGAGTTCAGTCCATTTACATTTAGGGTGATTATTGAAATATGAGGTCTTCCTATAGACATTTTATCTTCTGCTTTCTGATAGCTCAGTGTTTCCATTGCTTCCTTGTCCATGTGTTTCTATTTCTTTATTTTGGTTGGCTTTTGTGGGTTTTCCCTCTAGTTTTTTTTGTTGTTGTTTTATGTTATATGCTTCAGTTCTGAATCTTCTGTGTGTTGTTAAGATTACAAATATGTAAAGAATAGTTATGTGTATATATATACATACATATATATATATATATATATATATATATATATATATATATATATATATAGAGAGAGAGAGAGAGAGAGAGAGAGAGAGAGACAGAGAGAGAGAGAGAGAGAGTCATCCATTTTTTTCTGCACATGCCTTATCTCCATTCTCCTGTGCAAATTCGGATTTTTGTATTCTCCCCTTTTCAGTCATTGTTATCTCAGTTTGTCCCTATGTATGTTGAACATTCATTACTATCTTGCTATAGTAATTATCTTATTATTATTTAAGCTTATAATGCCCTTTTCTTAGTAAGGGTTGCACACCTCTACTTCTAATTTCCTGATAGTCACTTTACTCCTAATAATGTTTTGAGTTTTTTTGGTTTTCTTTTGTTTTTTTGTTTGTCATTTTGTTTTATATGAGCTGACCCCTTTCAGTATTTCCTATAGTGCAGGCCTCATAGTGGAGAATTTCTTCAATTTTTATGTCTGGAAAGGTCTTAATTTCTCCTTCATATCTAAAGGAGAGCTTAGCTGAATATATTAATCTAGGCTGATAGTTCCTTTCACTTAACAGTTTAAATATCTGATTCCATTCCTTTCTGGCTTGTAAGGTTTGTGCTGAGAAGTCCGAAGATAATCTAATGAGTTTTGCTTTATATGTTACCATTTTCTTTTCCCTGGCTGCCCTGAGAATTCTGTCTTTGTCATTGATTTTTGATAACTTTAATACAATGTGTCTTGGTGAAGGCTTTTGGGGGTTGAGATTATTGCATGTTCTATTGAATTCTTGAATTCCAAGCTCCAGCTCATTCCTTAGAGTTGGGAAATTTCGTCAACTATTTGTCTGAAAATGCTTTCTAGTTCCTGCTCCTTTTCCTTTCCTTCAATAATGCCCATTGTTCTTCCTCTCCTGATGGTATCAGCTAGTTCTTGTATTTTCTTTCATTATTTTTCATTCTTCAGTTTCATTCTTCTGATTTACTTCTAGATTTCTGTCTTTGATATCACTGATCCTTTCCTCCATTTGGTAGACTCTATTTCCCAGGCTTGCTATTTCATTTTTCAACTCTTGCAGTGTGTTCTTTATCTCCAGAAATTCTATTTGGTTCTTTCTGAGGGTTTTAATCTCCTTGCTCTGATCATCTAGGTGTTTTTTAATTCCTGAAATTGTTGATATGGTTTGTTTTGGATCTCATTGAGTTATTTCAGAAGTACCATCCTGAGGTCTCTGTCATTTAAGTCACATATTTCTATGTCTATAAGCTTATTTTCTGGAGATTTTTCTCTTTCTTTCTGAGATGTCTTGTCACCTTGGTTGTTTATGGTGTTTAACGGACTATTTTCTGCCTGGGCATTAATGGAAGTGTATTCTGTTGTTTTTCCAGAAAGAAGATTTATTATATAAAGATCTCTCTTTAGCCTGCTGCAAAGAAGGTGCTTTTCTTTTGGTTTCCAGTAGGTGGTGTCTAAGTCTCTTTATATAAAGTCTTAATAATGCCTTTACTTTTTCCTTATAGATATTTTATCATGCTCGCTACCCTCAGTTTCAGTCCCTGTCAGTGTCAGCAACAGTTTCGTAGCATTTGCTCTGATTCCCCTGGGGCTCCGCAGTGTTCGGTCTTGGAGGTTACTGTGGAAGGGGCCCTCTGTGTTGGGAGTTTAGGGCTGCAACTCAGCCTCAATTTTGCAACCACAGCCAGTAAAAGTCAATTGTTGCTTCTCTGTTGTCTGCCCTGATGACTGGGCACTGCTGCCAGCCACGAGGACCTTCCAGCTCTCCCAGGCAGAGCTGTTCAGGGAACTCACTCCTCCTTTTCCACTCTCCCTCCTCCTACAGGGAATTCTGGTGGCTGCGAGAGGCAGATTCCTTATTTCTCCCAGTCCATCGCCCAACACCCAGGGTTCTGACCTGTGGTAGCTCTTATGTGCAGATCCTATGCTCAGACGTGCTGGTGTGCAGTTTGGGTGTTTTTTTGTTGTTCTTGAGTTTTAGATGTTCAACTTATTGTTGTTTCAAGGGGAGAGATTTGGGGACCTCTCTCACTCCACTATGTTTCTCCAAACCTTGCAGGGTATTTAAATTGAGTATTAGACACCCATGCTACAGCAAGTTCTTCAGCAGCCTTACACCAGCAGTTCTTCAGTAGGAGCCTTTCTCTGGAGGATCCAGCTTCCCAGTATATTGTTTGGACCCCTTTCTCCCTTGAGTCTCTATTACCTCTCAATTCCCTTACTTTACTTTATAGAAAATATCAAATTTCTACCTGTTACTCAGCCCTGAATCTGGATTTACATAACCAAACATTCATTAACAAGGTTCATTAAAATCAAGACCCATCCATTCTGGAATATAGATAAACTGACAGAGACTAAAGTTGTTACTGGAACACCAGTGTTTTCCCTTGGGTCTGCCTGCCTGTACACACTGGCACAAAGCAATAAATGAGCAGGAGTTTGCAGTATAGAAAAAAAAATAGCTTAATATTGAATTGGCCAATATGGAAACAAGGAACTAATGCAATTGACTCTCTGATGACATATAGGTTATAGGTTATATAGGGCAAAATCACAAAACCATGGGTTAGGGGTTCTAGGTAGTGCCAGGAGCTGACTGGTTGGAGGTGAGGTAAGGGTAATGAATCATCAATCATCATTTAAGGCCTTGAGGACAGCTCAAGTATTTTCTAGTGTCCCTCTCTCTCAGGGCTTGTTCTACTTTAGGGGTCAAGAACTGAAACATAATTTAGGTCAAAATGTTATCTTTAGCCTCCCAGAGATTCAGACCATGTGACCATTAGTCAGGTCCAGGCTACTGTCTTCTGCTGCTTCATGGGCTGCTGATTATTGAGGGAATGTGGGGGAGGGCTAGTTCTCTGAGGGACATATATAGAGAGAGAGACAGATATGATTTCTAGAGCTAGAACTTTAAACTAAATTTAATGAAAGTCATAAAGACTCCCGGTTTCAAAATTCCAGGTATTTCTTCCTCTCAATACCTCAAAGCCTCTGTAAATAAAAAGGCACAGTATAGACATTTACATTTCACCTGAAATAAATGATGCCAACTCTTCCCATAGCTCCTCCCCAAACTCACACATGATGTAAAAGGCAGAAGTAGCTAGCTACAATTATTTTTTACTTTAAGTTGCATTTTTTTCATTCCACTATTCAAACAATATTATTGAGACTGATTACTTATGAATGTTAAAAAAAAAAGAAGAAGTGAAAAATAATATACCACAAAACTCTGGAAATTGGAAGAGAAGCAGTTTGGAAGCATGATAAATTGTTCAATTTTGTACACATTGGGCCTGAAATCCCTTGTGTTGACCACACATTTTCAGTAGTGAGCTCGACATCCAGGCACAGAGCAGAAGAAAGAGGTGGCCAGGAGCTTAGGTGACATAGAGATAACATAAACAAAAGTGTTGAATAAACTATGAGAAAAACTATGCTCTTCAAAGAGAAAGAATCAAAGAAAATAAGAAAAAAGACTGAGCCTTAGGCAATGCCTAGAGTTAGCAGGTAGTAGGAGAAAAAACAATGCCAAAGAAGTCTAAGTATTGTAGTGATTGGAAGAGAATCAAAAGAAAATCAAAACAATGTGCTGTCATAAAAGGTACAGGAACAGAAAGCCAAGTGAGAGTGGTCTATAATATCAGAGACTCCAGATAGGTCAAAGATAATTACCTCAAAAGTCTGCAACAAAGCACGAATTTCTTACCACTTTAGTTTTGCAGTGTTCTGGGAATAAAATTCAAGTTGCAAGATGGTAGTAGCAGCAGAAATAGTATTGTCTGGTATTTATTGAGCACTTGACATATGCCTAGGGTTGCCTGGATGCTCTTGTAAATTTGAATTTCAGGTAAATAATGAATAATTTTTAGTATAAGTATGTTCAATTTTAGATAAAGAATCTGAAATTCAAATTAAACTGGGCATCATGTATTTTTATTTGTTAAATCTAGCAACCTTACATATATGCAGCACTATGCTAAAAATTTTACATACATAACTCATTTAATCCTTATAACATTCAACTTATTCAGAAAGTTTATTGTGCTTTCTTTCTCTCTTCCCCAAGAAAGCTTTATAGGGTCTGTACTGACAATAAGAAATAACTTTAATTTCACATATATGCATTGATTAATATAGCTATTTATTAAGGCACACTGGTGCTGAAAATACAACAGGAAAAAAAATAGACACTATTCCTTCCCTTATGGAGCTTATGATATAGCTCTCTTAGCCCCTCATTGAAAGAAAGCCAGTAAGATCACTATATCTGTATGAGTGTGTGTGTGTGTGTGTGTATTGATGTAATGTTTACTGAGTCTCTAAAGAGCTTCAAGGGCCACTTAAATCTAGAGTAAAATGCTGAGTGTATGGCACCATACTATATAGATGATCAGCATTGACAAGAATGTTAGAAATGTTCAAATCACCTTTTATTCCGTATGAGTAACTATTTAGGACAGAAGTTTAAACAGAGAGTTTAAATAGAGAATGGGTATTTCCATGATATCTTAAAAGTATAAAGCAGAAAACAGTGGTATTCAATAATATAACTTATATGACTCAGTGATTTTATTTATTAAAACATCTCGAATTTGTCCTACATAAGGCAAACGTAGGTCCCTAAATTAGCACAACATGATTGGTTTGGGAACACTGAACACATTAGAACTTCTAAGTCAATGTCTTAACAAGCTACATTGTCAATGGAGATTCATAACCTACATTATGAACCATTTAAGTTGTGGACTTTGATATTTATTTTAGTACAACTTTTATCAAGGAGTCAATTCTTGATTATAGAAGTGCTTAGAGATATAGTGAAAGGAGCCTGGAATTAAACATAAGACAACACAACATATTTTTCCTACATCATCATTTATGAACATTTTATTTTAATAAGTCATTCTTTCTCTTTATATTTTTCCTACATCATCATTTATGAACATTTTATTTTAATAAGTCATTCTTTCTCTTTGAGCCTAAATACTTAGAAGTCTAAGTCTTATAGCAATTGGAAGAGAATAAAAAGAGAATCAAAACAATGTGCTGTCACAAAAGGTAAAGGGACAGTAAACCAAGCACAACAATCCTTGCCTATTGCAAATGGTCATTGTGTGAGCTAATGTACATGAAAGTCCCCCATAAATTGTAAATTCTATGCAAGTGTAAAGAGACCTCATTGTTCTTAATTATCTATAAGAATATAAGGATATATGGTTCATGTAATACTTATTTGATTAAGATGATTTTGGAATTCACCTGATACAAACTAATTTTACATTTGACTATATGATATTTTAAAGACATGAGAGTATAGTGCAAAGAATTTTTGTCTCATTTCAGCCACCAGTTAGCAGTGTTAGTAATTTCCTCATCTGATGGACTCTAATGGTCCTTCCAATGTCTGTCTCATTTCTATGATACCTGGATGCATAGTGACCGTGAGGGAATATGTTACCGGAGCAGGTTGGGATATGATGTAAAGTCAGCCTAGACTTAAATTTTTGTTGCAGAGGATTCACAAAGTGAATAATTCACACATGTATTCTGAAATTAAAATTCTAATATATCAACAGAAGGCAACTGTTTGATTCCTCCTGTCTCAGCTACATCTTCCTCTAGTAGAAGTCTGCATAATAACTTGCTTATCCTACACATACTTATGAAGCCCAGTTGGTACTAGCAGCTGGCAAACAAAAGTTTGTGAGTTTAAGGAGTTTATAGTCAAGAGAAGAGAAAGCCAGAAAACTTGAAATTACAGGTCATGATTATGAGTGTTACCATGAGGATGAAGTATGCATAGAGAGATACTTCCAAACCAGAGGAGAGCAGGAAATTAAGCTTTAGTATGCCAAGAAAAGAGTCCTAGAAAAGGACATTTACGATGACCTATAGAGGGAAGATAGTGAGTAGGTGAGTTGACCACATGTAAGTAGGATGGAATAGTATTTATTGTAAGTAGTGGGGAAGGTGATCAATGCAGAGGGCATGAAAGAAATAATAGGTGGATGAAATATGGTAGAATTTAGGAGACAATGAGAGAGAGGAAAATGGTAAAAGTTTAGTTTGGATAGCTGAAGAGAAAAGAGAAAAAAGACTTACACCCCAATCTGGGGGAGTTACATTTAGTTCTAATGGCAAAAGATCACCTTTTTACATTTTGACCAGGATAAATATTACTATCATTAGTATGGAGAAAAGAGAATGAATTAGACTCTAAACATTAGGAGAAATTAAGACTAGATTGAGTGGACTGGAAGCATAGATAAAAAACTATCAGAAAGAAAAGAAGTCAAGTGAAATAAACAGGTTTCAAACAGCCTCAAAGTCTCAACATCTTATAGGAACAACATATGCCTCACTTACGTTACGTGTTATTGGCTACAGGTCAGCTACAGTGCTACTCCAAAAGTTTTCTCATTTCAGGACACAAACTGAAGGAGATCCTATCTGAGACACGCTACTCTTGGAGCAGAGAGAAATAACAAGACAGATGCAGGAAACAAGTAGTGGCACAAGTAACATTGACTCATAAACCACTGGCCAAAGCAAGTCACATGGTCAAGTCCAATGTCTTAAAAGAAGGCAATACATGTTTTCTTTGTTTAAACAATTCAGTCTAACACAATCCACCCTTCTAGTCACAAATAGTTGCTTACCTCTTTTATTTACACAAAATGAATGACACCAGGCTTAAAATTCAGGATCTTCTTGAAGTATCTATAATAGATTTAGGACCTCCTGGTTCAGACACCTATAAAAAAAAGAAAAAGTTATCTTTTCTACACATATCCAACAATGGTAGAACAGGGAAAGGATAATTATGATAAACATTCTCATTTAACAAAGGGAATAAGTAGAAGGCACAGCATTTGTTGGTTAACAGTACTGCTAAGACATCACTGGGCAAATGTTTCAATAAACTCTTACCACTGGGGTTATGAATATTCCTTGTTTAAGGCCAAGTTCTACTTTGGGATTAGCTCCACTATCCATGCTTCTCCTTAGCCTTCTAGGAAGTATTCCCTTTTCCAACATCCTCCTTGGCCATATATGAAGAAGGCAATAAAGAATATGCAGTCCTTTGGGGCTGGGCAGATTTCTCAGTCTAAATACTGCTAGAAAAAGCTTTCTGGCATCACAATTGCTTTTAATCCAGGCTGGCAACTCTTGATAGTAAGAGCCTCTTAAAAACTTTTTACTTACTAGTCTTATAATCAGCTTCATGTGCCAATAATAGCACCCACTGTTATTTTTGTAATATATATATTTCTACATTAACAACATACTTTAAATTATTCGCGTTCTGTGAGAACAATTCTTTAGTCTTTGTCTCTGAGCTGATTTTATAAAACTAAAGGAATATACTGCCCTCCTCTCTACTTAGTCCATATAAAAGTTTGAACAAAGGATACATGGCAGGCACATACTTGATTTGGTCTTTTTCCCAAGGTGGAGTCATAATCAGACCTTATTGTTTAAAGCATTTCCCAGTTTTTCCTTGTTCCTAACCAGTTGGAGATAAAATACAGTTGTACCTTTCAACCAGCCAAGTCCCAGAATTTCTGGATTCTTTCTGTTCCTTTCCATCCCTACTTGCAAACTTCTTGGTTCTTTCCTAAGCTCCTTCCTTTCTATTAGAACCTTGGACAAATAAAGCTATTAAAAACCAAGGTACACAAGTAACATTCTGTTTCTTAACCTCTTCATCTAAAACCACAAGGGCATCAGGTACATTATCTGCTTCTATGTTATTACAAGTAATAGTTTTATCAAAAATTTTCCACAGACACAGGCTACAATCTTTTGAGCTTCCAATTTGTTTCCTTGCTATCCACCACCTGATCTCAAAATCAGTTCACATCTTTATTTGTTACAGCTGCACCCACTTCTTGGTATCAGTTTGGTGACTGCATTTCTCTGATTAGTGAAGTTGAGCATCTTTTTCTACGGGTATTTGCCATCTATCTATCCTCTATGGTGAAGTGTCTTTTAAAGTCTTTTGTTCATTTTCTTTAATTGTATGTTTATTTTCTTATGAGTTTTGAGCTTTCTTTATATATTCTAGATTTAAGTCCTTTGTCAGATATGTGATTCACAAATATTTTCTCCCAGCTTGTAGCTAGTTTTTCATCTTCTTAACAGTCTTTCCCAGAACAAAAGTTTTTAATTTTGATAAAAGTCAATTTAACATTTTTTTTTTTCTCTTAAGGATCATGTTTTTGGTACTATGTCTAAGAATTCTTTGCCCAATCCCAGATCACAAAGACTTTCTCCTACATTTGCTTTTAAAACCACTATAGTTTTACATTTTATGTTTAGATCTGTGACCTTTTCTAGGTTATTTTTATATAGTAAGACTTAAAACAAGGTCCTTTTTAAAATCTTGAGTAATTATTCAGTCTTTATTTTTCGTGACACTATGTTTTAAAGAGTACAAACCAGTTGTTTTCAGATTGTTGTTCAATTTGGTTTGTCTAATCATAGCTTTAATACTAGATTCAGATTATGCATATTTGTCAAGAAAACTACAAAATGATTCTGTGATTGCTCAGTACATATATATCAGTATGCATATAATAAACTGACTCATTATTTCGCAATGTTATTTGGACTATTTTTGTACCTCAAAATTATTCATGCCCTCAGGTTCCCATTGGATTTTTTTTCCTGATACGATCTCTCATGTTTTAGTCTTTTTCTAGTATCTGCTTACCTATATTTATACAATATAGGAAATATACATATGTATGTTTCTAGACAGATACTTATTGAACAGACAAAATAGATATTTCTATATAGAACGTTATCCTGAGAATAACATTTTATGTAGTATGATAAATAGCATTGTATTAACATTTATTGCATCAAAAAGTGATGTTAGGATACTCAGCAGAAACATGGTGGAGTGAGAGATATTGCTAGATCTCTCCCCTTGAAACAACAATAACCTGAACATCTAAAACTCAACAAAAAACACCCAAACTACACACCAGGATGTCTGAGCATGGGATCTGCACATAAGAGCTAACACAGGTCAGAACACTGAGTGTCGAGCGGTGGACTGGGAGAAATAAAGAAGCCTCCTCTCACAGCCCATGGAGGTCCCTGCATGAGGAGGTGCAGCAACTTCCCTGAACAGCCCTGCCTGGAAGAGTCGGGGCTTGTACGCCGCCAACCGGAGGGCCCAGTCATCAAGGCAGAAAGAGAGAAATGGAGCAGGACCACAGAGAAACATCTGATTTTTACCGGCCCCAGTTGCAAAAACGAGGCTGAGCCACAGTCCCCAAACCCCAACCCAGAGGTCTCCTCCCACAATACCTTCTAAGAATGATTATGGCGGAGCCCCAGGGGAATCTAAGCAAACACTGACAAGACTGAAGCTACCTCTCGCAGCCTCTGGAGCTCCCTACAGGAGGAAAGGGAAGGGAGAAAGAGTGTGAGTTTCTGCAGTGAGTTTCCTGAACAGCTCTACCTTGGAAAGCTGTGAGCTGTGGCCGACCAGCTGCAGGGCACAGTCATCAGGGCAGAAAGCAGAGAAGCAGGGCGGGACCGCAGAGGAACAACAGTTGATTTTTGCTGGTGGAGATTGCAAAACCGAAGCTGAGCTGCAGCTCCCAACCCCTAACCTAGAAGGCCCCTCCCCACATACTCTCCAAGACCTATCACCATGGAGCCCCAGGGTCATCTGAGCAAACACTACCCTAACTGCTAGGGATCCAAGAGGCTTAGACACCACCTACTGGAAACCAAAAGAAGAGTGCCTTCTTTGCAGCAGGCTAAGGAGAGACCCTCATTTAATAAACTTATTTCTGGAAAAACAACAGAATACACTTCCACTAATGCCCAAGAGAAGAATTAGTCCATTAAAAACCATGAACAACCAAGGTGATAAGGCATCTCAGAAAGAAAGAGAAAAATCTCCAGAAAATAAGCTTACAGACATAGAAATATGAGACTTAAATGACAGAGAATTCGGGACGGTACTTCTGAAAAAACTCAGTGAGATCCAAAACAAATAATGTCAACAATTTCAGGATATAAAAAAACAACTAGACAAGTAGAGCAAGGAGATTGAAACTCTCAAGAAGAACAGAATAGATATTCTGGAGATGAAGAACACACTGCAAGAGTTGAAAATGAAATAGCAAGCCTGGGAAATAGAGTCTACCAAATGGGGGAAAGGATCAGTGATATCGAAGACAGAAATCTAGAAATAAATCAGAAGGAAGCAGAGAGAAAATGAAGAATGAAAAAATAATGAAAGAAAATACAAGAACTAGCTGATACCATCAGGAGAGGAAACATAAGAACAATGGGCATTATCGAAGATGAGGAAAGGAGCAGAGACTAGAAATCATTTTCAGACAAATAGTTGATGAGAATTTCTCAAATCTAAGGAATGGGCTGTAGCTTAGAATTCAAGAATTCAATAGAACACGAAATAATCTCAACCCCCAAAAGCCTTTACCAAGACGCACAGTATTAAAGTTATCAAAAATCAATGACAGAGATAGAATTCTCAAGGCAGCCTGGGAGAAGAAAATGGTAACATATAAAGGAAAACCCATTAGATTATCATCGGACTTCTCAGCACAGACCTTACAAGCCAGGAAGGGATGGAAACAAATATTTAAGCTATTAAATGAAAGGAACTACAAGCCTAGAATAATATATCCAGCTAAGCTCTCCTTTAGATATAAAGGAGAAATCAAGATCTTTCCAGGCATACAAAAATTGAGGGAACTCTCCAGTGTGAGGCCTGCACTACGGGAAATACTGAAAGGGGTCAGCTCACCTAACACAAAATAACAACAACAACAACAAATACATAATTAGGAGTAAAGTGACTATCAGGCAAATAGAAGCAGAGGAGTGCAACCCTTATTAACAGCAGGGCATTTATAGCTTAAATAATAAGAAGTAAATTGTTATAACAAGATAGTAATGAACGTTCAGCATAAATAGGGACAAAATGAGACAATGACTGAAAAAGGGAGAATTTGAAGATACACATTCTCGAAGGGGAATGGAGATAAGGCACACGCAGAAGAATATAGATGAATATATATGTGTGTGTGTGTGTGTGTGTGTGTGTGTGTGTGTGTGTGTATAAAAAACTATCCTTTATATATTCATAATGGTAACCACACACCAAAGATTCAAAAATGAAATATGTAACATAAAACAAGAACCAGAAGAAAAATCCGCAAAAGCTAACCAAAATAAAGAAAACAGAAACACAAGGGCAAGGAAGCAATGGAAACACCTAGCTATCAGAAAGCAAAAGATAAAATGTTATAAGAAAACCTCATATTTCAATAATCACCCTAAATGTAAATGGACTGAACTCATTAATAAAAAGGCACAGAGTCGCAGAATGAATCAAAAAACAAAACTCAGCCATATGTTGCCTCCAGGAGACACATCTGAGCTCCAAAGACAGATATAGACTCAAAGTGAAAGGGTGGAAAATGATATATCAAGCAAATGGCATTCAGAGAAAAGCAGGAGTAGTGGTACTAATATCAGACAAAATAGACTTCAAAATAAAAAAGGTAACAAAAGATATGGAAGGACACTTTGTAATGATAAAGGGAATCATGCACCAAGAAGACATAACACTTATTAATATCTATGCTCCCAGTCAGGGAGCCCAGAAATATGTAAAGCAATTACTAACAGAACTAAGGGGAGAAACAGACCAAAACATCATCATAGTAGAGAACCTAATACCCCACTATCAAATATGGACAGATCATCCAAACAAAAAATCAGTAAGGAAATAACATCCTTAAATGACACTTTAGTCCAACTAGACATAATTGACCTTTACAGAGCCTTCCATCCAAAAACAGCTGCTTATACATTTTTCTCTAGTGCACATGGAACATTCTCAAGAATCTACCACATACAGGGACACAGAAGTAGCCTCAACAAATATGAGGATTGAAATCATATCAACTATATTCTCTGATCATAAGGCTTTGAAACTAGAGGTCAACTACAAAAAGAAAGCAGAAAGAACCACAAATACATGGAGATTAAACAACATGCTACTGAAGAATAACTGGGTCAGAGAAGAAAAAAAAAGAGAGATCAAGAGATACATAGAAACGAATGATAATGATAGTACAACATATCAAAACTTGTGGGACATGGCAAAAGCAGTCATAAGAGGAAAGTTCATATCATTACAGGCCTACCTTCAAAAACAAGAACAAGCCCAAATAAATTACCTAATGCTTCATCTGAAAAAACTAAAAAAGGAAGAACAAATTAAGCCTAAAGTCAACAGATGAAAAAAAAATCATCAAAATTAGAGCAGAAATAAATGAAATTGAAAACAAACAAACAAAAAAATAGAAAAACAAATGAAACAAAGAGCTGGTTCTTTGAGGTTAATGAAATTGACAAATCCCTGGCTAGACTCGCTAAAGAAAAAGAGAAAGGACACAAATAAATAAAATCAGGGACGAAAGGAGAAATTACAACTGACATCGCAGAAATACAAAGGATCATGCAAGAATACTATGAAACAGTATATAACACCAAATTTAATAACCTAGAAGAAATGGACCTGTACTTAGAAAAATACAACCTTCCTAGACTGAATCAAGAAGAACTGGAAAATCTAATAAGATGGATCAGCAGTATGGAAATTGAAACAATCATCAAAAACCTACCAAAAAGTAAAAGTCCAGGACCAGATGGCTGTACCAGTGAATTCTACCAAACATTCAAAGAAGATTTAATACCTATTCTCCTCAAACTCTTCCAAAAAATCAAAGAGGAGGCAATACTACCCAACTCATTTTATGAGGCTAATATTACTCTGATACCAAAACCTGGTAAGGATAACAACAAAAACAAAGAAAACTACAGACCAATATCTCTCATGAACACAGATGCAAAAATCCTAAATAAGATACTAGGGAACCGAATACAGCAACATATTAAAAAGATTATACACCACGATCAAGTTGGCTTCATCCCAGAGGCACAAGGATGGTTTGATGCATGCAAATTGATTAATGGGATACACCACATAAACAAATTAAAAAATAAGAATCATATAATCATATCAATAGATGCAGAAGAAGCTTTCAACAAGATACAGCATCCATTTATGATAAAAACACTTCACAAAATTGGTATAGAAGGAAAGTACCTTAACATAATAAAGGCTGTCTATGACAACCCCTCAGCCAACATTATACTTAATGATGAAAAACTAAAAACCTTCCCTCTAAGATCAGGAACAAGGCAAGGCTATCCATTATCACCACTCTTATTCAATATAACATTGGAGGTCCTAGCAAGTGCAATCAGATAAGAGAAACATATAAAAGGCATCCAAACAGGAGACGAAGAAGTCAAACTGTCACTATCGAAAAGATATTTGCACACCAATGTTCATAGCAGCACTATCCACAGTGGTCAGGACATGGAAGCAATCGAAGTGCCCTATGATAGATGATTGGCTAATGAAGCTGTGGTACATATATACAATGGAATATTATTGAGCCATAAGAAGAGATGAAACACTGCCATTTGTGACAACATGGATGAAACGCGAAATAATTATGCCAAGCAAAATAAGCCAGACAGAAAAAGTTGAAAATTACATATCACGTATATGTGGGATATAAACCTAAAAGTAACAAATGAATAGGACAAACAGAGACTCATGGACATGGACTATAGACTAGTTGTTACCAGAGGGCTATAGAGCAGGGGTGGGGGAGGAAGGGAGAAGTAGATGGGGTAAAGGGGGTCAAATATAGAGGGTTAAGGGGAGGGTGAAGTGGGTAAAGGGGATCAAATATATGGTAGTTGAAGGAAACCAGACTCTGAGTAGTAATCACACAATAGAATATATAGATGTCAAATGGTAATGTATACCTGAAAATTATATGATTGTATTAACCAATGTTACCCCAATAAACTTAATTTAAAAAAGAAATGATTTTTGCCCTTTAGATTTTTCCAATATAAAACAAAATAAATAACTTTCAATTTTTTTTTACCCCAGTTTGATTTCTTTCCCCATTCTGTGATTTATAGCCCTTGATAGATAAGAAGTTCTCAATAGTAGGTCTATGTACTGCTCCATTTGCCATGGCAGTTTTCATTAAAAATTATAAATGAGGGTATGAAGTCCCTTAAAAAGCATCATTGAATGATAAAATCAGATAAATTGCTAGATCAACTGCTATGGTTTTTACACCAAAACATAGAAAATTATTTAACATTTTCTTAGCACAGCATTTGCCTTAACTAAACATTGACTCTCTTATTCACCCTGTCCTCTCTCTCTGGGCAAGAAGATATCATAATGCACCCAATAAGCAAAATCAAAATGTTTAATTTTGATACCTGTGTTCTTCTCTTCCAACACTAATCTTACTTGTGGCCAAGAATTAATACAAAAATAGCCCAACATTGTTCTCTTTACCAGTCCTAATACTGAGTCCAAAAGCACATTTTAATCTACAGTGATGTGTTGGAGCTACTTCATGATACAGTGAGTACATGATGTATATGGCAGCTAACTATCCCAACTACACAAATGAAGCTGCAACATCTGTAATAGAAAAGATCTCATTGTAAATCATTTGACATGAGTAGGCATCCTCATTGCACTTCAGGAAAGGCTTTTTAATTAACAAAGTCTGATAATTTTAAAGGCTTAATGAACAATTACACTAAAACCAATGATAGCCCAAGATGATTCATCATAATTCATTGCTTTTTTTCTCAGATGTAACTTCTAATTATAGTGTAGGCAAGATCATGTTTGAAGTCCTACCTTTATCGATATACCATTTTCATTACAAAATGAATCTAGTGCTATGCATTATAACCAGTGAAAAGAAGAGAGAACTGATATTTATTAAAGATCATTAATATGAGTTTTCTTATATATTAATTTCTCTAATATATATCTAAATAGCACTATAAGATAAGCATGATAATAATGATGATGATGATGATGATGATGTGTATTATTATAGCCACATTTTTAATATGAGGAAATATTGACTCAAGTATGTTTAGGAAATTCTTCAAAGATAACAGAGATAATAAGAGAAAGAATTTGGGCTGGACCCAAATAAACAGACTTTAAATCTAATGCCCTTTTCATGATATCGATTGTCTCTTTCTTTTAATAGCTATATATTAATTCGGTGTCCAAAACTAGTTTAACTTCTATTTCTATTTATGCATTTGATAAAAAATTAATAAGTGAATATGCATCTCATAGTTTTAATTTATATTTAGCATTATTTTATCTGTTTCCCATGAAAGACACTATGTATTTAATAAGTCATATCATGCATTTCTGATGTCCAGCTAATTTGTAAATGGAAAATATTTGTAAATGGCTACTTATTGACTTGTTACATCTGTTTCTGTCTTCATTGTACCTACTCATGACTTCTGCTCTTTACCCGAAGAAATGGAGGAAAGATGGCTTTCTTGCATCTGATAATAATCATCAGCGTCTTGGTATCCCCTAGAATCTCTGTACCCATTTTTTTTTCTTCCATCCACTACCAAGCCAGTTCATTAGCTTGTCCCTAAGGTTCCATGGGAAAATAGGTTTTGGTAATCCAAGATTTTCTAAACACAATGGAAACACATAGAAATGTATTTAATGCACAATATTTAAGCCATTTTCTACTTGGGACTCAAGAGTAGGAATTAGTAGCGATTCTTAGTTCAGAATAGCTGGTCTTGGGTGTTTTGTTTTGTTTTGTTTTTCATTATCTCTTGTCTATTTTATTCACAGTAATATTAGTTGAATAAATTGAAACATAATTGGAGGGTCCTCATTTCTTCTTGCCTTTTCATCTGGAAGGCTTGTATTCTAAAACCAAACTATCAGAAACCACAGAACAGTTAATTGTGGATAGTACCGACTTAAAAGAATCCATATTTTGAAATCTGTCTCTATCCTAATTTAAGTCTTCTAAGCCCTGGTCATCTGAGTAATAACCAAGTAAATAAAATTTTTATTGTTTATTCTGCCCTCAGGGGAACCAATGTAATATCAGTAAAATCAGATCCGAGCCTGTAAGACAATAAAGAAATAACTGGGCAATAAGCATAAAAAGAAATTCACTTCTAAATGCATTCACTTCCCCAATGCCAAGCACAAATGTACCTGTTGGGAAAATCTACTCTCTCCAGAGGACTAAGGTAACCAAACATTGCAGGCTCTATAAAAGGCCTAATATTTTACTGAAAATCAACTCGTTGCCCCATCTAGTTAAAACTCCACAGCCCATATACAAGTGCAATCTAGCTTAGGTTCTTATTAAACTGACTCAAAACATTCGAAAATGAAAACAATACTTGTGAAAGAAATTAGAAAATATGCTCTGGTAATGAACATGGTAAAATAAAAACATTGGATCTAATATTTCCAACAAGTCTGAGAGTTCATCTGAAAGGAAAGCTAACAAAGGTGCAGGGAAGAATAAGTAACATTAACCACTAACCATTCTACTTAACAGCTCACCAACAATGAGGACTAATTAAAAATTAACCATTCCATATTTCTACTAAATGATACATGATATTATTGGAGGGCAGATAGTTAAGCTCTCTTCATCCAAATCCATGTCAGTAAAAGGAAGCTATTCCTTTACTGTTTAAAAATGTGTCAAGAGTTCAAGTTAGCCAAACTATACATGTTTCAGGCTAGTGACTATTAGAAAGGAAATTTAGATCCTAGACCCTGTGTTCACAACAAGAAAGACAAAGGAGAACTGTGGCTTCTGCCTCTCTCCTGACCTCACCTTGACCGCCTTCTTATGTTCTCTTCTTAGTTTATTGGCATGTTAGTTAACAGACGAGCACTATGCCAGGCATCTACAACAATATTAAGGGGATAAAACATAGTCCTTAATCTGCTTCTATTAACTTAATAGTTTTCAGGGGGAGGAAGAGAGAGAAGGAAAGGAAACTAGCATTTATTCTGAGCAAGAAGCATTATTGTATAGTAGTTAAGAGTATACGCTCCAGAAAACTCAACACTAACATTTATTACCTCTGTGACTTTGAGTAAATTACTTAACTATACCTCAGTTTCCTTACTTGTGGAATGGGGTGATAATAGGACTTTTCATCCTCTAGGGTCAATAAGAGAAATAAGTAAACATACAGACATAAGCCCTCATTAAATATTAACTACTATCATTAGATACTATATATCTAGTACCATACTAAGTGCTTTTGCATTCATTCACTTTGGGCCTTCACATTACCATTGTGGCAGTTTCCCTATGATACAGATGAGAAAAGTGATATTCAGAAAGTTCAAATTCATTGTCCAATGATAAACAGTAAGTAGTGTTGCTAGGATTGGGATTCAGATCTAATTGCAAAGCTCATATTCTTTCCACTGCATGTGCCTATCTGACTTATAAATATCTATAAAGCATTTTACCAGATCCAAGCTGTAATACATTCTAAAAGGGCTACAGGAATTCAATCAATGCTTCCATGTTGTCAAAAACAAACCCAACTCGAAGCTTTTATAACTTGGCTTAACTTATGGTATAATTAACTATCCTGAAAGTGGACTGCAGAGTTGATCCTCTTTTCTTTACATTGATCTTGTTTCTCTCTTGTTACCAAGAATACCTTTTTAGAATAATTATAATTTGTCATACAAATATTTCCAGAAAACTAAGTTTTTAAAATTCTACTACACTGAGAAAAAAAAGTGCAACTCATCTTATCATATAAGATCATAGATACTACAGACCACCTAGGAGTACATGGTATGGTTGGAATTCAAACACATTAATTCTTACATCTATCTGGCTGCAGACCTTAAAGACCTGAAGATTCTGGCATGCAAATCTTCCAAATCCATTCATTTTTTTGCATAATATACATTTTATTTGATGCCTGTAATGTTTCAGTCACTGTTCTAGTCTCTGGAGAGTCCACAGGAAACAAAACAAAGTCCCTTTCTGCATGGAGATTTATTTTCTTGTGGGAGAGATCCAATAAATTGATAGAATATCCAGTGGTGAAAAATGCAATGGAAAAAAAAAAAAAAAAACAGAAAAAAAGATAGTCTATGTCATGTGGAAAAAGTTACAATGTTAAACAAAATAATTGGGGAAACCTCATTGAAAAGATGATATCTGAACAGGGACCTGGAAAATGTGAGGGAGTAAGTATGTCATGTAATATATAAGGGAGAAACATTCAAGCAGAGATAACACCAAGTGTAAAGATGCTGTTAGGTGCTACAAGATGCCTAAAGCACTTGAGGAAAGCAAGCAAAGCACAGTTGCAGGAATTTGATGGGCAAGAGGAAGAGGTGTAGGAAATGAGGTTGATTATTATGGGATCAGGTTGTATAAGTGTAATATTTAAACAAGTATTACACAATCAAACAAATTAAAGACTGGTTTTTATCTGAGAGAATAGTAAAGGCATTGGAAGTTTTAGAGTGCAGAACTGGCATATTTTACTTAAGTTTTGAAAGAATTCCTCCTATGCTATACTGAGAATAGATTGTTTAGCAACAATGAAAGTAGAAATAAAAATTTTTATATCAGTAGAAGAAACTTAACGTGTTTAATTGAAAATGGGAGAGAGGAAAAATGAAATAAAAAGGACAACAAATGTAAAATATGAAATTAGGTGTCAAAAATAAGTCCTACTATATTAGTAATAGCAATAAATATCAATGGGTATAATTTACCAATTAACAGACACAGGTCTCAGAATGACCAAAAAAAAAAAAA
>CM053510.1:62394479-62575817 GCA_028627145.1 Eidolon dupreanum | reverse complement strand
GTTTTTGAGGGTGACATCACCCCTGTTGAGAATACATGTCCTAGATCTGTCTACCAATTTACAGGAACTGAAGGGCACAGAGGGACATATTAAACAACACCACAGTGATGCAATCAGCAAAAGCCACAGAGTACTTATTTATTGTTTCTAAATGGAAGAATAAACAAGAACATTTTTAAATGTTTTATTATAGGGAGGGAAAACTAATGAGGTGGAGCAAACAGGGATAAAAGTTGAAATTATCTTATAATATTTTGTTTTATAAAATTGACTTTGCAACTATTAGTTTTCATAATTAAAAGAGAATTAAATTTAAAAAAACTAATCTTCAAAATTTGAAAGCAAAAATGAAACAAATTAACTTACAGGGCAAGTTAAAGTATAGGAACTATGCAATTTCTTCACCAAATGTATAGCAAGAAAATAATTGAGGGGGAATATGTATATTAAAAGTAACTTAAAAGACATCTCAGAAATTGCAATGTAGGAAACGTTTTTCAATACTGATTCAAATAAATGAACTGTTAAAAATAATCCTGAGACTGGGGAAATTAAATATTAAGACATCACTCAGTTTTGATGACATAAAAAAAATCATGAGATTCCTATGAACAATTACACATCAACAAATTGGATAACCTAGAAGAAATGAATAAATTCCTAGAAACATACAATTTCCCCAGACTGAATTATATAAAAATAGCAAATTTGAACAAATTTACAATTTAAAAGGAGATTGAATCAGTCATCTAATATCTCCCAACAGAGAAAAACCTAGGACCAGATTGCTACATGGATTAATTCTATCAGGCATTTCAAGAATTAACAACCATCTTTCTCAAAGTCTGTTCAAAAAATTGAAGAGCAAAGAATACTTAAAAACGTATTTTATGAGGCCAGCATTACCCTGATACCAAAAAGAAAAAGACTAGAAAAAAGAACACTACCAGTTAATATTCTCAATGAATATAGATACAAAAATCCTCAATGAATTCAAAAGCACAAATCAAAAAAAATCATACACTTGACCAGGTGGGGATTTTTTCCTGGGCTGCAAGGGATATGGAATTCAATCAATGCGATATGCCATATTAACAGAATGAAGAGTGAAAATCACATGATTATCTAAATAGATACACAAAAAGCACTTGATAAACTTCAACATCCTTTCATGATAAAAACTCTCAACAAACTAAGGAATAAAAGAAAATTATATCAACACAATAAAGGCCATATATAAAGGCCTACAACATCATACTGAAAGGTGAAACATGGAAAGCTTTTCTCCCTATATCAGGAACAAAACAAGGTCCCCCCCCCACCCCCCGCCACAGTTCCAGCCACATTAATTAGGAAAAAAAATAAAGGCATCCAAATAGAAAAGGAAGATGTCAAACTATCTTCATTTACAGATGACATGATCTTATATGTAGAAAACCCTAAAGATTCCTCCCAAAAACTGTTAGAACTAATAAATGATTTGGTAAAGTTGCAGGGTACAAAATCTACACACAAAAGAATCAGTTAAATTCCTACACACTAACAATGAACTATCAGAAAAAGAAATAAAAAAAAAAAACAATCTCGTATATAATAGTATCAAAAAAAAAATAAATAAAATGCTTAGGGATAAACTTAACCGAGGAGATAAACCACTTGTACACTGAAAATTGCAAAACATTGATGAAAGAAAATAAAGATACAAATAAATGGAAAGATATCCAGTGTTCGTAGATTGGAAGACTTAATATTGTTAAATGTTCTTACTACCCAAAGTAATCTGGATTCAATATAATACTTATCAAAATTTCTACGGCATTTTTTGCAGAAATGGAAAAAGCAATTCTAAAATTCATATGAAACCTCAAAGGACTCTGTAAAGCCAAAACAATTTTAAGAAAGAGAACAAAGCTGAAGACATCACAGATGCTGATTTTACAATATATTACAAAGCAACAATAATTAAAACAGTATGGTATTTTCATAAATACAGACATATAGACCAATTAAACACAATAAAAAAATAAAATAAAATAAACCCGTGCACATTTAATCAACTGATCTTCAACAAGGGTGCCAAGAATACACAATGAGCAAAGGGTGATGTCTTCAATAAATGGTGTTGGGAAAATTGGATACCCTGAATATCAACTCACAATTGATTGAAGACTATAGTGTAACAGCTAAAACTATAAAACTAAAAGAAAACTTCATGACATGTGTCTTGGCAATTATTTCATGGATATGGTGTCAAAAGCATACACAGCAAAAGCAAAATAAGTGGGACCTAGCAAATCATTTGATACTACATGATTCCATTACATCAAGTATATAACATAGTCAAACTCACAGAAGCAGAGAGTAGAATGATGGTGGCCAGGGCCGGGGGAGAGGAAAAATGGAAATTACTGTTAAACAAAAATAAGTTTTCAGTTACATAGAATGAATGAGTGCTAGAGCTCTGCCATACAACACTCTACCTACAGTTAACCATACTGTATTGAGCATTAATACATTTGCTAATAGGGCAGATCTCCTGTTATGTGTCCTTTCTAAGATGAAATAAAATAAAATACAAAGGAAGAAGAGATATCACTCAGTGTTTAACCATTTAGGAGGGATAATGGCATTGTAGTTACATTTCAAAAAAGAGCCCCTATATTTGGAAATTAATATGTAGATATTTTTAGGTTAGACAATATGGTATATGGGGTTTGCTGCAAATTAATCCAGGGGAAGAGAGACGTGGACAGGATAGAGAGGAGAGCAGATTGTCCAGACTGTAATTGCTAAAGCTGTGTGTGTATAAGTAGATATAAAATATTATGTATATATACACATACACATGTATATATGTAAATTATGTGTCTATATACACATATACACACATAATATTTTATATATTGTTATCTATTTTATATATCATAGAGAATAATATATAAAAATATATGAAAGCTGCCATAATAAGTTTTTTTTTAGTGACTATACATTCAACTCAAGAACTTGAACTTAAAACAACAGAGTATCCCCCCACCTCCACACCCTGACAAAAAAAGGAGAAAGGAAATAATAAAGGTTAGAGAAGATTAGCAAAACCAAATGCTGGTTCTTTGAAAGATTAATATAATAAAACAAACATATTCATAGTAAGATTAAACAAGAGAAAAATGGGAAAGATGCGTATTAATAAACTTCAATAATGAAAAGGGAAACTAACAAAGGAGACAGTAAACATTTAAAAATAATAATAAAAACTATTATGAACAACCATACACCAAAAAATTTGAAAACATAGATGAAATGGAAACATTCCTAGAACATTCCTAGAAACATTCCTAGAAATAAAATACAAAAAAAAAGGTACAAGAAAGAGAACTTCAGTAAAACAGTAAGTATTAAAGGAATTAAAAAGGTAATCAAATACCATTCCTTCCCCTTGTGTCAATATTTCAGTCCTAAATTTTAATCTTCCCTCAAATCGACATTGTTTTTAATCAAATTTGCTTTTCCCATTAGTTAATCCAGTTATACACCATAACCACTAGGAAGAGCTCTGGAGTCTGTTACTCACTCCAGTCCAAAATCTAATAAGGGTCAAGGACAAAATGGAGACCTTGAGGACAAACAGTGGGAATAAAATTAGCATCAGATGGGGTAAGAGAAGAAGAGGAGTTGGTGAGAAAAACAGGAAATATGGTGCCGCCAAACTTCCCAGAGAAAAATGTTAGAGATAAACTTAAAAAAAAAGAAATGAACTATTTATTGATAAGTATGTTACCACTCTTTTATTTATGTAACAGAAAAAAAAAAAAAAAGACCAAAACAAAAAAGAGGATACTCTAGCCTAATTCATTGATGGTGACACTTCAGTCTCTACATGTAGTGGTTTGAAGTGGAGGCTCTGGAGTCAGATCATGGCTCTAACATTTACAATCTGTACTATTCATTCAAATTACTGGACAGCTCTGTGCTTTATTTTTCATTTGAAAACTGAGGTCACTAATTGTATCTTCCTCAAGGGTTTTATAAAGACTAAATGACTTGACATACATAAGAGCCTTAAACCAGTGCAAGGCACAAAGCACCCAGTAAATGTTGTTCATCATCATCACATCATCATCTTGTTAATTCATGTCACGTACTCACAAATTTTTGTCATGTAGACATGTTTACAGAGCTTTGCATCACTTGATATATGCATTTCTTACTATCATTCAGTTATTCAATATCAATATCTTAGTCAACTGGTTTTCTTTATTGATAATTCACATTAATTCATATTACTTTTAAACAATATATGAATGAAACTACCTCTTTTTTAACCCTGAAAATTCCTCAGTAATTGTACTTCTCTAGCAGCATCTTTCCGTCAGTTTGCTGCCTCTCTCTCCTTCAGGCTCCCTTTGTTCACGCTTTATTCAGCATTAATGAAACAGATTAGGCAGAAGCCATCAGAATCCAAGTCCTTGAAAAAGCTGTGTCTTTACTGCACAGTGATTGCTCATGATCACAAACACACTGATAGCAGTCATGCTAAAACAACCCCTCCCTCCAAACATGGTTCAGTCATACTAGGTCTGTGTCACCATAGTGAGAAGGAGAAAAGAAGTTTAGAGTCATCTTCATGTATATAGTTTCTTCTTTGCACTTGCTTCCACCTAAAGTTATAGTCGTGCAATAAAGGCCAAACAGGACCAGAGAAGTACCCATAATTAAGGCCTGGATACTCATGTGCTTAAGAAGCAAGAGGAGTACATTATGCTCACAAGTTATGCAGAAATACCCATTTCAGTCTGGGGATCCACTTGGTGGTATAGGGAGAGAGCTCTCATCCTTCTCCATCAACAAGGCCTGAGCTCATTCATCTCCTCTTCTAGACCATCTTCCAGGTACATGGGAACCCAAATTTTTTTCCCAAGTGGCCAAAAACTCCTTCCAGGGTCTACTCAGTTCTCTTCACTAGGTCTGAGACAACTATTTGTGCAACACAAACAGAGCTTGGGTGTGTGAGCCACAGTATCCACTCATGTGAATGTAAAGTCCCTTGTGGGCATGACACAGCCAAGGGATGCAAAGAATGGAGCAGGCTGCAGGCCTTGGCCAGGGGCTATCTCCCCAATGCTGCCACATTCCAGCATAGAACTCTGAGGAACTCAAGAATTTTTCATTCAAATGCAGCCTTCTGGTCATTGTGAAGAGGGGAACAAGATAAGAGAATAGAACTTATTTTTTTTAACACTTGTTAATTTGGTTGACAACTCTTTAAATATTTACATATGTGGGTCCCCATTCATACTCTTGTGCCACATCATGCACATGACAGCACAAGCATTTCCCTAGAGCATCGTCTACCTCCCTTCCTTAAGAACCAAATGGTGGCCTAACAAGTCAGTGGCCTAAAAAGATGGGAGTCATGGACCAGGACAGGTTTATCCCAACAAACAGTACTGAGACCAGTAGGAAAGACACTTTAAAATGCCTAGATGAAAAAAAATAATAAAAAATAAAGATAAAATGCCTAGATGATTCAAATGCCTTTCTAATCTAGTATCAGCACACTGACTGGCAACCGTTTGTTGAATGAAAGATGATGAATGAACTCAAACTTTCCCAAAGGCTCAGAAAACTTGAGAAACTTGAATATAGCCTTCCTTTTGATAGCAGCATTACTACTAATATGTGCAGGTGCCTTGTGTATGAGAAGCAATGAAGCCGATGAACAATAGCAATAGCTGTGAAATTTGCATAAAATGCATATAGAAAGAACTATTTTCTGCTTTTTAACAACACATTGAGGTACCCACATGTGTAAACCAGGGATGTTACACTTAGAAATAAGTGCTACTTATGTTCAGCTCCTCTATTACATATTTAAATAAATGTACACAGTTTTATTTGGATGCGTAATCTTATGTAAATGGAAACATTCAAACAAACTCATTTGGTCCATTTATTTAGGTCTCTGATGGCTCATTCTAGTAAAATGCATGCACTTTCCCCATTTTTCTTTCCAAACCATTAACTGGAAGAAACATAATTTAAAACATTTTGTTAAAATAGCATTAAGGATGGTGGGTTATTTTTTCTTTCTTTCTGGTGCCATTACTTCGAACTGTGATGCATAAAAATATGTGTGTAAATCTCCACAGAAAATGAATACACATTATGTACAACCCCAATAATATTCTACTAAGTAAAATGTCCTCATGTTTAGCAATAAAATTTTTATGTATTAAAAAAAAAAAGATTCCACTCAAACTAGAGGGAAAATAGATGCTTCCTTGCCTCTCAACCTGTTTTAACTATTATGGATTGCAAAATTGGATGGGGGAAGATGGAAAGTAGGTCTTTATCATTAAATAAAGGTTTACCAGGTCATGGGAGCAGGGGGGAAACAGGAAATTAGAAAAAAAGGATTTTTTGTTGGGTATATGGGCTTTTCTAATACATATAAAGGTGCTCTGGAGCTACTGATGTGGAGCTGAGTTTCCAGATTAACCTGAGCAGTATGTAAAGGATAAAGAGGAAGAGAGGGACTGGGAGAAAGAGCATCTGTCCAGTTATAGTCTCGGCAAGAATAATAAGGGCATGGAATGGGGTCATGGCAAAGGCAAAGAGAAACGGAGATGTGGTCTGCAGGTATCGATTATGGAAGGAGGAACAACAGGACAGGCAATCAAATGGTTATTATAGCTGACCCTCTCTTCTGAACCACAGATCCTCATTTCAACACTCCAGTAGACTTAATACACGTGGTTGTCTTTCAGAAACTCAAAATCCTCATGGCCCACCCCGAAGTTACCATTGTTTCTACATGGTTCTTCTACACAGTTTATGGCCATGTTAAAATCTCCTCACTCCTGACAAACATTATTTAATACTACTTCTTTGGTAAACTCAGGGTCTTTCTTTATTTGGTCTTTCTGCATTTGATCAAGGACAAAATAGCGAAACGAACTTTGGAAGAGTGAAGAGATTATAAACATGTCCCACCTACCTTGTGAGCTTCTCTCTTTTCTCTCCCGCCCTTTTCAGATAGTAAGGTGATTACTTAGGAGGGACTTTTACCTCTGGAGTTTGAGTCTAAGTGAATGTGGTCTGACAAAGGCCTAGCCATTCAAAACACCTGGCACAGCTGGAAGGAGATGACTTCAATAGCTGGCAAACCTCATCTATCCATGCTTCTACCCAGTGAAATCTAGTTTCCATTCCCATTATTTTATTGAGACAGCTCTGGAAAAAAATGGCCTTCTCATCTTCAGTTCTTGTGGACTCTCACCTCATGTTGCCTGGCTCTCAGCAGTAGCACTGGGTACTCTGGCTTCCTTGACCTCTGGGGATGTCTGGCTCACCTCCACTCTCTCTGGCTGCTCCTATGTACACACCTCAAGCTATTCCACCTCCTTCGCCTTGCCCAATTGATCTGCCCTTGTCCTTCTTCTTTTCTGGGTATTTTCTCCATTGAAAACATCAATTCATCATATGACTTCAACATTCACATTCACCCAGAAGACTCCTAAGTCTCTACCTCTAGTTTTGAAATAAGCTCCAGACTTATATTTTCAACTGTCTGTTGGGAATCACCTGATTTTTCCTGGCTTCTCCAAATAACTACTCCTAAAATGAAACTCACCAGCCTCCCTCCCAAACCTGTTCTTTCTCCTCAATTTCCTTACAACTCAGTGCTCCCAGACACTCATGCTTAAAGTCTAATTGTAATTCATTCATTCACTGAAAGAAAAAAAAGAAAACCTAACTGAGAACCTGGTCTGTTATATACCAGACATTGGAGATTATGACAGCTGCTGGATACACATTCTTGCCACAGCTGCTTTTAATTCCTTTTGCCTTTATTATCTAATTCATTGCTGAGTTCTAACAACTCTATCTTCATAATATCATTCAAATCCATCCTATCTTATGCATTCCAACTTCCACTATTCAAAATCAGACCTTCATGATTTCTTAGATGAACCATTGTTATGGCTTCTTTTTTTAAAAAATTTTATTATTAGTTTCAAGTATACAGTACATTAGCGAGATATTTATATAGTTTATAAAACAATCCCCTAATTGCTCTTTCTCTCTTCTGGCTCTCCACTTAGCCATTTCATTGCTGCTAACTGCATTCCCTATGCCCTGCTCTCCATCCCCATGACCATCTATCAACTACTGATTTGTACTTCTTTAACCTTTTACTCCTTTCTCCCAGAACTCCAACCCCCCTCCCCTCTCTCCATCACCAGATTGTCCTCTATATTTGTGTGTCTGTTTTTGATTAGTTTGTCCTTTTCGTTTCTTAGATTCCACATATAAGTAAAATCATATGGTATTTATCTTTCTCTGTCTGACTTATTTCACTCAGCATAATAACCTCTAGGTCCATCCATGTCATAGCAAATGGTAGGATTTCATTTTTTAAATGGCTGAGTAATATTCCATTGTATATATGAACCATAACTCCTTTATCCTGTCATCTGTTGATGGGCATTTAGGTTGCTTCCATATCTTGGCTTTTGTAAATTATGCTGTCATGAACATAGGGGTGCAGAGATCTTTACAAATTATTGTTTTGGTTTTCTTTGGATAAATAACCAAGTGTAATTGCTGAGTCAAAAAGTACATCCATTTTTAATTTTTTGAGAAACCTCCAAAATGTTTTCCACAATGGCTGTACCAATTTGCAATCCCACCAATAGCGTATGAGGGTTCCCTTTTCTCCACATCCTCACCAACACTTGTTCTTTGAACAATGGCCTCTTAATGGGCTGCTTTTCTCTCCTTTCTAACTCATTTACAATCTTCCACAAAATTAACTTTCTCAAAGCACAGTTATCACTGGTCATAAGCCAACAAAGAGAGGTAGAAAGAAGCCCCATCTCACGTAACTGTGTGACCCTAGGCAAATCCCTTATGTTTTCAGAGCCCATTGCTTCCTTTATAAAATAATGTCTTCCTCATTAGGGATGTTATCAGGATTAATGAGATGATAACATTGTTCCAAGCACATTATATATATATCACTTCACTAAATCCTTGCAACAACATTATGATGTACTATTATTACCTTCCTTTCATAAATAAGGAAACTGAGGCACAAAGAGAAAGTAACTTGCCCAGTGTCATAATGCTAAAGAAGTAGAAAAGCAAGGAATGGCACCCAGTCCATCTGATAAGAGAGTATAGATTCTTACCCATCACATAGTAGATACAAAACAAATGTTAGCTCTTGTCATCTTCCAAAGTATATGAGCTATTGTTTCCCTCTGCATAAACCAGATAAAATTAGGTTTCTGACCCTTGCAACTTAAAGAGTCTTACTTAATACATCTGCCAACTGCTTGAGTTCAACTTTGATGAATATTAGGGAGGCACAGGAAAGTCTCTGCATACCAACAAATCAAAGTTTTTATGGAAAACATGTAACTTCTTAATATAAATACATGCAAAACATTTTGTTTACTGGAACAATAGAAAGCTTACAAAAGTATATTTCTCAAGGATATTCTCTAAACAAACATTCAACTGTCTACTCAAAAACATAATTTCTAAAGATCAGCTTTATAGTTTACAGTATATAGTTCAAATTTTGAGCTTCCTCTCTCTCCTGCTATTATTACTAGCATCTCATCTGAAATGTTGACTGTCATTAAGATAATGAACTTAAACTTTACAGGTAGTTAGTTAATCTATGCTTGTTCTTCCATTCACTGGCCAAAGAGTTGCTGATCATGCCCAGGGTATCTTTGGATTATCAAATAAACACTTTATTCAATAAGAGCTTTGTCTACTACTCTTCTTACCATCCTAAAACCAGAACTGTCTTCTACTTCTCAAATCCTCCCCAGTCTTTGAAGGGACTCAAGGCTCAGCCCCAGGAGCACTCTCGGCTTGTGTTTTCTTTGCCTAGGACTTAGTCTAGGAGCCATGGCTTAGACTGTTCACATTTATCTTTTATTTTATCCCTTCAGGCTTTGCATTGCATATACTGAATTTCTTTTGGTACATACATTTTGTTAAGGAGTTTCAGTTATGCTTGGCATTGTAACCAGAGAATCGAGCATAGAACTGCCTTTTGAACTGTTTCTCATGGAGTTTCCGCATACAGAGATAATAAATGCTGGTTAGCTTTACAAAGGTATTATATAAAAGTAAACCAACTAAACGAGTATAATATAAATCTAATTTTACAGGGTATTACTAGTCTATATTGGGTTTTCAATGCTCAAGACTACATAAATAAATAGGAATACATAAAAAGTCCTAAAGTTTGAACACTAATGTCTAAGCAATGTCTTTCTATAGTCACTGCTGTTACGAGTAAAGAATGCGTAATGCTGAGCTAAATGCATTTTCTGGATTAGAATTAATCTTTGGGAAGGCAGATGGCTTTTTATTTTCATGCATTTTATTTGAACTTTTCTCATCTATGAAGTCAGCCTCCTTAAGATGTATGAGCTCTTAAATACTTCTAAAGGTTTTTATTGAGCAAAGAGGTGCCCTATGGAACAGTTAATACCATATGGATAAAACAATAAACAGGTAAGTTGACCACTTTCATGTAACCTGACAGTGATAGGGTTGATTTATCAATGAATAAGCTCGTCTTCTTTTTTAGACAGCAGCTACTTTTTAGTTTATCTGTCTGTGGATGACAAACAAATATATCAGAAGGGAGAAGGATCTGATTTAACATTTTCATTAAACCTTCCTTTTTGATTCATAGGAGATTCAAGCAAAGCTTGAGGAAAGACTTTTAAGTAATAATACTAACCTTTATTAACCATCAAAGTAATGCACTGCTTTAAATCCTTCCAATGACTTCCAATCTAAAGAACAAAATTCAAATCTCTTACCTAATAAATTATTGATGACCACCAGTCTATCACTCATATCCCATTGTAGCCCTCATAGCAGCCAACTTGTGAAGACACAACCTTAGAAGCTAATTATTCTTGTACCATATCTACCCACACTCAACACAGTCAACATTCCATGCTATTTCCTATCTCTGTACCTTTCTGCTGCTTCATTCACACTGCTTTCTCCCTCCCATTAGCTCAACAATAACAAACACTTTCAAGAATCAGGCAAACTGAACAACCAAGAAGAAACAAATAAATTCCTAGAAACATGCAACCTACCAATCAAGAAAAAATAAAAAATCTTAAAAGACAAATAACAAGTAAGGAAATTGAAGCATTAATATAAAAGGTCCCCAAAAAACAAAGTCCAGAATCAAATGGCTTCACTGGTGAATTTTATCAAACATTTATAGAATTAATACCAATTCCTTTCAAACTCTTCCAAAAAAATTTGAAGAGGAGAGAATACTCTCAAATTCATTTTACAAGGCCAGCATTACCCTGACACCAAAGCTAGATAAGGCAACTCCAAAAAAGAAAAAAAGTTATAGGCCAATATCCCTGATGAACATAGATGCAAAAATTCTGAAGAAAATACTAGCAAACTTCACTTACATGTGGTATATAAAACTGAAAGCAACAAATGAACAAAACAAACAAAAACTCGTAGACACAGACAACAGTTTAGTGGTTACCAGAGGGAAAGGGTGAAGGAGGAGCTACCGGAGGTAACGGGGGTCAAATATATGGTGTCAGAAGGAGATTTGACTTTGAGTGGTGAACACAAAATGCAATATATAGATGATGTATTATCAAATTGTACGCTTGAAACCTACATAATTTTATTAACCCATGTTACCCCGATAAATTTAATTAAAAAAATAAATACTAGCTGGGCGGCTCAATAGTGTAGAAGTTAGCATTTCTGCTTTACATGCAAAGGTCCTGGGTTTGCACTCCAGGGAGAGCCAGGGACCGGACCCCGAGTGCATCAGGCCCAGAGTGTGCCAGGGGTGCCAACCCCCAGGTGCGCCAGGCTCCTGGTGCACCAGGCCCCTGGTGCACACTGCGAGCATGTGGGAGGAGACAGCCCGCCTTCAGAGATCCAGTTCTTAAGGGGAAACGGCTACATAGATAGGTCAGGGGTGGATGTTGGGGGGGCGGGGGGCGGGGAGCGGGTGGCAGGGGCCGGAATAAAAAAGGGGAAAAAATAAAATAAAATAAATTAAAAAATACCAGAAAACTGAATTCATTAGCACATTAAAGGACTGTAAACTATGATAAAATAAAGATCTACCCCTGGGTTGCAAGAAAGAATCAATACACACAAATCAATAAATGTGATATGTCACAGTAACAAAATGAAGGATAAAAATCACATGATCTCTCAACAGACCAAAAATTAAGAAAATTTAATATTTTTTCATAATAAAAACTCTTAACAAATTGAGTGTAGAAGGAATGTACTTCAACATAATAAAAGTCATATATGACAAGCCCGCAGCTAATATTATACTCAACAGTAAAAATTTAAAGCTTTTGCTATTAAGATTAGGTGCAAGACAAGCCCACTCTTACCACTTCTATTCAACAAAATACTGGAAGTCCCACCATAACAATCAGACAAGAAAAAGAAATAAAAGGCATCCAAATCAGGAAAGAAGAAGTTAAAATTGTCTGTTTGCAGATGACATGATCTTATATATAGAACCCCAGACTCCACCAAAAAACTATTAGAACAAATCAATGAATTCAGTAAAGTTGCAGGATACAAAATAACATACAAAAATAAGTTGTTTGTATATACTAACAATGAACTATGGGAAAAAGAAATAATCCCATTCATAACAGCATCAAAAACAATAAAATACTTAGGAATAAATTTTGTTGGTTCACAAAGTGGCCCCTGCACACAGAGGGCAAGGAGAGACCAAAGAGGTGGACCACTCAAGATTGGTAGGTGTAGGTTTAACAATCAAGGGGTATTACTTAGGAGACTTATTTTCAGTGGCCACAAAACAAGTAGATCTCCACACGCACCCACCAGAATCTTAAAAGTTTATATAAAGGCCTTACCTGAGTTCAGTCACATATTCAGTCCAGATGGCTTCAACAATATCTTACTCTCTTAAGACTATGTCCTTGGAATTGCTCCTAGTGTGGGAATAGTGGGCAGAGCATATATTCCAAGGACAGGAGAGCAGGTAGGGAGCCTCCAATTGTGCCAGTACAACTCGAGGGTCAACAAATGGTCACATCCTCTTCATTACCTCTTCCAACACTCCACCTTTCGTGACTGGCTATTAAACTTACACACACCCCTCTTCTGCAATGTGCCTTGAGCAGTCAGCAAGGGGTTTCACTAATGTGGATGTGGCTCATTTGGCAGCTATCTGATTGCACTGGAGGCAAATACCAAAGCAACAATATAAGCACATGCAAGAAAGAAAAACAGATTAAGATAACGATTCGAAAAATAAGTGACAATTTTTTCCACCGAGAGCCCTCTGATCGAACCACTGATTTATTAAGTCTCCTAGGCTGGAAGTCAGATCACTTGGGGTATTCATTTGTGTCCTCATGTGATTTAATAAAGATGATAAGTTAGCAGACTCGTCAAGTATGAACATACAACATTGTGGTGGGATAATGCCACAGGTGCCTTCTGATGAGGCAGGAATGAGGTACAAGTCCATCCATTCTGAAGAACATCCTTCCTGATTAAAGACATTTTAGTGTTCAGTGAAGACAGGCTTTGTTGGCTATCTTTTAAGCATTGCTGAATAAATTTAGTAAGGGCTTCTCTTTCAGTGGGAGAATATTTCACTCCAGGTATAGTGAATATTTAACAGTTCTGGTTTTGCAACAGGACAATGAGATCCCAGTGGAGACTGCGTTGTTTCCACTCATGCAAGGGTGCAAAGCAACTCTCCCGGCCCTGTGGGACATCTCATTGCAAATTCCGGTAGATAATGCCTTTCCCATTCAGGATGAGACTTGGTGTTCTCAGTAGCATAGCAGATTGATTCACGATAAGAGTCAGGGCAATGGCTGTTTTCCATGACTTCCGTACCTTTACAGCACTGAGTGTCTTGGCAGGGGTTCCGAGTCTGGCTTATGGGACAAGAGGCCTTATTGGTTGATCATTCAAATGTGGTAAAGCCTGTGACAATATATTAGTTCATCTTGCCACTGTGGTTTTATCTGTTAGTAATTTAATCTTCCATTTAAATATTTCCTTTTCCCTTTCTATCAACCCTGCTGCTTGCAGGCTATAGGTGAGATAAAACCTCCATTCACTGTTATGTTCTTTTGTGCAGTCTTGCGTAACATGACCTTTGAAATGTGACTCCTAATTGCTGTGTATTCATTGAAGTATCCATGCATAGTGCTCAGCTTCTCTAATCCCCTAATGGTGGGAACCTGGTATGAGAGGCAAAAGTGGAAAGGTTGGTTAGGCCAGACACAGTGCCCTCCCTTGGAAAGAGTGAGCCAACGTAATCAATTTACCAATCCCTCACCAGCTGGAAACTCAGGTGGATGGCTCCAGACATCTTTGGCAGTTGCCTTAAGCATTATTTAGTCACACAGGAGATGCTGTTACTGCAATTACCAAGTCACTGTATTTCAAAGGCAATCCAGCATCTTTGGCAATGTGCCATTCCATCTAGGCGCCACTGTGGTGTCTCTTCTTATGCACTCAATCTGCTCCACCTACTCTAAGGTCAGTTGTTAAGGCTCATACCAGAGCTAGTGCATCAGCTTTCTGATTTCCGTGGGGTGTCAGCACCTTATGAATCGGGAGATGGAAAACGGTGAAGACTATTTCAGGCTCTTATAGTAAACGCAAATGTCTTTCCACATATCCTGACCCCATCAGGGTTTATTTAGGACCATCCACCCCTCGGTTTCCCATTGTCTAAGCCATAGGGTTAATCCCTATAGAAGAGCCTGTCAGTGCAAATGGTTAATGACCAGGGCTCATGACTAATCATCAGTCAAAACTGAGTTCAGCCTGCTAACTGCTGCAGTTTGTTCCTGTCTCCATCCAAATGGTGTCAATGTTGAGCTGAATAGCAACTGCAGTTCATGTGGGTGGGTTGGCTCGACTAGAGTCATCTGTATATTAGGCATCAGAGGGAATTTTCCCCATTTCGTCTCTACAGGCTGCACGGGCTGCTGCAACAATAGGGGCAGGGGCATTTGGATAATCTACGTAGTCTATGTGGCTTAGTAGTATCTGCATTTCTAGAGACAGTAGGCTGTACAATGAAAATTACAAAATTTTGAAGAAAGAAATTGAAGAAGACAAAAACAAATAGAAAAAATATCATGTGTTCATGGATCAGAATAATTAATACTGTTAAAAAATTTTTTTTTAGCCAAAGCCATCTATAGAACAATGTAACCTCTATTAAGATTTCAATGGCATTTTCACAGAAATAGAAAAACACAGTCCTAAAATTTGTCTGGAGCCACAAGATCCTGGAGAGTCAAAGTAATCCTAATAAGGAAGAACAAAGCTGGAGGCATCATATTTCCTGATTTCAAACTAAAGCAATCAAAACAGTATGGCAATGACATAAAAATGGATACATAGATAAATGGAACAGAATATAGCACCCAGAAATAAACCCATGCATAACAAAACTAAGATTTGACAAAGGAGCTAAGAATACTCAGTGGGGAAAGGATGGTCTCTTCAATAAATGGTGCTGGGAAAACTGGTTAACCATATGTAGAAGAATGAAATTGGACTCATCTTACACCATTCTCGAAAATTAACTCAAAGAAGATTTAAGACTTAAATATAAGATATAAAACTATAAAACTCCTAGAAGAAAATGTAGAGAAATAGTTCTTGGACATTGGTTTTGGCAATATTTTTTTGGATATGACAACAAAAGCACAACAAAAAGAAAAATAAACAAGTGAGATTATATCAAACTAAAAAGTTTCTGCACAGCAAAGGAAACCATAACAAAATGAAAAGGCAATCTACAGAATGGGAGCAAATATTTGCAAATCATATATCTGATAAGGGGTTAATATCTAAAATATATAAAGAACTCATGCTACTCAAAAGCAAAAAACAAACACACACATCCAATCTAAAAATTGACAATGTATCTCAATAGACATTTTTTCAAAGATTTTTCCAAAGAAAACATACAAATGGCTTATAGGTACATGCAAAGGTACTTAGCATCACTAATCATCAAGGCAATGCAAATCAAAACCAAAATAAGATATTGCCTCACGCCTGTTAGGATGCCTATTGTCAAAAAGACAAGAGATACTAAATGTTGGTGAGAATGTAGAGGAGAGGGAAACTTTGTGCATTGTTGGTAGGAATGTGAATTAGTATAGCTATTATGGAAAACAATATGAAGGTTTCCCAAATAATTAAAAATAGAAATATCATAGATCCAGCAATTACACTCTGGGTATATGTCCAAGGGAAACAAATTATTATTTCAAAGAGATATCTGCATTCCCATGTTCACTGCAGCATTATTCACAATAGCCAAGATGTGGAAACAACCTAAGTGTTCATTGACAGATGAATAGATAAAAATGATATGATAAATAAATAAATAAATAAATACACACACACATGCACTATGATTCAGTCATAAAAGAGGAAATTCTGCCATTTATGAAAATGTGGTTGAAACTTGAGTGCATTCTGTTAAGTAAAATAAGTCTGACAGAAAAATAAATACTGTATGATATTACCTTTATTTAAATAGAATCTTAAAAAGTCAAACTTATAGAAACAGAGAGTAAATTTGTGATTACAAGGGGCTAGGGAATGGGGAAAATGAGAAGATGATGGTCAAAGGGCACAAACTTTCAATTATAAGATGAATAAGTTCTAGGGATCTAATGTACAGCATGGCAACCATAGGTTAATGATATTATATTGAATGCTTGAAAGTTGCTAAGAGTTTAATCTTAAATATTCTCACCACACACACTCAATAATTATGTGAGTTATTGGATGTGTTAACTAATTGTGGTAATCATTTCACAATATATATATATATATGTGTGTGTGTGTGTGTGTGTGTGTGTACCAAATCATCATATTGTATACCTTAAATTTACACAATGTTATTTGTCAATTATATCACAATAAAGCTGGAAAAAACAATCGGGTCAAACTTTGATTTCTTTATGTAGCCTCCCAGTGACTCTTTACCCATACAGTGAGTAGACTCAGGCCTTTGTTTCCAACCATACCAGGCTTATGTTCTTATACAAACATCAATAACACTATTACACTTATTTATTTATATGTATATCATCCCCTAAAAGATTATAAACTCTTTGAGGACAGGGACTATTTTGTTCATCTTGATACCCTTAGTCAGTAAAGTACGGCTTAACATAATTAAATTATAAATGAGAAATAAATACATGAATAAACTTTGCTTCTACACTAAAATTCAAACTGGAAGGGAAGTTGAGCTGCAAAATTTAGTTCCAATTTCTCAAGTATCCTTTAAAAAATTCTATTTCAGCTGACAACAAGGCATAATTTTAAAACAAACAAACATTGTTTCTGTTTGGAACAAAGTTCTAAAAGATAACCCGAGGTCACTATGCTTATATATTTCCTGCCTTTAAAGTCTGAGGTTGAACACGAAAGAGATCTTTCTATTCTCTTGGGAAAATCAAGTCTTTACACAACAACGAATTTTCTTTTTTACAAGGGAAATAGCTCCTTATTTTTAAGGAATTTTCTCTTTGGTGGGATGCTTGTTAATAACGCAGATTCCCACACCCCATCCCAGCCTTACTGGATTTGAATCTGAGGGTAAGAACCTGGCAATTGCAGCTTTTGCACATTTCTCAGATGTTTCCTAGTTTCACAACCCTTTCTCCACAGACGGTGGATATTGACAGACAACAGTTTATCCTAGGAGTCACTGGGACTACTGGAGGCTGGGCCTGCTTTTTTTCTTCTTTCCTGAGTTCTTAGAACTAGATGTTTTTTTTTTCCTCTGATGCAAACCTAATAGCCCAGTTATACATGACTTTCTGAACCCCAAATACTATTGCAAAGCACTTTTTTTTTTGAGGTTTGCTTTGAAAATCACCTCAAAGTGACAGTCCAAATATTTGCTGGCTTATTTGATGAAGACTCTAAGCCCTTTTGATTACATCACACCTCTGTTCTACTCTGCGCTAGCAGCATTCAATTTACTGTAGGGTACAGGGCTATGGGCTTAAATCTGATCAATTATAACATTAGAGTTTCACAATATATACATATATGTCATTATGTAATTAATATCAGGAAGTGAACCAGTATAAGATTTTGTGGTGGTAAATTATATGGAGTACAACTTGAAATAAATCAACTATTTCTCATGTTGTAGAATTTTCCATATCAATCAACATAACATCATTATGGCATTATCGACAAGTTTAGTATCAATGTAGAAAGATTTAATCGTCCTCATATATGCCAGATTTACCAAGATATTATTTTATTCTTTTAGCAATGGAGCCCTAAAGTCCTTCAGATAATAGGTTGTATTGCAGTTTCATTGTTGGTCCCATGGAACTCTTCAATCTATAAAGTTTTCTGAAGGTGTTAGAATTAGTTCCATTGGAACAACAGAAAGTATATGAGTTTCTATTTACATCTAACATGAGTCAAATGTCAAGCACTAGCTTTTTCTGAGATTAGTGCATCAACTGCAAAATAATTCATCTCCAGTAGAGTCTGATAGAGACTCTTGTTGGAGAAAGAGGCTAGGTTTTTGTTTGCCTTTCTCACAAATTTCATTGGAGAACAGGTATAGAGTTTATTTCCAGCTGTAAATTCATAAAACTGCAGAACATAAAAGCCAGAAAGGACTTTAGAAATCAACCTCCTTGTTCAAGGTCAGTGGCAAAAAATATAACTATAACCAAGTTTATTCTTTCTACTAATGATGCTTTCTACTGTTCCAAAAATCCAATTCAATTGACTTAACATATGTGTATTAGATGCCTACATTATATAAAGGGAACATTTTTTTAAACATAATGTTAGGTATCTAGTCATACATGAACGACAGGGGAACAAAGGAATAGGGGCCTAACTCTGTAATCATAGAAATTTCCCTTGAAGATCTTCCTTAAGGACCTCCCAGAAATATCTCCCTTTTAGGGTTATAAATTACCCAAAATCCTAGAGCACAAAGGCCGTAAAAGGTGCTGGCCTAAACCAGCTACAAACACATAGGCAGAAAGTACAGCCCCTAACTTCAGCCTCATTATACTATCATTATAATCTCATGATTATGCCTGGAAGTTCATGAATCTGATGATAACAGACTGAATTCTGGGTAAGCACATGTGCAGTAGGCAAAGTTATATAGCAGCCAGGTGTCAATCTAGGTGACCTCACTTGCCAATCACCCAGGAATGTCTTTAGGACTACCCCATCACAGCCCCCAAATATAACGCAGACATCTCCCTCCCCAGAGGTTACAGATCTCCATCATCCCTGGCAGTAACCTATACCCCTCCTTAGGGGTAAGTAATCTCATTTCCACGTGGCTAGCCAGGTTTAGGCTTGACCTGTCTTCTACTTCGTAATATACTTTTAATAAACAAATATTTCTCATATTCACTGGGTTGAAATTCATTTCTTCGGCAGTAAAAAGGACCTAGAGGTGTGTGTTACCGGAACTCCGATCACTCCAATAGTAACAATAATATTTTTAAAAAATGATTGTCCCAAAAATATTTGCCACAAATCCCTCCTTCAATATTATACCATTTCTTAGTAAAGTTTTGTTTAAACAAAATGTACAACCAGTAGTGATAACATTATAATCTAAAAGAGAAATTCTTTGTCCATCCATGTATTTAGTCATTCGTTCATTCAATTATCCAGCATATATTTAGAGTCCTATCATTACAGGAAAAGCTAAATTTAAGGATATGTAATCAACACGAAATGGTTCAGACCCTGGAGTGGAGGAAAAGCCGATTTGAGTGGGTTCCAAAGTTAATGAATGAGAGAAACTGTAGATAATGAACGTATCTCCAATTTTTGCAGAAAAAAAGGAACAGAAACATGGAACAGTATCCAAGGGAGAGGGACAGAATCAGGAGAGAAGCTCTTTTTTTTTAAATAAGAAAAGCAATAACATGTTTCTGTGTTTGGGGAATTATGCAGTCAAAATAGAGATACTGACATTCCAAAGAGGTGAGAATTGCCAAAGTGACATCCGAAGTAAGGGAGAAAAAAAATAAATCTAGTGTACAGGCCGAGGGGATGGACTTGGGCAGGAGCATGGACAATTCCTCTCTACCAGTGAGAAGAAAGGCAGAGTGAAGGGAATAGATGCAGTGAGGTGGGTGTATGCGATGAAGGGAGCTCTGGGAAGGTCTCTTTTGAGTGATTCTGCATTTTCTGTGGAATAAGGGAAAAGGTAATCAGCTGAGAATAAGGATCGAGAATGCTGTATTAGAGGTTGGAGGAGAGAAGGAAAGGTATGGAATAGTCATCTGAGTGAGTGGACCAAAAAAATATAGTATGGTTGCAGGGCAGCACCACAAGGTGTTTAAAATTAGTGATCATGAATTTAAATGAGACCAATCAGCTGGAAAAGACAGAGAAAGAGGCAGAGAGTGAATGGTCTGAGGGTTTGGAGAGCAGTGAGGAGCAGGTGTGGCTAAGGAGTAGTGTACTGCAATAAAGTAAAGATATGAAGTGTTTGTGACTGAAGTGTTGTAAGTCATATTAAGGATTTTATACTTGAACCACAAGATAAAAAGGAATGAATCCTGCTTTTCAAGCAGGGTGATAGCATAATTTAATTTGGTTTGCTAGAGAGACAATTCCGGTAAGTATAAACATAATGGAAAAAAGTTTATTGGTGAATACATAGACTTCGTAGTACCTAAAACTCTTTCTTATAACCAGAAAATACAAGTTGCTTTATAAAACCAGACTGATTTTAAAAAAAGGATATCCTAACAGAATGTTGTTGAGAAATCTGACCATCATGAGTCCCCACCAAGTTTTTTATCTAAATGGCTTTTTTCATTTTCCTAGGTACCTCATAAATATGGGCCATGTGCTCTGAAACAAATTTACTCTTGCCTTGTCTCAAGGTTAACAGAAAGAAAATAGTCTCCTATGATTCAGCTTGTTAAAAAGAAAAGGAAGGAGGAGAGAAAATCCACTTGAAATAAATAAATTATTTCTCGTGATGGAAAATCTGTATGATTACTCTTTCTAAATTAGTTAAGCTTTTACATAATCAAACACTGTACATTTTCACAAACACTGAAAAGAGTATAAAACACAAGCAACTGAGATATAACATAAATGAACTAAGAATACAAAAGATTCATTTTTCTGTAAAATGTGAAATAATTGCTTTGGGAACACTTTTCTATTTGATAACGTCACAAATTTATTTTGACTTATAATTTATCAACTATTTTGTGAAATACTATTTTTAATGATAATTCTAAATAAAAATATGATTAAGACCCAGAAAGAGGTAAACATTTTTTTCTCTTTAGTAAATTCATCATTCCCAAAGTCTGAGAATGTCAGTTTTGCAACAGCCAATTCCAACAGACGCATTTTTGATATTTGAACCATGTTCTGTGAAAGAAGATTTATTAAGGCTGTATCCTCCATCCAAAATCACATGCCATTTTTTTGGAAGCCCAGAAACTCTCTTCCATTTGATGATTATCATTCAAGAATTGTACTTTCTCCTCCTCCTCCTCCTCCTCTTCCTCCTCCTCCTCTTCCCTCTTTCCCTTACCTCTTCCCCTTCCCACTCCTCCTCCTTCCCCTTCCCTCCCTCCTCCTCCATTTTTTGTTGTTGTTGTTGTTGAAGAAAAGGGATGTTTAAATTACTTTTATCAAGACTCCAGGACCTGGCTTTTCTAGTCTAGCTCAATTCTACAATGGTTTTAATTCATTTGCTTCAAGGTTGATTAGTTTAATCCTGAATATCCAAATAAAAGAGATAAACATCAAATTAATTATTTGATCATTGAAGAAAACAGGTCTTCAATAAGAATTCAAACCAAACTCTACTAAACAGAAGGCTTATCTCTTCCAAGTTACTAAAAGATTAACGCTTTCATTCAACTTAGTGGTCAACTGCACTCATTTATTTATAAGGGATTCCTAAGGAAACAACAGGAATTTATGCTTAAAGATTCAGGCTATTTCTAAGTTTTAATTACTACTCATTGTAAGTATTTAATTGTCTATAGGTTTATTCTAGATCCAGCTTAAATCCCTAAATTAATATCAGATTTCAAGTGTATTGATTATTATCTAAGTCTTCAGCTCATTTACAGTGTACATTTGCTTTGAATAAAATTATTTGAATAAAACTGTCTAGTTTTGTTTTTTAGGAGCTACACATACACAGAGAAAACCAATAAATAGCTTCTTATACTCAGTTTAAGAGCCGTTTCTGCACCCCTGATGCCAATTTAAAAACTACTATTAAATGTCCATTTGATCAACTTCAATAAATTCAGAGCAGTGGTTTGAAAATGCCAAATGAAAACTAGAGTTCGACAGTTATAAGTAGTCACAGCATGACCTATATTATTTCCAACTACATATCATTGACAGCTATTTTCCTGTTGAGTTAATGATTGTTCAACTCGTATCCAATGAAATTAAATTTTTCAATGCAAATATAAAATACATTTCACAGCAAAGCTTATTCTAAAATATAAAATCTATGAAGAAGAATTTTACTTATTTTAAACAATCAGCTACACCCAAAAAGAGAATGATATTCTCCAAACTATAAATAACTGGCTTTCAAAGCCTACTATGGTTTTTCACCAACAGAGTTCTAGCTTGTCTTCAAGAACATATGTTAAACTCTTATAACAAAGGCAATGACCTTTTCTTCTGTATTTTAGAATAAAATAACAGATATTGCCTTGACATTAAGAATTCATTGTATAATTCTGACACTTTAATAAGGAAACAAACTTTCTTAATATTTTTAGTTGCTAAATTTTGTAAAGGGAAGAATAAATTTAGATGATCATTAACAGAAATTGCAGCAGTTAAAAAATATATAGATAAAAGATTCAAATTCAACCTGTGGGTATAATTATTTAGATGCTGTACTTAATCCCATTTCCTGGAATATCTACTTCAAAGGCAGTCTCAGTTACAATATGTAAAGCAGAAGTATGGCTTTTCAACATTCATCTTGATGACAGTATGGTGGAGGAAAGAAAATGGGTTGTGGGTCCATCAGAACTCAATTAAAATCAGAATGACACTCTTTACTAATACAGTGACCTCAGAAACATTACCTAATCTCTCTTGAGCCTCAAATTGTATACTACTAAAATGAGAGTTATCATACTTACCTTGTCAGAGGGTTATGACATTTTGAGTTAAGAATATAATTCAATTTCCCAAACAAGGTAAAGCTAAAGGAGTTAATAAACACCAAACTAGTATTACAAGAAATGTTAAATGGACTTCTTTAAGTAAAAGGAAAAAAAAAAGATAAAAAATATGAATAATAAAATAGCAATAACTACATATCTATCACAATTACTTTGAATGTAAAAGGATTAAGTGTTCCAATCAAAAGATAGGATGGCTGAATGGATAAGAAAACAAGACCTTTACATATGCTGCCTTCAAGAAACTCACTTTAGATTGAAAGACACACACAGAGACTGAAAATAAAAAAAGGAAAAGATATTTCATGCAAATGCAAATGAAAAAAAAAGCTGGCATAGCAATACTTATGTCATACAAAGTGGACTTTAAAACAAAGGTTACAATAAGAGACAAAGAAGGACCCAGCAATTCCACTCTTGGATAATTATCCAAAGAAACCCAAAACACTAATTTGAAAATGTTGTGGCATGACTGAATCTAAGACCCACGAAGCCCATTAAGGTAAATTATGAGCCTTTATTAGCTGGCCGGTGACTGACTCTCTGCCAGGCAGGGTTAGAGGAGATCAGTCCTGAGCTCCCAAAAGAGGCAGCTTATAAAGTCTAAAACCACATCAAACAAGCAAGCAGATACAGAAGCAGAAGTTGGCTGTTAGCACAATACATCTCCTAGTACCACACCCTGGTTAACATTAAACAAGTAAGCAGATTACAAAAGCAGAAGTTAGCCTTTAGCATATCTGTATACAATACATCTCCTAAAACCACACCCAAGCAAGCAGGATGACTTCTGGTATCTAAAGATATTTCTTCCCTGTAGCTGACTTAGCTAGTTGGCTCACTTGAAAATTTTCCACACTTAACAAAAAGACATATATATCCCTATGTTCACTGCAGCATTATTTACAACAGCCAACATACAGATGCAATTTAAGTGTTCATTAATAGATAAATTGATAAAGAAGAGGTGGTATATATATATATATATATATATATATATATATATATATATATATATAGTGAAATATTACTCAGCCATAAAAAAAGAATGAAATCTTGCCATCTGCAACAACATGAATGGACCTAGAGGGTACTATGCTGAAAGAAATAAGTCAGACAGAGAAAGACAAGTACCACATGATTTCACTCAGATGTGGAATCTAAAAAACAAAATAAGTGAACAAACAAAACAGAAACAAACTCATAGTTACAGAGAACATATTAATGGTTGCCAAATGAGAGAATGGTTGGGGGATGAGTGACAAGGGGAAAGGGGTTAAGATATGCAAATTGTCAGTTATAAAAACAGTTATAGGGACGTAAAGTACAGCATAGGGAATATACTCAATAATATTGTAATAACTATGTATGGTGTTAGATAGGTACTATACTTTATTGGGGTGATCACTTTGAAAGTTATATAAATGTCTAATCACTATGTTGTATACCTCAAATTAATATAATATTGTATGTCAACTGTAATTGAAAAATAAAAAATGTATTTTTAAAAAGAATAAAATTCAAGTATTAACACAATAGAGGTAAAGAGAGACATTACACAAATATGTAGTTATATAGTTACAAATTGGGATAAAGGCAAAGAAGGAAAGATATCAGCACTGAAATAACCCATCTGAGGAAGTGATTAAATAGGTAATATAGATAGGAACCTGTTATAGAATGAATTGTGCCCCCCAAAATTCATATGTCAAAGCCCTAACTCCCCATGTGATTATATTTAGATATTGGTCTTTAAAGAAGTAATTAAGGTTAAATGAGATCAGTAGGGTGGGCCCTAATCCAATATAACTAGTGTCCTTATAAGAAGATTAGGATACCATCACACACAGAGGGAATACCATGTGAAGACACAAGCCAAGGAGAAAGGTTTCAGAAGGAACCAATCCTGCCGACACCTTGATGTCAACTTACAGCATCCAGAACAAGAAAAAAATTTCTATTGCAAAGCCTCTCAGTCCATGGTACTTTATTATAACTGTCCTAGCAAACTAATAGAAAATCCCAACATTCATTCATTCAACAAATACTTTCTGAACTTTTATATGAGTTAGGCACTATTCTAAGACTCTGAGGAAATAGCAGTAAACAAAACTAGTTTAACGTCTTGTCCCCCATGGAGCTTATAGTATGGCAGGGATTGGAGTAGGAGACAGACAGTAATCAAAAAAGGGAAAATAGATGATAGTACCAGGAAGAAAAATAAAGTAGGGAAAGAAGATTAGAGTGTGGGGGTAGGAGAGGGGCAGCTTTCAATTTCAGATAGAGTAGCTAGGAAAAGCCCTACTAATGAGGTAACATTGTTGTGGTTCGATCAAATCTAAGACCCATTAAGCCAATTGAGATGAATTGTGAGCCTTTATTAGCCAGTTGGCAACTGACTCTCTACCACGCAGGGTTAGAGGAGATCAGTCCTGAGCTCCCAAAAGAGGCAGTTTATAAAGCTTAGAACCACACCCTGGTTAAACATCAAACAAGTAAGCAGATTAACCACACCCTACTTAACATCAAAACAAGTAAGCAGATTAACCACACCCTACTTAACATCAAAACAAGTAAGCAGATTAGCCATACCCTACCTAACATCAAACAAGTAAACAGATTACAGAAGCAGAAGTTTGGCCGTTGAAAATTTTCCACCCTTAACAACATCAGAGTAAAGATTTGATTAGAAATGAGGGAGTGAGTCATGTGGATATGTGGGAGAACATTCCAGACACAGGCAAAGCAAGTGTAAAGACCTGAAAGAGTGTACCTGCCATATTCCAGGAACACGGAGGAGGCCAATATGGCTACAGTAGACACAGGGAGAATAGGAAATGTCAGAGAAGTACCAGAGGCCAGTGGATATCAAGTGGATATATTTAGTAGGCAGTTGGAGTTATGAATCTGGAGACAGGTAAGAGGTCTGAAGAGGTCTGAGCAGAAAACAACAATTTGGGAGGCACTGGCATGTAAGTAGATTTGAAGCCTAAGGCTGAATGAGATCACCAAAGGAGTGAATATAGGTAGAAAATAGTTGAAGTACAAGGACCAAGATTTAGGCTGCTCTACAGTTTAGGAAAATAAGGAAAGACCAACACAAACACTGATAAGCAAAGATTAGAGGGGTAGGAGGAGGAACAAATAACCTATCACATCCTTGAAAACTGGTGAAAGAAAAAAAGAACAGGAGAGTAATTAACTGTGTCTGTAAAATGGTGCCAATTAGTTAATAAATTGGGGATTGAGACTTGACTATTAGCTTTAGTAATGTGAATATCTGTCATAAATTAGATAACAACCATTTCAATGGACAAATGGGAATAAAAACCTACTTAGAATTAGACTTAAGAGAGAATGAGAGTTTGCAGTTACTGAGTACAATATCATAATGTAAAAAGAGAAAAAGGGGTCGTACCAGATGGGGATTAATTATCAACTTTAAGGGGAGAGAAACAACTGGTATCCTGAAGAGAATGATCTAGTTCACAAGAAACAAACAGCGATACAGAAGTGAGAGGGAAGAACTGCTGAGCCTCATGTTTGATTAGTAAGAGGAGATGGGAGGTGGCTTGGAGGTGCCTTAGTTAGACACATGGGTCACCTACAGTAACAGGGAAGAAGCCGGAGTTACGGGAACACAAGTAGCAAGGTGGGCAAATGTGATGTTGCTGAGAGTTTGTGGATCTTTTTGGAAAGCTTCAATTTTTGTTTAGTGAAATAAAAAGTAATGTCATCTGCTGAAGAGTAATCTAGTGCAATTGTCGAGTGTTTAACAGAAAGAAAAAGATATGAAGTAGATATTTAGAAAAAGGTATGAAATAGAAAACTGAGTGTCTTATGTAGTATGATGACTCGGGGCATCATTATGTAGTATGATGCCCTGCTTGTGGTTGATAATCATGAATTTAAAGTAATTAGTTTTCTCTAGCCAGGTTAGTTATGTGAATTCAAGCACAAAATAAGCAGAGTGGGTTTAACCAGGGTTGTGGTTTACCCAAATGTTTAACAAAAGAAGGGTAAGGAAGTTAATGGTATATGCAAGGAAAATATTTTAATATTTGATCATAGAATTCAAAGTGAACAAGAAAGAATGAACATGAAGGAGAAAGACAGTAAAACTGGCAAGATCAATGAATTGAAGAATCCAGTGAGATTAAAAGATTACTGGAGTTCATTTAGCAGAGGATGTGAGCTAAAAAGATAGGAAATGGTGGTTGGAAAGTGAGTTGTCTTATAATGAAATTATAGAGTTTACAATTATTGCTAATACAAAGGTCCAGGGATTGCTCGTGGAGGAGAGAAACTGAGGTAAAATGAAGAATAAAATTATTGAAAGAGATCAAGGACCTGAGAAGCTAGAATATTGGACTGATCACTTACATGTTCATTAGAGTCACCAAGTTTAATGTGATGGAGAGTGAGCCAAGGAATAAGGGCAGGTGCCTCAATCCACACATGACTTCAGTAAGAAGAGATGGTGGGTGGTATAGATTGATGACATGAGGAACAGGAGAAAGGAGGGGAACAGTTTGAAGGTTTCATTAAGGAATAAAAAGAGCACCTGTGCCACATCCAGACTGAGCGGTATTAGGAAGATGGGAGTAAACACAGCCACATTTGAGAGGTATGGAAGGAAAATGGTGCCTTCAGAGGAGAGTCAATTAGAGCAGGTGAGTGAAAGGAATGTCAGAGGAAAGGTTGAGGATAAAGAGGATTTAGCTAATGATGGATCCTGCATTCCCGAAGGCACTATAGAAGGGTTTCAGTAGATGATGAGTGGGAGATGGAAACAAATGGGGATAGCAGCCAACTTCAGGGATGAACTGAGAATCATGGGCTTGCAATGACTGACATGGGCAAACAGTGGTGGGAGATTATTAATTTGAGGGAGTAGGAGATGGGGATTATGTCAGTCTGGGTTCAGTCAGGAAAAGAAACCACTCGTTATTTCGAGAAGAAAGGAAGTTTCTAATTAAGCTTTTTTTTTTTTATTTTTTTATTTTTTTATGGTGACATTGGTTAACGAAATCCAGTAAGTTTCAGTTGTACACTTTAACAGTAAAGCATATATATATTTACAGTGTTCACTCCCCAGTTAGAATTCTTTCTGTCACCACATATTTGACCCCCTTTACCCCTTGTACCTCCACTCTCCCCCTACCCTCTGGTAACCATTAGTATATTGTCCATGTCCATGAGTCTCTGTTTGTCCTGTTCATTTGTTGCTTTTAGGTTTATATCCTACATATAAGTGATATCATGTGCTAATTAAGCTTTTTTACATAATTGTAAACTCAGCTGTAAAATACTAGATATTCTGTGTACCCTTTGCATGCAAAACTACAGAACAGTATCACAATCAGGATTTTGATATTGATACAGTCAAGATACATAACATTAACATCTCCCTCATGTTGTCCTCCTATAGCCATACTCACCTCCTTCTTGCCCCATCTCCTCTTTAAGTCCTGGTAATCACTCATCTGCTCTCCATTCCTGTAATTTCATCATTTAAAGAATGTTATACAAATAGGATCATATAGTATGTATCCTTTTAGAATTGGCTTTTTCTCAGCCTAATTCTCTGGATATCCATCTAGGTTGTAATGTGTATCAATAGTTCATTCTTTTTTATTGCTGACTTAGTGCCCCATGGTATGGCTGTACCATAGGTTAGCCATTTACCTGTTGAAAGACATATTGTAGTAAGCTGATTAAGGCCCTCCCTCCACAAGATATCAAGTCTTAATCTCCAGAACCTGTAAATGTTACTTTACCTGGCAAAAGAGACCACAGATGTGATTTAAAGATCTTGAATCCTGGATTATCTGAGTGGGCCCTAAATGCAATCACAAGTGTCCTTATAAGAGAGGAGGGAAATTTAACACATGCAGAAGAGGATGCAATGTGTCCATGGGGACAAAGATTGGAGTGATGTAAACAAAAGCCAAGGGATGTTGGCAGCCACCAGAAGCTAGAAGAGGCAAGGAACATATTCTCGCCGAGAGCCTCCAGAGGGAGTATAGCCCTGCTGACACCTTAATCTCAGCCCAGTGAAACTAATTCAGATAACCATTACTATCTCCCTAGGACTGTGGACTTTTCCCTTTATAGCATGCCAGGAACGTTCTGACATTTCAACCTAGTTGACAGTAGGCAGCCATTGAATCATTGTTAACACCATTTGCAGGTTCTCAAGTCAACACATTAAACCATATTTCTGTGTGAAATATGATTTATGTTATCAATATCACTGGTCTATATTACATTATCCTTTTTGGTTTAATACTCTTAGAATCTGTTGAGTCTGATACTCGTTCCCCAGACTCCTACCAACACAAAGCAGTAATACCCTACAACAATTTTGCATAGATGCCTTTGTTTGGTCCTAATCTTGTACTTCTGTTTGGGATACGCTGGCATCCATTTATCATTTTCCAGGAATTAAAGAGAGATGGTAGACATGGATCCTGAGATCTTATATCCTCTTATGAGAATTGTTTTAGGTCACTGACACCTTTTGTTTCTTGGGGATGTAGCGGGTGGGGTAAGACTTTCCCTCAGACAGGAGGGGCCGTTTTGGCTACAAAACAAGATATTCCCCTAGTTGCCATAAATTTTCTAATGTTTCACCCTTGCTTTCAGTTTATCTCTTTTCCTGTGTATACCCTGAATATTCAAAACAACTAGCCATCAATCTCTGTAATCCCCACCATGGCCATAGTGACTAAATGCCACAGCTACTTGATCCTCCAACTCACTGTCTTCCATCACCCCACACCACCACTAGTGATAATTTGAGTAAATGTGAAATCATCTCTTGCCACCAAATGCAAGTATCCATTTTCCCTGACAAGAAAGTTATTTGTATCAAATAGGTGAGAACTCTAATCCCAGAATCCCACTTCGAGGTTGTTTCCTGGGGCTGCTCATGGTACATATTACTGTATTATTCAGGATGGCAGCCAGAAAACAGATGGCACACCTGAAAATGTGAAGACTATAAGCAAGGATAAAAGAAACCTAGAAGAGATGGTGAAGCATCCTGGGCTAGTTAAGAGCAAGACAACTGACTCTACTCCTAAAGGCAAGAAAAAGTGGTTCCTGAACCTATGAGATCTACATCTGGAGGAGAGGGCTGTCGGGAGCTGTGATGCAGACAAACACAGCTACTTCCAAATCACTGCATGGCAGGGAAAAAGGCAAGAGAATGAACACCCACACCTCTTTCCCTTCCACTCGGTCTTCTCTTAATGGCCAGCGCCATTTGTAAAACTCAAGGAAAAGGGATTCTGGTGAATATAGTGCATAGAAGTCAACTTCATGGAATGCTGAGCAGGGTGGGCAGCGGGGAGTGAATTTAGAAGGATAAAGAATAGCCAGTTTAGCAGGCTTCCTGTTCATGCAACACTGGAAAGAGCACAGGAGGGATGCTAAGTATCAACAGAAAAAATAAGGTACTGTCCGTACCACCAAAGTTCTGGGGTTCCATTTGCCTACTGCTTAGGCTCCAGGCCAGAAGAGTGGCCTTACACCTAGAACATGGGCACTCTCTTGAAGGTGACCTGCAAGGGGTATATTATGCCAAGCATTAGGCATACCTCTGCTTAGTCAGTAAATGTTACTTCTCTTTCTCCTAATGTTGGTTTCTTTCCAAATTTTCCACTGAAAAATGACTCTAAAAAAAGTGACTATATACAGGAAAATTCTTCTGAAGCCCTTTTGTCTTAAAATGTGTACAAGTTTACATTCTACTTACTAGTGTCTACGTTGCTTTTATTGTAAAAAGATTCTTTCCAAAAACTGAGATAAAATGCAATTATAACCTTGCCATAACACTGCCTACCCTTAAGAGTATAAATATCCTTTGATAATTTGGGAACTTAATCAAGCTCATTATTCTGACATTGTTGCACTATTAAGGAACACCAAAGAGATCCCATTCTGATCTTTCAATCCTAATAGGAAATACAGGACATATTATCCATTGACTACGGATGCACACACAAGTAGTTAATGCATAAAACTGTAAGTGGGAGTTGTATTCCTGGAGAGGGAAGGAGGGTTAACTAGGGATGAGAGGTGTTTAGCTCCATCTGTGGGGAAAAATTAAAATTTGAAGCAAATATGGCAAAATCACGTATGTTTAAACCTAGGTGTTGGGTTATACATGTGGCATTACTTCATGAAATCAGCAAATGCTACAAATAAGGACTCCCAGACCCCATTACTCCTGCTCCAAGATTGCTCGTTGTCACATTTGCCAGTATATCAATGAATTTATAGTAGAGTGCAAGCTCTGGGTCTAAACTGGTTCAAATGTTTGAGTCCACTATTCTAAGCAAGTTGCTTAATATTTCAGCACCTTATTTTTCCCATCAGTACAATAGCGATAATTGAACCTACTCAGTGTTGAGGATTAAATTGCTTGATACATGTGAAGCACTTGTAAAGGAAGACAGCTGTTATAATATATATGCTCTAAGACAAAGCTGTTAATTAAAGGTATGTCCAAAGACTTTTGCCAACCCCAAATTCAGTCATTATTTTCCCGATAAAATGCAATCCTTAGTTCTCTTCACATCCCCTTTGATTACTAGTAAATGGAATTATTTTCAGGCATATTTTCAATCAAAGAGGTATGTGTGTGTGTGTGTGTATATATTTGCGTATATATACGCGTATATATACGCGTATATATACGCGTATATATACGCGTATATATATATATAGTTCAGCCAGTGAGGGGCTACTGAGTTACCTAAATCTAATTAGTTTCTAAGTTTCAGATACTGAGTAGTAGGGAGAGTGAAAAATTTAATTGCAAGTATGTCCAAATCTATTCTGTTCTTCAATTTGAATAGCAAGGTGTATGTGAATATGCATACATGCACACATACATACACAGTCCTGTTTTAAAAAGCAATTCATCAGAGTTCCTATGCAGGAAACTAATAATAGAAACTAATAAGGCTACATATTAGGCATTATGGTACAATGTAAGGAATGGTTTTGGACTCAGCAAAACATGGATATGAAATGGTACTATGGTCTAGCCCAGTACAGAACTTAACTGGCAGCACCAATTACTCAGTAGTTGGGCTTTGGTTGTGGAGGGGAACAGAAGCAGCTAGATCTCCTATGCCACTCTGCCCCCTCCTCAGATAGTCTAAAAAATTAATCTCCTATGTTCCCTTTGTTATCAAGAAGTTACCTGAAGGTATGATGGTCACAAATGAAGGAGTAAATCCAAGAAAGACATGATATAGTAAATGGGAAGTCAGGGAATCCAACATGAGAGCGGATGATGGTGAAAGGAGATTCACAGATGACAGCTGTGCACCAGCCACAGAAGGTAAGAAGTCTAGACACGACAAAACAGGAACAATTTCTTTAAGAAGATATACGAAAATGATGGACCAACTGATATTTCTAAACATATGGAGAAGTCATACATCTAGTAGAGTTTTGGGTTGAATTAGCAAGAAGTACATAGGAATCTATGCAAGTAAAGTCAATTACTAACTCAGGAAAACAAAAATGCAGTATAAGGAAAGCTGTGTACAGCATTACATAATAATGTAAACATTCTTAATCACAGTTAATAATGTAAACACTGAATTACAATATAATTATGCTCAGTAAAAAAGAAGTACAAAAGGAATGTGCAATGGCAGAATAGCGAAGCTTTATATTAGGAATTAAAGAATTGTCTAAACTTGAGAAATCAAGCAAAAGCAATACATGCATGTTATTTGTAGGTATGGTTGTAAGTAACAAAAAATCAGATAAAAGAGTCGAAATAACTTGCTCTGGTGACAGGAAATGAGAAGACAAAGGTAGTGGTGTTTTCCATTTAGAAAAAAATTTTTTGAGATCTATTTGACTCTTTAAACTATTTGTATGTGTAACTTTGATTAAGAAATAGAAAAACAAACTCTAGCACAGTATTTGGCTCATAAAAATTCAATGTTACTCTTTTTATTATTATAATGACAAGACAATGATAGTTTTTCATATCACAATTACATTCATGCTAGGGATAACAATGCTTCTTCTATTATAAATGCTACTTCATCTTTTTAAAACATTATTTACTATGATTGCAATATTTGGGCACGCTTAATAAAATAAAAAATTATAAAACATTCCAATTTTTTACTAAGCAAAGTATCTAGTTTTATTCAATGTACACACAACTTTCAATTTTAGTAACAGAAACAATGAAATTATTTCACTTCTTGATATTTAAGAACAAGACTAACTCTCCAAGACATGCACTACAACCATATACTAGATTCTGTTATCAATATGATGGTCTTGGCATCTTATATATTATGTTCCCACTTTAAATTAAGTCCTATTTACTAAAATAAGAACAGGCAAAGACAATAAACAAGCAGTTCATAAAAAGGGAATACAAACAGCCAATAACAACACTAATGTATTAACCTCATTTGTAACAAAATACAAATTTAAAAAAAAGGTACCATTTTTCACTTATTTAAGCAAAGATTAAATTTAAAAAAAAAAGTATCTACAGTTGAACAAGAAGTATGTAGATAGGGCGTGAGAGGGTGGTCATACATACAAAACTAATTGGAAGTGTAAATTGGAAAACCTTTTTGGAAAGCAATTTGACAATACTTACCAAAGCTCTAAAAATGTTTAATCCCTTTGAACCAATCATTCCTAAAACTTTCTCAAGAACATAATTAAGCATGAATATCGCAATGTGGTTACAAGGATACTGAGTGCACCACTGCTTACAGTAAAATCTGAAGACAATCAAAATGTGTAACAAAGTGGAAAAAAATGAAGAACAACTTTATGGCACACTTCCTTTTGGCAGGCAGTGGGCTTCCCCTCAATGCCATTCTCCTAACCTTGCCTTAGCTTTTTTACCAAGAGTCTACTTCCCACAGAAGCTAATCATGTCAGATCGACTTTCACAATGACCTGATCTGAGTTAAAGGAAACTGAGGGAAAATGTTCTGGGGGTCTGTGGGAAATGTATTCCTCACTGAAAAAACCAAGAGACAATTTTATGAAGATGTGAAGCTGGACGTAACAGGAGCAGCTCTTATGACCAGGAGGGAGACAAGCCTAAGGCAAAACGAGCTGAGGCTGAGGCAAAAAAGTGTCCTTAACGACACCTCTGAACTGTGCTGTGTGAGGTAATAAATGTCCTTGGATACTTAAGTAATTATATCTGGGCACTGTTACCACCGATCCTCACTGATATTAGTCACATAAAAGAATACTTAGACCAGTAAAAGTTATGCCACAGAAGTATATTTTTATAAACAGTAGATGTGCAGATAAGAATGAAGAAATAAGAAAGCAGTACATTCCCATTAAAAGAAAAAGAGTATAATAATGTGGATTTTTTGGCCAATAAAAAGGTCTGGAAAGATACTCCAGGTTTTAGAAATAGTTATCTCTGAAATAGTTCTCTCTGAAAGATGGGAATTTAAATGTTTTCTTTCTGCATATTTGCATTTTCTTTTTTTCCTAAAATAAGCATGTACAGGAATACCTCAGACACTGCAGGTTCAGTTCCAGACCACCGTAATCAAGTGAGTCATAATCTTTTTGCTGGTGAAAGGTCTTGCCTTCCCTTTGTAAAAAAAATGCAACACCTGTGAAGTGCAATAAAGCGCAATGCAATAAAATGAGGTATGCCTCTATCACTGTAAGATTCTGTCACCCTTTCTATTTCTTCTGTCAATCCAATGCAGTTCTGGGGAGGAAGAAAAGGTAAACATGTATTCTACCAAGCTATCTTAAACTGGGAGTATGCTTTTTTAGTAGGAAAAATTATGTTTTTTCTTTTTTAAACTGTTTTGTGAAATGAAATTTGATACTATCAGGCATTTATATTTTAGTGAATACAGAATATTACAAAGTTTTGATTTCCCTTTGTTACTTGTCATATCAAGACTTTGTACCATTTCGTATTAGAATTTCTTCTGTGAAGCAAAAACAGTCCCAAAATGAAGGATCTTCAGGAGTCATAGGAACAGCAGATGATATTAAATCATTAAAGGTGAGAATAGTAAACTGCCTCTGGGATGGTTTAGAATCATCTTGAGATGAAACCTAAAAGGGAAAAAATAGATTACCTCATTGTTACACTGCATGTTAATCTTATGATCAATTTTATAACTGAGAAAATATAAGAAATAAGACCAAATTACATTTTAGTAATATTAAATTACAACATAGGATTTCTAGATGACTATTTTTATTCCCTTTATTAGTGTTGCCAATATAACAAATTAAGAAAAATATAAAATAACCCGATTCTCAAGCTTTCTGTACTTAACAAAAACCTATGGTATTTGTTTAAAATGTAGACTTACTGAGCCACACATCCAAAAATTCTGATTCAATAGATGAGTTAAAAGAGATCCTAAAATGTGACAAGCGAGGAGGTTATTTTTGATAGCAGGAGGGCACCAGGCAAACGTTTTAGAAATACTCTAGAGGGTAGATCTGATAAAACTCCCATAACTACAGAGATGCAACATTTCTTTAGAAAATGAATCGTATGATACTAAATTTAAACTACAGTTGTTACTCTGAGATAGTGCCCCTGTTCACAACTTAACCCAATGTAGACCCTTCACATTCTATACATTCTACTTGGGTTTTAAATGGTGCTTTAACAAGGTCAGTACCTATTTTATGTGACTTCTATCTCACAACTATGCTGATACGGTTATCTCAATTTTATAGATGGGCAAACTGAGGCTCAGGAAGACCAACCGATCTGCACCAGCTCAACAGAGGTTAAATGACAGACCTGGGCCTGGAACCCAGGCCTTTTGAATAGCATCCTGGTCCTTTTCCCACTATGTCATGCTACCTAACTAGGCTCCTTCCACCAAAGTAAAATGCAAGTACCACATGTGCCTATTACAAAAAATGTAAAGCTCTATGGAAACATAATTTATTTGTACAGAAGGTATAGAGGAGGTAAGGTAGGACAGCTAACAAAGACAGGTAACCTGGGTCAAAATATCTTCAGATAACAGGGGTGATTTTAACAAGCTACCCCTTTTTAAGAAAGATAATCTATGAGGAATTTTAATCCTTTGTTAATCTATTAAGGGCATGGTGTGTGGACTGAGCTATTTTTCTAGAGAGAATGATGTATATATTGATCACATCACATTCTCTCACATGGATTCCCTAAGAACAATGATATGCATGTAGTTTTGATTATTCTAACATTATCAGTACTTCTTAAATATCACCACGGAATCACAACTATATGGCAACTACATGTAGGCTGAGTGTCCCTGATCCTAAGTGTTTTTTTTTTTTCCTCCACTTACCAATCAACAGAAGAAAGTAAAAACAGATTTTGATTGGAAGAACTGAGACTGATGTTATTCCATAACTGATGTTTGACATTATAACTTTGGGAATTATTTAGGATTACTATAAAAGGGAAAAGGTTTTTAATTTGCTAAATGATTCTCTACTCACCACCTGTCAACTTGGTACCCTTATATTTAAGACAGTCCCAATTCACCAGCAAGTAAACCACTTTTAAGATGACTAAGAGTGATTTTCTTGAATTTCAACTATGCTAGTACCTCAACTATAAGTATTAGCGCAGTATTACCAAAGTTTTTCTTGCAATATTTAAGTATTTGAATGTAAAGCATACTTAAAATTTTCTGTGAAATTGCAGATGATTTTAAGGATTTGATAAAAAATACTTCTAAAACTATAATCTAAAAACAAACAAAAACCCCTTCTAACCTGATATAAACCAAATGACTGTTTCTACCAATAAAGAACAACACTGATTCATGCTTTTAAAATAGAAGTCAGAGGACTCTTACATCCTGATGTCTAGATCCATCTGGTTTCCTAAGAGCTACTGCAACGAAATGGTGCTCATCTATTTTGCTTTCCTGAGAAATAAAAGGTAAGAAAATAGATTACTAAATATGTAAACTTAAGACTTTTATTTACATTTTTAAAAAAGACTTCAACATCTCTATATATATATATGTGTACACACACACACAAACACAAACATATATACATACATACCCTTCCACCCCAAATCATTTAAGAAATCACATACTTTTGACCCTTTAATCTAAAATATTTCAAGATATATTTCCACAACAGAAATATTCTCTCACATAACAAGAGTAGTTAATAACTGATAAATTTAACATGGAAATAATACTTAAATCTACTATCTGTATTCCAAACTTCTGAATTAATCCAATAATGCCCTTTATAGCATTTCCCCTCCTCCAGTACAGGAGGCAGTTTAGGGTCAAGTACTTCAGTTGTGATGTCTCACTAGCCTTTCCTTTAATATGAATATTTTTAAATAGAAGCCCCATTCTCCCCGTTTTACTAGTAGGACATTTATTGCTCATTTCTGGTTTGTCTTTTGTTTCTTAATGATTAGATTTATATAACACATTTTCAACCAGCAGCCTACAAAGATGAAGTGTCCTATCTAGAAGCACATCTAGATAGCCATCTGCCTCACTGGTGACATTAATTTTGTATGTGCTTAAAGTTAGCATTAAAAAAAGTTAAGATTGCCAACACTGGTTTATAAACATTTGGTGAACTACATACTATAGCCTATGAAAAATCATGGTGAAATTTTATAGCTAAGAAACAGAATATGTAATTTTCTATTTTTCCCTATGTATGAGACAAAATGGGGGAGGGAGTTAAAGCAGTTACCAGAGAAAGGTATGGACAACTATAAAAAACTAAACAAGTGTCACTGAAAAGGCACATTACTAAGGCCTTCTTCCATAAGACATCAGCTGAAATAGGAAACTACAATTGGAAATAATATTACTTTGGGACTTTTCATCTTTTCCCCTCTTACCTCCATACCTTACTATATCCAAATTAGCAGAAAATGAAATTCAGTAAGGATAAATTTAGGAAAATGGTTTAAAGAGGAAAAAATATAAGTAATTAAGTTATCAGAAAGAATTTAATAGATCAAAGTTATTTTCCCTTTAAAAACAAGCTCACAATATTTATTATAAACAAAACTATTCTTTATGATACCTGGTTCTCCCATTTTTTACACTGAACATTATAACACACAGAGATGTTTTGGTTATACTTTAGGAAAACCACTTAGATTGGCACAGTTCTGTAGTATCTGTATCTTAGGCGAATATCAGACATAATCATGGGCAATAGTTTTCTCATTCACCCTATCCACTAAAATGCCCTGCTTAATTTATCTACTTATCTTGTTACAAGCCAAAATTCCATGAGATTGATTTCAAAATAAAGATTTATCTACTCAGACATCATCAGTATCATATATATATGAAATATGACAAGAGCAAAACTAGAAAAGCTATTTCACAACAGCTCATTTGAAACTTTTTGGTGGTAACTTTCTTAACAGAAGCTAGTTATAAAAATTAAGAACCTATGAAAATATAAGATTCTTCTTGGAATAAGATTTCCTGTTTTTTTTTTCTAGAGTATTATTTTTCCAAGTGTGAGATACAATATGCAGGTAAGTGAAAAATCCTTTGACTTTGTTGTAATAAATAATGGATTCTTGACTATGTTCAAGCTAAATAAGATACTGCCCCTGCCCTCAAGGAGCACTGGGGGAAATAAAGTAAGTAGATAAATACAGAGATTATGAGGCAAAATGTGGTATGTCATAAGGAAGAAAGAAACCTTGATCATAAAGGAAATAAAGAGAAGGCACTCTTGTTGGGTACAAGTTGTAAGGGCAAGGCAGGAAGAAGATTGAGGGTGACTGGCTGTGCTGGTTTGTGTGTGTAGCTATAAGGGGGATCATGGAAGAATTAAAACAAATATAAAGAGAAGCGGGCTGGGGACAGGCAAGGAATAACAGACAGCAGGTTGTGATTTGGCTGCAATATGGAGCATATCTAAGGAAATGACAGCTGAAGTCTGAAGAAGGTTGAAGCAAAATAATGGAACAGAAACCCAGAAAGGAGCTGATCTGTATTAGTCCAAGTCATAGGCAAAGAGTGCCCACACTAGGGAAGTGGCAGGGGCCACAAGAGTTTTCAGAAGGAAGCATGTCACTGCTAATTAGACAAACTGCTATGAAAAGGGGAGGAGGAGGGGAACCAAATATGGGTCTGGGCTTTTTATCCTGGATGATAGTACCATCAAAAAAGCAAAGTTGGAAAAAGAGAACAGCTTAAAGGGCAATCTGCAGAATTTGAGGTGTCTGTGGAATCTTCAGACAGAAACAGAGGCATCTATCTGAAGAATAAAAGAATCTGAGTTAAAGACCTGCTAGTTATACATAGAAAGGTGGAGTGCTTGAGACTGCTAATTTTGAGAGTGGAGCCCTGAGAGGAAAGGGATAGACACTTAGGAAAATGTCCACATTTAAAGGGCAGCAATGAAGTGCACTTTTTAAGTGTGAGTTTCAAGGGTTTTTTCCTCTTTTCTGTACACTTACATATGGTTTCATAGATTACCCTCCACTAACAGCTTTTTAATGAAAAGCCTATTCTCTACTTAAGGGTCTCAGCTTCCATTTCATAGATACATATGCTCTCTTCTTGAATGCTGTTAAATACGATAAGCAAATATTTTTTAAATCTTCATGTTCTTTATAATTTTTCACTTACAATGTTCTTTTGAGTCTTCAAGGAAATAAATGCTTTTTTGCTTTTAGGATGTAGCATTTTACCATATATCATATGATGGCACTGCCCTTTAGTTCTGTTGGATGAAGATAGTATCCTAGCTTTCTGCATCATTTTCTTGAGTGCCAGTAGATACCTTCCAGAAGCACACCTGGAGTTAAGGTTACATACATGCAGCCTCAACCCTCTTTCTGGTATCTTGCAGGCATTCTTTTAATGTTGCCTGCAAAACTAGGGCTTTTTTTTTTTTTCTTCATCTTAGCTAACCAGTTCTCACACTACAAAGATGTATGAGTCTGAAGTAGTTCAGTTATTCACTGGCTATATGCATTAACTAATAAATACTAGTCTCTAACATGTAGTGCTTACTAGGAATTTGTCCTGTCTCCCAGGCAATAATACTTTCATTAAGGCCCGTATACTTAAAGACAGTCACCAAATAAATACACATGAGAATAAAACCTCGCCATGGACCAAATGGTGTTTGGTCACCACTCTGGCTGTTTCAGGAAGTGGTATCTACACAGTAGGAAAGGAAGCAGTTCACTTCCAAGTTGTCCTGTGCAGTTCTTCATTTGGAGTTACACGTAAAAAGTAGAGAAAGACTAAACCTTCTTCATACACCTTGTTTTCAGTTTACTGAAGGAGCTAGAATCCACAGTGGGGGAATTCTCTTACCCTTTCCTTTTAAACAAGTTCTGACAACTCATTTTTCTCTTTCTCTGGATGAAATCTTGAACAGATCTCATAAATGGTATTTTTAGTTACTTCTGAATCACTCTGAACTTAGTTACTCTGAAGAGAGATGCTTTGTCCTGTTTGATCCAGTTTTACTTTCACCTCAAAAAGCACTTCTTCCTCTCACCAACCCAGCTCAAACCTAATTCAGGTTTGGAAACCTCCAACAGGGAAAGGGACTGATTTCATTTCTCTTCCTAACTCCAGATCCCCCCTGCTCACTAGGCTGCCCCTAGTTCTAGAGTAGGTAAATTCAGGGTACACAAGTGAAAATGGGAAGGGAGGAAAGGGCTGTGAAGGTCATTCATGCCACAGTTACACACTGAAACTACAGTTCTTCCTCAACTTCATGCCCAAAGGCTGGTTCTTTAAGTTGTGGGGTATTCTGGAGATGCCCTGACAGGAATCTCCCATCTGTGCTCGACTCCAGGTATGCCTCCCTTGGCTCTACATTCATCATCCCCCCACCTCAACCCCTGGTTTCTGACTGGCCACCCCACCAGACTCATTCTGTTAAATTCACTCCTCCCCAACCCCCAGGCCTGTTTACAGTGTAATAAACCATCTACACTTAAATATACACACCTAACATATATGATTTTCTTATTTTTGTAACTGGTACAATGAACAAAACACTCAGGGACATTTAGTAAAGAATTTAATTATTCTTCTATGGCCACCTTCAAATGTTGCCCTGATGGGTCTCACTTCTCAGCTCCTGAACAAGCCTTTAGGCAAACACCATAACTCTTCAGTCACTTTCGGCTTAAAGAAAAACCCCATTTCAATCCCAGAACAAATGCACAATCTCCACATTGGCCTCATCTTGCTCTTCTATTCTTATTCTTCTTCCACTCTAGTTTCCCAGAGGTAGGTGGCAGAGTGGAATAAAATTAGAGGAAAAGGGCAAACTAATAACAAATGCTATTGTTGACTTGGAGTTTTAGGACCCTGGGTCATACCAAGTATCTAAATGCTGGCTTACCTTATGGGGTGGGGGCACCTGTGGAATTATCAGAGAAAGAACCAGTTCGTTCTTTAGCTCTGTACCACTGCCTGACTTTTAATTCCTGCCCTTGGCAACTAATACACAGTGGAGTGCTCACTGCCTCTTTCTTTTGGAGTTCCTTTTGAGTGAAGTCCTTTCAAGACACTTCAAGCCTAGTGGCTACCAGTTTCCATAGCATCTATTTGGTCCTGAGGAACTCAGACAACTTTGCAACCCAGAAAGGTGAAGCACAGCTGGCCCAATCACTAACTCTTCCATCCTCATCCTGATACAAGGCCTACTCCATCTGGCACTGTTAACAATATGATTCCCCATGAGTGAAATGGCCGGGGTTTACCCCTTTACGTATTAAAGCATTTTACGATAATTTTGGTTATAACTTAAAAAACTGTACTCTTTTAAAATATAGTATCCTAAATATAATTCACTCTTTAATTGACAGACTCCCTCCCTTACTTGTATGTTAGCAGTTTTGACACAGCTCTCTTTCTCAAAATACTTTCTCCTCTTGGATCCCCTAACACTACTCTCTTATTTTACTTCTAATTATTTTGGTCATTCTTTCTTGGTCTTCTCCAATCCACCTGTAAATGTTAGCATTCTCATGACTTTGTTCTAGGGTATTTCTACTAACTTAGGTAATCTCACAACTGCAACTTTAGATTTCATGGCTTCAACTACCATGCACATGTTAATGATTATGATTTTTTCCCCTCTGGCCCAGTCCTTCATTCTATTCACCTACTTGACACTTTCATTCGGATGTGTCTATGGCATCTCAAATTTAAATCCCACTTGTTCTCTAATATTCAGTTTCTCAATAGATGGTCCTGTAAGTCACTGAACAGACATATCTTTGACACCTCAATTCCTTAACTTCCACATGCCATCATAGGACTTGCTCTTAAATACAAATTTGATCTCATCACTCTCTACTTAACACCTGTTAAATTCTCTTGAGAAAATTAGTGAACACCTCATATTTTATCCATTCATCATTAATTCTTTATTCGGAGGATTGACCTTCTCTGCACACAAGTCAGGTGATAACTGCAGGAATAACCACATTATTATACTACCCATTTGCCGGGCTCTGGGCACCTGACACAAGCTGGATCAAACACAGCAAAGCACTTCCTTGGCTACAATGATTGTTCAGGAGATAAGGACCTGATGCAAACTAGGCCAGGGAGTCCCTTCCCCAGGACTTTAAGACCTGGAACAGAAAGGGCATTCACCAACCTCTGTGGGTTTTATACTGTAAATGGTTACATGCAAGAGTGGTAGGCAGCCATGTTTCCTGCCACACAGACCACAGAAGTTAAAAAAGCTGGTGTATTGAATGAGAAACGGGGTGGGAGAAAACCAAAGCCAGGGCATATAGAAAGGCAAAAGTAAAATATAAAAAATTTCTGAGTTTTCAGTCCCTAATTCTAGTTAATTCTGAGGCCCAGTGACATGAAACACTCTAATAACCTATAATAATGGTATTTGGCTTAAATTTGTTTATGTTGGCTTTCTCTCACTAACAACCAAGAATTGCTAGTGACAGAAACCAAAGACTGAAAGAGACTAAAATCTTTAACCCGACCCATAACGGTCTGCATGATCTTACCAGTCAACCCTGAATCCCCTTATCACAGTAGAGCCTAAAGAGTTTCTTTTGGTTGTTTATACACACAAAGATTTTCCTATTCCAGGGCCTCGTTTCCCTTCCCATTTTATTTAACTCACTAGGACTTACTTATTAAGTATCAGCTTAAATGTTATGCTCACAGAGTATCTGTGACTTCACATTCAGAGCACTAGGACTGGATTCCAGCTGTGTCTTGCCGCTCCAAATTAATTTCACATACACACACAAAATAAGTAAATTCTTACAGTCACAGCAATTCTGATATATTTCTTACCTCAAATGCCCACTCTTTTTCCTCTTCTCCATCCATAAACAAACGTGTTTCTTTATAAACCTGGCCTATATCCAGGTTTAATGGAGAGATATCAAATTCAAGCCTTTGCAATTCAAATCCTAGTCCAACACCTATGGCTTTTATGAAGCTTTCTTTCAGCGCCTAAGATACGAAGAAACATTTTTTCTTAAAGCTTTTAATAAATAAAAATTTTCATAAAATCTACAGGCTCAACGCATCTGGATTTTAAACTCTACACTACATTATGGCTATAAGCTATTTTTTCACTCTGATAGTAGCATGAAGACAAACCAGCTGTGGATCTTAAGGTAAATCATTTAAGCTCCCTGTACATCCATTTTCTCATGTGTTTGTTACAATAGTGCTTTCCTCATAGGGCTGTTATGATAATTAAATGAGCTAACTTATAAAGGGCTTAAAGTCATATCTTCCAGCATATAGTAAATTTTTTGTGATTGTTAAATAAGACTTCATGTGTTTAAGCTCCTTTAAGACAGAAAACATTAAACATTATAAAGAGTGATAAATAAGATGTCTTGTTTTAGCTTCAAAAGTACCTTGTAATTGAGCATTAAATGTATGTTAAGGGTTCTTAAATGTCATCATAATGTAATAAAGTATACCAAAAAATAATGAAGTTCCCAAGTCATGACTTATTTACTTCAACACTGTATGAACTACCAGGTAACCAAAAATTTTTTCTATTTTTAGCAGATAATGAAACCATCACAAACATTTACTCTCAAAATGAGAAAGAAATTATACCCAATTCCTATAAAACATATCCAGCTGAGTCCATTCGTCCTTAAAGCTTCTGATTGTTTCCCATTCTTTGTTGGTAAACTTTCTTTTCATAATATGAAAGAATTCTGAAATCGAACCACGACCTGTCAATTGAGGAAACAGAATTAAAAATTGCTGTTCTATTAGTAAATCTGTTAAAAATAGCACAGAAAAGAAAACTAAAGGCCAACTTTACTTATGAATAGTCACAAAGTAAATTGGGAATTAAAAGAATAACACATAATGGCAAGCAGGGTTTAGCCCAGAAAAAGGTTAGGTTAATAGGAACAGTGAAAATCCATGAATTACTAAATAATTAAGGAGAAACACCATATGGTTATATCAATAGACAACCTGCCCCCCCCCCAAATTTGATAAAATCTAAAAGCCAAACATGTAATAAATTCTAGTTAGAAGGAAACTTATTATACATATAGAATATCAGAAAGCCATGTAAGAACTCTTAAAATAAAGCAATACTATCCTGAGGTTTAACATTTTACTTTGTTATATAACAGGACAAAAAGAGAACAATTTCTTTACTATAAGTTTTTTGGAAATAGGTAGAAAGCTAAGAACTGTTCTTTTATTCTAAGTTAACATCATGATTGGAAATATAAACTTATTCTCTCCAAAATAATTTTTAACATGTTTTCTAATTTGACTTCTCCAAATAAAATATTTTAATTTCTATTATTTTGGGGATGCTATGAAATAGGCTCATTTTTTAAAAAAATCTGAAGTATATCCCTAGTTGTGTTATAGATGACAAAATATCAAATAGCACATTCTAAAAATAAATGACAAATAAAAGAATCAAAGCATCTGATTCTCAGTTAAGGGCTAAGACAAATGAAAATACATGACTTTCATATTATATATTTTTTAAATATTAGAATTATGTGTTTATTGATCTTTACTATTAGGCAGGAACTTTCTATCATCGTTCATTCATTCTGCAAATATGCAGAATATGTATACATATTACATAAACACATACTAAACTAATGATTAAAACAAATGAGTCATGGTTCTTGCCCTCACACACTCACAGCCTAAGTGGCCTATAGGAAAGCCTGGCCCAAGGTAGGTGAACCACACGTTTACCATACAAATAAACAAATGTTAACTATTACTTCTAAGTTTTCCTAAATTTTCTTCTGCCCCATTATTTTCCAGAAAACCTCTTGAAGGTAGTTCCTCTGCAGATTCTATTAACAATCTGTCTACTCTAACTCCAACTCCCATTTCTAAAATATGCAACTCCAAAATCTGACATTCTTAACTGGTTGATTACAACTCTAAAAAAAGGATAAATGCCAATATAGTATGTCTGGGTTAAAAAAAAAAAAAAAAGATGTCAAATCTCCCAAAGCTTTACTGGCATTTAATTACTAACTCACCCTACAAGGATTAAACAATCAGACATTCTATTATGATTATTCACATTAAAAACATCCAAGTGTTAGATCCTGGAAGTATCATTATGAGAAAAAAGACATGGTCCTTATCCTCATAGGGAGTTTACAGTTTCTCCTACAGTAACCAAGTACTTTTCCCATAGTTATCTCAAGGGCAGAAAATATTAAGAGCCAGTTCTCTCACATAATTAAGATTCTCCCAACATCCTGACTTTAAAACAGTCAAAATAGTCTCCTCTTGTTTGGCCAGGAAATATTTCTGAAGGCCCTACAATAACATGTGGTCCTTTAATTCAAGAAAAAGATCCTCATTTATTTTCAAGTTCATTAGACTCATGTAATTCATCTATCTATACTCCTTAGTCCTTTTCTTAAGAATAACTTTACAATCCATTTATGAATTCAATTAATGTCTATTGTTTTTATATGTTCATTTAAAAAAAAAAAATTATTTCCTAAAAGTAACCCAGCAAAGTTATAGTCATTTCATGGAACATCGCTGAAATATTAAACTGTGATCTTAGGAGTCTCAGGGGAGGGGATTCTTACCCTTTTGGGGCCATGAACCCCTTTGAAAATATGGTGTTTATATTTCTACACTTTCCTTAAAGTCCTTAATAAAAACGGTCTTGTTAAAACGCAAGCAACACTAGTACATACTGGCTTAACAAATTACACTAAAGAAAGTCAAGCAAGCAACTTGTAAAAGTGATGTAAGTAAATCTGAAGATTTTAAATACTGGGAAAACTGTATCTACCTAAATTATGAACTGTTTCCTCTTGAACAGATCCTGGCACTAACAGTAGAAATAATAACAATAAGAAAAATAATATCTTGGATGTTGAAGACAGTATTATAAATTTTGAGTGGAACTGTAGTTTAACAGAATATCAACCAAAAAGCCTAAAATTGAAAAAGATGCTTGTTTTAATCTATAGTGTCATTTTATTTGCTGGTTTCTTCAAGTTATAATTTCATAACCTTCAAGAAGCCCTCTGATTTTTAACTAAATACGATGAGGCAATCAAGAAAAAAAATTTAAATATGCATGTTAATAAAAAACAAACTGATTAACATAAAAAGCAATCTAGCACAATCACTGGAAAGCAATCATATAATTGATTATGTGCAGCTAAAACTACCTGATGTGCGTGTTTTCACATACTTTTGAGAGCATCTTATCTATTCCACAAGAGGTTTGACAGCAACAGAAAAAGATGATTTTGTAAATATTCAGCCAAAGCACAAAAGCGCCACACTGTGGCATTGTGGTGGAAATACACAGTGGGTGAGTACTCAAGTACTATCAAGGAAATTGAAATTAAAAAGAAAAAACAAAAAAACAGTAGGAAATACCAGAATGGCACATTTATCTCTGAAACTATCAGAAGACAGCACAATTATTAGACACGTAAGTTGATAAAGCCTCCTAATACCATCACATATTCACTCATGTCTGGTACAATCTTCACTTTAATCATTCTACTGCACAGGTAAGAACTTAGGTATACACAAGGAATGATAAAATGAAGAAACATTTACATAGAACCACTAACCAAGTTTTAAAAAAACAGATCTTCCACCTTAAAGCTTAATCTTTGGGGAAAGCGGTGTTACATACAAACTTAAGTGTTCTGCAATATCAACTAATTAAGGTCGCAGAGCAACGAGGAAGCTTATTAAACATACTTTAGTAACATACAACAAAATAATTTATAGCCAACACCCTTAGCTGCTATTGCAAGTCCATGGAAAAAAAAATCCTACTGGTACTAGAACCTGAAAACCCACCTATATATCCATCTCTCTCCAAAACGAGGTCACCGACATAAAGGGCATTTCAGTTACAGTTCATCCTCTTTTCTTAAAGAGGGACTAGTTATTTCAGAGGGGAGTTGAGCAATGTCCGTCTGTGTGCTTTGAATAATAAATCATATTAGAAATTCTAAGAGTTTCATTTTTTTAAGTACTGGATTACATATAATCTCCCTTGCATAGGAAGTGAGTCTTCTAAAATCTGAATTAATATGTACACAATAATGCTGGATTTATCAGCTCACTATGACCAGGAATTTATCCAGGTACAAACCTAGAATGAAACATAAATGTCTGAACTAATATAGGTTCCATAAATCATATGCACAAAGCCTGTGGTATGTTACTGACTAAGGAGTTCTTTGAGCCCTCAGCACAAGTGATTTACAGCAGAAAAAGCACTGGATTGAAATGTCGACCTAGGTTTGAAAGTCTCCACTTAGGCAGTCCTGAACTGCAGCTACTCTCAGTGCTTATTAAATGTCCATTTATCAAAAACTACATGTATCAACATACACAGGCAAGAAAATGGCCTACACAGCTAGAGCTAATTGGCTGCAATTGTGTCAACCTTCAAGAAAAGAGGAGTCCAAAAGCAGGCTAGAGGGGCAAAGGGTGGAGCCACTCTGAGAGACCAGAAGACAGCAGGGAGCCACAGATCTCTGAGAGACCAGAAGACAGCAGGGAGCCACAGATGATTAGCCTCAGGCCTTGAAACCTAATGTAATTTGCCCTGCTCGGTTTCCAACTTGCTAGGGTCCTATGACGCCTTTTTTCTTTCAACTTTTCCCACAAAAGGAATATCTATTATTCCATGCCAGGTCCATCACTGTATTTTAGATGCAGATGACTGTTCAATAGTCTTACAAGTTCACCAAAGGGAATTTTTCCCCATAAGGGACTGCACCCAGTCTCACCCATATCTGATTTAGATGTTTCAAATGGTGAGATTAGGAACTTTTTGAGTTGATATTTAGATGAATTTGGATTTAAAGTTAATGCTGGAAGATTAAGAATGCTGGGGCGGGGTAAACTGATTTTGTATGAGGGATGAATGTGATTTGGTGGGGCAGAGGATGAACTATACTGGATTAAATAGTGTCTCCTCAAGTTCATGCCCACCCAGAACCTCAAAATGTGACATTCTCTGGAAACAGTCTTTGCAAGTGTAATCAAGTTGAGGTCATGTGGATTAGGGTGGCCCCTATTATCCAATGACTGGTGTTCTTTTAAGAAGAAACTTTTAGACCCACAAAAAGAATATAGGGGAAAAGACCATGTGAAGATGAAGGCAGAAACTGAAGTGATACAGGCACAAGCCAACGAATGCCAAGGATTGCCAGGAAACTAGGAAGTGGCAAAAAAGTCTTCCCCAGAACCTTCAGCAGAGCATGGCCCTGTCAACACCTTGATTGACTCCAGCTTTCAGAATTGTCAGGGAATAAATTTCAGTTGTTTTTAAGACACCAGGTCTGTGGTACTTTATTAGGAGCTCTAGGAAACGAATACATGGAAGAATTTAACCTATATACAGAAACACACACACTCTTAAGACCTTTTGCATTATGACAGTGTAGTCAAATGTGCAAATCCTGGCTTCATAACTTCTTTTACTGTTAAATTTATTTACTATTTCTATGGGTGTTTCCTAAGCTATAAAGTAGAACCAGAGTTGGCAATAAACATGGTAAGTATCCAGAACTAGTAAGTACTTAATAAATGCTAGCTCTAAGGTTGCAGGAGTATTTATTATTGTTAAAGGTATAGCCGCTTTTGCAAATTGTTGTTATCAAGTTCTTTGTCCATTCATCAAATAAGTCTTCAATGGTTTTCCTAACAATGATTACAAACATTTTACATATTAACAATGTTTACCTTTATCTGTCATATTTGCTACAAATACATTTCCTGATTTGTGAGGGAAAAGATTTAATGTGAAACCCATCACATCTGCTGACTTTGTGGCTTCTTGCCCTTCTACGTTTAAAGGGTATCCTTCCTTATGAAGTCTTACCAAGTATACAATTCTTTTGTGTTCTAAAAATTGTTACTAAAACCTAACTCTAAGTATATTGTTGTGTAGTGTGAGATAAGGACCTAATGGCTTTCTGATTATTTCACTCATTAAAAAAGAGTGGGCTACAACGTTTTTCTTTGTTGGCTCTGTAAATTACATTTAATAAAGTGCTTTCCAAACATTAATATGTCTAACAATCACCTAGAAAATTGTTTAAACATAGAATCCTTGGTTGTATCTAAGAAATTCTGGCTCAGTAAGTCTGGGGTGGTTTCAAGGAATCTACACTTTTAGTGAGCATACTTGCTGATTTTAATATTCTGACCACCATTCTTGAAACAACATTCTATACATATAACAACTACCACAACCACCTTAGAGCTGACATTTATTAAGCAATTTTAATAATTCCATGTACTTTACATGTTTATTTCTAATCTACCCAACTCTGGTGGTAGTAGAATTATTTAGTCATCAGGATGTAAAACATACTACATACACATACACAAAAAATTCTAGAGAAATTGAAGATTTAAATGTAAAAAAAATGACAATTTTAGAACAAAATCTAGGAGACTCCATAACCTAGGAGTGGGAGTAAATCTTTTATCAATTTTCTTTTCAAATAAGACAGAATTCAGAATTATCAAGAAAAAGATAGGTATATTTAATTAAATACAAATTAAAATTCACATAGCAAAAATATAATCAAATTCAAAAGATAATATAAATACTGGACTCTTAACTCTCCTAGACGTCTATCCTTTTGCTTACAAAATTTAATATACGTTTTAAAAAGTGGCAAGGCGAGTTCCCTCTCACTATATTTTTCATACTCATCTTAGGTATCAGTTTTTCCATACAAACTTTAACTACATTTACCTCAGTTCCACAGATTTTTTTCACAGATTTTTGTATTTGCAAATCCTTAAAGAGGTTATCAATAAAATCTAACATTGAGAGGCCATATATTGTAGAGTACAGTGCCTAAATACATGGGTTTTGTAGTATGGGTTCAAATCCATGATCTCCTGTTTAACTAAATCGTCTTGGGCAACTGTCTTAATCTAGTCTATAAAACAATTATAGTACAGTTTGGCTTTTGAACAACACAAGTTTGAATTGCACAGGTCCACTTATATGTAGATTTTTTCCAATACAGTCAGTCCTCCATATCCCCAGGTTTCACAACTGTGGAGTCAAAAGACTGCAAACTGAAAACAGTATTTTCAATCCAAGGCTGGAAATGTGTGGACACAAAGGGCCGACTGTATGCAGTGTTCTACATCATCTGATATAAGGGAATTGACCATGTGCAGATTTTAGTATCCGTGGGGGGTCCTGGAATCAATGCCCCGCAAATATCAAGGGATAACTGCAGTTAAGTTTTTGGGAAGTCAAAAGTTATTCATAATTTTCGACTGCATGGGAGATCAGTGCCCAAGTTGTTTAAAGGTCAACTGTACTTACATCCTAGGGCTAAGTGAATGAAATTTTTAATGCATGTAAGACATTTAACACAGTGTCACACACGTAGGAGTTGCTCAATAATTACTAGTTCTACATTGTGACTCCACTCAAATGCCTGTACAGTGGAAAAGACCCATCCAGTAATTGGGAAGGGGGAATACCTGAAAAACCTGCGGGTAACCTGGTTTTTCAGCAAGGAGTTCAAAGTACAAAGGGAAGTGTGACTTATTTAAGCTACTTACAGGCTCTGAATCTCCAAGTTTTAAAAAAATACTTTACTTAAGCACATCCTGCAAAATGCAGATCTAGAAGAATGTAGATCAGCCTAGATAGAAATGATGGTGGAACAGACTGCAGCAGCAACAAAACTGAAAACTGAATCTGAGGGGTATAGAAATGGAGGAGAGAAAAAGCTAGGGAGATAAATGGAATAAGGAAGAAGACTCCAAAGAACTATTTTTAATCATAATTCACTGATGAGAACAGTTTATATTCTAACTAGCATCTGATTTGAAAAACATTTTTCATTGTATTGTGTACCCATTTTTTCATTTAAACAAATGTTGTATGTTAAGTGAAAGTGATAACTATCATTTGTACATTCGATATTTATTGAGCACTTGCTATTGCTAGACATTGTTAGGTACTAGGTATACTTATGGCAAAAACAAAACAACATGGTTTCTGAACTTATCTAATGAGGAAGAACAGACATCAATCAAATAACTAAGTTATAGTTACAAATGAGAAGGGCCACAGAAGAAAAGAAGATCAGGTGGTCAAGGAAAGTCCTTGCTGAGGAGACAGTGGCTACTTACACTTCCAGTCTCAGGTACTCAAGGAAAAAGTAGCAGGAACAGCAGAGATATCAGCATTTTTTGCAATGACTCTGGACATGAAAGTCTGCTACATTCAAGGTCATAAAAGATGTCGTGTAGACAGAAAACAGTGAGCAAAGGAACAGCTAGAAATGCGAGTGGAGAGAGAAATGAGAACAAGACAAAAGGGTCATGTTAAAGGGACTGGATATTATAAAGAACCAATCGAGGAGTTTTAAGAAAACTGCCATAAGTTTGTTTAAAGACCACTCCAACTCTATGCAGAGAATATGTTAACTGGGTGCGGACAAAAGTAAAAAGGAGAAACTAATTAGGAAGCCATGAAAATAGTACAGGTGATGGTAGGGTGGAAGGAGGCAAGAAACAGGCCTTAAGACTTTCCCACTTAATATCATCACTTGCTGTATATATACTGTACTTAAATTACATAACAGTTGTTCTAGAAAACGGTTCTACAATACTGGTCATTTCAAACTATTAAATTGGTATTAAATCTCAGAATGCTGAGTCATTTCGTGTTGCCAATTAACATCCAGAAAAGTTTATAAAGTTAAAAAGGTATAATCACGGGGAAAAATTTTTTGGTCTTTTCCCAAATTTAAATAATTTTTATACTGTATCTGTCTTGCCTTATTATGTAAATATGGGAAGAAAACTGAACAGTTCTTACAACTATGCTCTTATGATATATAAATAATGATAAATGGTAGATAAAAATTAGAAAAAATTAAAAAAAAAAAAAAAATTTCCCAACTGGGTATAGCAAATTATGATGATCTACAAACCACTTTTCCCTCCAGTGTTAGAAATGTACTGCACTAGCAGTTTATTTATACTAGGGTCCCCAATATCTTATCCCTCTAATCTAGACATTCTTTTAACAAATATTTACTGAGTGCCAACTATGTACCAGTTACTTTTGTGTAAGGTGACTTTCTGCATTCGGCAAAGACTAAAGTGGTGGTTGCAATCATCTCCTTAATTGTGGGCATCAGGCTAAAAGAAGAAACGCATTAATACAGCAGCCACAGCAGCAATAGGAGAACCAGGAGAGGGAGGGAAATGATTCCCATCTAGCAGAAATGGCTAATGTGACAAGAAGGAAAGATGCCACAAGTTCCTACATGTTTACCTGCAGACAAAATGGGAGAAACGGCACTGAGGCTTTCGATATACTAATGATGCCACCAAAGACTGACTCCATCTTGACAGCTGACAATCTAGTAACAATGTCCAGTACAAAGTACATTTCCCTTGTTGCTGTCCATCGTTTTACCCTCCATCTTTAGCAACTCTTGCTCAATCTCCCCACTTATTCTGATAAGCAGAGCCATTTGAATGACTCTCCAGTGAAGTAAACTAGGGTCTACTTCCCACCTTGAGAAATGCTGTGTCCATTCATACCTCAGAAATAAGTGACACAATAACAATATTAGTAACAACTAGAAATTATCTCTTGCCCTATGATCTACTGAACATAATAGCTTTTTGGCAATGCACCAGCCAAAGAATAGGAAAAGGTCTGGACACTGTGATTAGTCAAATAAGATTAATAAATGTTGGGGTGGAGGGCGCGGATATCTTAATAAAATACAATTAACAGGAAACTGAATCTACAGTTAATGCTCAATTACTCTATCATTTATTAAGTTTCAATTAGTAATTAGTTGTTTATCCAGTACTGACCAAAGCCAGCATTGTCCGTGAAGGCAACTGGTAATAAAATCTGCATCTCACAATAATACCCAGCCAGGTATCAACCTGATGAGCCAACCATCATTGTACAATTTTGCTGATAGCATTCTAAGTAACAATAGCGTCTCTGATAATTTCTGATTTTAGGAAAGGTTTATATAAGGACAGTTGAAAACTATGAAAGCTTATGGCCTCGTTCCCATGGTCACTCTAACCCTCTACACCAGTGGTTCTTTCAGAATAAGCCTTCTATGACCATGCTGAAAACCAGATTCTCTCCTGAGAAATATGCACATGTACACACAAAATAAAACAATTTCAAGAAGTTAAGAAAATTACTTGATGCTTATCCAGGGACTAGGTCAAGAACCCCTGTTATTGCTAGTAGAACCTCCTGAGCAAAGACTAGGGTTGTAACAGAAAGGTTTATGAGCAAGTCAGAGAAAAAGTAGCTGCGGGAAAATTCAAGGTAAAGATATCATGAGATGAAATTCACAGCCATGCTCCGAAGCCTTACTATAGCAGCAGCAGAGTATTTATTCATTTGGCAAATACTCAATGAGCATTCTTATGACTTGTGTAAGGTGCTGAGATGTGATAGTGACCAAACTCAGATGTAACTAACATCATTTCCGCTCTCATGTGTCTCATAAGGACAAAGGGAAAGACATCATCCTGATAAATAAGACGATCATCCTGACAAATATTTATAAACTGAGGTGAAAGGTAACCAGTAAATAAGTCATCAAAGCAATAATGGGGGTGGAAGATAAAGTTAATACACATCTTCCAAGATTCAGGGAAACATAGCAAACATCTGAGGTTGAGACAATGTGGAGATCTGGAAGTTGCACTACGAAATTAGGAAGATATTTCTCTTATTAACAGCTTTCCTCTTGGCCTGTTACATACCTTTTCATAAAAAATAATACTATATTCATTTTAGGGTGGTTGGGACGATTAAACTGGAGTATGCGAGGCACTTATTAAAATGCTTTGGCACACAGTACGTGCTCACTAAATTGTTAGTGATGATGAATATTATAGTTAAGAGAATCTGTGTTCTAGTAAAATTGCTTGGGCATACTCAATCCCGCAATGTTAGTTCCTACAGCCACCGATTACAAATATCTGAGGCAAAATATAAGCAACTTAAATATTTTAATAATTGCTTGCTCTTCATTTTTACTTATGTAAATGTATGACAAAGAGCTGTATTTAGATATAGCACAAATATATATTATCTCTTCCTAACAATATACTTTATCAATATTATTTTTTAAACAAATCAACAACTTATGGATGATTTTGAGAAATACTTAAGTGAAACAAAGTTCTTACAACATAATTGTTTTGAACAGAATGCTATTCAAAACTGACTCGGGTCCAATTTAACATCTATTATTTAAGACAAATTAAGCTTATTTAACGAGGTGAGGCATAAATCAAAAAGAAAATTTTTACATTTTCACTTTGCCTCTAGGCAAAGCATTATGACTCCCCAATAATGGCAAATCTATCCTTTATGTAGAAGTCTGTTAATGTTCAAAGAAATATGCCCTTCTCAGAAATATGCTCTCTCAAATATACTATCTTTGAATGTGTTGAGTGCATTTTTGTTAAACTTAAATATCTACATCTCCTGACCTGAGATTACAAGATACTTTATTCTGTACGACAAAAATTCAGCATTACCTGGAAAACTAGTCTTCATTATATCAATCCCAACTTGTAGCTCAGGTTCAGCAGCAAGTACAGCATAGTCCCCTTGATGAGAGATGTTAAAGTTGAAATTGGGGTAAGGATTCAACGAGTCTTTTGCAAGAACTGGCTTTCCTTTTGCAGTTCTTTGCAAACGAATATTATTCCAAGGGATATGCAACTTCTCTGCAACTAACTTCCTTATCATCAGACGACCAGCCTGTTAAGTAAATAAAATGTTTGGTATGTATGAGTACACTGTCTGTAACACACAAAGAAAAGTCTATTTTCGTGGTTTCTAAAATATTCATTTTAAAAAGTATGTAAAAATTAAATAAACTGCATTAAGATTTAAGCAATGCTTAGGAGGATAAAAGAAAAAGTTAAAGTTTCTTCTTAGTAATTCCCTCCCCTCAAGAGGTAACCAATGCTAACTAGTAGGCATTCTTTCAAGCTTCTTTCTAACTAGCTAAATACATGTTCATTTGCATAAACTTTTGTGCTGTCTAAATGACCTTACATATGAGACCTTAACACATGTAGTATTCTACCATGTATAACTTTTGTAACTTGAGTTGGGGATTATTTCATGTCTGTACATTAACGATCTGGCCTGTGCACTTTTAACTGTAGTATAGTATTTTCACAGTAGCAAGGGACTACAACTTGATTTGTCCATTACTGGACATTTCAGGCTGGCTCTAGTTTTGCTATTATAAAATTCTCCAGTGAGCAACCCTGGTGCACCTAGATCTTTATGCATATGTGCAAGTATTTCTAGATCCTATACACTCACCACCCAGTTTCAACAATTAGCTATGCATGATCTATCTTCTTTTACATATACCCTATCCACTCTTTCCCACCTCCACCTAATAAATTAAGAAATTACCGAAATCACACAAAAATGCTCAAGGGTATAAGATGACAAAGTATATAATATTCTGTAAAATACTTTTCAAGTTTTTTTTCAACTCTAACACTGACTTATACAAACTGTAACACTTTGAACATCACAATTTCTTACAATTTATAAAAAAGTATAAAAAATATTCACCAACATACCTTCAAAAAATTATCAATTAGCCTACATTTCAAATGAAAACGTGTTGCGACACAGGGACAATTTCAAGAAATGACTGTCAAGAAATGCAGTGATATGGTAATTACAGGCTGTTTCAAACTGCACTATATAGAAGTAATTTTGAAATCCAAATTCCCATTTGTGCTTAAAAATACATAACTAAAATAAGCAATTCGATTTCAAATACTGTTTCCCAAGCTATATGCCTGAGGCTAAATTCTCCTTGGGCTTCAGTTTCACTGGTAAAAGGAAGCTGGACTAGGCCTCTTCGTTCCTTGGTGTGTGAAGACAAGAGAAGTCATACCGTCAATATTTTGGGCGGCCTACCACGTGCAGAGTGCCCTTGGAAGAGTTGGAGGGATATTTAATAGGCAGACGAAGCATGTGATATGGACCCACACCAAGAAAAAAATAAAATTTGGTAACAAATAAAAGTGTAAAAACACTCATTACAAGGGAAAAAACCCACTTATTTCATGGTTTAACAGGGTCTCTATTTTTCAATTACGACGGGGGAGGGGCTAATTTTTACAGAGATCGAGGCCTCCTAAGCGACTACAAAGGCCCTCTAGACCAGGCCGTGAGCACAGATTTGGCAGCGCCAACCACTGACTCGCAGAAGGCCACAAGTGGGCTAGAACGCGGGCGTCAACGCTAGGAAGGGAGGAGGGGGTCTCCACGGCCCGGCCCACCTCCCCCAAAATGTTTCCTCGGCTCAAAACACCAAAGACCTGTAGTACCATGGCTGCCTTAGCGTCCCGGGCAAAGACGAACTGGCCAATGCGCTCCTTCTCCTCGGGCTGGATGGACCGGACCGCCAGCAGCCATTCGGCTCGGCTCGGCAGCCAAGTGCCGCAGGAAAAGGCCCAGCGCACACCCTCCATTGCTGGCACCAAGCAGAACCTCTTGGCGGGTAAAACCATGCACTGAGACGGCAACTCGCTGCCACCTCGGGCCTGATGGCGCGGACACTAACGTAGCCCCACCCCCTTCTTCCCTGCGCCTGTGCGGAGGGGGCGGGGCGTCGCAATACGTCCACGGGCGCGATGCCCACCGAGAGCCCTCACTTCCCCGCCCCAACACTGCTGCCCCCTGCTCTAGGAGAAAGCCGCTGCGGGCGGTGACAGGGCCCCGCCTCTGCGCTCTGCGGCAACGTGTGACGTCACGCGGGGCGGGACTTCGGAGGTGAGCGAAGGGAGGGACCAAGGCTTAGAGCCGGATAGTTACGCCACTCGCATTTAGAGAAGTGCTAACGGGACAGTGGTGCAAGCCAATCGCAATCAGTCTTCTGGAGGCTGAGAGACTGGGGTGGAGACTGCAGTTGCAGGTGGGTGATCTCTGGGGTCTGTGGGAGTAGTGGGATGATAGCGCTTTATTCCTGGGGAGAAGGATCGGCCCCTATGACCCACAGAAGAGGATTCCCTTGGCTTCAGCATCTTCTGCTGCCCCTTCATATTCTGGGCCAGGAGAGGTTTCTGCGGCTGGGAAGGGTCTTCATGGTTGCACCCTGGAGTTGAGCTGCACGGTGGCCCTGAGTTGCCATTTTCCCCCCCATCCCCCAACCCCTTGGGTTGGAGCCCCCGCTCACCTAGGGCACTTCCTACCCTAAGCAGACGCCCACCCTGAAACCCCCCTTCGGAGGCTTGGGCCCAGACACTGCCCCTAGTGTGGGGCGCCGCCCTGCCTAAATCCTAGGCTGCCATCGAGCAGCTGGGCTAATGCTGACCCCTATTACAGCCATCAAGTGACCTAGGTGTTGTTTTGTGATTGCCAAGCCTGGACCAGATCCCTAGGGAGAATACTGAGGATTCTATTGTTGAGGAACCAGTGGTTCCACCACATCGGAGGTCCTTGCTTTAAAAGCACGAAAACCAAGTTAAATAACTTCAGCAGCCCTTCAGAGTTACTCTGTGCCTTTGCTCAGTTATTTTCTTAGACTTTATGAAGGTACATATTGATGTCTTCATTTCCACATTTGTTCCATGTAGCCTATATAAGTAACTTATATGAAAGTCCTCGTGATTAAAGTCTCTTTCTGGTTTTGGTCTAGGGAGAAGTTGATTTCTGCAGATTGTAAATGCCTGTCTTTGTGGTAGATTAAATGCTACACTGTGGGATTCAGATTCCCTTTCCTTTGGCTGCCAAAGAATGACAGTTAAAGGCTAGCAGCAGTAATTAGTACAATTACCTGAGGATTACTCCTATCCTCTTTAAGATGGATTCTATTGGGTTTGTATCTATACTTGTTTCCATTAGCTTTTCATGGTATCTTGAGCCCTCTCCAGTCCTTCGCAGGGAAATGGGATTTTGAACACAGACAAATCTTCATAGGGCTGTAAAATGAATTACTGGCTTAACAATATCAATTTAGATAATATTATTGAACATCTGTGTCAGGTGCCATATTTAAGATCTGCTTACCACCTGCAGAGAGTTTACAATCTGGCAAGGCAGATAAAACGTACAAAAAAATTGAAATGAGAAAATGTATAGATATGTAAAGTATAAGGTATCTACTAATATATCAACAATGATCATAATGTATGTATCATATAACTTTTCCATTGACTTTTTGAACTCATTTTTATAATTTTAGTATATTTTCTGTTTCCAAAACACTTCTATATTCTATGTATTTCACATGTTGTAATTGCAGTAATTAATATTGCTGATGGAGAAACTGAGATCAGAAAGAATTTGTGGAATTATTTAAATTCAGGTTTAGGAATTCATAGTCCATTATTTTACCACTAAACTAAGCTCTATGTATTCAATCTATAGAGCCTAATATACAGGCAGACAATGTAGTGGTTATTTGTACTTGTTCTTTCTGCCTAGAATATTCTCCTTTCCTCCCATCATCACATTCCTCTGTATCATTCAGGTCTGAGCTCAAATGTCAAACCAAAGAGAATATCTGTGTACAACAAATCTAAAAAGCTTACTCTTCCCACTCTCTACCCCCAACCCCAGCCTAGTACCCTCTTGGACACTCTATAGATTTCTTTAATCCCTTTCCCTATCTACTTTTAAAATTCTTGTCCTTCCTGACTTAGCTCAAACCTTACCTTTTCTTAAGGACTACTCCAGAGTACATTTTTAAAAGATAAAATATGGTCTATATAATTATAATTCATTTGGCAATTTTCTAGTACGGCCTTAGGACACCTATTGTCCTAAATTATTTAAATGTTAACTTGCCAGTTAAAATGTAAACTACATGAGAGGGAATTTCATGTATACCTTACCTTTTACAAGTAGGTAAATGGTTTTGATGAACTTTTGTAATAGATTTTACTCTTTTCACAAGCTAACACTGATATTTATACTCTGTCTACCTTTACTTTCCTCATTTTTATCTTAAAGAAATATTTGCAGTTAATTTGCCTAACCATATTCAGTAAACACAAAAACTTATTGCATCATTTTTTATTGCATTGGTTAGATAGGGGAAAGGACTAAAGTGATAGAGGTTTGGCAAGCTTGCGAGAAGTAGTCATCTTGCTAGGTCCTGATCTCTGTGGCTTCTTAGGATTCTGAGAGAGTTGAGTTCTATTTTCAGTTCTTCCACTAAATTATCCCTGTGACTTTGGGTAAATCATATAACCTCTCCCAGGTGTTTCAGTGGAAAGCCATCAAATGAGATCCTCTGTATGACTCAGTGACTTTTTTAGGTAATGTTCAGTAGCTTTTTTTTTGGTCACAGCTTAAACTTGATTCTATTGCAAAACTTCCTTTCCAGGACTTCAGTAAATTACTTCATAATTTTAACTGGTTACTCAAGGAAGAAACCTTGATTCCCCCTTTCCCTCAATTCCTATATTATATGATCCCCAAATTCTATTTGTTCTACTTCTAAAATAGAGATTAAATCCATCTATTTCTTCTCATCTCCACTGTTAACATTCTAGTCTGAACCACCATCATATCCGACTGGAAATACTTGATTAGTTTTCTATCCTGAATGAGAAGGGGAACATTGTCTTTCTTCATCCCCTGAGCACTCTTGAACCAACCTGTTTTCAGAGCTAAGTCTAGAAGTCCATGCCCTTCAATCTCGGTGCTATGTGGACTCCTAAATTAGAATGAGAAGGCCAGACCAGCAAGTTAGGAAACCTGAAGAGTGTTAGCACAGAAGAGAAAGGGGAACTATTTAACAATGTGAGTCCTTCTGAGGAGAGAGAAGTTAGCATTGACTGCAAGAAGGTAATGTGACATTAACATGAGCACTTTTAGTGTGGTGAAAGAGGAACTTGGTTGTAGTGCATTGTGATGATAACTGGAGGTGAAGTTACTGTAGACCATTTTTTAAAGAAGTTTTTCTGGGTTAGGAAGTAGAAAAATGAGATGACAGCTAGAGGGGAATAAAAGGTCAAAGGATAAATTTGTGTTTGTTTGATGTTTGTTTCATATGTGAAATACTAGAATTTGTACACTGATGGAAAATATCCAGTATGGTGGGAAAATAGTTGATGTTGCAGAGGAGTTTGTGTGTGTGTGTGTGTGTGTGTGTGTGTGTGCGTGTTCACCATCCTAAAGGGTACTTCACAGTGGTGACCTTTTCTGTGTTGTGTTTGGCTGTATGCTGGGTATCTGGAATAGTGCTTGCCACAAGAACAGCTACTCTGTAAACTTTCTAATGTTTGTTAAATAAATGGCATAGACTCGGTTTCTCTTATCCTTTTTAAATTAATTCTTCACACATCAGCCAGAAAGATATTTAAAAATATAAATCAGATCATGTCACTGTCCAGTTCCGTCTTCCATGGTTCCACCTGCACTTAGGATAAAATTCCAGCTCCTGGTAACCTGTAGGATCCTGCATGAAGTAGCATTGGCCTTCTGCAGCCCTAGCTCCCCAACATTCTTGCTCTCATTACCTCTATTCTAGTGATGATGGCCTTCTTTCATTTCCTAAAACTGAAGAGCCCTTGCCTACTTTAGTGCTTTGTACATGATTTCTCTCACTAACTCCTTACCTTCTTATTATTCAGGTGTCAACAAATGATACTTGGTCAGAAAGGCTTGTCCCCAGTATTGTAGTAGATGAGAACAGGGACTCTGGAGCCAGACTGTCTGGGTTTACATCCCAACTCCCTGTTTATTTGCTATGTGACCTCGAGCAAATTATTTAAATTCATTTTCCCTGTGTCTAAAATAAGTATAATAGTATCTATTTTATATAGTTGTTTTGAAGATTAAAGAATATATAAAGCATATAGTACAGAGCCTGGCACATAGTAACACTATTTAAGTGTTCACTGTCCCCATTGTTATTGTCCAAAGTTGTGTACCCTATACTGTTCATTTTTATTTCCATTTCCCAGTTGTTTCTTCACAGTATTTATAACAATTTATAATTTGGCAGTCTTCTTCACTGGATACTAAACACCAAGAAAGCAGGGATCATGCCTGCCTTTATTCTCCATGCTATCTCTAGTATCTAACTCCCTGTCATATAGTTAGCACTCTATAATAAATTTTGGATAGAATAGGCCAGAAATCCCCTCTTATATTGAAGCATAAGTTACCATTTCAGACCCAATGAAATCAATCCCAGATCAGCCGCAGCACAGCTTTAGCTTAATATTTCACTTCTGTCAAGTGACATATGTTTTTTTCTTGTCATTATATCAAAAGGCTTGGTTCTTAGGCTTGATTCTTGTACTTTTATTGATTCAATTATTTAAATCAAATTTTAATGGAAGACACTAAAAGAACAATAGAATAGTTTGGAAAATTGACTTAATATTTTGAGCAGAAAAGTGTTTCGTTGAAGCTGAGATGCAATCTTATAAAATATACCATTGTTTTATGTGCTACCCAGAAAGAAAAAAAATGCCATTTTACCTATGACAAAATATCACTTGAGAATTTTTTATACTTATAGAAATCCCTTTTTTAAAAAAATCATATATCACCCTTGTACATACATAAAAAGAAAAATTAATTAGCTGAGATGCTCTTTAAAACTTCTTCACATTCAGAGTCTAACTATTCTATTTCACTTTCACCATCTCAGTGTCCATTTTTTCCACACGATATCTTTCTCTGTTATTAAGAACGTTAATGAGGTATCATTTCTTAAATGAGTGTCCATTATTATCTCCAGAATTTTCTTTCAAAATGCTGATACCCATTCTTCACACTTTGATGCACATATACACATAATGACAAATATGTCATGACTGCTACCTGACCAAAAGCTGTTATAGAGTAACTTTCAATTTCAGGTATGTTAAGTGTGAAAAAAAAAATATGTCTTAAGATAAGTGAAATATTAAATTTTCAGAATATTTGGAGGAAAAAAATTGCCTTACAGATCTTTTATTAAGAATTAAGAATTGTTTAATAATCATGTTACTGGCTAAGTATATTTTATCACTGATTTTAACCATTAACATTTATATACCACTTGAGAATATTTAATATTCATGGTATCATTTAAGCATCACAACAGTCCAGTGTAATTGGTGCATCCACTTTGTAGATGAGGAGGAAGCCAAAGTCTTGGAGAGCCTCAGTAAGAGTCACTAGTAAGTGATGGACCATTTAGGACCCTGTTCTTTCAGTGCCAAACCCCAAGTTCTTTGTTATTTGCAAAATATACTAATATTCAAGTAGAGAATTTAGGAAATGAAAATTTCACCTGCTTGAATTTGTCATTGAGAATATAAATGGCAGGCTTTATCTTTTAACAACTTAATAAAAGATAATAGCTATGTATGATCCTAATATATTTGAGAACACTTATTTGAGAATACTTGGAATTTCTGCTAAACTTGCCTTTTGTCACTATATTTATATAAAAGATATATACAGTTGGGTTCAACTTTTACTCATGAACAATAATTGATTTAATCTAATACAAGATCTAAATTATACACATGTTTTTAATAACAGGTTAATATAAAAAACATTTGTTGGGATTTTTTAAATCAATATTCTCAAGACTTATGCCACTACAGAAATACAGTTTTTATCTTTTTGAAAGTCTCAAGTTTGGGTACCTTTAAGCTGTTTTGTCTTCATTCAACTTATTTTTAAAAACTGAGGGAACCACGTATACCAAAAATAAAACAATGTGGGGTTTATTTTGCATTTTCTTCTATGTGTTTTGAATAAGAACAAAACTGGAACATTGAAATAGTTTCTGAATTAATATATTGGTTTTCTATCCTGCAACTTTATTGAATTCATTTATTAGTTCTAATATTTTTTCAGCGGCGTGTTTAGGATTTGCTATATATAAAATGATGTCATCTCCAAAGACAGTTTTACTTCTTCCTTTCCAATTCTGATGGCTTTTGTTTTTCTTTCCTGATTACTGTGGCTAAAACTTCCAGTACTATGTTGAATAATGGTAAGAGTGGGCACCCATATCTTAGTCCTGTTATTAAAGGAAAAATTTTCAACCTTTCACAATTAAGTATTATATTAGCTGTGGGCTTTTCATATTTGGCCTTTATTCTTGTGTAGAGATATTTTCTTTCTATGCTCAATTTGTTAAGTATTTTTATCATGAATGTGTGTTGAATTTTCAAGTGCTTTTTCAGGATCTATTGAGATGATCATATCATTTTTATCTTTAAAATTAATGTGATAAATCACATTTGTTGATTTTCATCTGTTGAACCATCCTTACATCTCAGGGATGAATCATGGCATATGATTTGTTTTATGTGCAGTTGAATTCAGCTTGCTAGTATTATATTGAGAATTTTTGCACCTATATTCATCAGGGATATTGGCCTGTAGTTTTATTTTTTTGTAGTGGCCTTGTCTAGCTTTGGTATCATGATAATGCTAGCCTCGTAAAATATTAAAAAGTGTTCCTTCCTCTTCAGTTTTTCGGATGTGTTTGAGAAGGATTGGCCTTAATTCTTCTTTAAGTGTTTGATATAATTCACCCGCAAATCCGTCTGATCTTGGACTTTTCTTTGTTGGGAGGTTTTTGATTACTTATTTAATTTTATAGTAATTGGTCTGTTCAAATTTTCTATTTCTTCACGATTCAGACTTGTTTCTAGGAATTTATCCAGTTCATCTAGGTTGTCCAGTTTGATGGAGTATAATTGTTCATAGTAGTTTCTTATCCTTTGTATTTCTATGCTGTCAGTTCTGTCCTATTTCGTTTATAATTTTATTTAGGTTCTCTCTTTTGTAAGTCTAGGTAAAGGTTTGTCAACTTTATCTTTTCAACAAACCATCTTTTAGTTTTGTCAATCTTTCTATTATTTTCCTGTTTGCTATTTTATTTATATCTACTCTAGTTTTTGTAATTCCCATACTTCTTTTTCCAGCTCCTTCAGATGTAAATTTAAGTTGTTTAAGGTCCTTTTTCTTGATGAATGCGGTTATTGCCATAAACTTCCCTTTTAGAACTGCTTTTGCTGCATCTCCTAAGCTTTGGTATCTTGTATTTCCATTTTCATGTGTTTCATATGTTTTTACTTCCTATTTAATTTCGTCTCTGATACAGTGGTTGTTCAAGAGTGTGTTGTTTAATTTCCATACGTTTGCCAATTTTCCAGATTTCCTCCTGTTACTCAGTTCTAGTTTCAGTTGTGGTCGAAAAAAATAGTTGGTATGGTTTTACTCTTTGTAAATTTGCTGAGACTTGCTTTGCAGCGTAACATGCTCTATCCTAGAAAATGTTCTGTATGTTCTTGAGAAGAATGATTATTCTGTTGTTGTTGGATAGAATGTTCTATATATATCTGTTAGTTCTCTTTGATCTATAATGTTGTTCAAATCATGTTTCCTTATTGATTTCCTGTCTGGATGATCTATTGTTGAAACTGGATTATTAAAATCTCCAAATGTTACTGTACTGCCATTTATTTCTCTTGTTAGTTCTGTTAGTATTTGCTTTATATGTTTAGGTGCTCTGATGTTAGGTGCATGAATATTTACAATTTTTTTTATCTTCTGGATAGATTGATCCTATTATCATTATATAGTACTTTCTGTGTATCTTTTAGCCATTTTTAGCTTAAAGTCTATATTGTCTGATGGAAGCATAACTACTCATTTCTTTTGGTAACCATTTTCTTGAACTATAACTTATGAATCCCCTGATAAGCCTAGTACCTACCTGACACCAGACATAGTTATTATAATATTATGAATTATATTTCTTATGCTGTAATTCACCTCCCTGTGACTATTTTGTACCTGCCAAATTGTACTTCTTAATCCCAGGCTCCCAAACCCCCTCCCATCTGGCAACCATCAGTTTGTTTTCTGTATCTATGAGTCTATTTTTGTTGTTCTTTTTTTTTTTTAGATTCCACATGTAAGTGAAATTATATGGTATTTGTCTCTAACTTATTTTACTTAGCATACTACTACTCTAGGTCCATCGTCCATGTTGTTTCAAATGGTAAAATTGTATTTTGTTATGGCCAAGTAATAATATTCCATTGTACACACACACACACACACACACACACACACACACACACACCATCTTTATTCATCCATCTATTGATGGACATTTAGGTTGCTTCCATATTTTAGGTATTGTAAATAATGCTGCAGTGAATTAGAGGTGCATGTATCTTTTTGAAATAATGTTTTAGATTTCTTCAGATAAATACTCAGAAGTAGAATTGCTAGGTCATAAGGTAGTTCTGTTTTTAATTTTTTGATGAATCTCCATACTGTTTTCCATAGAGACTGCACCAGTTTGCAATCCCACCAACAGTGCACGAGGGTTCCCTTTTCTTCACATCCTCATCAACACTTTGTTATTGATTTACTGATAATAAACATTCTTACGTGCGAGGTGATAGTTCATTGTGGTTTTAATTGGCATTTCTCTGATGATTGCTGACGTTGAGCATCTTGTCATATTCTGAATCTCCTCCTTGGAGAAATGTTTATTCAGGTCCTCTGCCCATTTTTTAACCAGATTGTTTGTCTTTTTGGTGTTTTGTTATATGAGTTCTTTATATTTTTTGGATATTTATCCATTATCGGATATATTGGTGATGAATATCTTCTCCCGTTCAGTAGGTTGTCTTTTCATTTAGTTGATGATTTCCCTTGCTGTGCAAAACCTTTTTAGTTTGTTGTATTCTCATTTGTTTATTTTTTCTTATCTTTCCTTTGCCTGAGAAGACATATCCAAAAAATTTTTACTTAGAGCAATGTCAGAGAGCTTACTGCCTGTGTTTTCCCCTAGGAGTTTTATGGTTTTGGGTCTTACATTTTAAGACGTAAATTTTTAGTTTATTCTTGTATATGGTGTAAGAACATAACTCAGGTTTTTGTTGTTGTTGTTTTATGTATTTGTCCAGTTTTCTCAACATCATTTATTGAAGAGACTGTCTTTACCCCATCGTATATTCTTGCCTCTTTTATTATAGATTAATTGACCATATAGGTGTGAGTGTAGTTCTGGGTTCACATTTCTGTTCTATTGACCTATGTGTCTGTTTTTTGCCAGTACCATGCTGTTTTGATTAATATAGCTTTGTAGTATAGTTTAATATCAGATAGCATGACACTTCCAACTTTGTCCTTCCATCTGAAGATTGCTTTGGCAATTAGGGGTATTTTGTAGTTCCATATAAATTTTAGAATTATTTTTTCTAGTCTATGAAAAATGCCATTGTTATTTTGATAGAGATTACATTGAATCTGCAGATTGCTTTGGGTATTATGGGCATTTTAATGATGTTAATACTTCCTATTCATGAGTCTGGTATGTAATTCCATTTATTTGCATCTTTAATGTCTTATAATTTTCTGAGTGCAGGTTATTTACCTTCTTGGTTAAATTTATTCCTATGTAGTTTATTTATAATGCAATTGTAAATGGCATTTTTTTCTTAATTTCTCTCTCAGTTCATTATTGGTATATAAAAATGCAACCAATCTCTGAATATTAATTTTGTATCCTACTACTTTACTGAATTCATTCTTCAGTTCCAATAGTTTTTCGATGGACTATTTAGGGTTCCATATATGTAGTATTATATCATCTGAAAATATAGTTTTAGTATTCCTTTCTGATTTGGATGCCTGTTATTTATTTTTTTATCTGATTGCTATGGCTAGGACTTCCAATACTATGTTGAATAAAAGTACTGAAAGGGGACATGCTTTGTCCTGTTTCTGATCTTATGGAGAATGTTTTTAGCTTTTCACCACTGAGTATGATGTTAACTGTGAGTTTGTCTTATATGGCCTTAATTAGGTTGAGGTATGTTCCCTCAATTCCCACTTTGCTGAGAGTTTTTATTATAAATGGATTATGGGTTCTGTCAAATGTTTTTCTGCATCTATTGATATGACCATATAATGTTTTTCCTTCTTTTTGTTTATGTAGTATATTACATTAATTGATTTGCAGATATCAAAGCAACCTTGCATCTCAAGAATAAATCTAACCTGACCATTGTGTATGATCTTTATAATGTATTGCTAAATTTGGTTTGCTAATATTTTGTTGAGGATTTTTACATCTTTGTTCATCAGAGATATTGACATATCATTTTCTCTTTTTGTAATATCTTTGACTGATTTTGGAATCAGGGTAATGCTGGCCTAGTAATTTGAGCTCAGGAGCCTTCCCTCATCTTTAGTTTTTAAGAATCGTTTGATAAGGATGGGTGTTAATTCTTCTTTGAAAGTTTGGTAAAATTCACCTGTGAAACCATCTGGCCCAAGACTTTTATTTGTTTGGAGTTTTTTTGATTACTGATTTAGTTTCTAGTTATCAGTCTGTTCTAATTTTCTATTCTTCATTCAGTCTTGGAAAATTGAATGTTTCTAAGAATTTATCCATTTCTTCCAGTTTGTCGAATTTGTTGGCATATTAATAGTTCATAGTGTTTTCTAATAATTCTTTGTATTTCTATGGTGCTCATTGATTGGAGCATTTAATTTACATTTGAAGTAATTATTGATTGGTTTGCAGTTATTGCCATTTTATTATTCATATTTTAAATTTTTTTCTTAAAGTAGTTCCTTTCACATTTCTTGTAATAGTGGTTTGTTAGTGATGAATTCCTATAGCTTTTTGTTGTCTGGCAAGCTCTTTATCTCTCTTTCAATTCTAAATGATAGCTTTGCTGTGTAGAATTATCTTGATTGTAGATTCTTGCTTTTTACCATTTTGAATATTTTGTGTCAATCCCTTCTGGCCTCAAAGTTTCTGTTGAGGAGTCAATGGATGGTCTTATGGGAACTTCCTTGTAGGTAGGTAACTGCTTTTCTCTTGCTGCTAAAATTCTCTCTTTGTCTTTAACCTTTGGCATTTTAATTATGATGTGTCTTGGTGTGGGTCTCTTTCGGTTCATCTTGTTTGAGACTCTGTGATTCCTGGGCTTATATGTCTTATTTCCTTTGCCAGGTTAGGGAAGTTTTCCATCATTATTTCTTAAAATAGATTTTCAATCCCTTGCTCTCTCTCTTCTCCTTCTAGTACCCCTGTGGTGTTAATGTTGGTATGCTTGATGTTGTCCTAAAAGTCCCTTGAACTATTCTCATTTTTTTTTAATTATTTTTCTTTTTGCTGCCCTAATTGGGCATTTTCCACTACCTTCTCTTCCAAAAAGCTGATTCAATCCTCTGCTTCATCTAATCTATTGTTGATCCCCTCTAACATACTCTTCATCTCAGAAATTGTATTATTCATTTCTGACTGGCTCCCTGTTATGTTTTCCATCTCCTTTTTTATGTTTTCTATCTCTTTGTTAAAGTTCTCACTGAGTTCATCTATTCTTCTCTTAAGTTCATCAAGCATTCTTATAACCAGTGTTTTGAACTCTGCATCTAGTAGATTGCTCGCCTTCATTTTGTTTAGTTCTTTTTCTGGAGTTTTTTCCTCTTCTTGCAATTCGGATGTTTCTTTGTCTCCTCATTTTGTGTGACTCTCTGTTTAATTCTATGTATTAGGTAGATCTGCTATGTCTCCTAGTTTTGGCAGAGTGGCCTTATGTAGTATGTGTCTTGCGTGGCCCAGTGGCACAGTCTCCCTGGTCACCCAGGCCAGGTGCTACAGGAGTGTCTTGTGTGGGAAGTGTGTACCTTCTTGTTGTAGTTGAGCCTTGATTGCTGTTGCAGTGTCAGTGAGAAGGACTGACCCTCAGGCCGATTCGCTGTGAGGAATGGCGTTTGGGCCTCATAACTCTGGATATCCATTTCTCTACCCAGGTTTTAGAATTTTTCAGCCATTATGGCTTTTAAAATATTTTCTGTCCCTTTCTCTTCCTCCTGGCATTCTTTTAATATATATATTAAATATTAATATATATTATATATATATATATACACACACACATACACACACACACATATATGTGCACACACACACACACACACACACACACACACACATTGTTCTTTTGATGGTGTCCTATGGCCCCTGTAGACTTTCTTCATTCTTTTTCATTGTTTTTTTTCCCCTTTTTTGTTTCTCCAACTGGATAATTTTATATGCCCTATCTTCTAGTTCACTGATTCTTTTGCTTGATTGAGTCTGATTTTTAAGCTCTCCATTGAATTCTTTAGGCCAGTCATTGTATTCTTCTACTTTCAGATATCTGTGGTTATTTTTTAATGGTTTTTATTTCTTTGTTGAACTTCTCATTTTGTTCATGCATTGTTTTCCTCATTTTGTTTAATTGTATGTGTTTTCTTGTAGTTTACTAAACTTTAAGAGGATTATTCTGAATTATTTGCAGACAGTTCGTAGATCTTCATTTCTTTAGGGTTAGTTATTGGAACTTCACTACTTTCCCTTGGTGGTGTCATGTTGGCTTAGCTCTCTGCTTCAGTGCTGTTATAAAACAGAGCTGTAGGTTGGGCTTCTCAATGTCCTGGATATTCTTGTTAGGCTTTCTGGTTGGGTAGGCTTGGAGGCTACCAAGGGACTTTGGTAGAAGGGACTTTGATTTTGCTTCCCAGCCTGGGCAGATCTGTGTAACAGACTCCAAAATCCATATGGCTTGCTTGCTGGGGATCTGAATAAGGCAAAACTGCACACTGAGCTCCCTGGTCAGATGGGTTCATCACCTGAGCTTTGCCAGACAGGCAGGATTTCTGGCCAGGTGTTCTACTCAAGTGCTGCCTGGCTATTCAGTTTCTAATGTGCTCTTGCTAGGTTTTTTGGTAGGGTGGGGCTGAGGGCTGCATTCAGCAGTAGACAGGGCTAAGAATTAGCTTCCCTACCCAGGCAGACAGCAAAACATGCTCCAAGCTAGCAAGGCTCATTGTTCAGGGTCTCTAATCAGGCAAAAGCATGCATCAAGTTCCCTAGCCAGATGGGATCACTGTCCTGTGTTCAGATTTTTAAGAAACTGTAAGGTAATTTCTACTAGCAATGTATGAGTGATCCAGTCCCTCTGCATCTTCTCAAGCATTTGGTGTTAACACTGTTTTTTATATCAACCATTCTAATAGATGAGTAGTAATATTTCATTGTGGTCTTAATTTTGCCTTTTTTTTTTTTTCTAGCGTCTTGCAGTGGGAGCTTAGACTATTGATTTCAGACCTTTCTCCTTTTCTGATTTAAGCAAAATATGTTGTATTTTCATTTTTATTCAGTTCAATGTTTTTTATTTCTCTTAAGACTTTCTCTTTGACTCATGGATTATTTAGAAGTGGGTTATTTACTTTCCAAGTGTGTGGGCATTTTTATGTTATCTTTTTCTTGTTTACTTCTAGTTTTATTCCATTGTGGTCAGAGAACACATTTTGTGTAATTTCAATTCTTTGAAATCATTTGAGGCTTGTTTTGTGGGTCAGAATATGGTTACTCTTGGTTAGGTGGGATTTTCTGTTGTTAGGTAGAATTTTCTATAAATGTTGATTAGACTCTTTTGGTTGATGATGTTAAGTTCTACATCACTGCTGATTTACTGTCTTCTTGTTCTATTAATTTTAGAGAGAGAGCAGTTAACATTTCCAGCTATAATAGTACATTTGTCTTTTTTTCAGTTCTGTCAGTTTTTGCTTCACATATTTTGTGACTTTATTGTTTGGTACATACACATTCAAGTTTGCTATATTTTCTTGGTGGATTGACATTATGTAATATTCCTCTCTGTCTCTGATAATGCTCCTTGCTGAAGTCTATCTGATATTAATATAGCCACACTCGTTTTTATTTTAAATTAATGCTTTCATAGTCTATCTTTTTTTCATCCTTTGACTTTCAACCTCTTATTCTATTTGAAGTGAGTTACTTGTAGGAAGTCTAAAGTTGGGTCATTTTTTTAAAATCTACTCTGTTAATTTCTGTCTTTTTATTGGTATATATAGACGATTTACATTTAGAACAATTATTGATATGTTAGTACTTAAGTTTGCTTTTTGGTTGTTATCTGTTTAGTCTGTTTTTATTTTCATTCATTCATTCATTCATTCATTTGCCATTTATGCCAACAGCACCTGGTCTTCCTAGGTGCTCTCCCAACCAAATACTAACTAGGCCCGACCCTGCTTAGCTTCCGAGATCAGACATCGGACTTGTTCAGGGTGGCATGGCTGTAGACCATGGACCGTGGCTCCACTGGGGCACGAACCTAGGACCTTCTGCGTGGAAAGCAGACGTGCTAACTGCTACACCATGGAACCACATTCAGTCTCTCTGTTTTTAATTTCTCTTTTTTTCCTGCTTTCTTGTGGGTTACATAAACCTTTTAGAATTTCATTTTAATTCAGCTATAGTGACTATGAGTGTATCTCTTTGAACAGACCTTTTAGTAGTTAAAGGTATTATATCATTTACATAAATATATATGTGTGTGTATATGTATATGATGTATATTTTATGACAATACCAGTGTAAACATTTTATCAATTTGAGTAAAGTGTAGAAACTTTATACTCTTTTACTTCTCTTTACTCTCCTTCATATCCTCATTATATAATAGTTCAAAATAATTCCTTTATATACATTGAGATCCACATTAGGCAGTGGTATAATTTTTGCTTCAACCATACAACTTAAATTAGAAAAAGCAAGAAATAGAAAGTCTGTTGAATTTAACCATATAGCTCTTACTCTGTTCTTTTTTCTTTTTCATATTATAGGATTCCTTGTTTTATCATTAAACTGCTTCGAGAACTTCCTTATCTACCTTTATAGAGTAGGTCTGCTCATGAGAAAGTCTCTTGTTTTTTTCCTTATCTCAAAATGTCTTGATTTCCCCTACATTCCCAGAGGATATTTTTATTACTATAGAATTCTGAGCTGACAATTCTTGTCTTTCAACACTTGAAAAATATTATGCCACTTCCTTCTGGCCTCAATAGTTTTTAGTAATAAATCTGTTGTCATTCAAATTGATTTCCTCCTATAGCTGAGGCGTTTCTCACTGCTTGCAAAAAAAATTTTTTTTGTCTTTAGTTTTCACAATTTTGACTGTGATGTTCCTTGGCATAGATTTCTTTAGATTTATTTTGTTTTGGCTTCACTTAGAGTCCTGAATCTATAGGTGTATGTCTTTTGCCAAATTTGGGCCATTTTCAGTCATCATTTCGTCAAGTACTTTTTTAGTCCTACTTTTTTTTTTCCTCTCCTTGTGGCACTCTGTTGACACAGATGTTAGGTTTTTCATTATAGTCACATGTTCCTCAGGCTCTGCTCATTTGTTTTCCAATCTGTTTTTTCTATTTTCAGTCTGTTTTTTTTTTCCCCCATTGTGTTACGTAGTGTTCAGATTGTATTGACTCTTCCTTTTTTTTGCCCTCCATTCTATTTGGTTACTATATCTGTTCTAAAATATCCATTTGGGTTTTTATATCTTCTTTTTATTTGCCAAGAGTTTCTATTTTTTCATTTGTCTAAAACATAATTGCTCATTGAAGCATTTCTGTGATGGTTGCTTTAAAATTCTTGGCAGATAATTCTGACATCTGTGTCATCTCAGTGTTGGTATCTGTTGGTTGTTTTTTCTCATTCAGTTTGATATATTCCTGGTTCTTGGATATATAGGATATTATGTTGGAAGACACTAAACCCTAATTAAATTTTGTGTTTTAGTGGGTCTTTTCTGACACTGCTATGTTAGGTTAAAGTCACTATCAGGTTGTGGTAGAAGTCCAGATTTTCCACCTCCCCTACCTTGACACCTGGGATAGGAGGAGCTCTTTTTTTTACTGCCAGACAGAGCTGGGAGTTCATGTCCCCTTCTCTGTATCCTCTAATACTATTCTGGCTTGGAGAGGGAGAGGTACCTTGTTCCTGCTACCCACGTGGTCTCCACTGACATCATGTGAGGGTGGCCATGTTACTGCTGAGTGACATGAAAATCCAGACTCTTCACAAGGCCTCTGACTCAGTACAAGTAAGGAGAGGGAGGAATGCCATGTTACCACCAGGTGGAAATGGAAGTCCAGGCTCCCCCCATGCCGCATGATCACCACTTATGGTTCAGGAAGGGGGTAGACACTGTTACCACCCAGCAGAGATTAATGGCCTACCTTCCCACTCAGCTTTCTCTGATACCACTCCAGTTGGGGGGATGGGAAGAGAGTTGAAGCACCTCATTATAGCCTGGCAGGGGTGGAATTCTAGGCTCTCCATTCCACTTTTGCTAACTTAGATGGGTGTAAAGACTGAGCCTCCCAACGAGTTCTCTGGTTCTAAGAAGCAGGCCATGAAGGGAAGACCCTACGTTGCTGTTATGGATTACTGATGCTCTAGTCCATTGCTAGACTTGAGCAATAGACTGGGAGTAACACCCAGTTCTTCACTACTGTCCCCATGCTTCTCATTATCTCTTTCCCTTCATGACACCCACTCTCATTCTTAATGTCTCTCTGCTTACAGCTACTCAGAACAATGCTCACAAAATTACTGTAGGTAATTTATTTTCCCAATAATCCTACCAATTACATCCTATTACTTCCCCGTGCACATGTACACATGCACACACACTCCCTTATATAGGCATACTATTCTTAATATAGTATATCAGCTATCCAATGGAACTTCTGTGATGATGAAAATATTCTATATTTGTACTATACAATAGCCACTAGCCACATGTATTAGTTGGGGGTTCTCCAGAGACAATCAATTGGAGGGGTGGGTAGGTGGATGGATGGATAGATAGATTTACTATAGAGAGTTGGCTTATGTAATTAAGTGATTGTGCAGGCTGAGAAGTCCCGAAATCTGCAGTTGGCAAGCTGGAGACCCAGGACAGCCTATAGTAAAGTTGCAGTCCAAGTCTTAGTTCAAAAGTAGGAGAACCCTGATGTCCCAACTCAAAGACAGGCAGAAAAAAAAAAAAAAACCCTTTCTTACTCAGCATTTTGTTTCCTTCAGGCTTTCAATGGATTGGACGAGTCCCACTCATATTAAGGGGGTCATTCTGTGTTACTCAGGCTACAAATTCAAATGTTAATCTCATCCAGAAACACTCTCACAGGCACACCTACCAAAATATTTAGCCAAATATCTGGGCACCCTGTGGCCCAGTGAAATTGACAAGTAAAAGTAACCGTCATATTACATATGGCTACTGACCACTTAAAATATGTCTAGAGCAACTAAGAAACTAAATTTTTAATTTTAAGTAATTTAAATTTAAATAGCTATATGTGGCTCATGGTTACTGTACACAGCAGTAGATTGTCTCAGTCCTAGATTGCATCTCGGATTGATGCTGCAGAATCATTCAGACTGCTTCTCAAGTGTCTGTTTTACACATGATCTTGAAACTTCCCCTGTGGGTGAACCAAGCTGCCAAGTAAGAAGTCCAAATACCCTGAGACTGCCATGCTGTAAGGAAGTATAAGCTAGCCACCTGGTGCATCAAGAGAGAGACAGAGCTGTCTGTTCTAGCAATCCCATTTGAAGCATCAGAAATGTGAATGAAGAAACCATATTGACCTCTAACCTAGTCAGACCTTCAGATGACTTCAGTCAGAGCTGCCATCAACCCTAAACATATGAAAACCCCCAAGCAAGTAGCTCCAGCTAAACCCACAGAACCCTAAGAGATAATAAATTTTTGTCTTAAGCTGTTAATTTTGGAGTGATTTGCAAAGCAATTGATAACCATAACAGAAATATACTAAGGAATCAAGGTTCTCTATTTCTCTGGTTCCCCTAGTACCCAGGCTTCTTTTCTGTTCTGCTTCCCATTTCCTCTCTTTTGGTGGTGTAAACTTTCATGCTTAGAACTGAATTTGCAGTTTGGGAAAGTCACAATTATCTGGCCTTCAGCTATCTGGAATTTTTGATGTCATGTTTAAAGGGCCTCTTGAAATAATATTATGTGCTCTTTTCCTTCCTGCTTTCAAATAGACCAACGTGGACCAACACTTGCCTTTTTTCTTTGGTAAAGGCCATAACTAGTTAATTCAGTATAACACTTTGATTTTTTAAAATCAGTTTTCTTTTAAAAGTCTAATCCCAGAAGGCATATACCTGTGCTTTAAGATCAACATTTTAACATCTGTTTTGTTACCAGAAGAAAATAGATGAGAAGGGAGAGAGATGTGTTGGGCATATACCCAAATGGTAACTACTATGTAAATAATAGCTCTTACATATAACAAGACTAGTCATGTAGTGATATTCTATATAACCTAATTTATACAACTTATAAATTGTGCTACTTAACACATTTATATAGCCTTGAACTTTATCCATCAATAATATACTTTTTATTCCAGTGAGCACAATATTTATGAAAATTCAAAAGGAATTTATTATTGAATGTCATGAAATGTTACGTTTAGAACAAGGTGTACTTATGATTGCTTTTAGTGAGCATTTTCATGTAATCGAAACTAAAAGTATAAATTTTGGATCTGAAATTTTATTAGAACTCTACTGACATCAGCAATTTTTTTTTTTCTCTCATTGCAAGTCTAAGAACAGATCGAATTGGCTATGGATAACTCATATGATTTCAATCAACGAAGCTCATGTAATGGAATTCCATCTGAGAAGATAAACAGTTTCCTTGTGTCAGAAGATCATGGACAGAAAATCTTAAGTGTACTACAGAATTTTAGAGAACAAAATGCCTTTTATGATTTCAAAATAATTATGAAAGATGAAATAATACCATGTCATCGTTGTGTGTTAGCAGCATGCAGTGACTTTTTCAGGTACTTTACCTTGTTTATCTGTGCCTCAGATTTTATAATACGGATAATTAAGTTATTTATTTTTTTTTAAGTGTATTCAATTCCCCCCCCCGCTGGAGCCCAACAGTAATTTTTAATTCTTAAAAATTGCTAATTAGAACCTAGATTAACCAATGATTTTTAAGTATGAAAATTTAAGACTACTTTTGTAAAGCTTAGGTTTTTCCTGGCCAGCATTTCCTGAAATTCCACAGAATATTAATCTCTTGAAATGTTCCAGGGGAAAAACTGTTTTGATCTGGGGTCAGTTTTATTTGAGGTGGAGCGGGGGGAGTCCCTGTACTGTGTCACTTAGAAAAAGAAGAAAGGACTTCCTGATCCAAAATGGAGAACAAGTTCAAAGAAAATGAAGAGTCTGAGAGAAAAATACATTTCAATCATGTATTGTATCCATGGGGAGAAGGACTCAAACCCAGAGGATTTTAAGATTTCTCTCTCTTTGGCACAGATATCCCTGTAGTAGGGAGAAGTACCTCCAAAGCATTTCTGGAGAGCACCCAGCTTCTTCTAATTCTGGGCAACCTTCTGAACATGTTGGTTGGTCTTTCAGGGAATTTCCTAGTCACGATGACATTGTAAGAATCTACTCTTTTGACATCAGGTTTCTGATTCTTCAAAATTAATGGTCAGATACATGACCTATCCTATGAAGCCTGTTGGTCAGAAACATAGAACTTTTAGTGACCTCCTGGACTTCCACCCTCCTAGTCATGCTCTAATAAACTGAAAGTATAATTTCAGTATTTTGCATTATGTTCAATGTCAGAAGAAATTTTTATTTGAAGTTAGCAGGGTTTAAATCTCTAATAAATAAATAATAAAAACAGATTAATATTTAATATATAAATACAAATTTTACTAGCTGTTTGCCTAATTAGGCTATAAGTCTTTGTCTTTTTTTTTCCCCCATTTCTTCTTTGAGGTAACCTAAATTATTCTTCTTTATACTCCACTGGGGCCCTAACTGGTCTTATTCTCTGTCACTCTCAGGTTCTACCAGTTTATTCTCACTTCTTTTCTAATCCACCTTTTCTTGCAAGTAATTCTTTTCTGCTTCCTTATCCTTCATGTCACCTCTTCATTAGAGGAGACTGTATGTATAATGGTTAGGTACTTGGCCTCTTAATACACATGCCATAAATCTAAATCCCAGCTCTACCACTCATTAGACATATGACCTTAGTTTAGGCAAATTACTTAACCTCTTCTGGCCTCAGTTTACTTATTTGTAAAATATTAAGATAATAAAAGCAGAACCTAACTCATCATTATGAGAGTAAAGTGACATATGTATAAGTAATGGTTAGGACAGTGCCCAGTACATTCAATTAATGTTAGCTACTATTATTATTACTTTCAAATCTAGCAAAGAAAAAAATGGAAATAATCTGGTATGAACGCACAGCTTGATTTCCCTATAATGTTTTCATGTTAACAAAATAAGAAGTTAATGTAAGCATTTGAATTGGCAGTCCTACTCTTCATGCTGAAGTTATTAAGTATCTGCAGATAATTTTTGTCCATAGTGCTTTGTTCAGCCTACTCCAAGATTTTTATGGACCTGTTTAAAATTTTTAAAAATTACTACTAAAACACAATATATTTAAACAATTTTCTACATGTAATGTTTCTATAATGACCTAGATCCTTTATTATATAGTATTTTACTAATGTACAAATGTAGATGGAAATTCTATAATTTATACTCTTATATGATAAAGCCATTAATTCATAATACTTGTGTTATGATCAAACTCACTGGAGTATTGGGAAGAAAAATATAAAATAAAAATTGCAGAAAGTGCATAATGCATGATAAGTACCCTTTATAAATGTTTTTGGAAAATGGAAATTATGATAGAAATGTGAAGTCACTAGAGACAAGATTGAAAAGGAATCACACATATTGTGTAACCACTTTATAATAAATTTGAGATCATCTGGATACTTTAAAGATGAGTAGAATGAAGTAGAGAAACATGATCTTACATGTGTCTTCTCAAGGAAATGTGGAAGCTGATGGTATATTAAAAGTACATAGGATCTGATAAAAAACATTTTCTTAACAACAATATTAGCTAATACTTTGCATTGATTAACTCATTTATTCCTCTCACAACTCAGTGAAATAGGTACTGCAACTATCCCCATTTTCAGATGAAGAATTTGAAGCTCAGTGAAGTTAATTCACCTCCCAAGGTCACACAGCTAATAAGTGGTAGAGGGTAGATACCCACCTAGGCAGCCAGGTTCTAGAGGTCATGTTCTTAATATTATTTTAAATTGACTATAGAGGTCTTAACAATCTAATATAATTATCATCTCTAGTTTATATTTCTAATTTGGTATACATTATTGCAATACCCACATAATGTGTAACATGTATATGATTTTTGTTAACTGTACTTATTTTTGTATTGAGAAGTATCAAGTAGCTTAATGGGACAGCTACCTTTCCTCAGAGGTATTCTATATTTGGAAGCCCCTGCAGATTTTTCAGTTGGAAGCTAGTCCCTCATAGCTTTGGTTACCCTCTAGAGTAGACTCTAATAATGGAATTGGTTTTCCCCCAGCTTACTTGTACACCTAGGGCCCCTGCTCACATAGGTATGCTGGATAATACCGTCACAAATACAAACTAGTATCAAACCAGAACCCAAACCAGCTGATCTACAGTGTTAATGAATGTTCAGCTGGCAGTCCCTTAGTTCTTTATTGTAGCTCTTTCTACTTGATTCTTAATCTCTATTTGCTGTTCATTGACAACCACCATAATTGTTTGTTTAAGCTATAAAAATATGAATAACTCTGGATATGAAGTTAATATAGGATGAATAAAAATATTGTTCTTATCAAAACCAATAGTAAAATATATCTTAGTCTCCTACCCCATCATTTCCAAATAATTTATATTTTTGCTGAAACTGAGCCAAAAAAAATTTCTAATTCCTTAGATTCTGTCAGCTTTACCATGTTAGAATAAATTAAAACTTATGAAGACCTGTCAAGCTGGTCTAAATATTCAAATCTGGGGACCCATCTCCATCTCTCTCTGGCTATTTCTACAAAAACTTATTTTTTAGTCTTTTTAGCTGGTTATAGTACACTGTTATTGTTTAGTTTTATGAAATAACATTCCTTTTTTCCTAAAGTGCTAAATGAAATGTGTCTTCTTAGACATGTGTTTATCTCATTTGGTGGATTTCCCCACACATACAGGTTCATTGGAAACATCTGATATCTCACGGTATTACATCTTTCACAGATCTCGCTCCTGCCAGATTGAAAATTAATTTCAAAGAGATTTTTAAATTCTAAACCCAGAAGCATTATATATTTTAAGTAATTTTGGTTATCACCTACTGAGTTGATACTAATTAACCCATAAATAAATTCAGCCAATAGGGAGATTTTACCCTAATTTTATGAATAATAGAACATTAGATCAGTATACATAATTTGAATCTTTGTATAGCCTTCTTTGGATTAGTTGCTGTAGCTCAGTTATAATGTTTATGTTTTGCAATATGAGAGTTATGTAATACATGTTTTACAGATTACTAGTATGGTATATAACCGTTCTAGATATTTAAATATTTATCAGGATGCTTTTAAAATATAGTTCATAAATATATTTTAAATCAATCTAAGGGTAAAGGAAACCTTTTTAAGTAATATTGAAAATTATCATAAAATAAAATATTTCTGTTTACTTGTTCTTCTGTGTTCTTTATTTTTGCAGGGCGATGTTTGAAGTAAACATGAAGGAAAGAGATGGTGGAAGCGTTACTATTACTAATTTGTCCTCCAAAGCAGTAAAAGCATTTCTTGATTATGCCTATACTGGAAAAACAAAGATAACAGATGATAATGTAGAAATGTTCTTCCAGTTGTCATCATTTCTTCAAGTTTCCTTCCTATCCAAAGCTTGCAGTGACTTTTTAATAAAAAGCATTAATATTGTCAACTGTTTACAGTTATTATCTATATCAGATAGCTATGGCTCTACCCGTTTGTTTGATCATGCATTATACTTTGTACAACATCATTTTTCTTTATTATTTAAATCCAGTGATTTCTTAGAGATGAATTTTGGAATACTGCAAAAATGTCTGGAATCAGATGAATTAAATGTACCTGAAGAGGAAACTGTACTGAAAGTTGTCCTTAGTTGGACTAAATATGACTTAGAATCAAGGCAAAAGCATCTGCCTTATTTGATTAAAAAGGTGAGATTACATCAGTTATCTGAGGAGACACTTCAAGACTATCTGTTCAATGAAGAGTGTTTACTCAAAAGCACAAACTGTTTTGACATAATCGTGGATGCAATTAAGTGTGTGCAAGGTTCTGGTGGACTTTTCCCTGATGCTCGACCATCCACAACTGAAAAATACATATTTGTTCATAAAACTGAGGAAAACGGAGAAAATCAATACACGTTTTGCTATAATATTAAAACTGATTCGTGGAAAATACTGCCACAGTCACACCTGATTGATTTGCCAGGATCTAGTCTGTCGAGTTATGGAGAGAAAATATTCTTGACAGGTGGTTGCAAAGGGCCGTGTTGTAGAACAGTTCGGCTTCATATCGCAGAGTCATATCACGATGCCACTGATCAAACCTGGTGCTACTGTCCAGTCAAAAATGACTTCTTCCTTGTGTCGGCTATGAAAACACCAAGAACCATGCATGCGTCGGTCATGGCTCTCAATCGATTGTTCGTCATAGGTGGAAAAACTACAGGATCTCAGGACATTAAAAGTCTCTTAGATGTTGAATCTTACAACCCTCTTTCCAAAGAATGGACATCTGTCAGCCGGTTACCCAGAGGCATATACTACCCTGAGGCCAGCGCATGCCAAAATGTAATTTACGTTCTTGGATCAGAGGTAGAGATTACAGATGCCTTTAACCCATCACTTGATTGCTTTTTTAAATACAACGCTACAACTGATCAGTGGTCTGAATTAGTAGCAGAGTTTGGGCAGTTTTTTCATGCAACGCTAATTAAAGCCGTCCCAGTAAACTGCACACTGTATATATGTGACCTTTCCACCTATAAGGTTTATAGCTTCTGTCCAGATACGTGTGTTTGGAAGGGCGAAGGATCTTTTGAATGTGCAGGCTTTAATGCAGGTGCAGTTGGAATTGAAGACAAAATTTATATATTAGGTGGTGATTATGCACCAGATGAAATCACAGATGAAGTGCAGGTCTACCACAGCAGCAGGTCTGAGTGGGAGGAAGTGTCACCGATGCCAAGGGCCTTAACTGAATTTTACTGCCAGGTGATTCAGTTTAATAAATACAGGGACCCATGGTTTTCTAATCATTTCTAAAAGTACTGTCTGCTTAGCCGTTGTAAAACTCTTCCAAGTCTAAAAACCTGCCGTGAATTTGTTAACCTTAATAGTTGGTAAAAGGTCTTTACATCTTAATAAGATAAAATGTACCTTCTGTTAGAGAATTACAATGAATGTACATGATATATGAATTAGCAATTCCCAGAAACTTAGTATACAAAAACATTTTACCAAAAATTATACTGAATATAATTTAATCTTGGCGAATCCAGTATACTTAGTATTTTTATATGTAAATAAAACTCATAGGCTTTGGTGTTTTGATTTTTAAAGTACTTTATCCATGAAAGACAAGTGGAAATAAAGTTCGCAGATTTGAACTGTTTAGATGGGAGAAATCTCTTTGGGTAGTAAAAATGAATTATACTTTATATGAAGTGAAAAATAAATTAGAGGGGAGAATTCTACCTTGTTACTACAAGTATAAGAGTTATTGAATTCCTATCCTTTTGAATCATTGGTTAACTTATTTTAAGTCCTTTTCTTTCCCCATTGTTTGGTCAGAAGTTTTTCTAAAATGTTCTAAACTGTATACTAAATACGGCTTAACTTATGATTGAACTCTTAAGAGCGTAATGTACCATGTTATAATTCCATAATGCCATCAACTGTTACTGAAATGCTTTTAAAATTGCTGACTCTATTCTCAGTGTCAGTTCAATTCTAACAATATTATATCTCCTTATTTTTCTGGCTCAAGCTCAGTAAATTAACATTAATGATGTAATTATTAGTTCTAAGTTACACCTGACCTGAGTTCATCTTCACCCACCGAGTTAAATTCTTGGATTCTGGGATGGAAGTGCTAAAATACTTTTTTTGTATCGTTGCTGGGCTCCAACATAATTGAAGATATAGAAAATCGGACCTCTAGATAAGTGGATCATTATTCATTCAATTCTTAAACTTTTAAATGTCCAAATTGGAGTTGCAATAAGGAATTTCAGCATTTAAATTAATACCATTTAAGTTTTCTGTGATGATATATACCAACTGTAAAGCACCATGTTGGTTTACCACTTTAGTAAATTATAGTGAATTATTTTCTAAATTTAAAACAAATGACTGCTTTTGGTATTGATAGTAGTATTCACAACTTATATCTGTTTAGGTGTTTCATCATCTTTAACCCAAACAATGGAAAAGTATCAATCATCCTTGTTCTCAACCAAGATGATTCTGATTTGCAAGAGGATATGTATAATCAGTTTAGAAGATATAAACATTTTAGGTTTTAAGACCCCTGATTTACAGCTCGGGTAATGTATAGATTGGATTTTTCTGGAATCAAATGTTTCCCACATTCTGTGGTAATGTTAATCTGTTGTCAGTGTACATATTCTTTAGAAGTATGTTCCAAAGTGGAAATATACCTAAGTGAAGGTTCTTTTAATTTATCATATAAATGTATACAATCATAGCTTTCAAATATATTTTTCAAAATAGAACAAGGTATTAGATTACATTATCATGCAATTCCAAAATCAGGGACTGTCCCTAATCAGATGACAGTTACATAAAAAGTATTTGTAGAATTCATGGCCTTCACCCCTGCCTTTCTTAGTTCACTCTGCCCTTTCGTGTGTGTGTTTGGGGGTGGGAGGAGGACTTTGAAAACAAATTAAGACCATAACATAATGGGTGACATATCTACATGGAATTACTGAACTATTAGTTTAAACATATATAATTAAAATACGTTTAAATATTGTTTTAATCATTTTTGGAAGAAATGTTTATCTCTTCCAAAAAGGAGAGACTAAAGTAAAATAGAATCCCTTCCTGATCTTGTTTCAGTATTGTACCATCTTAATTTCCACTGTTCTTCTCACTGGCCATTGATTTATGGTAATGTTTCTGGAAATATCCTTGTTATCAAGGCCTACCTGGCTCCCTCTGCATTTGATTTAATACATTTTCTAATGTACAGAGCTTTCTGTCTTAGTTTCTACAATTGCTGCAATTATTTGTTAATTATTTTCCCTTATTGCTATCCCTTTACAGATGTATCTGGTGCTCTTCGTCAGTTATAACTGTAAGAAAAGTACTCTGTCAGGTCATAAATCCCCAAATTCTTCTTTTATTTACTGTTCTTTTTCCTTGATACAGTAGCACTCTGTACTGGGCTTAGCTCTGTTAATAATTGATCTTGTTCTCTCCAATTTTGCATCTTCTTAAAAAGGTAGAACTTTATATTTGATCTGTCTGCCCTGGTTCAAAATTTGCAAGAAGCCAGCCATGCACACACTGGTTATATCTTTCTGATCTTGCCATTCATAGTGGCTTTATTGTCCAAGAACCACAAGTATCATTTTGGCCTCTCGCTTCATTCTAGATCTCTGAATGCAAGTCTCAGTAGCCCCAGAAAGAGCTGTTTTTCCTGTCTGTAGGGCTTAGGTAAGAGGAAACAATTTCCCTCAATAGCCTCTTCCCATGGTCTTTTTTTTTTTTTTCTTTAAAATCTGCTTTCCTTTTATTGCCGTCCTTCAGCCAATGCCACGGTGTAAGAGACAAAATGATTGTGCTCATTATCCAGATTGCTTTCATTCTTGTGGAAAAATTCTGTTTAACATTTCTAATCCTTTATCATTTGTCTTGTTCCACTACATTTGGATTATGCACGCAAAAAAAATTTCTAATGTCTTCTAAAATTGAAAGTGGGAATATGGCATTATTAACTATAAAAAAGATTAAATTCAACATTTGTATGAGTTCAATTCAAAGTTAATGGACATTCCTAGAACGATCTTCCAAGTTCATTTAAAATGTGGAGCACCTTTTATTCATCTATTGCCTGTGTGATGAGCAGTATGTAGAATATTTGCATAATCAAAATTAACTACATTCTGGTTTGGGGAGGGAAAGAGGTCTTTATCACCGGTATTTATTACATGCTACCCTTGAAAGCTTGAATATTATTTGAGAGCGGCCACCTCCTGCAACAGATTTCATTTTCACAGATACCAAGAAGAGCAACTGAATATGTGTTCAGCGTACCTAGCTCAAGGTATACGATTTGAAAATGAAAAGTCAAGGATAGAGGAAAACGTCTGTTTGCACTTGGGAATTTGGAAGCAATAAATATAGTATAATGATTAAATATATTGTTTAATATATAGTGTTACTTTTAGATCATTTTTCTCATTTTAATTGGATTCAGTGTTTGGAATCTCTTTTATACTTAAAATTGAATGTGTAAAACTCAAAAATGTCTTCCAGTAGGCTGCTCTGGAGGGAAACCTAAAAACAAAGGCTGGAATTTATAGGGAATACTTCTGTTCAATGTAAAAAACAACTTTATTCCACTTTATAAAGCCATATTTAGAATAAGACAAGTTATCAAAACTGGTGTATGGCAGATGATTAGCCCAATAAATTCCTACACTGGAATGCACAACCAAAGATTTTTACATTCTATTTACACGTTTTTATCTTAATAATTTTCTGACATATGACTAGGTACTTCCTCCTTTTGTTTTGCATTTTAGGCATTCTGAGCAACTTGATTTCAACAGTTCTGCACGTTCAAAACTTCACTAGGACTTGAGACTTAAAACTACATCATTTCAGGAGCATTCTTATTAAAGGGAATTTGTTCATTCTTTTTTCTTTTTCTAATTACTCAGGAAAAAGTCTGTAAATGGTGCTGACATAGTAAGCTGCTAATACGGACTTTTCTTTATGTTTACCATAGCCCCCCCGCCTTTATTTTATAGTAAATAGAAATTGAAAGTCCAGTACCTAAAATTTTCTCCTGAATTATTCTTATTTCACCGCAAATATAGCTATATAGTTAAATGTGCTTCTAGTTAAAGATCATGTGATTTGAAAGAATATGTCTCAAAAAGGATATATTTATAAGTAAATTATATTTTATGACATAATGATGCTTAATCAACTTCAATATCTAAATAGGGAATTTAATCAGAGGATAATACTATTACTTACTTATCAAAAGATAACTTCTAAATCATAGATTCATACTCAAACTTGAAAATAACCTTAGAATCTAATATAGCTTTTGAACTGGTATAAAAACTCCCTCTAAATTCTAAAACACCCTTGACAGATGATTGTTTTTTTCAATTTCTAATTCAGTGCTTTCAGGGGTAAAGCTCACTACTTCCATTTTTGAACAGTTCTATTAGAAAGTTCTTCCTAATGTTAAAAGCATCTCTGCCTCCAGTAATCGCTTCCAGTCCTTTGTCTTGGTTGCTGTCCCCACAAGTATTTGAAACAGTATCATGTCTCTCGTTCCTCTAAAAGGCCTCATGTTAAAATCTGCCACAATGGCCCGGGTTACCTACTTCATGTATAACAGCCTCTGTCCTAGTTCTAGCACCTTTTGGGGTAGATTGCTCCTGACCAGCATTGCAGAACTTCTTGATGATTCAGACAACTCATTCCCTTAACCAGCTCTCTAGTCCTGTAAATCCAGTTTGGGCTAGACCCTTGCTGTCTCTCTCTCTTACCCCCAAACAATATAATCACAAACATATTTTTTGGGGGAGAGGAATTCTAAAGCCAAATTTTAGTAAGTCTTTTTATCATTTGTCATTGGATTTAGTTTTCAGAACTTTAAAACACTTCTAAAAAAGATCCCCAAAATAGAAACCAAAGCAGTCACTTCCTTGGTGGTTAATGAGAGGACAGTTTGCTCACAAATCAATAAAGACCAGCCTTATGGTAATAACAATCTAAGTTTGGAGATTCAACTGTGCTGTTAGTCTACTTGGATAGAGTATGATATTTCCATAAAACAATGCCATTATTAAGTAACTGTGGGTCAGGTAGCCTTATTCACTTCATTAATTTTGACAACATTCCAACCATAACTATAACTAGCTCAGTAAATTATGCTATTGGTTCCAAGGGTAACAAGGTTGCTGGAATAACTCAGAGTGGCACAGTTCTCTGAATATGATACTGTTGTAAATATTTCTTTACATGTCTTTCTTCATGTTGTTGGAAACTCTTAGGAATAGAGACATATATTCATCATTTCTGGACTTAGCAATTAGCATAGTACCTGCATATAATAAGTCATCTAACACACTGATATTCTATTGAGCCAATATATGAAGCAAAATATATTTATTATACTTATATTGTTAGTGAATGGGTTTGATATAATTTTACATTTTGCAAGTTATTTTCATCCAGAAAGTATTTTGATTTACATTAGAATTTTACATTTTAGAATGCTATCACAACTGTACTTTAGTAATCTATTAATGTACATGTTATTTCTTTTTGTAATATTGTTATCTTATGTTTAAAGTCTGAGAAATGGGACTAGGTAATTTATACAACTTCATATTTTGTCAGTATATGGAAAAGTTAATAATGAAGCATTTTTTACTTGAGAATGAAATTGCATTATATAGTGCACTGCCCACCTTAGGAGAACATGTACAGTTGATTATATAATTGTATAGTATATGTATATTTGGTTCTTAAAAGTGAAATTATACATTCAAAGTTATTACCTACCTAATTTTTAGTGCTTAGGGATTATTCATTCTCAGCAAATTTTATTTATATTTGATTTTCTGTTTCTTTTCAAAGGCAATAATAGATAAGACAACGACTGCAACTTTCACTTGTAGATATGGAACCCCATTTCTCCTACAAGAACATAATAGCTTTAATAACCATTTTCCCACTTGAAGGGATAGTGTTCAAAGCGACTTATATTGCATAATCAAGTAATTTACATTATTTCCCTATTAGTGAGATGTGGGCTTTTGCCATATGATATGAAAAATAAAATCAGCATTTTTGTAGGTCCATATTAACCATAGTAACATGTAGTAAAACATTTCAATTCTATAAAATAATTACTAATTTATTAAAATGTATCTCAGAAAAGAAGATATTGTTTGTATTTACTGTTATTAGAAATAAAAAAGGTAGAAAAAGATGGATGCTAAGATTCTCATTTTCTTGCTGCCCCCTCCCCCAGATGCCTGTGTGGCTCTGATAAGTCTCAGAATTACTTGAAAGTGTGGTGGTAGAAGTGGGGTATTTTCAGAAGGGGCTTCTTAACTGTGATGACATGCTCTGTAATATAAGACTTCAGTGTGGACCTCCTGGTCTGAAAGACTAGAATACCAGCTAGACTTGAGATGTATAATAGGTAAGGAGAGAAACTCCAGGCTTTGACTGAGCTAAGAACAAAACAGACCAGATGTCCACGAGCCACAGAAGCTAGCTGAATGTACAGGAGCAAGTAATGGCCGACCCTGCTTTACTGGACACCAGGCCCACAAGGACCAGCCAGCTGCCAAGGAAGGTACAGGCCTCCTTCCTACCTCATATGTCCAAATGTTCATGGAGTGGAGCTAGGGAAGGGGTCAAAGTCTGAGAGACTAAGTGAAATAGTGAAAAGACTTTAAATGTTTATATTGGATACTCTCTTAATTCCAGTTCCTATGATTGTTTTCTTTTTCTGGACAGACCAGTTTTCTGTCATGTTTTTGTTTTTATTATGTGATGAGCCATAATTTACTATGGCCTTGGCTCTTAAATCCCTCTTCTAGACTATCGCTCAGATTGAAACAGAGTTCCTGCTTGGAAACCTCACCCGTGAAAAGCCAACTCTGGCCCTACCCAACATGACTGCCTAAGGCCAGTGGTCTTCTTTGAATTTCTGAGGCGCTCTGGTTCTCTCTCACTAATCCTTAGTCCAAACATTGCTCCAGACTTCTTCCCTTATTACCTCCAATTCTCCATGTGCCTCCAGCTTTCTGCAGTTCACTTTGCCCTCAAACACTGTCGTACCCCCTTCTCTAGTCCTCCTAGAAAGAAGACTTTAACAAAGTTTATTAAAAACATAAGGATGTTGTAGGGAATTGGTCTGTTACCGGGTTTTGGGGGATGCTTTCCTAAATCAAAGATCTCTCTCAGTAAACATTTTAATACTCAGGCCCCCAGTGAAGCTTTCCTCTTAAGTCATTAAACAGAATGGTTAACAATCTCAGTCTGGCATTTGAAGTACTTTCCCAAAATTCTGAACCTGCCTGAATTTGCCCCTTTCTGCCTACTATTGGGGAAAAAAAGAGAAAAGCCCCTGAATGACAAAATTTAATCTTCATACTTAACAGAAGACAAATTGCCAAGAACAAATGAACTAGTGGTTTATCCCCTTTCTAATCATTAAGATTTTACTTCTTCCTATGTTACAGGCTCTCATGCTTTTATAATGTAAGTTATAAAATATAGTTTTTGTCAAAAACTGTAGCAATTTAGCCAATATACAGATTTTAATTGATTTATATGTATATTTTTTCCAGAGAAAATAATCCTAAAAACATAATGCTCTTTTCACTATGAATACAGAGTTTCAAAATAAGTGTTGAAGTTTTGTAAACTATAAAATAATGAATTTTTGCATCATCAACCAATCTACCTAATAAACATTAATTAAGTAAAACTGCAGATTATGTGTTAAATAATTTTATGAAGCCCATGGTTCCAGGATAAAGTTTCTTTTCAATTACTGAATTTTTTAATTTTAAAGATTTCCATAAGCTTAATGAAACTAAATCTAAGATAGCAAACTATTCATGAAAACTCAAGAAATCTGTGCGAGCAATCTTAAAACAAGAATTAGACATAAACATTAAACAGATTATCCTAGTATTTATAGTGTTAGATTCCACTGCACCTGACAAATATTTTTACATTTCTTCTAAGTTCAAGGCTTGTTGAACCTGATTTTAGTCTAATAGTAATTAGTGAATCTTCCATGGGAAGTTAATTACCCCTTCCCTAACCATGACCAAAATGTATGCTATAAAATGAATTTAATTTTTTTAATCAAGAAAAGTCTTTCCCTGTAGGGTTTTAAGATTTAAAAAACCAATTAACCTTAATGTTTTCCTTTTAGAGACAAACCACTCTTTTATGTTATGAAACATTAATTGGAATTCAAATTATATATAGCTCCTTTTTAAACAAACTTTTAACAAATCAGTTCACATTTCTCTTACATGCACAAATTAATATGCATTCTTGTTTCCAAGGATTTTTACAAAGAAAATTAGTGAATAGTTTAAAGCATCTAAATGTCTTTCATTGATAAGTGAAATATTGAAGCTCCAACCAGTACTTTTTATAATGGGATGTCTACCAGGAATATACAGTGTCAGGCAGTGTTTCTCAATCTTGCTTCCAAAAACAAATTATTTTGGGTGCCTGTTAAAAATACCAATCTAGGACCTCTTGCAAATTTTGATTTAGTAAGTTCTAGATTCAGGTCCTGGGAACTCAAATTTTTAACAGGTACTGCAAGTAATTGTTATCAGTGAGCAAGCCAGGAAACATACTACGGTAGAGGTTGAGAACTCAGTGCCGAAGTCAGACAGGCCTAGATTTGAATCCCAGTTCTGCCATAGAGAGCAGTTTAAATGCTGAATAAGCTTGAGCAAGTTACTTAAACATTCTGTGCCCTTGTTTCTTTACTGTTAAAATTGGGATAATAGTTGTACCTCCCACAAAACGTGAGAATTAAATCAAGCAATGTATGTGACACGCTCGGCAATGGAAAATGTTTGGTAAGTGTCTCTGTCTCCTCCCTTTTTTCTTGTTTGATTTCAGCAGCAGCTATCTTCTACTTTTCCAACATGCTACATACACGGTCTTGCTACACATTCTACAGTTAGAGATAAAATTTTAAACCTGAAAAGTATCCAGTTCTACCTTGGGGGATGGAATTGATGGTACAAAGTAGAACTTTGCCTATTACACAGTTTAGCTTTGGCTTGGCCCTAAACATTCCCTCTTAAGCTCAATCATGAGTTTCTCAGTTCCTCGTGTATTCATTTATTCATTCAACAACAATTATTTCTTTTTCTTTCTTTCCTTTTTTTTATAGGTTTATGATTAGAATTCAATATATAATTGAACAGATAAACGAATGAGTAAATTATTGGCAGGAAATGAGAACTTGTGGTTGTACTAGGTATTGACCTGGAGCCCAGTGTTCTGTTCCTCATGTCAGACTAAGATCAGGAAGGCCGTGGAAGATCGGGAATGTGAAAAGAGGTGGAAAAATAAGGGGCAGTGTTCTCTTCTACTCCCCAAACTTATAAATGCCCATTTCTGCCTGCCCCTCAACAATCATTTCTTGAGTCCCTAATGTGTGCCATCACTATACTAGGCTTGAGGTGTAATAGCAAGAAAATCAAATGTGTTCCCTATTCTCCTTGAACTCACTGAGCATCTAGCTGCTTCTATGAGTGTCTCCAGATTTGATTTTGCCTGATCTCTGTTGCTAACACTTTCGATTTGGCCCCAGTTTTGTATTCTACTCTCTCTCTCTCTCTCAGGGCCTTGAGCCTTAGTCAGTTCTTTGGTTTACATATTGCCCTGCCGAGGTGAGAACTCCCTTTTGCTCCTTGACCCACAACTCTCAAATTGTGGCTCATGTCAGATGGAGAATGAAGCCCAGATTTCCTGCACACACATGAGGTCAGGCAACTAGATCACAGAACCATAGAGTGGTTATAAAATGGATGAGAGCTCTTAACAGTCTACAAGTCTTTTAAATCTATTGAATATTTTATTTTACAAACTGCAATGTAGAAAATGTGTAAATCTTTGAATGAAGGAAATCCAAAAAGGTTTTTCTCAATAATCTCCCACCTTTGTATATGTATCCAGCCCTATATAATGTGCCATGTTGGCAAACACTCAGATATCGTGCAGAATACTACTCTAATATTTTTGCACCAGGTAAATTTGGTATAATTACCATTTCTCTTCAGTTCCCCAAGCATGCATCCTCACCAAAATAGCATGACTTAAGAAAATATGCAGAAGTCAGTTTATGTATATTTAGAAATAAAAATGGAGATCGTCAGTCATAAAAAATTCTACTGATGTATAATGATCCCTCTCAATAATTTAAGTGCCCTCCTGGATCTTGCAACTGTAATTAATGCAGCAGGAGAGTAAAAGTAAGCAGAAGCAAATAGTATAAATTCCATGTGACCAGGAATATAGAAGGAATCTATACAATGCTGAGTCAGGACCTCAGTGGAAAGGAGAGGGCTAAAGGATAGAAACCAGTGATTCTATAAGAGAAGTTAGATCAACAGCTGCTGTAAACTGTCATTCCTCAGCTCTGCTCTGCTTAGCCAGCATCTCTGGCCTTAAGCAGGCTACACTTATATATGGCCAAGAGTTATGACAATCTATGTCTTTAAGGGAAGAAAAAAAAGACTGTAGGGTATCTAATGGGGAATAGGAGGGATCTGGACTTACTGGTTCTGTTGAGTCAAAGAAGAGACACTCAAATCCAGTGGCCAGGCCTAGACTTCCTGGTTATGAACTTCCCTTGTATTATAGTGATCTCTCTGAGCAGGAGTGAGAAATCTGTAGGTGAATGCCTGGATGCTTAATAAATGAAAATGGTTTCTTCTTGCACATTCTACTTTAAGCACTTTCATTTCTTAAACGGGGGCCTAGGTGTAGTCAATATTTCTGGAGCATAACAGCATTACAATGTGAATGAAAAGGCACATGGCATTAAGGTGTCACCTAAAAAAAGGCCAGTTGGCTACCAGACAGGTCCTCATAGGATGGCAAGACTCTTGTCTCTATTAGTTACCTATTGCTACATAACTACCTCAAATTTAATGATGTAAAACAATTTTATTGCTCATATTCTGTGGTGAGCAGTGCTCAGCAGGGGCAGCTTATCTTTGTCCCACATGGTGTTGTCTGGAGAGATTCACCTAGAGCTGGAGGCGCCACACGTCTGGTGCCTTGGTGCTGGCAGTCAGTGGGACACCTCAATTCTCTTTCATGTGGCTAAATTTAGTTTCTTAGTCCCAAGTCACATTTCAAGTACTCAACTGTCATGTGTGGCTAGTGGCTGACACATTGGATGACAATGTAGAGTATTTCCATCACAGCAGAAATTTCTGTTGGAAAGCACTACTCTAGGGCCTTTTCCCCAAGTGGTCTCTCTCCAGCAGGATAGCCTGGACTTCTTTTCATGGTCCCTGGATTCTGACTGACAGCAAAACTACAGGGGCTCAATAGCCGGCTTTGGATATCCCAGTCACCACATTTACATTCTAATTGGTCAAAGCAATTTACAAACAGCATAGATTCAGGTGTGGGGAATAGACTCTATAGCAAATAGCAAAGACATATTGTAAAGGGTGCAGAAACAGAGAGGCAGGATTCACTGAGTGCCATTTTTAACAATCACCACCGTATCAAATTCAACTGTAATTTCTCTCTAGGAAGTAAGTACATATACATCAGAATCTGACATCTTTTCACTTCATCTCTCTTCACTATCTTGCATTCCATGTACTATCCTTGTTTGGCAGCCATATTTCCTCAAACCTCTGCCTGTATATCCTCTCTCTCTCCTTTATTTCTGGAGCAAGGTAAATTATACTGCAAGGTAAAAATTGCTTAAATTCCACTGTCAATCTCATGCTTACATGTTCAAATTTTTGCCCCTCTCTTGTTTTGTCATACTTTTCAAAATCAAAACTGAAGTGATCTGATGAGAACTTCTATAAGTTCTCACCACCACTGACATCTACTCACCTACCAGCATCTTAAGCCATATATTCTGCCTTCCCCCTTTCCGCAATAGAGAAACTGCTGTTGTGTCCACTCCCTACTTGTAAGCACATCACATCCCCCCTCACTTCAGCAACTCTTGCTCCTTTCTCCTTCAGAAACCATTTCCCCATCTTTATGGATCATTCTGAGCCACATACAACCATGTTGATTCCATATACCTTCCAACAACTGCCTCATTTCTCTGTATGCATACATTTCTTATCTTCTGTCAAGCTTTTGCCAACCATTTCACCCAAATTACTTTTGTCAAGACCACCACTAGTCTCTTGATACTTCTCTTCCCTTACCTATCAGCAGCTTTTTACCTGGTTCATCACTCTCTTCTTCTTGATATATTTTTTTCATGAAACTTTGAGAACTTTGCCCTCCTCTGGCTTTCCTTCTGCCTCATTCTACCTTAGTCTCCTATGCCGGTTCCTTCTCCCTGAGCTCCTAACATTAGAGTGCCCCAGGGACTGGCTTCTAAGACTTACCTTTCCCATCTACACTAAATCCCTGGGTGATCTCATCTAAGTCAAAGACTTAAAATACCATCCATCTGCTGATGGCTTCCAAACATACAGTTCTAATCTACACTACTCCTGAAGTTCATGTATCAAGATTCCTACATATTATCTCATATGATGTCTGATAGACATGAAAAACTTAAGATTTCCAAAGCTAAACTCCTACACTCTATTACAACTCAGATACTCAGTAATGGCATTTTTATCCTTCCATTTCCTCATGCCAAAGGTTTTGTAGCCATTCGAGTTTTCTTGTTCAGTGCTGCATCCCATCTGTCAAGAATTCCTGTAGGTTACCCCTTCAGGCAATAACCAGAATCATCACTTCCTCTGTCTCTATCATCTCTATATGGATTAGTGTAATAACCTCTTGACTGGTCTCTCTGCTTCTATTACTACCCCTACAGTCTGTTCTCAACACAGCATTCAGGGTGACACCGTTAAGATATATGTAAGTCAGATCATCTCACTCTTCTTCTCAAAACCTTCCAATAGCTCCAAATCTCTCTGAGAAAACCAAAGCCCATACAGTGGACCTATTCCCTCCTATCTCTGACTTCTCTTACTCTCCTCTTCACTCACTAAGCACAAGCAATTCCTCCAAAGGGCTTTTTACACTGGCTGTTCTCTTTGCTAAGAATGCTCTTCCCCCAGCTATCTGCATGGCTAAATCCTTTCCCACCTTCCAAGCTCAGCTTAAATGTCACCTTTTCAATGATGCTTACCCTAATACTCCATTTAAACCCATGACCATCCCCCTATCCCTAAAGCATCCAACTTCTCACATTCTGCTCTTCCTTTATCCCATGGCATTGCTTGTCTTCTAACATACCATATAACTATATTTTATGTCTACCTATGATAGACTTTAAGTTCCCTTAAGGCCAGGATCTTTGTCTATTTCATTTCACAATATATCTCAGTACTTGGTACATCATAGATGACTAATAAATATTTGTTGAATAACTAGACAAGGTTTTGGAAACCTGCATATTTATCTGTACCGATATCAGAACCAATACCAAAACCAATTTAAATATATCATAGAGCAGTTTGATAGTCAATATTAACTATTTCAAGTGATGAAATTATGTTCTGAAGGTAACTCATGTCTTATTTAAGGCCAGTTCCAAACTAAATTGTCAAAAAAGCTTAACTCCCCTTTTCGCTCCTCTAGGCTTCTCTCTTTATCTTATTTTTCTTACCTATATCTTATCTTAAAAAAAAAAAATCTGCTACATAAACTAATTCCTGCTAATGTATTAATCCATAATGGCTTAAAGCAGGTATTCATCAGAAAAATGTCTATAACAAAAATTTAATTTTCAAAACTCATAGTTTTCTTAAACTAATGTTTTCTATCATATGCTTTCAGGTGTTCTGTATTTGTGAACATTCGATAGATTTAAAAATCAATTTTCTAATGTGAAATTATTTTTATTTGAATAAATCGTTCCTCTTTCACTCTTAATTCCCTTCGTTTGATATAGAGAGCCAGAGGGTTGTATCACCAAGCTCTTTAGCTTCTTAGCAGCCCAGTTTCTTCCTCTGAAAAATGGGAATAATAGAAGTGTCTTCTCCTCATAGGATTGTTGTGAGAATTCAGTACATTAACACATATAGAACAGTTTGGATAATACCAGGCCCATAATAGCACTACATAAGGCTTAGTTTTTATTATTGATTCTCTTTCTAACTTAAACATTTTAAGTTACATATTTCTTTTCAAATATAATTCTATGGCTTTTTAATTTAGGGTACAATTTAAAGATAAAGAGAATGATATGGAGTAACCTAATTTTTAAATAGTAGCTTTGCTCAATGATCTAAGAAATAATTTTTATACTTAATATTAAATAAATTCATATATTATACCTAATATTTACCTGCTTCTTTGCTTATCTCATTCTAAATTTTCTGAGGCAAGGATTGTTATAACTAAAATTACAGTGGTCCCAAAGTACATAACAATACAGTTCATCCTGTGGATGCTCTGTAGACATTTAATGATAATATTTCAGCATTCTTAAAAACAGTATTTTATGTTTTTCTCTGGTATCTTTCGGTAAAATAAATTGCATTTTGACCATTGTGTGTTTTTAGTATTAGAGGCTACATATACAAAGGGTATTTGCCAGGTTAAATCTAAAATCAAGGACTCAGCCTTACCTCTGAACATTTTATTCCTTAAAGACAACATGGATTTGTAGCTCTGCTATTTCATAGATTAGTGGAGGTTTGTTTGATTACTGCATTGATTTAGTTTTTTATTTTATATTTTTATTTTTATTTTACTTTATTTTTATTGTTTTTTAGGTGAGGCAACCCTTGGTTGACCTCACAGATTGCAAGGACCTTGTCAGCTTACAATCCCTTATGTATGTATGTATGTATGTATGTATGTATGTATGTACGTATGTATTTTTATGCCTACAGCATCTAGTCTTCCTAGGTGATCTTCCATCCAAGTACTAACCAGGCCCGACCCTGCTTAGCTTCCAAGATCAGATGGGATTGGGGTTGTTCAGGGTGGCATGGCTGTAGACCGATTTAATTTTTTAAAGATGCAAATATGTGTGGCCTGCTTGCTGAAATGTTTTCTTTTAAGTGGAATAAAATTCAAGGCACTGCTTTCTTTCCCTTTTTTGTCCTGGTTTATTTTTAACTGTGTTAGAAAGGCAAATCAAAGAAGAAGCTGTGGTGCATATATCATGAAATATTACTCAGCCATAAGAAGAGATGAAATACTGCCTTTTGTGACATGTATGGACCTTGAGATAATCATGTTAAGCAAAATAAGCCAGATAGAAAAAGTTGAAAACCACATGATATCACTTATATGTGGGATATAAACCTAAAAATAACAAACGAACAGAACAAACAAACAGAGACTCATAGACATGGACTATAGACTAGTGGTTAGCAGAGGGTAGGGGAGAGGAAAGGAGGTAGATGGGATAAAAAGGGTCAAATATGTGGTGACAGAAAGAAATTTATCTATAGGAGAGGAACACACAATGCAATATATACATGCCTTACTGTTAAATTATATACCTGAAACTTACTGGATTTTGTTAACCACTGTCACCCCCAAAATAAATTAACTTAAAAAAAAAAAGAAAAAACATCTTTTACCTCGGCTGTCTTCACAGCCCTATGATACTCTCAAAGCAAGCTTAGCCCCAGATCTGATCTCTGACTTGATATAATAGGTGACTTCGGAGTAAAGACTAGCGGGTGCCAAAAGAACTGCCATGTAGAAAATCATCTACAAGCTATCTGGAATCTTTAGATGCAATGCTCCTAAGACTTTAGGAGAGGGACTGCACCTATTGGAAAGTCCACCATGAGGAGGGGTAAGTCACTTGGAGTCTTGTTCATGTGTGCCTACAGACTTTGGGATCGTCAAATAAGACACACTAGAATTAAGAGTCTCAAAGAAGTGTGTTTTGTGTTTGTTGGGTGGGGTAGAGGGAAGCAGCATTGGTTGCCTCAACCTCTGGAAGCTCAGGTGTGGGGATGAATTGGGTCAGGATTCAAGTTTCTACTAACCAAGCTCAAAGGAAGCTTATCTAGGAAAAGTAGACTATAAGTAAAGATACAATATGAAGTTATCCTTCCAGGAGTCTCTGGAGATGACGGGATCTGCCTCTAAACCATCAATAGCAATAACAAGTTATGGGAGTAAGGTGGATAACAGTGATTATAAAAGTGACAAGTCTGATAGTAGTGACACAGGCAGCAAAATGGCCAGTTCTCCCTCCAACATACATATTAAAGCAACAAATTCCAATTGAAGCTCTGAGACATAAAGCATAATGATAAGTACTTCACAAACATTTCTCATTAACCATCATAACCCTAAGCATATAGATATCATAATCTCCATTTTATGAATTGAGTAAAGTGGGGCTTAAAGGCTGTATACCTTGCCTAAAGGCATACAACAAGTAAGAAGATTAGCTCAGGACAGAACCTAGAACTATTTTCTTTAACCTACACTACCTCTCTATGAAAACTTTTATTAACCACATTATTGACTAGAACGCTTACTTAATTCAAAGAAACCATAGATGGAAGTAGCACAGTTTTGAAATTTTATTTGGACAATGTTTTCTACTTTATTACTTGAAGAAATTTAGCCTTTGTTCAACATTATAAGGTTATCAATCATGGAAATTATTACTGAAACGTCAGCCCTTCATTTATTAACCAGAATGCCTCAAAGTTTGAGAAAGATTGAACTATATTATCGACCAATTCTGCAGATTAAGTCTCTCAGCTGACTGTAAATTCAAAATATGCTTACTCAGTGGAAATAAAAACAAACAGCCAATATAATTTTACTGCTTTTTTGATTTCTCTTTTGCTTTTCTATTATTTAGAGAAGCACAATTGATTTTTATTTCCTCTTTCAAATTACCTTAGTCAAGAAACAATGAGCCATAGCATTTCTTTAAGGCTTTATGATTTGTTCAAATGACTGGAAAATCATTTTGATGACTTAAAAATGTAGAGGTGCTTTTTAATCATATTCAACTGAAATGTAAAATATATTTGTAAGGGAAAATGCTTGTAATTGAAAGATTGTTATTCAAATAACATAATAGGGTAATTTCTGCATTTAATAAAAGACGATTCCCCTAAATTAAAAGCTACCTGTCTGGCTGCAAAAGGAACACAGTGACCTAATCTCAAATATTTATGTTTATAATTGGAAAGAATGATCATGATGTTCTGAAAACATACCTAGACGGGCACACAGAAATAAGTGTTATAGACATATAGACATTTTTCAAGGAGCAATGATAATATCTTGCCCCTACAATTCTTTTACCTATTCTTTGAACACCACAGCAAATACATGAGGTAGATTGGCAAGGATCAGCATCCACATCTTACAAAGGTAGACAAAGAATTTCTTTAGTCACTGAATTACTAAATGACAGAATTGGAATAAGAACCCTATTTTGGTTATCTATTGTTATATAACAATACACGTCAAAGTTTAGTGGTGTAGAACCACTGTAATATCTCCCTCTCCCCACTTTTGTGGATCAGACACTCCAGAGGGTTTGGCTTTTTGGTTTGTTTCCAATACAGGAAGCATCAGCGCGGGTAGATGGTAAGGATTCAACTTCCACCCACCTGTCTGCCGCCACAGTGTCTCTTGGCATCATTCCATCTCCACGTCACATTTTATCCTCTGTCGCCTCTCCACAACATGTGGACTTCTCACATCCTTGGTAATATCAGAGGGGCCACACTTCTTATGTGGGCGCTGCCTTGCAAGAAGCAGAAATGGAAGCTGCCAAGCCCGTTAAGGGCAATGTCTAGAACTGGCATAGCATGACTTCTGCTGATTTCCTTGCTGTTATTATTTGGTTTTGTTGGTTTTGTTTTTTTGTCAAGGTAGCCACAGGACCTTCCCAGTTTCAAGAAGGAGAAATAGATTCCTTCTCTTAATAGGGGAATGGCAAGATCACACTGCAGAAGAGCACGGGGCATAGGAGATATTGTTGGGGCCATTGTGGAGAATACAATCTTCCACAAACCCACATCTTTTTAAATCTATATCCAGTAATATCTTCACCACACATAACTGCTCCACAGGAACAACAAAAAATAATCAATAAATGCATATGATTTTAAACCTGTATATTAATGGCTAAGATATATCCAATTAAATTTCTAATTCAACCACTGATTGTAAAGTATCTTGTACTGCTTTTCCTAATGAAGCTTATTTAATTATGCTTAGAGAAATGGCTCAAACCCACTTTTTATACAGCCTCTACTATAAATCCTGTGTTGCTGTGATCCTGACACCCATTTGTCTAATGAGGTCCAGCTTACTGCTTACCAGATTCCCAACTCTGCCTGCTGTTTCTTCGCCATTTCTTATTCCTCCTCCTGTAATGTCCATGAGTTTTTTTTCTTGTCAGACAGACTCTACTGTCCTGTCTATTCTTCTCACTAACTTTCAATGCTTGTCCAAGACACTATAATCTACCTTCCTGTCAAAGAGACAGGAATCTACTCATTCATTAGAATGTAGCACAGCCTAAAAACATGTAGACCCCTATCCTCCCTCACCTCCTCCTCCCCTAAGCAAACAATACAGAGAGATAAAAATCCCCACATGGCAGGGACAAAGAGCTTAACTGTGGTAAGAAAACAAAATGAAAATTACCTCCTAAAGACTCAGAAGTTGTAAATGAGATGTTAGTATGGAAAATAACAATAGGAAGCAGAATAAGAGGTAGTGGTTCTTGAGGAACAGGGTGACAAGATGGGATCTATGCTTCAAGATGAGAATCTTGACAGCAGTGAACAGAATGGTTTGCAGCAGAGAGATTATTTGGGGACCATTCCTTTCTACAGGCAAAAGACATTGAGAACTGGAACATAGAGGAGATGGAATGTAATCATTTTTTAAAGATATTGAAGAAGGAAAATAAAAAAAAGATTTGATTTGGGGGAGGAAGAAATACAACCAGTCATGTTAGAAGGTAAACAGGGACCTTCCTTTGTTAGCTGTGAAGCTCCCTGTAGATTAGTTAAGTTTGAATCAGAGGACTTTAGGTATCCTTCTTCCCAGCAAATGTACTGCCTTATGCTTTTGAGAAGTCCCTTGAAATAACAGTTAAGACTTTAGTCAGTGATGCTGCAAGATCATTTTGTTTTCTGCATAAAACAAAAATCATGTTCGGCTTTCTTTATGGCATAATTTAAAATAATGTCCAAATTCCACATGCATAAATGAAAACAAGTAAAAACAACTGGCCAACATAGAGGATGCTGGGTGATGTGCTTCTTAATAATTGTCCTTAATAATGCACTGCTGTTGTAATTTTGGCAATTAACTACAAAGCAATGCTTAGGTTCTTCTATTTGTACATAATTTGTTTTTCATCATTCTCAAAGGGCGGACGTTGTGTCTTTTGTGTGTGTGTCTTTTGTTTTTGTTGTTGTTGTTGTTCTTTTGTTTTCTAAAACATCTCACTATAGTTCTGCTCATTCATTTGTTATTATTTTCAGGAAGGAAATAGTAAATAATTTTGAGTTAAATGACAAATGTAAAATGTGGATAAAAGTTTCCATTTAAAGATTTATAAAAGAAAGGTAACCCTTACACATCAAAAGCTACAAAATCTTTAAAAATGCTTTCAGAAGAGAGAAGAGGCAGACATCACACAGACAGAAGTGGCTTATAGGGAGTGTGAAGCTGGCAGGAACCTGGATGAGTAGATTTCAAAATAAATACAAAATAAATTTAGGACTTATACATTATATGTCAATGATATAGGGCATAAAGTATAAACTCCATGAGTAGGGATTTTTGCTTGATTTGTTCACATAGTAGATCCTCAATAAATTGCTGAAGGAATAAATATGGCAATCAAAATAGATAAACAGCAGATTGAAGTAATTTTAGAATTCATTAATAGAACAGGAAAATGATGGTTTGATTATTCTCTAGGAAGATATCCATTTCATAGCTATAATAGTGCATATTACATTTTAAAGAAGAATATTAAAAGTATTCTGAAGGACCAAGGTGTAAAGAGGCTTTAAATCCTGTTTTGAGAATTAAAGGAATTGTGGAAACTCAGACAGAAATGGGAAAATTTAGGTAGAAAATCTTTAGTGGTGCTGGAGAGGTGGGATAAAACATTCAGTTATTGGAACAAGAAAACTGTAGAGGACCTTCCATTCCTGTGATTCAGTGGCTTCCATTCCTGTGATTCAGTGGCTTCCATCTTAATATTTAAAACATCTATTATCAGTTCTCTGTTGAGCTTTTATAAAATAAAGCATCACAAACATATTATTTTTATCTGGCAGGGTATCACTAATAATGATCTGATTGTAACAATTGTTAATTGAATAAATTGTGATAACATCATATTCCTTACTTTCTAGAGATACATTTTTTAAGATTTATAGATGAAGAAAAACAAAAGTTCTAAATGTTCTAAACTAAATATTCCAAGAAAAAGTACCAATTTATAATTACCTATGTAATGAATGGGATCATCTCTCAGAAATCAAAATTAAAAAAAATTTTTTTCACCTACCTTTAATCTCTCTTCATGGTTCCTCACCTTATCTATACCATGGGCATCTCCTCTCCAATTCATTATACAAAACTTCCAGGAAGAATGATTAAGCACTGTTTCTAAAAGTTTTGTCTCCTATTGTCTGTCTCAGAGGTGTTCCAAAACTAAGGGTTGTTTTCTGGTTTGTAAGGGTCTACTTCAAAGGCTTTAATTTTTCATATGGATAAGCACTAATTCTGAGTACCCCACATAGTGAGTTATTAAGGGTTAATAAAAACTGATGCTCATAAACTAAAACTAGCAGATCCAGAGTTCAGTGAGACTTCATACAATGCCTAGCAATACTATAAACTGTCTTTTTGTGTACAAGCATATGTAGATCATTGTTATTGAATCATTTGTATTGGTTTAACCTGGTTATGGTTTTTAATTGCTTTTAACTTAGTGATCTATTTGTAAAATTTTGAATTTTGCTGGTTTTTTTTTGTCTTTTAATGATGACTATTTCTCATTTTTATTGTTATTTTGTACATTTTCAATATTATTGTTTTATTGTCACTTTGTACATTTTCAATATTATTGGAGTTCTTTTGCTCACTAGGAAATAAGGATAGCTGTATTGGCCTAGGGAAGAGTTTTTACATGGAAGTCTGCCAAATCAAAGTCAGAACCATTGCTCTTTGAGAGCTCCTTTCCTTTATATGTAGAAGTTGCATTGGTTTCCTATGGCTGCTGTAACAAATTAACACAAGATTGGTGGGTTAAAACAATACAAATTTATTCTCTTCCAGTTCCAGAAGTCAAAATTCCAAAATTGAAGTCACTGTGTTAAAATTCATTTCCTTGCCTTTTCCAGCATCTAGAAGGAGTCTACATTTCTTGATTCATGGTCCCCTTACTCCCTCTTCAAAGCCAGCAATGGCTGGTCGAGTGTTCTCACACTGCATCACTCTGACGCACCCTTCCTCCTGCTTTTACTTACAAGGACCCTTGTAATAAAATTGGGACCATCAAGATAATCTAGAAAAATATCCTCATTTCAATATCCTTAATCATATGTGGAAAGTTTGTTCTGCCATGTAAGGTAACATATTCATATGTTCCGGGAATTAGGACATTGACATCTTTCAGGAAACATTATTCTGCCTAGCCAATGCATTATTGGTACCTAAGGATGTTGCCTGTTGCCAGAACTATCATGATTGGCATGGAGATAAGCTCTTAAAATCCTGAAATAGAAATGGAAGTTCATTTTGAATAACTGAAATAATTTCGTGAAAGGGATTGAAATTATAGAAGTGGTACTTTTGTTTCTACAGCTCAGACATAACTGGCATTCCATGTATTTGTGCTGGTCAACCCAGAAACTTAACTACCATTTAACATATTGCTTCTGTAGAATAATTGCATGTTGACTTCCCAGCAACCGCCTTCCAAATGAACCTATAAATATCAGTCATTTCTAAAGTAGACTGTACTTTGAGAAAACTGACCCATTAGGTGATTGTTGCCTAATTTACACATTACTTTGAATTTGGTGTTTGAATCATCTAGTAGAATCTTAGACTAAAAGAAAGAACATGGTCTGATAGAAAGTCATTCATTCAATATTTATTATCTCCTACTATCTCCAGGCACTGTGCTAGGAACTACATTTTCCATGGTGAAAGTAAGCACAGCCCCTGTCTTCCCTAGTGTTAGCCTAGTGGGAGTACTTATGGGAAGAGCAAGAGAAAGGTACAAACCAAAGTCAGTAGTTAAGTAGCAGGAAGAGGAGAGGCTTGATGAGTTACTATAATGAGAACGTTTTCTCAGCAAGGGGAAGAAGCTGCTGAAAGGACAAGAAAGATAATCAAAGGGGTTAGAATAAATTATTTCCTGCTTTAATAATTTTGTTTAGAGCTCACCTACCTGGCAGGCATGTGCCTTCAAGTGCCACTACTTAAAAAAAAAAAAGTTTTCCATTTTGATATGGCAAGATTCCCTGTCTTCAGAAGATGAGAAAAATATGCTTGAAATAGCATGAAATGACAATAGAGATATGCTTTAAACTCCATGCTTCAATTTCCCTGACTGCAAATAGGAAAAATACTTTTTCAAATAAAAATGATAGTTTCTATTTCCCTTATAGCCTTTTTGTAGACTCTGGGTTTCTTATTAAATAATGAACAGTGAAACAAATTGCTTTCATCTCTTGAAAAGCTTCTTTCCTTCTTAAATGATTTTGAATTTTTTCTCTTCTTTTTGCACATTCATATAGATGAGGATATTTAAAAAACTGACCAGAATGTAACAGTAAACGCATTTGGTAAAGCAATTGATTGTCACTCTAGTAATATTGGATGTGTTTGACATTTAGTCTTTCCATTTTCCATTGCTATAGTAATGAAACCTTGGATTCTGACCCCATTTCCAAATTCTATCAAAATAAATCCACTTCCAAGCCCCCAAGAAGGAGAGAGGGCCAGTATTATTAATGTACAAGGTATATAAGAATGTTTTTTAGCACTAGGACATAGACGAGACACACTTTACTGCACTTGACTAAAATTAATAAACATGCTTAAAAGTTAGAAAAATATAGAGGAAAAACTCAAAGTACAACAAAAGTAATTTTGTCATTAAGAATCAGCCTTTTAAACATGTATAAAAATAGCTTTAATTTATGCGATACTGAAATTAAACATCAAATATTAATGGCTATGAGGAATCTGTTTAGTTTCTAGGAGAAATAAACAGAATAACGGCAATTAAGGGGCCACAAAAGTTAATAATTACTTGCGGGTTTGAAGAGCTTTTATGCTTAAGAAAATGTATGATCTATTCATCCACTTTTCAATTTATGAATAGAAACCAGAATATTATTACATTATTATTAAATTATATGTCATTGTAGAAGCATACTTCAGTTACACATTTTTGATTAATGGAGAAAAAGTAGGAAGAGGTTTAGAAGGAAAAGTAGAGAGTGGTGAGAATTCAGTATAAAAGTGATATTAAAGAGGAAAGTTAATGATAGTATAACAGAACTTGAGGCAATATAAGAACTAAAAATATATAAAAATGTAGACAGAGGAATCTGAAAAGAGACAGCCAAAAATTCTGAGAGATATGTTTTATTTGACCTATAGCTTATGACAAATGGGTTATTGATATATTATCACCTTATTTGGACTATCAACAGCTGTACAAGTTGTCACTGATTTCTGAATGTTTATTCAGCTCTAGAGTAGTTTAGAAAAAATGTTGATTGCTAAGAGAACGCATAATGGCTAGATGAAGCATGGGGCTGGAATCACAAGGAGCTATCTTAGTTCCACCACTTCTTTGCTATGTGATCTTGAATAAGCCTCCTAACTTTTCTGAGCCTTGGCTTCCTTTTTCATAAAATGGTAATTTGTCCTAAATTCCATGCCTCAGATTCCCTAATCGTAAATCTCTTAAAAGAGATAATATGTATAATATACTCAATAGTGTCTAGTACTTAGTAAGCATCTAACAAGTGTAGTTGTTGTTATGTTTTAAGTTAGGAATCATGAGAATGGGAGGAATTTGGAAAGGATACAATGTGAGTCTATTCTGTCATATGTTTTTCATCTTTTGTTTCTCAAGTCATAAAGTTTTCAAGAAATCATATAATTTGATGTAGAAGAACATGCTATTTTAAGTGACAGAACATGACTCTTTGAAGTAGAACACAATATGGTGGAGAGAACTCAGAGCAGAAGCTGGCAGATTCATGATGTGGTTGGTCTCAGGTTGAGTACTAATCAGTGATTAGACAAACCACAAGTCACTTTGGACCTGCTTTCTCTTTTGTAAAATAGGGATAAAAAGATAACATCTTAAGAACAGAAATGAAACAATACAGATTATAAATAAAAGTATAATAATTAATAAAATAGGCTTTTGATTTATCTTTGTATAAAGTTAGAAATTATTTTGAAAAATGATTATTCACCAGGATTCCCCATATCCATCTTAACTATAGTTTAAATCTGTATTTTCATATCTTGTAAATATAGACATATATATGATATAATATGTTAAATAGTATAAAGGCAGTATTTGGCAATGTAGGATAGGTTAAAACTTGAGGTACTCCCTATTTCTGGATCCTGTGAAATGCTTTTCTCCTCACTTTTCCTGTGTTCCCTCTGCCTTTTCTCTTGCTTCTATAGTTGAACCACCCAAAAAGTCTTGCCAAGAATCAAAGCTCTTGTCTCTAAAAAATTTAAAGGAGTTGAGTAAACAAAGGCAAGTTTTCTAGGCCAATTCATAATCCTGTTTACATTTGTATTATTGTTATTGTATATTGATTATAGCCTCTATTATTCCCCACAGACAAAGAATCTGAATAAAAAAAAAATCAAGAACAAATTTGTGGACAAAACAGGCTGTGGTATTTAGAGGGTATTCTATGGAAATTGGTGAAGTGAAGTAAAAGCAATAGACAATGCAGTACAGAAAAGCTTTTAATCAGTTGCTAACTAATGATAGATTCATTGACTAAAGCTACTTGTTCAAAGGAATTATATAACTATTGTCCATTCCACTACTCGAAACCTAAATTTATTTGAGAATAAACCGTAATGCAAGGTGTGCTAAGTGATGTGGATAAAAGAAAGACAAATGTCAAGATCTCTGCCTTTGAGGAGTTCACAACACAGTCCAACAACTGTTAGGAAAAAGATGATGTTTTGTGGAGGGAGTTTTGTTATCCCATTACTCCACAAGAATCTTTCAAATGGTTGACCACCTTTAAAGTAATCTTTCAGGTAGCAATCACATTCATTTTGAATGATGGTACATCGTGAGGTTTAAGTGTATAGATTATCTGAGTTTAAATTCTAACTCTGCTATGTACTTACCTGCAATCTTGGAAAGAAATTTAACATCATTTTGCCTTAGTTTCCTTATCTAAAAATGTGAAGAATACTAATAACTTTCTACATGTTAATTATAATAGTTAAATAGATTAATGTATATGAAGTCTTTAGATCAATACTTGGCATAGAATAGTATTTCATACTTATTTTTAAAGGAGTTGAGGAAAGAGAACTGGCCCGTGAAGGAAAACCTCCTAACTCCAAAAACCTGCACAAGTCTTACAAAAGGAACTCAAGAATGCACATGCATAAACACAAGCAGGAGGTTACAAAAAGTCACAGTAATTTCCCAAACGCAGAAAATAGTATAATTAATCTTTACTACTAAATGTAAAGATTATATTTTTTTGTTAATATATATTCTTATTAATACATTATGCAAAAAGGGCTAGATCAATTTTCACTAAATATTCAGGCTGTATTTGGGATGGGTGATTTAAAATATAAGCTATTTGCATAACTAAAATTCATTCCATGGGGGATTCAAAAGAGTGGTCATCCTACAAAACTACTAAATTATTGAACAAGAGGCCTCTTGGGCTGCTAAACAGGAGAGATAAACCAAAAATGTGTCTATATCAAAAGCAATTTTTAAAAATGAGATCCAAATAGGAAGTCACCAGGGCATACATTCCAAATTGTAAGACTAGATTTACAATTGTTTCTTCCATGGGCAACTTCACTTATAGGTGTACTGGAATGAAGAACTGGATGATTTACTAAAAAAGTATTGGTAATGATTCTCCTAATAACCACTGGCCCATGTTATTTCATAGGCTATCCCAGTAGAAACCAAACCTCCCATCATAAACAGAAATAGCAACCTAACTACAGTTGATGCTGGTTGGAATGCCAAACCCATCTACTTCTCAAGATTTGATACCAGACTGATCTTTGAAACTAAAATCTACCAATGCTACTTCTTGCTATTATGATTACCATTTTTAAATAGCTCGTGTTCTAACATTTTCCTATTTTTCTCAGTTAAAGAAAAATAAAATCTAAAGAAAAATTGCAATAATTTCTATAGGAACTATACTGGCTTTCCATTCAATGTAAATTTTTTAGAAACATGAAATTTGCTGATGAAAAGCTTTCAGTGTCATTTTACAAACCATTATAATTTACCTGATGGATGATGAAAATTGCAAACAATTTGGTAGAACACCACAGAAGACAAAACAGAGTGAGTTTTATCTTGTTCAGTTCAATTCATCAAATATATTTTTGCCAGCCTAAGTAACAGGTGGTGCTAAGTGGTATCGATAAAAAGGTTAAAGGCAGTAGCAATACAGTATGATATATAAATAGAATATGTATAAGCATAAATCTCATATTAAAAAAGGAAAATCTATTCTAAGGTTGTCAGTGAAGAGCAGGTTTTAAAGGAGAACAAGTATGTCATAAGGACAAGATGAGGAGGAAGCAGGGCATGTACAAAGGAAGAGGAAACAGCATGTGCAAAGGCAGAAATGGAGATCGAAAACAGCATGATACTGTTTAATGCAATTGCTGGTATATGTTATACTGTGTTCGCTGGGTTTTATTCTTAACTAAATTGCGTTTAGAGGAAAGATGTGACATGAAAAAAAGTGATTTTTTTTCTTTCCCTTTGGTTACATAATAAGCAATAAAATAGAAATATTTTAGTTAACTTATATTCTTGTACTAAGACTTTTGATAAGCTGTGGCCAAGCACAATCAAGAACAGAATTGCCTAATAGAAATATAATGCAAACCACATCTATAAGATTAAATTTCCTATTAGCCTCATTTTAAAAATCAAAGGAAATATTAATTTTAATAATATAATTTCATTAATCCAATAATGCAAAATATTATCATTACAACTCATAATCAATATAAAAATTATCTAGACATTTTACATTTTTATACAAATTTTTGAAATCCTGTGTATATTTTATACTTATAGCATATCTCAATTCAGATGCTAATTTTTTATCAGAAATACTCAATCTTATTTAAATTTCAAAAAATTTAGTTGAAAAAAGTAGATTCACATAACTTAAGTTTTCCAAACATACTTAGAAGTTATCTAGTCATTGAATTGAATGTTTTTAAATTAAAATTAAAGTTAAATACAATTAAAATTCAGTTATTTGGTTGTACTAGCCACATTTCAAGGGCTCATCTGACTAGTGGCAACCACAGTTGGACAGGTAAGTTCTGGAATAAGTAAGTGTACAGGTACCTTTCAGTCTAATTCCTAGCCTGAAATTAATGTTAACAAAAACCAAATCAGTAAGTGGATTATCAAGTTGGTAATGGGGTACTAATAGTAGGCATTTTGGATTACCATTAATTTCTCCCTTGTTGATCCACATCCACTCAAACAAGATATAGCTGAGAAAAAATAGTGAGGATATCTGGAAAAGGTCTTGGAATCAGCAAGGAGACAGAGGTTAATTGGGGAAAGCTTAAAGAGTTCATGATATGAAAGCAGAAGGTTCTTAAAAGATACTGATTCTAGGCCTTATCCCTATTTAAGAAGTAAATAAATAGCTTCAAGTGATGAATAGACTCTGCAAGGGGACAGAGAGAAAGTGTCTGTCTGGTCATAATGAGGATAGATAATTCTCTTACTATCTCACTGCACTCACCCCAAAAAATCCACCACGTGCAAAAAACAAAACTGGAAAATATATGTTCTCTTGGTTTTCCAAAACAATAAAAGTTATTTTTGTTCTATTTAGACAAAAGTATAGACATGCTTCATTCACAAAATCTTATGTAAAAGTCTGAAAGTTTACACCGATCATTACATTTCAAAGAGCATCTTTCATAAGTATTTCCTACTTTATGGAAGAGAGTTCTTCCAGGAGTATCGAACAAGGATTCACCATTCATCCAGAATATTCCATTATTCAAATCTGTTTTGAGTGTCTATTATATTCTAGGCACTGTGCTAAGCAAAGAAATTACAACAGTAACAAGAAAAACCCATCTACATGGAACATGTGAGAGCTGTCAGAAGGAAGGTACTGAGTGTGATGGGAGCATGCTGGAAGGGGTGCCAGATTTAGCAAATAAAAATACATGATGCCAACTATTGCATGGGACATACTTATACTAAAAATTATTTATTATTTATATGAATTTAATTTAATTCAAATTTAGCTGAGCATCCTGTCTCTTATCCGGAAAACCTATTTTAGAGGGACAACTTAAAAGTGGACATAAAGTGAATGGAAAGAAAAGAAGACTTCCTGCAGAAAGTCTTGCATAGCAGGGGGAGAGACCAACAGAAATCTTTGGAAACAATGCAGTGCAAACCAAGTTCCAAGGCCACTGTCAAATACAGGAACTGAAAGAGGCAAAGGAATTGGGGAAAGGAAGAAGGAAGAGGGAAAAGGGGGGATGTTGATAAAAGATGAAGCCTGAGGGAAAAGCAGAAGACTCTCTTGTAAAGACTCAGCAGTTTATCATTAGTGTGATTCCATTAAAGAGCTTTAAGCAGCCCGTCTTGGCTACAGTATGAAAAATGGACTACAGTCAGGCTAGCAAGATAGTAAGAACCCAGTTAGGGGGCTACTAATAAAATTCAGGATCTCAACAGAGGCCCGAACAAAGGCAATGGGAAGACAGACCCATTAGTAACACAAGAACTAGCGATGACGGCGAAAGAGGTAACTGAAAAGAGGGAAAGAAAAGTGGATCGAGATGAAGGACAACCAGAAGCACGTGTTACAGAAAACAATGAAGAAACAGTGAACAAGTCAAATGCCTTTTGAGGAGTCAAGTAAGATAAGGACTGAGAAGTGACGCCTAGATTTAGCCATAAGGAAATCACCAGTGACCTTGGGCAGGGGCAGTTTTAAAGAAATAGCTGAGGCCAAACTAGGTTGCACTTGCTTGAGCAGAAGAGATGCTGGGTAAGGAACTAGCTGGGGAAACGTAAGGGTTCCACTTCCTCTTCGCCCTTTTAAAAGGTGAAGGTCAGGGACAAGTGTAGAGGTTGGAGATGGAGCGCCAGTATCCCAATCAGGCGGAACAGCGCAGTAGGCTGATCGCTAGAGGCCAATTCTTTTCTAAAGCTCACTTGACTGACAGAGCTGGGCGCCAAAGACAGAGCAGAGCGGGAGGCTGCAAATCACAAGGAGGCGGTATTCAAGGGCACTAACCCGGAACCGGTTTGGGACTCGAATCCCATTGTGAGGCCAGACCTGGGGCGGGCCGTCAGCCAGAATGGCAATACCCTCAGGACCAATGGGCAAGCCGCATAGAACGAGTGGCAGCCGCACTAGCCAATGGGTGGCAGGAGGGGGACGGGCAAAGTAGGTGGGAGGAGATCAATGAAGCATCTTTTTTCCTTATCTCCCCTTGGAGGCGACGGGGCGGAGGTGCAGCCGGGTCGCAGGTGTGCGGTTCCGTCCAGAAGGAGGCGGCTAGGGAAGCGGCGTCTCTGCTGACGGTGGGTGCCCTCGCAGCGGGGGGTCGCGACGGGGTCAGCGGCAGGTGACTGGCCTCACGCTGCTGGCTCTGGTCCTGGCTCTGCAGCGTAGCGGGACCACGACGCTTGGGAGAAGCACCAGTAGCGGCTGCCGCCGAACCCGGGACGGTGGGCGGGCCCACGCCTCTGAAACAAGGCAGCGGAAGTTTCTGGGCACCTAGTTGGAACTCTGATTTCGTTTCCAGAAAGAGGAACCTCCTTCTGGGTTGCCGCGTCTCCCACCAGGTGCAGCCGCTGCGTTGTAACCGAGTCTGGTGCGCGCCCCCTGCTCCTGGGAGGCCTCCTGGGAATTCAGTCTTTGATTCTTCCCAGGGGCTGTGACAGGGTGGTCCCAAAGGAAACGGCAAGGGAGGGAGTAAGTACTTTATTAATCTGATAACTGACGACTCTAAACTTTACTTTTTTACGTACCACAAGTTTTCGAGAAGAGCATCTTATTCGGCACGGAAGTAAATTTTCTGTAAGAACATGAGAGCAGGTTGGGGTACACACTTTAAAGAGGATTGGGATAAGGGGTGAGGGGACTTTGCAGATATTGTCATGCTTTTCTTCTTGAATAGTCTAATGAATTTACCTAACAATTCTTTTGGACCGAGAATTTACTGCTGATTTTCTTCAGACCTCTTAATTCTGTTTTACCACTCAGTGTTTAGGAACTTCATTCTCAAGTGTTAGTCCTTGAAAAAAATTGGCCAGTTATAATATGCCATTGGCGGTACAACATCTTCACAAGGATTACGTAAGTGAACTACTTATCATACCAACTTCCAACCAGTAAAGAATGATTGTAATTTCAGGAAAATGGCTGTTCTCTCTGATCGGGCATGGAAGATTTATGAATTTTTAGAGGTTGCAACTAATGAATTCCTTCTGTAAAGACAGAGAAGACAACCAATATAAAAGGGATAGTATTTGACATATAAAATGGTATATTTTCATATTTTATAACGTGTTATATCTCTAACACCAAGAATATGTGCCTGGCACATAGTAGGAGCTCAATAAATATTTCAGTAAATTATTTGGTAATGGATGTCATAAAATCCAAGCTCTGTTGAAATGAGTATTAAAATGTAAAGGAGAGAACAGAAAAGAAAATTCCTGTAAGCATAGCTACCAAATTTCAACTCAAGGTGCATTGATTTTGATACTTTCTTATATTAATCAGGAGATGTCAAATATTTTTACACAATTTAGCCATAACTGACTGGAAATCTAAGATACATCCTGATACCAATTTCAGTGAGGTTAAAAATGTGTGTTGAAGTGTATTTTGTCTATGAAATAGTTTATCAGTTTAACATAGAACAGTCAGGGACAAAAGGATCACTTTTGTAAGATAGAGGTATGGAGTTACAGATTGCTGGGAAAAAAATAGGACATGCAAATAACCTGCTGCCAAAATTTTAAAAATATGTTGATTAAGGCATATTTTAAAAGGGCTGTTATTTCTGCCATGTGCCAATAAATTTACCACATCCAATTACTAAATTGATCTCATATTCTAAGAGCAACAAAATCTAATGATGGATATCCGCATAAATTAGGACTCTTGACAACTGCAGTCATTACTTGATATTTTATTATATACTTATGTTTTATATTATTATGGTTTGCATAGTATTACAGTAACATTGCCTCCATTTAAAAGGTAACCTGCCTGAATTTCAGAAATATGTGAACTTTTGTAGATACATTTTTGTCTCTTGCAGTAAGTTTTCTAGCAAAGTATAGGGTCTTACTAACCCAACATTAATTGGCTGACATTTGGCCCCAACCTAGTTTCTCCCCTTTATTACTGACCCTCATTAGTCTATTTGTTTTATAAGATTCAAATCAAACTCTAATAATTCCTTCTCACAGCCTTCCTTGATCCCACCAAAGATTTCTCCTTCTGAGCACCCAGGGTATTTTGTTAGTACTGCTCTTGTTGTACTCGTCATATATTCACATTATTTCTCTAGTAAAGAAATATTCACTTACTGTGTCCAGACACTACTAGGAAATGGGTAATAGCTGATATTTATTAAGAGCTTACTAGATCTTAGGCATTGTGAGGTTCTTTACTGGATGATATCATTTAATCCTCAAAACATGAGTATTAATCTATTATATATTTCCCATTTATAGATGAGGAAATGATTTTGAAAGGTTAAGTATTTGCTTTACATCACCAGTAAGTGGTAGAATTAATATCCAAGCCTACATAGTCCATATTCACAACTTTAAATTTACAGTCTCCAGTCTAATTTTTCATGTAAATTTTTTATGCATCTGTGTTTTACTCGTTTTACTTGGTTATACATTATTTGATAGTAGGAGTAATATATTCATCTTTGATCCCTTATTGCTTCTTATGTAAAATAAGTGATTATAATACACTTAATAGTAGAAGCATGTCGCAGAAACATTGGATTTAGGTGACTGGGAACAGTGAAGATGTCCTAGAACAGACATTGAAGTGCTGAAGATAAGTAGTCATTGACCAGACAAAAGAGCAGAGATCATGAAAGTTTGGGGAATGGGCTAAAGGAATGCATGTATGATTGTCCTAAGGCAGGGATCATGAAAGCTAGAACCCTGCTGTTTAATACAGTAGCCAATAGCTTCATATAGTTATTGAGCACTTAAAGTGTGGCTAGTCCAAACTGAGCTGTAAAATGTACTGGACCATTGGATTTTGAAGACTTAGTACAAAAAAAGAATGCAAGATATCTCAATTACTTTTTATGTTGATTATGTATTGAAATGATAATAGTCTGATATACTAGGTTAAATAAAGTATATCCTAATTTTTGCCTGTTTCTCTTTATTTAATGTGGCTGCTGGAGGATTTAAAACGATATATATGACTTGTTATATTTTTGTTGGACAGTGCTAATTAGAATTTAGAGGAATTTCAAAGTGATGGGTGCTGTGTGTCTCTGTGCCCACTTGTGTTGGAGAGGGTGGGTTGGGAAAGTAGGCTGGGGATTTGTGATTGGTTTTGGAGGTGACAGATAAGACTGGCGAAGGTGGACGTGGAGGTGGAGCTCAGATAGGGTTTGGAATAGGGAGAATAGAAGGGAGAGGAAGAGTAGGGAGAGAAAATTTACCTCCTAAGTGTATAAAGAAGCTTTGGAAGGTTTTAAGCACTCAGTACATATTGAATGAAGCAGTGTGGCTTAATTACTCAATCTAATAATGGTTGTTTCTGATGTATATTCCTAATTCTTTCTAAAAAAGATATAAGGAGGCGTCTAAAGACATTCTATTTAGAAGGAAGTTTGGTTCTCAAAAGAGAGCAGTCAGATTCTTAAGTCTAAATTGACTTAGTTTGTATTCCTTTGATGTATTTCCAAAAAATACTAGTATGAGTTGGTCTTTACAAATTAGGCATATTCTTCTTGCATCTGACATTCTATTGGGCATATTTTTCTAGGAAGAGACCAGTTTTGTCTATGTTGTTAGTCTTTCATGGCAGATGAGGCCTTTCCTTAATGATCTCTGAAGGAAAATTTCTTAGTAGCTAGCTAAAGCACTTGCACTCCACCTTGCCTCTCTACACATTCGAGCAAGTAAGCTTTTAACACATTTTCTGGCAGGGAGATTCTTGATCCTGGCTGCAAATGAGAATCACCTGGAGAGAGTTTATTAGCTTTGAAGAACTAACAAATATAATTATATATATTTAAACTGTACAGCAATGACAGTTTGATATACATAACACATTGCGGAATGATTACCAAGGTCGAGATAATGAACACATCTATCACCTCACATAGTTAAGTGTGTGTGTGTGTGTGTGTGTGTGTGTGTGTGTGGTGAGAATGCTTCAGATTTACAGGAGAGCTTTTTAAACTCTCAGTCCCTGGTTCTATTGGTTCTATTCCAAAGATTGTTTTAATTGGTCAGAGATGGGGAATAGTTATAGAATGGTTATATTTAAAAAGCTCTCTGGTGACTTTGATGTGCTCTAGACCTGCTATTGAGTTCTTGAAATGTGTCTAATACAAAATGAGATGTGCCCTAACTGTAAAATATGTGGTAGATTCAAAGAGTTAGTGTTAACAACAAGAATGAGAGCTTCCTCATTAATAATTTTTATATTGATTATACATCGAAATGATAATACATTGACTATATAGGGTTAAATGTATTAACATTAATTCCACCTTTTTTGTTTCATTTTTGCTTTACTGTGGCTACCAGAAAAATTATAACTTACATATGCAGGTCACATATTTCTGTTGGACAGTGCTATACTAGCCTAAACTATTGCTCCTGGAGGTGTAGCTCAAGGACCAGCAGCATCAGCATCATTTGAGAGTTTGTCAGTTATGTAGAATCACTGGCCCCTCTTGAGACCTACTGAATTAGACCTCATTTTAAAAAGAACTCCAGGCAATTCCTACGCAAAGTTTAAGAGACACTGCTCTAGCAGTATCTTCAGAATTTTTTTCAATTTCTTATTTTTTTTCATCTCGTTGATTATTTTTTATTATAGAAGCTGATAAGTTTTTACATTCATAATTCCCTCTTTGTCTCTTTATTTGTCCTATAGAGTCATTCTTATACATCTAATTTTTCAGTTTTTAACTAATTCTCTTTTTTATGCTTTTACATCTCAACATTTTCAACATTTTCAGTAGTCATTTCCCTTTTGGTTAATGATTGTGAATAGAATATGTAGTCATGTAATACATGTAATGCATAACGTGTATTTATAGATACATATGCTCTTATTAATGTATAATTTTCTGGAAAGAATCTGAAAAAATTAATATTGTTACATTGGTGGTGGAGAGAGATTTTCACTTTGTTTTGTACCTTTTTCTAACCATATATGTGTACTTTGCTTTTTTTTTTTTTTAAGTCAACAGATCTGTGTGTATTGGGTTTACAGGACTTAGAAAAATGTATTTTTCTATAATAAAAATCTCTTATTAGTATTTTTAACATAATGTTAATCACTTCAAAGTAAAATAAAACAAATATTCTCTGGGCTAACGAACAGCTATGTGGCTGAGACAGAAATGATTGTTTATGTGATCCCTAGAGCTGGTGATTGGTGGTGGACAGAGAGTAAACCTATTTTAGAGCAGAGCATATTCTGTCGACACATGTTCCTAAATTGAAAATTGAGCTGCTGTGAGTGTGACCACACACATAGACATACATACGTGTTTTCCTTTCTGATTTTGTTGGCTTGCATTAACTCTAGTATCTACACAGCAATATTGTTACGCTTAACCATATTCACATTCTAATATGGCATTTATTGCATATATTCCATTATATGGCTATAGTATAGTTTATTCATCCAATCCTTATTGATGAATATTTGTATTTTTACCATGCTTTTGCCTTAGAAATATGGTAGTGCTTTTTAAATGGTTCAAAGAACTATTTAAATGAGCTAAGACATTTTATATCTTTTGGAAACAAAAAGTTATTCTTAATGGTAAGTATTTAATTTGATATGGAATTTGATATTACCTTAATTCTCTGTCCTTTTTTTAAGAACATCTAACCTGCTGATTCTGTTTTGAAAATATGTCTTATAACCTGGTCATCGTTGGCCATACTGCCTAAGTAGTAACATAACCTGTTTACTTAAAATTTTCTTTTCAGATTTTGTGTAACTTGTTAACCGTTTGTACTATAGGTTGGGTAATTTATCTAAAGTCTTCACTTAATCTCATAAACTGCTTCTTGCCTATATTGACTTGAGCTGACTTTTTCTTTTAAACATATATTTTGCCTATAGAAATTCCAGTGTTACTAGCTTACTTGAGTTATTATTTTTTTTTACTTTTTTCTTATTCTTCAATCAATTTCTTATTTTAAATTCTATTTTTACCTCATATTTGTTAAGCACAGTGTTTCGTATTGAATATACTGCCTTTTGAGCAGGTTGACTGCGTATGTCTCAGATCTTCATAGTGATGGAACAAATGTTAGAAAAAGGAAAAGGTCGAGTTTTGACTTTTGTAATTCCTTGAAGTAGGCTGCAACATAGGTACTAAGGAGAAGTATATATGGGCTGGTTTAATTATATATAAATCTGTTTGCTTCTCTTCATTTTTTAAAAAATTTTCTTGTATTATTAGTTTCACGTATACAGTACATTGGTTAGATATTTATATAGTTTATGAAACGATCCTCCTAATTGCTCCTTCTCTCCTCTGGTTTTCCACCTAGCCATTACATTAATGCTAACTGCATTCCTTATGCTGTGCTTCCCATCTCCATGACCATCTATCAACAACTGATTTGTACTTCTTTAACCCTTCACCCCATTCTCCTAGCTCCCCAACTTCCCTCACCTCTGGCCATCACCAGATTATCCTCTATATATTTGTGAGTTTGTTTTTGATTAGTTTGTTTTTTTGTTCCTTAGATTCTGCATATTAATTGAAATTATATGGTATTTATCTTCGTCTGACTTGTTTGACTCAGCATAATAACCTCTAGGTCCATCCATGTCATTGCAAATGGTAGGATTTCATTTTTTTTTTAATGGCTGAGTAATATTCCATTGTATATATGAACCACAACTCCTTTATCCAGTCATCTGTTGATGGGCATTTAAGTTGCTTCCATATCTTGGCTATTGTAAATTGTGCAGCCATGAACATAGGGGTGCAGAGATCTTTATAAATTATTGTTTTGCTTTTCTTTGGATAAGTACCCAGAAGTACAATTGCTGGGTCAAAAGGTATATCCATTTTTAATTTTTTGAGAAACCTCCAGACTGTTTTCCATAGTGGCTATACTAATTTGCAATCCCACCAACAGTGTATGAGGGTTTCTGTTTTCTCTACATTCTCACCAACACTTGTTGTTCTTTGATTTATTGATACAGCCATTCTGACAGGTGTGAGGTGATATCTCATTGTGGTTTTAATTTGCATTTCTCTGATGATTAGTGACCTTGAGCATCTTTTTGTCTGTTGGCCATTTCTATTTCCTGTTTGGAGAAATATCTGTTCAGATCTTCTGCCCATTTTTAATTGGATTGTTTGTTTTTGTTGTTGTTGTTGAGTTGTATGAGTTCTTTATATATTTTGGATATTAACCTCTTATCATATGTATCATAAGCGAATATCTCCCATTCAGTTGGTTGTCTTTTTGTTCTGTTAATGGTTTCCTTTGCTGTACAAAACCTTTTTAATTTAATATGGTCCAAATTGTTTATTTTTTCTTGTTTCAGCTTCACTTCTTAAATGGCTTATAAATATTGTACCTTATGTGTATTTTTCAGTCTCTGGAAGAAAGCTGAATAGTTACCCAGTCATAAGGAATGTAAACATAAGGAATGTTAGGCTAGAGTGCTAATTAAATATGGTTCTCTAAAATTATAAGCCTTCAAGAATGTTCACTGAACTGACTTGGATATAGATGTTAAAATATTTCATTTTTAAAATTTTTATTAGGTAATATTTGAAATACGCAAAAATAATGTAGCTGTAAGTAAACCAGCTAGCTCCCTGACCACTCAACAAAATAAATTCTAGTTTGTAACATTTATCCATTTCTGTGGTATAAATACTACCACCTTGGCCAATTTCTAGCTCCTAACATGACATCTTTTAATGTGGAGTTGGAAAGTAAAGTACACAGTTGACTTTTGCCAACTCATACCAGCAGACCCTAACACACGCTTAACATAGCATATACGTTTTGAAGCCTAATAATAAAGACCCACAGACCTACCACTTGACCTAAGAACTAGAACAATACCAGTATTATTGTGACCTTTCTGTTTTCTTTGTCAAAATTATTTAAAGATTTTGCCTTTGATGCAATAATAGCAAACTTATTTAGTGAGTACCAAAAACTATTCTCCATATTTTACTAAATCCTTTAATCCTTACAGTATCTCTACAAAGTAACATTATTACATTACAAACAAACTTGCAGATAGTTAAAGCCACTAAGACTACACAGCTCGGAAGTGGCAGAGCCAGGATTCTAACCCAGGCAATCTGACTACAGAATTTGTGCTCATAGCCACTGTACTATACTGCTTCTTTTGGTGATGTTTTAATTTATGAGTACATTTGCTTATATTCTAGTGACAAGAGGCTTATATATGATTATAAGGGCAATATTTGCCTACAACAAGGTCAAAAGTGCTGCTACTGATTATACATTCCAAATTAGTGGATTTCAATTTTATTATTAAATATTGGGAAATTTTGGAAGTCTACTTTAGAAATGGTTTGCTTGCAGTCTTTGTTTTTGCATGCTTTGGCCTTTTTGTGGGTGTGTGAAATGGACAGTGATTTCTTGAGAGTTCATTTTCCGCTCCTTTGAATTTGTAGTTCAGGAGATGATTATGCCACATGAGTGATTAGAAACAAAAAGATATAGTGATAGACATATTTTTGGTGATGTTATTAGATATAGACAGAGTCAGCTGAATAAAAATTACTGGGAACTTGAAAAGGAAAAATTTCAAAAAAATTAGTAAAATCATAATAAAAAATACCTCTTTATCAAGTTTAGAAATAAGGAATTTACATCCATATTTAAGTCCTAAAAATAAAAGGCTCAAACAATGATAAAAAAGATTGTTCATTTCTCCATTAAATTTAGTTAGCTTTACTCCATTGTTTTTACTTAAGTGGAAGATACCATTTGAAATACCAATTACCAGGGAAATATTTTTCACACTAATAAAAATGTTAAATTGGCTGATATTAAGGTATTAAAGAAAACATGATAATTGGTTAAACCTTTGAAGTGTTTTTCTGCCTATTTACAGAATTTTATCTAAACCTTTCACATAAGAATCTTTCAGATAAGAATCTGCTCTTTTTGAAATTCTAAGACACCTCAAAACTTAACCTAAGCAGTACATTGCTAAAGCTTAGCTTTCACAAGCTATTAATAAAGTGGAAGATGTGTCATAAGGAAACCTGGATATAAGTTGTCATTTAAACTAATTGTGTACTGTGCAAATTATTTAACTTCTCTGATTCTTATTTATAAATAGAAATGCTAATATCTCAGTGCTCTGGTGGGGATTAAATGACAGGATGTGAATCTCAATGGATATTTGGTATTTTTCTTCGTATTGATAGAAAATGTTTATTATCATATAATGGTAGAGCTAGAAGGGACCTTAGCAATATCATCCTGCCCTCTCATTGCGTAGGGGAGGAAAAGTAAGTTCTATCATAGTGATCAGTGAGTGAATTTTAAATCAGAAAACATAGTTTGTGTATATATCTCCTTCTGAGCCCTTCTCCCCCATTACGTACTTTTAAAATCTCTTTTCCAACTTCCTAGTGTATTTTCCCATAATGCAAGGCTAGATAACAGAAAAACCATATTTCCTAGCTCCATTGTAATGAGGATTTTGGATGTGCTTTAGATTCTGCCAATCACATGCACTCGTTTAAGACTTGAAATCAAAGTGTGCGAGAATCAGGTGTGTTAAGCATTTGTCTAGCTTCTGTGGGTCTAGCACAGTGGTTCTCAAATTTTATCATGTGTTAGAATCATCTGGAGGGCTTATTGAAACATGAATTAGTAGGTCTGACTCCTAGAGTTTATGATTCAATTGGTCTGGGGCAGGCCTGAAAATTTTACCTTTCTCGCAAGTTTTAGGTGCTTTGGTACCATGAGTTTTTGGATAATGGAGAAACATTCTGCCTTGCATCCATCTGAAGAAATGTTAACAAGAGGATTTTTCCCATTCAGAATTTATTTTAAAATTTTGCCACATTACTGTCTTAAAATTTATTTCATAGGGACTCCAAGTACAGTTAGTTACTTGCCTATATCATGATTTTCGACTCTCCTATTAAAATGGCCCAGGACATTACGAAGTACTGAGTAGTTCTTCAAAGAAAGAGAAATAATTAAAAGCATTAATTAGAAACAAATATAGCATCCATCCTTATTTTGTTTGGTATTGGGAGCTTTTGTTTATGTATTTGGTTTGGGGGAGGGTGAGGATAATGATGAGCACTGAAGGGCAGAACCATGAAATGTTCTTCGGTCCCCACAGCGTTTAAGAATTACTGTTTTTTTGTTTTGTTTTGTTTTGTTTTTCCCTGTTTTAATTGATCTTTTGCTTTTACTGATTAATTAGATGGAGTGGCTGAGGAAAATCCTTGCTGCTTTTACCTTACTCCTTTAATTCTGTTGTATCCTTGCAATATTTTCATTGTTTTAGGAAATTTTATTCCAAGCTTAAGATTTATGTGTAAGTTTAACCTAAAAATGAGTTTTAATTTGAGAAGTAGTAAAATATTAGTAGTTATCATTTCTTTGATCAGATTATATTGTCTTAATTTTCTGAATTTTATTGATCTTGTAGCCCAGCCTTTCAATGTCCCTCTAAAATTATTCTAGAGTCTGAAGTTATTTTTCTTTTTGAGATCTCAAACTAGTGGTTATCTGGCAAATTGACTAATTCATTCATTAAAAAATTATTTATGCTGTGCCTGCCATGTGCCAGAAACTGCTAGGCTCTGGGGAGATGATGAGCAGAAACCTTGCTGCCTTCATGAAACTTCTAGTGAAATGGGGAAGAGAAGTACTCTTGGCTATATGTTTAGCACAAGTGTCATATTTAGACAAGGAAAAGGAAGGAAGTTTTGTAGTCACAGCTCCTGTTAGAGTAATTTGACTTGTTGAGAAAGGCTTTGCTGAGAAACAGGTGTCTAATCTGGGAGCTGAAGCGTGAGGAAGAATTAAGTAGGCCAAGAAGGGTGAATCCATTTCCTAGGCAGAGGGAACAGCGTGTACGAATGCCCTGAACAGGAAAAGAGCCAGACTATAATTGGTGACTGAAAGGCCTGTGTTGGGGTAGGAAAGACGCATTGGGGAGAGCAGAGTGAGAGAGGGAACTAGAGAAGTAGGAAGTAGGTCAAGATTGAATGCCTGCGATTAGGAACCATTACAGCAGCCCAGGTGAGAGAAAATGGCATCTTGGATTATGGTGGTGCTGGCAGAGACAGAAATGTAGGCAGTTTTGAGCCATATTTAGAGGTGTTTTTTTAAAGATTATGTATGGAGCTTATTGAGTTGAGATACCCTGCAGAAGTTGTAGGTTAATTGATTTTTACTTTTTTCTCTTTAGGAATTATCCAGCCTGCTTGTGCTACTAAAGAACAGAAAACTCTGATTTAAACAAGGGATTCTCCTTGATTTTTTTACTTTGTAGCATTCCTTAAATTCTTTTCACATCTCTTACAGTAAAACTGCATTTAAGTTAGAAAAATGAAGCAGTTGAAAAGGAAGAGGAAAAGCAATTTTAGTGTTCAAGAAACTCAGACCCTTTTGAAAGAAATTACAAAAAGGAAAGAAGTCATTTTTTCCAAGCAACTCAATACAACAATTAATGTGATGAAGCGAATGGCTTGGGAGGAGATTGCGCAGTGTGTGAATGCTGTGGGAGAAGGAGAACAGAGGACAGGGACAGAAGTGAAAAGAAGGTATCTCGACTGGCGAGCGCTTATGAAGAGAAAGAGGATGAAGGCGAACATCAAACTGGTTGGTTCGGGGTTTCCCCTCCCCACATCCGATTTAGATGACTCTCTCACTGAAGAGATAGATGAAAAGATTGGATTCCGAAGTGATACAAATTTTGAATGGCAGAATGTGGCAGATTTCAGGGATGCAGGTGGATCCTTAACTGAAGTCAAAGTGGAAGAAGAAGAAAGAGATCCCCAGAGTCCTGAAGTAAGTATTAGTCTGTGAGCCCTGTTTTTCATTTAATTTCTTCAGTTCTCATGTGGGAGTTTATTATAGTCCAGAAGCAGTTAAGAAGTTCCCAGATTTTCAGGCTAACTTAAGAATAGCACATAACCAAGTCATTCCACTTTTTCTTTATAGCATTAATCTCTTCTCACCTAAATATACTTCTCTTGATTATAAATATTAGTGACATCAGGAAATTCACTGCAAATTTTATTCAAGATTTAAAGTAAATGGTTTTATGTCCTCAAACAATATAAAAAGCTTTTAAGAACTGTTTGGATAAATTAACAACCATGACATAGAAATAATACTGAAAATTGCTTTTCTTTTTTCTTTAGTTTGAGATTGAGGAGGAGGAAGAAATACTGTCATCAGTCATCCCAGATTCCAGGAGGGAAAATGAACTTCCTGATTTCCCCCACATCGATGAGTTTTTTACTCTAAACTCAACACCATCAAAGTCTGCATATGATGAGCCCCATTTGCTTGTAAGCATAGAGAAACAGAAACTAGAATTGGAAAAACGAAGGCTGGATATCGAAGCTGAAAGACTGCAGGTAGAAAAGGAACGCTTGCAGATTGAGAAAGAGAGGCTCCGGCATTTAGACATGGAGCACGAGCGGCTTCAGCTGGAGAAGGAGCGGCTGCAGATTGAGAGAGAGAAGTTGAGGTTGCAGATAGTCAACTCAGAGAAGCCATCTTTGGAGAATGAACTTGGTCAAGGAGAGAAGTCCATACTTCAACCGCAGGATATAGAAACAGAGAAGTTAAAACTTGAGAGAGAACGCTTGCAACTAGAAAAAGATAGGCTGCAGTTTTTGAAATTTGAATCAGAGAAGCTACAGATCGAAAAGGAACGCTTACAAGTAGAGAAGGAGAGACTTCGAATTCAGAAGGAAGGACACTTGCAGTGATTTATCTAGGTCTGCATTTGGCAAATTTTTGTAAACCATAGGATTTTCTCTATATCGGGCAATATGAAAATGGTTGCAGGATTAGCTATGTTTTTCCCCCCATTTCATGTCAGTGTTTTCAATAGGAAAAAGATAGTTATGTGTGAGTAACTGTATGCTTAAGTAGTGTATTATATAAAAACTGTGCCCTAGCATAAACAGTATAGCAGAAACTATTGTGCTGTACTTAAATTAGTAAAATTACATAGAGCTTGTATAATCTGTGCACTCAGAGATTACAATTATATCTAAAATTCTAGCTCAGTGGTTCTCAACTGGGGGTGATTTTTGCCCCCAGAAGTCATTTGGCAATGTTTGGAGACATTTTTGGTTGTCAAAACTAGGAACTGGGGTGGTTTGCTACTGGTGTGTAATGGATAGAGGCCAGGGATGCCTGCATCCTGCAATGAACAGAACAACCCCCCACAAAAAAAGGATTATTTAACCCAAAATGTCAGTATTGCTAAGGGTGAGGAACCCTATCCTAGCCTGACTGTGCACCTCTATAGCTTTGTTTTATAGTTTCAGAATATTAAAACCTCAGATGTTTATGTGGGTAGTTACTTAAATGGCCAAAAACTTTAACTATGAAACATTACTGTGTAGTATATAGATTATAGGAAGTGATGAAGATTATAGGTATTTTATTCTCATGTTTCCATCTATAAACCAAAATTCAGAACTGAATAAATAAACAGTATAAGGAACATCAGACTTTGTCTAAAATGGGTCATTTTGAAAAGCAGTTGATTCATCTAGCTATTGATGTGTTAGAAGCAACACATTTTTTAAGCTTTAGTTCCCTTTCTTCTTTGAATCCATTTTCTCAGTTTATATACAAAAATGATCATTTCAACCATGTGCTGAAATTTTAATGGAAATGAATGGTTGAAGCTAGTAAAAATGATACCAATATAAAAACGGTACCAGTAATACATGAGCTTGAACTCAGTGAATTTGATTTTTAAAATAAGTAGTAGCTGTTTGGGAGTAAAAATGAGGGTCAGGAGAGAAAGTCTGCTGAATCAGATGATATCGATGAAATAATGATAGTAGTTGTGTGTTATGAATTAGGGAAGCACTATCTGACCTAATCTATAGAATAATTCTTGAAAGTAGTATCTAATATTATTTCTGAATCTAAGACTCAGCGAAGTCACACAGTGAATAAATGACTGATCTCATATATTGTGGTGTATTTTTATCTTTGCCCCTCCCTGAGGAACAAAGTTTATATCTTCAATCCCTTTGGCATTTATTCTGAAACCAAGGGCTTGCTTAACTTGATGATTTGCCCTCAGTCTCCAGAAGGTGCTTTTTCCACAATCCAGGTAATTTAATGTACACTAAAGTTAAGAATCACTGCACGAGATCACTTTGTATTTCCTGATTTCCAGGGCTGTTATGTAGCTTTAATACATCTCTTCTGTTCACAGATACTACCTTGATTTTGCATTTGTTCCTTGTTAATTTAAGAATGTCTTGAAACCATATGTGATATTTGAATATAGGTATACAAAGAAAAACTACAGTTCTGCCTAGTTACCTTGACTTTGAAATAGTGTTATTTTTCTATAACTGAAATAAATGCTTCTATCATAGAAATAAAATTTGCCTATGCTAACTATTTGACTGTTTATCATTTCAAGTGATGTTCTGTGCTATGAGAGTTGAGATTATTAAGTCTGGATAAGAGCCTTATCATGGTGAATGGTGACAGGAAGCCTAGCATTTGTGTTAGGCATTGCGTTATGTGCTTTTTATACATTATTTTATTTGCTCAGAACAACGCTGAAGCTAAGTCATGTTATGCCTTCTTTTATAAGAAAGGAAGTGGTACCTTGTTAATTTAATGAACTAAATACTTTAAAAATGATATACCAATTCTGACCCAAGATTTTAGTATAAGAGCTCTGAGAAAGAGTAGTGAAAGTTTGTAGGTGTAATTGTAAGTATTGTAGCTTTGCCACTTACTACTTGTGAAAGTCATTTAACTTGCCCCTGTGATTTGATTATTTATAAAATGAGCTTAATGATACCTGCTCTGTCTATACTTACTAGTTTTTTTTTTAAGTGGTATGTAAATTGTAAAATGCCACTTAAGTGCAAGATGATACTAGTGTTAGGTTTAAGATCAGTAGATTTCAGTTTCTTAGAAATAGGCATGGAAATAGCCCCTATTATTTTTGGATGGAGCACTCAGGTTCTTGAAAGTAAACTTTAAAAAAAAAAAAAAAAAAGCTTAATAGCTTCGGGTTTCTTAACCCTACCCCAGGTATAGATAGTTTGGTTTGGTTCACTCCAGTAGAAAACTTAATTGTTCAATTTCTGAAGTGGCGGGCATACTTGGAGTAAGTCCTACTGGTTAACTATTGCTGTGCAACAAACCACTCAGAACTCGGTGGCTCGTGTTGCTCACAGTTTTAGAGAAAATTAGGCTGAGATCAGTTCGGTGGTTCTGATCTTACCTGGATTCTCATGGTCAGCTGCAGATTGGCTGGATGTTTCAGCTTCTGAGGGGGTTAACTGGATGTTGGCTGGGGGTCATCAGCTCTTCTCACGATGTTTGATCCTCTAACAGGCTAGCTTGTGCTTGTTTTAAGGAGGATGGGAAGAGTTCAAGAAAGAAAGCAGAGATGCTCAAGGTGTCTCTTCACTTTTGTACCATATTGGCTAAAATAAATCACAGGGCCAGACTAGAGTCAAGAATGTGGGGAATAAAGTTCACCTCTTGACAGGAAGAGCTGTGAAGCTGTTCTGTCAAAGATAGGGATACAGGGAGTAGTGAGGAATCATGGCCATTTTTGCAGTCAATCTACTACACCCCCATTCTAGTTTGCCTGTGATAACTTCCAATTATACCGATGGTCTTGGTAGTTTGCCCAGTTTAGTATCTGTCCTAGACCAAAATGCCCTAATATGAACATTAACTTCTATAGTTATCATGGTCATCAGGAATTCCTTTATATCCTTTTTGTAAGATTGCTGGTTTAGAAGAAGGAGGGAGCCATAAATTTGAAGATAAAGCATTCTCTCAGACTTTTTCTTTTAAATGAAACACTATAGTCTGTAATTGAAGATAATTCTTGCTTTACCTCTTTCATTTTCATTTCATTTTAAATTATTTTGCTTTTTTCATTTTTCTACCTCTTCACGCTTTGTCACTTCTATCTTGAGTATAAAAGCAAGTCATAGTGTTTCTAGAATATTTTGTTTTAAATCAATAGCTACCTTTACCTGCCTCTCTGTCCCTAAATTTCTTTGTTTTGAACTCAAAATTATTTTCACTGGGTTGCTTTGCATTTGATTTAACATTGTATTTCTCCAAAGGTGTTTTTTAACTTTATGTAACTTTTAATTTGTCAAGGCTTTTTAGTCACTATCCTAAGATCTGAAATTAATAACTTCTAAAACCCCCAGAATACTGTTTCTTTTTTTGACCTATAACTTCTTTTTGACATGTGCTGATTTTTTATACACAAATATACCAGGTAACATTTTGTTAGTGCCTTAATTAAAATCCAGATGAGGACTGTCAAATGTATCACTTTGAAAATTTCCCCCGATGCATATGGAAAGGGATTTAGTTTATGTATAGCAGGAAGACGATTGAACATAACTACTTGATAAAAAAATTAATTGATGGCTTAAATTGGGAGATTAATTGACCACTGGAGATGGAGGCACTGAGACCATGGTGTTCTAATTAAGCCTAGGAAGAAATGAGAAATGACAATGAATAAATTTGAATTTTTATAAATATATTCTGGGAAATTAAGACCTTTGACAGTGAATTTCATTAAGGAATGCCCTTTATTATTTACCATTTATTTTTCTGATGTGACCCATCCTCTTAAATTTTAAATAGAAAACTCATCTATTCTAATGTCAATTTCTTTTGAATCTAAATTTTCAGTTCCAACGTTCAAACTGAACTTTAAAAGAATACTTCCAATTGTTATATCTCACGCTGTATATTACGTTTTCTCAAATATCTGAAGAATGCCAGAACCAAATTCATTAGCTTCCTTATCTCTTACCTTATCTCTTATCTATAAATTCCCTCTGCAGTGGCACTCTGTACCAGGTTGATTGGATTGGTCCTGTTCTAATCCTTTGCCCTCTTCATCCTACCCAAGTTGTTAATCAAGTCCTTTCTTTTCTTTTGATGTTTCAAATCAACCTCCTGCAACCTCACATGTAGTTCTTAGCATGGTAACATTTGCAACCTGTATTTCAGCAGCTTCCTGTCTTAGTGCCTTCCTTTCTAATCCCTCTGACTGACACTTCTAGAATGCATTTCCTCAAATACTGCTTTTCTTATGTCCTGAGAGTGAAAAATGGAAGAGGAGCAGAGCTCTGGCAAACCATAGGTGCAGCCCCAGCTCCACTTTCTCAGCTGGATCATGGGGGGCAGGAGGTGTCTCAGCTTTGTTTGTTGTCTCTGTTACATCAGGTACATATGCCCTGCTTGACTCTCATCGTGTATGGAATTATAAAATTAACATGTGAAAATGCAGTTTAAAAATAGAAAGCAGCTTAAAAGTATTACGAATTATGTCCTACCATTTCCTTCTGTATCAAGTATAAAGTCCTCGACTGTTCTTTGCCTACTCTGTTTAAGATTTTCTCTTACCAAAATAATTAATGTTTGTCAAGCTGCTCTCCAAATACTCCATGCATTTATCTTCCCTTTTTCTTTGATCATGTTGCTTTCATCCTTGATTTTTCCATTTTATATCCTAGAGTGACAATCAGCAAAGTTTTTTCAGATCTAGAGACTTTATCATTTCTGCCACTGTCTACTATAATTTAAAAATATTAAAATAAATTTTACTGAATAAAAGTGGAATATTTTATCATATAAAATGGTATTATGTCTTCCAAAGTTTCCCTGGGGAACTTTTGAATAGAAATGCTAAAAGCAACATCAGTCTCCCCAGCTTATGACTGATTCCTCACTTGTCTGCGTATGGCTCCCAACTCATAGGAGTGGGCCCTGGCAGCCATCAGTGTGTTCTGTGACTGTTTCAATGGCTGTACTGTTTGCACTTACACCAGGAGTGGACCCGGCATGGCCTTTTATTCCCTGAGGTAACTGTACCATTTGGAGGATTCTACAAATAAACAAAATGGCAAAGATTTTAATTTGTATTTACTCACTATGTACTCTGATGCCCTACTATCAGACCCAGGGTCAGTTGTTAGGTTTAGGTTCTCTCTGCTTCCCAAGGTGTTTCCAGATCACTGCTCATTCTTTAATGAAAAAAAAAAAATCCTGCTCCTTTGAGGCTGATACCCACTGGCAAAAATCACTGTCATCATCTTTTCATTCCTTTTCTTGATCACACTCATTCATTGATTCATCTTTTCTCTACCCTTAGTCATCCTAGCAACTTCTCAGATAACTTTGGTGTCTAGGTGGAGAATCCCTGAAAGCTTTGGCCACTTTATTCTCTATCCTCATCACCAGTTCTACCTCTTTCACTTCATCTCAAACACCCATTTTGTCTCACAGTATTATTCTGTGCTGAGCCACCCCTGCTTCTCCATAACAGCAAATACAAACACCAATTCAGTGGCCACAACCCTCGAGTCTCCCAGCTTGCTGCAAGTGTTTTACAAACTCAGGATTTGTAGTCCAACTCCCCTTCCAATTTCTCCTCTCACGACTCTTCTTTCCCAGCTTAGATTCCCTGGCCACCGTTTCATTCACATACCAAGGAGGCCTGGTATTACTCTAAATTCAGAGGTCCATCTGGGCTCTCAACACTCCCTGTCAGTCTGGTTCTTTAGCCTACACCATCTCCCATTCTCTAAAATCATGTGCTGTGTGTGGGTTGAACTGTGTCTCCCAAAAGGATATGTTGAAGTTCTAACAGTGGGTACTTGTGAATGTAATGTTATTTGGAAATAGAGTGTTTATGGATGTAGTCAAGTTAAGATGAGGTCATACTGGATCATGGTGGACCCTAAATTCGATGATTTGTATTTTTATGAGAGATTTAGAGACAGGATTACTTACACACAGGGAAGAAGATGGAGACTGAGATTGGAGTGATACAGCTATAAGCCAAGGAGTGCCCTTGCTGATAACTAGCAGAAGCTGGGAGGGAGGCATGGAGTAGATTCTCCTCCCTTCATCTGTCAAAAGGAATTAACCCTGCTGATACCATGATGCCAGACTTCTAGACTCCTGAACTGTGAGGCTTCTGAACTTCTAGCCAAATTGACAGAAAACTAACCGTCACACCTACTGAATTAGAAACTGGGACTCGGTCCAACAATCTATGTTTTAAATAAGTTCTTCAGGTGATTCTCATGCACACTAAGATTTGGAAACAACGGCTCTACTCTTTCTACTGAGATGCTCAGCCATTCTGGTGGCTTCAATTACTATTTATACACTGACTCTCAAAGTTACACCTCTAGCCCAAACTTCTACTTTGTTACATTCATATGTTTCACAGACACCTCAAACTCATGGCATCCAATGTTGAACTAGTGATCTACTGCAAACCTGGTCCTCCTCCACTGTTCAAGATCTCAATAAATAATAATATCATCCTCCCAGGTGTTTAAGCTAGAAACCTGGCATTCGTCTTTCGACTCAGCCCTGTCTTTCACACAGATTTAATCAATCATAGTTGTCTTATAGATCTTAACTCTAAATATTTTTTATTCTGTTTACTTTCCATTTCCATTGTCAACACACTATCCTAAATTTATCATTATTTCATTTGGATTAATGCATTACTTTGCTTTCCAATCCTTTGTTCCCCATGCAGAAGTTTTGATTTGTTTTAATACAGATCTGGGCATTTCTTAATAATGGATGATACATCTATTTCACCTTTGTTTTGTATCATTTAGGATGCCTTTGGCTGTAATTAAGGAAAAACTAACTTTAAATGGCTCAAACAATAAAAGAATCTATGATTTTACAAAAGAAAGTCCAAGGTTACATGGTTCCAGAGCTGTTTGACAACTCACCAGCATCGTGAAGGACCTGTCTCCTAGAACAGTGGTCCCCAACATTTTGGCACCAGGGACCAGTGCTCCTATGAGAATCTAATGTCTGATGACCTGAGGTGGAGCTGAAGTGGTGATGTTAGCGCTGGGGAGTGGCTGCAAATACAGATGAAGCTTCTCTTGCTCACCTACCACTCACCTCCTGCTGTGCAGCCCAGTTCCTAACAGGCCATGGACTGGTACCAGTCCATGGCCCGGGGATTGGGGACTCCTGTCCTAGATGGCCACTGTAGTCTCGTTATACAGTGTGGTGTTCATTATAGCCTCTATGTAGAGTGCAAAACATGGACTGCATGACTGTGATGGTGGCCCCAGGTGGTGGAAAGAGGACCATGGCTATGATGTGGGCAAGGACCAGAGAATCCATGAACTGGGTAACTTCTCTATGCGCATACTGAAATCAAGAGCACTGACAAGAATGTAAAGAGAAGGGCAGAAAGTCCAGGGCTAGAATCTTCAATAAATGAGAAGTGACCAGAAAGATGGTAGATGACTGCAATAAATGGAAGAAATATTAAGTGCTTCAATGGAACTGGATTTTTAGGAAGAAAAGAGGAATAATGGTCCTGTGGCAGTAATAAGGAGTGGGAAGGTCATGGATCCCACCTTCAGACCCAATAGGAGAACAAAAAGAACCATTATTTGAGAGGGCTTCAGGGTAAGCTATGTCCTTAGAAGGCATCCAGTTTTTCAAGTGACAGAATATGGCCACAGAGGAAGCTGGGAATTGGCTATGTGCCCAGATAACAATCAAAGTTTGAGGTTCAACTATTCTGAAAGGAGAAGATAGAGGTTGTGGAACAATAGCAGTCTTTGCCACAAGTACCATCTCCCCCGCTGTTACTGTTTTATTTATTAGCAGGATTTAGGAAGATGTCATATGGGTTGCTCTTAGCATCTGGCATTATCATTCTACTTTTAGGGCAGTGCATACTAATAGGTGTTCATGAATGGATTCCAGGTATACCTAAGCCCTGAAGATAGTGATGAAGGGCCTCAAAATAGGAGTTGCCTCATGAAAGGCACCTCTGAGGATAAGTCCCATAGACTCTGCTAATTTATTTGAAACTTGCTGCTTTGCCAAGAGGTGTAAGCAAGGCCAAAGGGGGCTGATCCTCGGATATCTATTTAAGTACCCAACTGCAGTGTCCACTGTGGACAATAGGCCCAAGGATCACTGCACCTCCCCCAAGGTCTTACTGTGGTATCTATGGTTGGAAAGTGGAGATGGAAGAGGGAGGCTATACAAAACAGAGCCCTCAGCTGCAGCAGCAAAGAATCTCTGTCCTTATAAACATTTATCAGATTCTTCCAACCCTTTGTAGCACACATGCTCATTAATGGCATCCGAACCAGCTTCAGCTCAACAGTATGAAGCATATACAGTCTTCAAAATAGTGCATCATTATTTTAAAATATTTGATATAAGAAAAGTTTGACTGAATTCAAATCTATTCACATTTTAGCAAGAACTTTCAACGTTATATTTGTCGACCAAAGGAAGATTTGTTATAGCCTTTAAATATAATTTTAGTTGTAAAATTTTGAAGGGTTGTAAAAATGGTTTAAATTTTTTTTTTTTTTAATCACCTTCATGTGCAAATCTCATTTTTGGTTGATGTCGTCTATCAAGAATTTGAAGAGATTATCTCACCTGTTTTGGGAATTGTGGGATAGGCCTTTAAACATATTATCTGATGAAAAAGAAAAATTATCTTCCAGTTTACTACAACTGTGCTGATATGTTAACACTTTTAATGTGGGCCAGGATGTGAAAGACCGCTTTAGTAAAAGTACTGCTTCAGTGTAAGCAAAATAGTATTGGTAGTATCTGTCTACTATACTTGTTAAAATACACATTAATGAATTGTGTTTTGTTTTTTGTTTTTTGTTTTTGTTTTTGTTTTTGTTTTTGCTGAACATCACCAAATAAATGGAGTTATTGCCTCATAAAGCCATGCTAGTATGTCCTGAAAGAAAGAGAAATCTGGAATCTTTTACTATTGTGATATAAGTATCATACAAACAATATGACAAATTTTAATTAACAGGCATTTTGGGGGATACCCAATATCCATGTCTTCTTTTGAACTTTTTAAAAATCTCCAACCTCTAGACCCCCTTTTAAGAATTCACCTTATTAGGTGAGACCTACCCAGGATAATCTCCATTTTGATGAACTCAACTGGTTAAGGGTCTTAACGACATCTGAAAAAAAAAATCCTTTTTGTCATATAATGACAATATGAAATTATGATTAATCTCATATCCATAAGTCTTGCCCACTCTCAACTAAAAGAATTTTTATAAATGCTCTTATTATTGGGGTCATCTTAGAATTCTGCCTAATGCATTTATTTTAAAACCCAACATTTAAATCTTTTGAGTATAGTTCTGTTTATTACTTTACTTTTTGACAGTGGTTATTTTTTCTTTTCTTTTTTCTTTTTCCTTTTTGTATGTGCCTTGTAATTTTTGATTAAATACTGAACATTGCAAGTAAAAGAACAGTAGAAAATAAGGTAAGTAGTATTTACATTTGTAAATGGCCCTTCTCTTTTTTTGTCAGGACTTTATTTATTTATTTATTTATTTATTTGAGGAGAGATTGAATAAATCTAGTTAGGGGTTGTGCTGGATTTGGATCTTGTTGTTACTATCATTACCTTCAATATACTGTAAGCTTCAAAGTCATCTAGTGGTGGGCTGCTGTTGCCCTGGGTTTAAGTGGAGAATGAGGTGCAAAGGGTTTTCTGTGTCCCTGTTCCTCCTGTAAGCTTTCAGCCATTCCTTCACATCTTTCTCACAGTAGAGACATCTCTCCATACTCTTATCCTGCCGCTCATTAGTAGACAGGTGTTGCTTGCTAATCAGTACTGGGCTTGTGGTAGGAGCATAAGATATTCTGTTGTGCTTATCTAGCATTAGTTGTACATTGGGAGTTTCACTTTGGCATTGAAAAGACTTTCTCAATGTCCCTATCCTTATACCTCCTAGAAGCAAAACTGTAGTTCATTTGGGTGGGAAATTCCTTCCTCTTGCCAACAGTAGTAGATGTCTGCATGGTATTGGTGTAGGATCTTGGGCCCATGACAGTTTGTTGCCGCTCCCACAGAAGTGGAGGATTATTTCTTCAATTCCTTCTCCAGAAGCAATGGTTCTTTGTGACATGGAGTCAAAAGGATTTGTTGTTCCTCCTCCGTAGCCTAAGATTCTTGATTTGTGGAAGAGAAGTGTCTGGGAAGTCAGGCAGGACTCTTCAGTAAGTGCTGTTCACCTCACACATACCTGCTCCATGAAAGAAATCTCTCTCTATCCAGTCTTCCACCCTGCCCCCAATCTTTCCTCTGAGCATTTAGCGAAGCATTCTGAGAAAGAGCTTGCAAGTGGGTTCAGGGTCCTTAGCTGTTTCAAAGTGACAAACTAGCCAACACCTGCCCTTTAAGAATTTGTTAATATTTAACTGAGCTCTTCTGACTCACTTATGTTAGTGCCAGGGCAGCACCACTTCATGTTTGCTGTACCAAATGCAAAACTGTTTGTGTATCCCATCTCTTCTTAAAGTGATTTGTTCTTTGGAATTTAGTTTACTTGTTTACCATGAGCGGTTCTCTTCTGCATGTGAAGTTATAATTTTTGTGGATTATTTGGCTTTTTCTCATTGTTAGGGGGAAGTGACTTTTTTCTTTTGTAGCTTTCTATTTCCTAGGCAGAAGCAGAAGCCCACGGTTACAGAGATGAAGTAATATAAGCTTTGTTTATCGAGCTCCTATTACCAAGTGCTGTGATAAGCAATTGATAAGTACTCATTTTCAATTTCACAGCATCATCAAATGCTAGGTAGTCTTGTTCCCATTTTACATATGAAACAACAGGATTTTCCAGAGACTAGACACTAAGTGCCAGAACAAGAATTTAAATTTAGTTCTGTCTGATTCTAAAGCTCTTTTTACTACTTATTGTTGCCACTAGAACCAATGAGTCTAGAGAGACAAAATGGAGAACTATATACAAATATTCATGTAACAGTGGTATAAGAGCTGTTAGAGGTAAGTGCAGGACATAGGAAAATTAAACAGAGTGATCTCTGAACTGAGAATCAGGAATGTAACCAAGGAGATGATTTTTAGAATGCTTCTTGACGGATGAGTAGAAATTAGGCATAAAGGAATAGATGATAGATATATGCCACACTTTGTGCACACTCAGCTTCCTTCGAATATCATCCTATATTAATTTTCCACATTACACTTACTTATTGTGAAAGACAGTATTTGGTTTCCCTGTCTCCCTTGCAGCTAGGTCACAGGCACATGACTTAGCACCAGCACTTAAATACTCCTGCCTAAGGTTTAAATTGGAAAGAGGCCATACATGGAGCCCATTTCCTGAGCAAGTAATAGATCATGCTAGGGAGACGGCGCACTTTCAGAGGCAGTAGAAACAGAAGGCCTAGGGGCGGTGTCCCTTGTTCAGTGTCCTTCTGATATGTGCATTCACTGGTAGTTCCACATGGCTCGGGGGCAGATCAGTGACATAATTTGGGTAGTGTTCTTGACTACCTTCAGGTCTAATTCTCTGTCTTTCCCAGAGATTCTGTGAACTGTCTAGTATCCGTTAATAAATTCACTTTTTGTTTAACTGAACTACAATAGATTCAGTTGGTTATAGTTAGGAATCCTGTCTGAATCAGGCATTCCAGGTAGAGGTAACATTTGGCAAAACTTAGAAAAAAACAGGAAGCACTCTGAAAACTGGAGCTGTGAATAGTAATTTGGTGTTAATGGTGTGGAAAGTAGGTGAGAGAAGATACTCGAGATGTCCATAGGCCTTATGTAATGGACATTGAGTTATTTCAGTTAGGAAGATAACAGGATGTATTTGTATTTTAAGGTAATCACTCTGGCAGCCATGTAGAAAATGACTAGAGGGGGATATATGAGATAAGGAGCAAGAACACCTATTAGGAGACAATTGTAGTAACAAAGTGAGAAATTATGAGTTGCTGAAGTAAGTCAGTTATAGAATGGATGAAGAGCATGTGACAGAGTGAAGAAATAGTTAGGAGATACAAGAAATTTAAAATGTTGATTAATTGGCTGTGAGAATAATGAAAAAAAGGGGTACTAGAATGATTCTCATATTTCTAATTTAGGAGATTAGCTAAAGAGTAGTGCTGCTCTCTGAGACATGAAATATAAGAGGGGCTAGGGTTATAGAGTGAAAGATAAGGAGTTTGACGTGTTACAACTGAGAAGTCAATAACCAGGAGGAAATTGCATACATGGGACTAGATTGGAAGATTGAGATTTCTGAGTTAATAATACATAGGTGACTGTAGACATATTGATAATGGCGAGATCAACCAGGTGGAACACATCCTACGAGAAGAGAAAGAGGCACAAGATACAACCCTGGATAATATCAAAATGTAAGGTTTGGTTGGAGGATCTGAGGAACATAAAATAGACCGAGAGGAATAATCAGGATTAGGGGAAAAACTAAAGAATGAATTTAAAAAGGCTGGAAGATACTTAGTGGTGACCTTGGCATGGACATTTTGGTGAAGTGATGGAAACAAATAGAGGGATTAAATAAGGGATTAAAAGTGAACCTTTTCAGTGACTAAGGTATGAAAGGAAGCAAAGAGCTTAGTCATCATCTGGAGTAAGATGAGAAGATAAATGATCATATGCCTGCCTCATATCTATTGGTGTAGGTGACTTAATAACATAGAGATAAAAACTAATGAGAGTCAAGGAACTGCAGGGCTATAGCCTAAATGCAGAATCTGCATTGGCCTCGAAGTCACTCAAGATGATAATAGAACTTGGGATGCAAAGGAAGAATAAGCCAAATGCCATAGTCCTTGAGGCAATGAGAGAGGTCAGCAGACAAATGGACAAGTAGGCAGTCTATTTGACACCATGGTGTTGGGAGCCGTTTTCAGGCTTGAGAGCCAAGCAGGATATCTGCACAGTAGAGCCAAGAAGTCTGCTGACACAAAAGAACACGTGAGGATGGGAATAGACTGTAAAAAGAAGAACTGTGGAATGCTGAGATAGCGTTAAGCTTCCTGTGCAAATGTTCACAAGGTTATTGTGCATAACTAACATTTTTTGAGCTGTTTCCCATGCTTGCTGGGGTATATAAGGACGTTGCTAAATAAACTCGGGGCTGCCACAGTACCGACTGCCAGCCCTCCCGAACCTATCTCTTGTCTCTATCTTTTTTCTTAATCCTCGCTCCCTCTCTCGAGAACTGTTCGTCTTTGACCTGCAGGCTCTGGCACCATGGTTAAATGATAAAGAGGACGGTTTTTTTTTATTCATGGGACAAAGGTATAATTATGGGGATTACCATTTCTTTTCTTTCTAAATTTGTAGTATAAAGTGATATAATAAGGAGAGAGTGATATTATTAGGAGATTAGATAATGCTCTGGGGAAAGGATGTTGGAAATTTCCTTACTTTGAGAGACTAAAGAGAATAATGTCAAGGTCAGGGAGAGAGAGAAACAGTGGGAAGATAAATGGGAGAAAGCTGTGAAGTGCAGAGAATATTGGGAGGAGAATATGAAATGAGAGAGAGATGAATGGGATGATTTCTATGTGAGTCTGTGACCAACGATGATATGGATGTATGCCTAATGGGTTCAAAGTTTCAAGCGGCACTCAAGTCAAAGTGTCAGAAGTTCCTGTGCAGGTCTGAGGCCCAAAGATCCAGAATTTCCAGCCTACTTTGGAGATGGTCTTGAGTAACAATGCTGGCAGACTTTGATTGTGTTTAGAGTTAAAAATAGTGCAGAAGTGTGGCCTCTGACTTTTTAAAAGTTTGAAACGGCACCAGTTTTAGGTGACTGAATCAATATTAGGTAAACCTCTAGATGGAGGCAAATATGGCTTAAATTGTTCTAAATACCTTCTTTGCCAAAAAAATGTTGAAAGCATTCATATTTATGCTGGAAATTATTTTGGGGAGCTGGCAGAAGTTTCTATATAGTCAATGATTACTAACTTCTTTATTTTATTTATTTATTTTTATTCATTCCACAAATATTTATTAAGGACTTAACTGTCAACCGGTCAGGATTACTAACTTTTTTAGATGATCTTCACTCACTCATTTTTATTCAGTCAATAAGTTCATTCAGTCATACATTAAAACATTGATTGCCAATGATCAGACTTATTCAACTTTAGAAAAAACTTTCTATAGACACAGTTTCCAGCCATTACTAAATGTTTAGGAATTTTAGATGTGTTGATCAAATGTATGAACTACAAGGAGGAAATTATAATAATCTGCTACCTAAACAGACTCTCTTAGTGTTTGGAATTTGGGATTATAGGATTACACAACTCCTAAATAACCCCTTCACTCAAGCCCTGAATTAGGCATTATAATTTAACAGAATATTTATTTAATGGCTTTATATATAATTAAATAATGATCTATGTTTTATGCCTATTTTGTTGTTTATGACACTTTGCAGTGAGCGCAAGTGCCTAAAAACAACTATATGTAGTTGTTTTCTGTCCTTTTTACTTACCATCTTCTTCAGACCAAGAAAAAATTAAATGAATCTTTATTTTTTGCTGTGTAGAAAGACAAGTCTCAATCTTGATTTCTGCGCATTTCTGTGGGAAGGAGACATATCATTAGGGTTATTTCTGGCCTAGTGTCAACCCAAACATGGGACTTAGAATTTTCTCCTTGAGTCCCTCCTTTAATCCAACCACAAATAGCACCATTCTGAGGCATGTAGGAAAATTTAACATGGAGATATGCAGGTCATGGCAAGAGGAATACATCAGACATTACACACCTAACAATGAAAAGATCATATGTCAAACATTCTTGTTATAAGTTCTCTTGGTCATCCAGGGGAATCCTATTTGTCTTTTACCCAGCTTTCTGCTTTCTTAATGTCTCCTTTCCTCTTTTCTTTTTTCTCATTCCTCTGCCCACTCCCACACCCCCCCCCCCCAATAAATAAAATGAAAGCAAGATAAATACAACAGGCTGTTCTTATTTAATGGAAAGTAATTTAGTTTTCTGTTGTTTTTTGAGATATAATTTCCAAATCTTATCTCTTTCTATTCATAATTTCTTCAAGAAGAACAGTTCTCTTTTGCTACTAGCTCTTTAGAAAAAACATAAATATACCACCGATTACTTTTGTGTTTCGTTTTACAAATTCTAAGTATTCTAGCCTGCTGGGCTATCTGAAATTAAAACCTCTACAAATGTCAATGATAAGGCATACTTTTCGTGCAGCACCATATTAATAGGTCTAAGGAAAATGAATCTGCACAATTTCAATTAGTCTTTTCAGAATCTCTCCTAGATATCACTTTCATTTAGTTCTTTCTATTAGCACTTCACTGTTGTTATAATTAGGATAGTCTGTTTTCTGGGAAAATTATTAGAATATTTTTTTACTGATGCTGATTTAATATATAAGGTTGTGTTTATGCATTGATAAATATATATTGAACACCTACTATGTGCTACACTTTGGGGAAAAGGAATACATTGAAAGTCAACAGGTGTGGAGACCAGGGAGCAGCTTAAAGCAAGGCCAAAGCAAGTGCAGTAACGGCAGGGCCGGTATTTTCACTTATCTGTTGAATTGAGTGTAGCAAAATGATTCTTCTGAGGGCTCTTTATATCCTTCAAATGTGGTCATTGTATTTGTCTAACTAGTTGATATATCTCCAGAATTGGCTTTGCCTGATTTATTCAGAAAATTCTGCACTAGATGGTGATCTTGCTTGCTTAGTAATCGAATTCTTTTCTTTAGAAATTGAACGTTTTAACTTAACATTTTTAACTTAAATGTTTTTAAAATCACATTTTCTAGCTTTGTAGCATCTCCTCAGACTGGAGTCCAGAGAGATCTCTTCTTACTAATGTCAAATTTACATGTTTTTTTTTTTTTGGCTTAATTATTCTACAAGAAATATATAAATTTAAGTATATAATATGTATTACTAATATAGAAATAAAACTATAATAAATATACCTTCTTAACTTTATATCACTAATCTACTCAGATTTAAATGAAAGATATCTTTAGAAGTATAGCTGAAAACCAAACTAAAATCCTGTTTTGGGTTATTTAATTATCTCGTGACAATTTTTCTAGCTAAACAAATTATTCCACATCAAGGCACAATACATGGAATACCTTCTCATCAGATCAGAAAGTTCAACAGGTCATTTTTTTTTTAAGCTACTCCTTTCCAGTGAGGTGGACAATGTCAATGGAATCGGCCAAACTTCAGCTTCATTTTGACTCATTATATAGTTAGCACATACTCTAGAGACAGTTAATGAGGAAAGTTGTCTTTCTGCTCCCACTTAATCAAATTAATTCAATTCAATTCATTCATTCATTCAACAAATATTTATTAAGCACCTACAATATGCCAGGCACTGTGCTGGGTGCTGGGGATACAACTGTGAACAAGATAGACACAGTCCCTGCCCTCAAGGAGCTTACAGTCTAGTAGTTATACAGACAAGTACACAGGCAACTACAATGCAGTATGGTAAGTGCAGTGATGAGGAGAAAACATTAACAGGGCACCTAACTCGGTTTCATAGGCAGGGGGTGATGGATGGAAATCATCCCAGGGCAGGTAAAATTCAGTTTGAGTACTGAAGGATGAATACAAGTTAGTTAGGTAAAGAGGAGATAGGGAAGAAATAGTAAATGCAGTGTCCCATGTGCTGCTTTTGAGGTTCACTTGCAGTGGGGAGAGACTGGGTAGGGGTGAGAAAAGTCATGGAAGAGATAAGTAAGCACAAGGACCAGGTCATAAAGGGACTCATCTGCTCTGTTCAAGAGCTTGGAATTTTTCCTGAGGGAACAGTGTGTGTGCGTGTGTGTGTATGTGTGCGCGTGCATGTGCACGTGCTATAGCGTATACGCTATAGGTTAGAACTTTAAAGATTGCTCTTACTGCAGCACAGAGATTGAATGGGGAATGGAATCTTGAGAGCTAAAGCAAGGTGATCAATCCTTCACCTTTTCCAATGTTATCTTTTCTGATATCACACCCTGTGCTCTCTCCAGTCTATCCAGTTGCATACGTTCCTTAAACAAGCCTTTGACATGCACAATTTTAGACTACTGCTCATCCATAAGGCTCTTAACTTCTCTACCTATGAAAACTCAACTTGTCCTTCATGGCCAGACTTCCAAAATCATCCTAACTTGTGCTTTCTGCCAAGATCTCTAAGTATTGTTATGTTTATTTGTATTACAGTACTTATTTCAAACAATTCAAACCTTCTTTTGAACCACGTTCATTCGATCCATACAAAACATAAGGTGATTTTTGCAAATAAACATAGGTATAATTTTCTTCACAATTTCCAGTTGAAAACGAGAACGAATTCTTCATTCTATTATTGGTGCCTTCAGATGATTTAAGTGAAATAATGAGAATGGGGGAAAAGCCCAAAGAGACACATTATTTTATGCAGCAAAATACAGTCAAGTAAAATTTTAACACATGATTACAGGGTATGTTGCTGTTATGGTAATGATTCATTCCCCTATTCAAAAACTCTATCTTTGACAATTTATCCCACTAACCAGCAAAGATCTGTAAAAGAGGGTAGCTTAGTATGCAAAAATAATAAGGGCTAGCTACATTTTCCAATATGGCCCACACTTGTACAATTCTTCCTACAGTCTTATAATTTCTCAAATAACTTTGAGAAAGATAAGAAAAACTTTAAGCTCTGTAGACATTGTAAGAACATCTGTTGTTTTATTCTTTTTGGTGGGTACAAAAACCACAATTTTGTACACAGAACAAGATTATAAATAATATCGATACCATGAGTGACCCGTAGTCTCTTTTGATTCTACATTGCAGACTGATGATTTTACGTTAATGTCATCTTCATTTTTTGTTCTTGGTAGTAAGACAAATGCAATCTGGACAGCAACTCATGTGACGGAGTGAAGGTTACAGCAAACAAGAAGATAACCAACAACTTTTATAAAAAAAAGTCTCTAAAGTTTATTACAGTGATGGCATTTATATCAATTATTGCAATGTATTGTTCCCTAAGATGGTTAGAAAAAAGAATCGTGTTGTTCTCTACTGAATTTACGTCAGTTAAAAAGCAAGCATGTTTCAGTATTTTTCTCCAAAGTAAGTGTAAATACTTCCTTTAAATTTTTTCACAGGATTTACATGTTTGTTTATTATTTTCTTATCACAGTTTAGTGATTTGTTTTCTCAGCTGGATAGTCTTTCATCGATTATATGGGTGTTCTGGAGACACAGGTTAGCATGTTCATTGACTTCTATAACTATTTCATCCTTTGCAGTGAAGGCCAAGGCCTTTCCGAGCAAGAACTTCACAGCCGATGCACTAACTCGCAAGTCTGATTAGTTTTTAAGTCCACTCGAGGGAAATTTGTTGCTGTTAATACACCCATCCCAGCTCCCCCCACCCACTCCCCGAGAAAACCTAAATGGTGAGTTTTCCTGATATAAAATCTGAGTTTGGGTTTCCGAGCTGAGCTCATGCACACGTTGCTGCTGCTGATGTCCGGCGCATTAGGGCGTACTTCCCGCTCTCAGCCGAAGGATTGGTTTAGCAAAGACCCACGCGCGGCGCGTCCCTCGGGGCTGCGTTCACATCAGTCACCAACACAGTTTAATTAAGGCACTCAATTATTTTTTTGGTTTTTATGGTAGGTCCGATGCAATGACAGCCAATCCTGAACTTTGTCTAATTGCAGTTCCAGTGTGTACAGCCTTTGGGCAGTCAGGCGTCAAGACACGGCCATTTTCACCCACACTCCCAGTGATGGATAATCTGGCTTTGTTTCTTATGGCTTCAGAAAAGGTCAGCTGGGTTACATGGAAAGGAAACAGAAAGAATGTACAGTGTTACAACATTTCTGTTTCTTCAACAAAATATGACACAACAAACACCAAATTATCAGTAATTAGACATCTGCATTTTTTTCCCGTATTCATTCGGTCACGTGAAAAATGGTTATCACGGGAAAGGAAAGCTCAACTACAGGGAAGAATGAATCGATCTAGAGTTTGTGGTCCTACCTGTTTAAGAACTCATCTTAAAATCATAAAACAAGATTTTGTTTAGCAAATCTGGGTAGGTCACATCTTTTAACTTGCTGCACTCTACACCCTAGTACTTCTAGTCCAGTTTAAAAGCTCTCTTAGATTTGACAACTTCTTTATTTTGTCTTTTTGTCTTGCTAGAAAATGTCTTTACAAGGATTATACTCTTAAAATTATGATGAATTTTGTAAACTATATACATAGAGTGTTCATGACAGATTTTCTTGTTTTCAGAACACAGATCTATCCACAGACACTTTCATTCACTCACAACAGTTATAGACATGACCCAGAACAGCACAATTAGTGACATAAAGTTCGTTCTATGCCTACTACAGAAGCTAAGGCTCATATTTTAAGAAGCTTTAGGTGCTTAGAGGGGGTGCACTAAAAGGGGACATGTTTCAATACCTTATGAATGGGGAACTTCGCAGATTGAGGTTATGGGTTCAGGTCTCTGAAATCCTCATTAAATTCTTTTGTTCTCTGTCATATTAGGTAGCAGAAAATAATATTATACAGAAGAGAAACAGGCACTATCATGTAAATCTACTGTTTATTCACTGTCTTTGAATTCTTTCTAGAGCTGAATTTTAATGTTGACTCAAGAGGAAAATAAGGTAAATAAGATATTTCTTACATTTTTATAGCTTAGATCATAAGTTTCTCATAACTCATGATGTATCTTAATTTCCTGTCATGAATTTAAGTAAAACTAATTTGTTAGGAATTTCCATTCCTGTATTTATTCTGCCTTAGAACTTAAATATTTGAGTAATTATACATTAAATAACGAAGTTAATAATTGGGGTAGAACAGATATAAGGACAAAGTTTAGAGATCAGGTACTCTGATAAGTTGAAGTCAAATTGCTAGTTAATGACATATTTATGATAAAAATCAGGTCACGATCATAGTTCTGCTTTAGTGAACCATGTCAAAAATTAATACTTATCTTCCTAATCAGAAGTCAAATCAAAGACCAAAGTCTGAATTTTTTTCTTCAGATTTCCTTTAACATTTGATATTAAGTAAAATAGAAATTGTTTTTTAAAAATTAGTAGTTTAAATACAATTAATAAAAGCAATGTGGTATTTTTTTGGAGGAATTTTTGCAGAAGGCTTTTACCAGAGTATCTATTTTTGTTTCCTTTCTTTTCTTGATTGCCTTTGTGAGGAAAGGAAAACATTCAAAACAGGAAAGTTTCTGGGTAGTTTTGAGTAATTTATCAATACAACTGAAGGTATTACTTAATAAATTGTTGTCAATTCCTTATTTTCTCTTTAAATCTTAGTGTTCTTATTTCTCAGCATTCTTATTTCCTATCCTCATATCTCTGCTTCTTCCACAAAAGCTCATTTCTATTCATTTTGATGTGAACCTATTGAGGCAGCTCAAATCAGAAAATGTTCTTAAAAATTTCCATATGGTCTGCATCTGGTTGGATTGTTGTGACTAATGGCTATGACCTTAATTGTATGTGTTCCCTTTGAAGGTTGATCACTTTTAAAGTAAATATTCTACCACATATTGGAGGTTTCAGGTTTTGAGATTCTGGGACAATGTTATTTAAATTATCAATCATTTGCATAATTATGGCCAGTAGAGTCTTTGAAAGGAAAAGGCCATTTAATATGGGAGTGTGATAAAAACTGCTTACTCTCAATTCTTCTCTACAGGTACAGATCATCTCATTTACCCTGAATGCCATTAAATCTTTTAAAAAGCAATATGGATCTGAATTTTTTCTTTTTATATTTGAAATTTATTGTCTTAAAAGTTCACCCCAGACCTAAAGGCAATTCATGTGATGAACTGCAATGCCAGATTCTGCTCCAAAAACATTACATGTGCAAATTGTTTGTATATAACGTGGGAATTTATTTCTTCTAAAAAATTTCCCAGAACTTTGTAATGAACTAGCATCCATGAGTATTTCCTTCTAGGATTTTCTAATATTCTTTTTTCTTTGCTTTGCTTAACTGCCCTTGGACCTTGCTGATGGTTGCAATGCTTTTGCTATGCCAAAGAAAAGTCAGTTTTAATGAACTGGTTAAAAAATTTATTTAAGGCATTTTATAATATTAATCTCAGAATGAAGTCCAAATAACGGGCTCTGAAAATTTGTCAGGTATTATTTTTCTCAGTTTGGGAAAATCTCTCCTCAATTCTGTAAATATTAAGATGAAAACATTCATATAATGGCCAAGAGACCTTGACAGCATCCTAGTTTGTTACTTTGCTATTAGAAAACATGCTCAAAACATTCTGATATGAGTGGATTGAGGGTTTTGTTTTTAATTCTTTTCCACAAAAATTGGGAAAGAACCACTTTAGGCTTATCTGTGTGCCGTTATATTCAATCACTGATTTCAAAATTATAGATAAAAGTAATAAGATTTTGGTTAAAAGGGATGGCTTTTGTTCATTTTAAGATACTGACATGTATTTCAATAGCTTTCATATGAATAAATAAATATTAAAATCAAGCAGGGTTACCTGGCATGACCTCAGATATACATCTCATTCTTATGAAAATTATACTGGGTTTTTGACCCTAGGGAACATCAAGCACTGAATGTCTCTTGTGGGTTTAAAGGCTCATTTATTAGTTTAATCAGAATGAGAAGCTTATTCAGTTGGCTATTATATATAATTTTAGAAAATGGATTTTAGAGACCTGATTTTAGGAAGGGCAATAACAAATGCTTTTAGATCTTATTTTAAAACCACTTTATCATTAGAAGAAAAAAGTAGTCATTTAGAGTCTTAAAAAAATGATCTCCCTCTCTTATATTTTACTGAATGCCTGTAATTTTTTATTGTGACATGATAAGAGGATATGAGTAAGTTAGGCTGATCTGGCTTATTTAAAAGCAATTGAAATTTAAAAATTCATAATAACTCACTGCAACTTTTATCTTTTACAACATTCCTCCTAAAGAACACATATATTGCTGACATCTTTGATGGAGAAACTGCTATATTGCCTAAAATGTTTTCTCATTTTAGTGATATTGTGAACATAAAAGCTGATTTTCATCTAATAAATGTGAATTGTAGTCAATATTCTGATGATTGCTTCTGCCTCAAGGTCTGGCTCAAGGACTATTGTCAGATAAACAAACAGCCAGGTTTTACTCTGAAAAATATAGGATGATGGCTAATGTAAAACAAATTAGAATAAGAATTAAAATTTGTTGAGCATTTACTATGTGCCATGGAGCTTTTACATATATTGTTTCTCAGAAAAGGTTTCTCAGAAAACCTTATCTGGCAACCGTTTAAACTTTGATCATTTGAATCAGGTTTTATGCTTATCTTGTTAGCACTTATTCTAAAATTGGATTATTCCAGAGAAGATAGCCTGGTCTGTGTACAAGGAAACCCAGATCTAATTTCCAATTTCTCTCAATTTTTGAGTAGATCACACAGTTTAAATCATTTCACAGAGCAATTCTGGAGGTTTGTTTTTGTCTTTCTGACCCTTTCAATGCAGATATCTATTGGCAACATAAAGTTTCGAACAGTACATCTGCAGCCAAAGAAAACCGAACCACTTTGCACTGAAGTTTTTAAAAATATAAAGCTCTAATTAGAAGCAAGCAATACCACCACTGGACAGACAGGTCACAACACCGCGTTTACAGGATGCATCACCCACTCACTGTAGTAGGCCCTAAGTCCTACCCCTAAATTTTAATACTTTCGGTTCCATATACGTTGTAACCTTCTCTATAGGTTGCTAAATTCTGGGTATTCTGCGAGGAAGTTGGGTTAAAAGTCTGTGCACTCTTTGCCACCTTCATTCTCTTCGCTTCTGCCCTGGACTTGTAACAGAACTCTATCAAAGCCACCAGCATTGCCAAGCCCAAGCCGCCAACCAGAATGTAGAAGACGCCTGCTACGTTGCTCAGGCTCAAGGCACTCGTCTTGTCCTGCGGGGGATAAAGACACTTCAATTAACTGTGGAAACGTCACATCCAGAAGGTAAAAGAACACATGAAATCCAAACAACTAATTAACATAAGTGCTTAATTTAACCTAAAATTATTTACATGTATAAATCGATGACGTAGGTTTACAGATTTAAACATAGAGCTTATAGCTCTCAAGAGAAGAGAAATTATGATAATTACCAATAAATTGTGTGTAATTACATTCAATAAAATTGGTAACATTTTTATCATTATTAAGTATGCTATGAAAAGCACTATACTTAGCCATAATGAGCATTTATATATTACGTAGGACAGCAGAAGTGGGCTTATTATTGTTAAGTTTGAAAATGAAATGTTTAAAATATGATTACATAGGAGAGAAAACTCTTTTGGCTTTCCTGCCATTAAAACATTCTTTTAATGTTTAATATTTCTCTTGAATAAATCTAATTTCATATTTCCTACTTAAGGGAGGTTTTTTAAGCTAGCAATTTCACATTTTGCTTGTCATTACTTCACCAAATGATGCAAATAATGTGCTACTATACACATCATTTGTTCTTTCAGTCACATCTGTATGGGAAATCTTCTGGAAAGTGTCACTTTTACATATTATATACTATTTAGTAATAATTATATATGCATCATACTTAGGTAACTTTTTTTCAAGATAACTTTTTAAAATATACAAATTACCATGGTCAATTGAGAAATAAATTATTTATGTAAGGACAAATTTATAACTACTTTTATTGGTTTAAAAACATGATTCAATTCCTACTGAAAAATACTTAATCAATTAATATTTTAGGCATATTATTCTCCAGAGCTTCAGTATATGTTATCTCATAATAAATTCAGAAAGTCAAGCATATGATTGGAAGATATTAAAATCTTCAGACTTTTTCATAAATTATAAATATGTACATTGCATAACATTATTTGAAAAATATTTTGGGTAGACTAAAGGACACCCTCTGGCCATCTTCTCAGCAGTGTTTCGTGCAAAATGTGATTTAGACTTAAATAGTTTTATTATGAGAGTGTTTAATTTAAAAGATGCACCATGTACACTGTGCACTTAGCCATGACATCAACTGACTGAGCCAAAAATTTGGGGTAACTTCATTTTTTAAAAAAATCACTCAAGTATTTATGCTTCTTGGACTTTACATAAGGATTTGAGATAACTATTTCATTACTTGGTCAAGCTTATCTCATTCCACCCTGGTTCAAAGGCAGACAAAAGTGATTAAAATATAGGGATAAACCCTAAAAAGGATCAATGAATAGTACTTTGTCTCTTTCTTAAATTAATTGAGGCTCTTCTATTTAAGCCAGTCAGTTGTTTACTCTTACATTAATATATATATTAATATATATCTGTATATATTTTTCTTCCTAAAAGAAGACAGAAAAAAATAAGAGTCCAAGAATCCTCAACTATGATTTTCTGGCACTGTTACTATGTTCTATTAATGTGGGCAAGTATTTCAATGCACTGATAAATTGTTACTTTTTTCTTTAGAATGAAAATGCAATTATTTGTAACACTATTTTCATTTGTACTACACAAAATCGGGCTTATAGTTTCCTGAGTGTGTCTAAAAAGAATTCACGACCAAATGATCTTAGAACTTGAGAATATTACTCAGAAAACACTGATTTATTTAAATCATTTTGATAAAATAGATTTGGAATATTCATTCTGCTTATCTGTCAGCCCAAAAATATAATAGGGCCTCTTCAAACTAAAGCATAATGGTTGCCAATATAGTGACAAAAGATTAAACTTCTGAATAAGATCTATTTAATATTTAAAATCTTTTTCTGAATGACTGCTAATAGGTTTCCCATTTCTTGTTTTGAAAATACATCTGTTCTTGAAATAATAAATGTCATGGTCTTTGCCCCCAAAACAAATAAAAGCCTAACCAAAAAGCACTACTTTTATTAGTGGTACGTAAGTTTGAGAATAATATAGGGAATTTTATTATTTTATATATTTTTATCGTTAATTTAGATTTGTTTAAAAGCCTTAATATCAGGAGCAGGTTGCAATTTCCTGAAAAGACAGTCCCTGTGGCTGAAATTTATGATGTTAGCTTCTATTTAGGCAGTGTATAGAGAAATGTTTAGTTTTCAATCGTTTCCATATGCTTTTTGTGTGCATGTGACAATTGCTCTCATTACTGCTTTGTGAACACAAGAGGAGGCCCGAACTGCAGCGACTGACCTTGCTTCCAGAGTCCTTGGGTCCACATTCACCTTTATCGTACCACCATTTGTTTTTCAGCTTGTCTAAGACGCCTGCCTCACTGAGTTTCAAAACGGCAAGGTTTACAGGAGTTCTTCACGTGGAAAATAACATAAATAACATTATATATGTTATTTTATGTTATTCAAGTAAAACTACATTAGAATCGCATGGCAAAGTGACAGAGCAGAGGCCACAGTAGGTGCTATGTCTTGTACTGTAGGCCCAGGTTTAGAATCAGACATAAAACTGGGGCCTGCTCCATCGCTTTAGGTAACAGGCACATACTGCTAGGGAGGATTTTTAAATAAAATGTATGCAATTACTGTGAATCCAAAACTATTGGCCTGGGTTGGGTTTTTTGAGCGTTTACAATTTTCCCAACATAAGTATGGGAGTCATTCAAAACCCAGAAGCTCCTTTTTTCCCTCTTTCAAAATAAATGGAAGTGGCTGTAGGTTCTCAGACAGAATCAAATAGAAGCTATGTAGGACTGGTTTCATTTCTCACATGCATTATGACTTAGGTAGTAGGATTTTACTTAATGCTATAAAAGGATGTCTACAGCACCCATCATTAAATGGATTCTTTCACCACACCCATCCAGGACGGAATTGAAAGAGGAGGGTGATTTTAGTGTTACTAAGGACCACTTCACATAGAGGAAGGTCCTTATACACACAGATATGTAAACAATTATTTTAAAATATAAGCCAATGCTGATCTTTTCCTTCTGAATTGCAGTATTTAACCTACTATCACCAGGAGCAATTTTCAATCATCTTCTGTCTACATATTAATATGTTCGAAGTATGAAGGGAAGGGACTATAATATATTCTACTAATTCTTAACAACAAATACATGATAGGTTTGGGGTAAACAAGATTTTTATCAATAGACAAAACTCTTTGTACTATAAAATCCCATTTTTCCTTTCTACCTTCTTTGAGTCTTTCAATTCTAAATGTTTCATAGGGACTCTCAAAGTGTCAGTCATCTCTCAATGTCAATGTTCCAAGGAGTCTAAGAATTCTTTCTGTTTTCATTCCCATGTACACCTCTGTGTGTATAAAATAAAGGGCAAGATGATGAACGGGAAGCAGCAACTCCTAGCATCTTTTGTTGTTACTGTTTTTGTGGTTGGTTGGTTTTTGTTTCTTTTTGCTTTTATAAACACTCAGGGAGAGACTTGTTGCAGTCCTGTTAACATTTATAAGGCTGCCACAATTGTTTTATTTGGCTGCATCTCCTAATACCTCTCTTCTTCTCAGCAATGTTGAGTGCTTTTGGAGAAACGCAGCATGCATTTATTTAGTTACTGAAAAATTAACTCCGTAAACCTATTTACACAACTAGGTAATGCATTTCTAATGATGGTGATAATGGTAACTGATATTTTACATGTTTAGTTGCTATTATCATTTGTATTTTACAAAGGAGGAACCAAGGCACAGAGAGTTTAACTCATCTATTCACAGAACTAGGAAGTAGCTGAATCAGAATTTGTAATAGTCTAACTTCATAGCTTATGCAATTAAAAACATTAACAACAGAAGACTCGTGAAATGGGGTTTCTGGTTAATTGAGTTTTCTGGGTAACAGCTTTAGTTTGACCCATTTATTTTGTACTGTTGGTTCTGAAAAATGTTTCAAAAATATAAGTTTTTCTTTTGGTTTATCTGGTTTCTAAGTACAATTTAACTTTTGTATGAATGTTATAAGATCTTACAAGGTTCATTATTCCATTTAAGAATATGCATTTGCCACATTCCCAGAATCCTATTTTTTGGATTAAAATCTAACATGAGCATGATTTAACACCTTTTACTAAAAGCTGAATTTGAGATGAGATGAGGTGAAGGTTATGGTTACTTGGGGTGTTTGGTTAATTTAGTCCCAATCTAGGGGCTATCTACAGACTCCCTCCCCTACTTCTACACTTTGCCCTCCACCTCTATTTCTGAAGTGACTCATAAAATCACACCTTGGGTTGGTGGGTGAACTGTGAATTCCTTGAGAGCAAAAGTCACATTTCACTCATTTATGTAAAACAGTATTTACCAGGGTATCCAACTCAGTGTAAGTGCTCTCTAAAGTTGCTACATTTAAATTATTTTTAATCCAGAACAAGAGTTTTCCTTGAACTGATACTATAAGAGTTTTTAGGTTTCTAGCCCAGGTTTGCCAAAGCCTTTTAAAACCCATTTAGATACATTATATTAGCCTATTTGCACTTCTTGAATGGGTGCAATGGCAGGAGGACTTAATGCTGAAAATAGAAGAAAAATGAAAGCAGTTTCCTTCAAGTTTCTTCCAGAAGGGGAGGTTGAAGGCACATTAGAGGATTAGATGAAGACTGCCTTTGGTTTATCTTTCTCCCTTCTTAAAGTCTTACTTTTCCCATCCCCTTTGTTTCTCTCGCCTCTTTGTCCCTTTTTCTATTCACTCCAGTAGCCTGATTTTAGAGAAGTAAGATTAGATTGAAATTTTAAATGTATTTATTATTACTCAGACTTAATGGTTGACTGGTGGAATGTCAAGCACTGAGCAAGGATTTCATTACTGAGAGATCCCTTTTCCAAGGGTTAGCTTCTCTTACTGGTTTTTGTTTATCATAAAATTTTTTCCTTGCTATGAATTCATATTTTCTATAATAACCCCTTTATTCTTGCACTGGCTTCCATGGCTGTGGTGAAGGGATATAGGCCATTTACAAGTATAACCTATTTTAGACAGGAATGGGCTGTATTCTTCAAAGTGCTAACTTAAAAACTGAGTATTTTGTGATCTAATATAATTCCTGAAGAGCATATTATTTGATAATTACATCTACAGAATGAATGTTTATATGATTATGCACATCCATGAGCGTGTCTATTTTTATACACATAGAAGTAGAATAAAGTATAAACACAGAAAATATAAATAATTTTATAGATCATAGATGATTATAGGCATTTGCCAAAATTTCCATCTAGAACCAGGATTAAACAACTCACATAAAAATTGGCATAAAATTCTGTATGTGGTTTGTGCTCAGGTTAAATGACATTAGATTAACCAAAGTGGAAAATGAGTTTTAGACATTACAATGATATTATAATTGGTTCATTGTCAATTAGTAAATCTCTGTTATTTTATTCACAAGAACGAGTATGAATTTCTTATGATCATAAAAAGACCACATTGCAATAAAGTTAACATTATTGAATACGTTTTCAAACAAACTAATTTGTACTACAAATCATGCCTTTCTGCTTTATTTCACTTAAGATGTAGAATCTATTTCCTTGTTTCTTTTATAAAATTTTTACATTTCACTGTGAAGCCTCTGGGCCAAGGGCTGTCATGCTGCTCAGAACTGCATGCTCTGAGAATGCACATCAGTTGAGTGGGGATGCTAATTATTTTGCAGCCCTGGGGTGTGACTGGAAGCTGCCAGAGACTCTAAATAGTTCAGTTGTTGGTTGGTTATATTAAACCATAAGCTCCCTGAGGGAAAGGACAGTAGGGAATTCTCCTTTTTCTCACAGTTAATGGGGCCATGGCCCTGGTTAAAACAGAAGTTTAATAATCTGCTGCTGACTAGAAGGCTGAAGATATCCTCCCTGATTACAATCCTATGAATGACAGGTGGGTCAATTCTCTCCTTATAAGAACCTATTCATATGAGGAACAGCTTTCCATGGTTTTCCCCTTAGTTTTCTCCTACCAAGATTCTGTATATGAAAATCAGATAACACCAGATTTCAGCATGCTTGTGCTGAGATCTCTAAATGTTTATTCCTCTGTGCCCGCCCCCGCCCCCAGCGAATTGGCAATATTTAATTGGCTCTTCTCCTTTGGCTTTACACTCAGCAAAGGCTTAAGATCCAGCTTTGTTCTCCGATTCAGCACTTTTATTCCTTATTTTTTCTCTTTTGAAGATCAGGCAAAATGGGAGAGGCAAGGTGAGTTTAAAGAAAAAATCAGACACCTGAAGAAGGTAGTAACTACAATGAAAAAGCAACAACTACCTCTTGGTAATTTACTTTTATCTAAATTAGGTGAGGCCATTTAAATATCACCGTTTATTACAAATTCAGATTAGGGCATTATTATCATTTAGATTGTAATCACTTATTCTCTTGGTAATAAATACTAGATCAATGTTTTTTAGTATGAAAACAAAATTCCTGAGGGAAAATGAAGCATAATGCAATTTTATCTGAGGGAGCATTTTAGGTTAATTTTTCATAACATTTTAGAAATTACTTGTTAAGATTTGAAATATCATTTTGTAGTTCATGTTTGGTGAAAATACTATACTGAATACCTATGAGAACAAGTAGTTTGATTTTTGAAAATTATAAGTTTAGATTCATATTTATTTCTTTAGACAACAAATATTTCTTTAGTGTCCTTATGTACCAAACAGTGGGTTTGATTGAATCAGATTAAAATCGAACTGAGTTGTCTGAGCTTATTTAAATAAATTAAAATGACTCTTGTTACATAGATTTTTCCATTATGTGTACATTTCTGCTTCTGCTGGCTTATTTTCCCTCTTGAGGGAAAATAGAATTTCATTATCATTTTTGTGGAACATTTTATCTGTTAAGCGGTGTTATACTTCTTTTCTATTTGTAATAAAAAATTAAAATTTGCAAGTAAAATTTTTCTAATGGACTAGAATATCCTTGCTTTTGTTTCCTCTGGTGCTATTAGAGCACATTTGCTTACATTTCTAATTTGCATGGAGAAATAGTAGATTATTAGTGTATAATCTACTATGGAATAATTTTATCTGCATTATACGTATACATATACTTATTTATATTTTTATGGAAACTATCTCTGTATATTCTAGGCAAATTATGGCTCTAAAATATAAAAAGAATTAATACTCATTAAGAAAACATGGTTGGTGACTTGAATAGAGATGTCTTGAAGGGGAACCATCCCGGGGGAAGCCCTAAGAACTCTTTCTAGCCTCTCTCTGCTCTTGTTCTGCAGGAACTCAGATTCTCTCTCAGAATAAGGATATGGATGATCAGGAGTGGGTCCATACAATTCTGTTGTTTCTTTCTCTTTCATGCTTCCCTCTGTGGCCAAAATTATTATTTGGCAAAGTTACTAGATGGAAATACACAAGGGAGCTGAATTTCAAAGGCTCTTTAGAATGGGAGTTGAGGGGAAGTTTGTGGCATTGAAAAAGGGTGAAGACAGCAGGCATTTGACAGTTCCTCCCTGAAAACAGAGCATTGTTTTGTGGGTTGGGTGGCCAAGTGAGAGAATTTATAGCCCGAATAAGAAACTGAAGAGAAATGGGACTTCTTGTTTTGGGTAATTCTCTAGATTTTAAAAGAAACACAAGAATGTACACTTCTAAATTTTCAATATTCTTGTATATCAATGGAAGGTATATAAGAAAAGAAAAATAAGAATATTGCCATCTCTGAATTGTTTTTACGTCTATACATAATGAAGAAGGGTTCTGGGATACTAATTTTTTTTTCCTAATTGTGTACATTTTTTTTCTTTAGACACTGTTTAGAAATTAAAAAAAAATGTATGAAGCTAGAAATATGACATGGATGTGGTGAAGACAAAGCTGAGCTGGTCTCGTTTTTAGAGCTTGATCATTTTGCAGTTTGATCCATTTATAGGAGGCAAAAATGTCTAGCTCATATGACTATCTTTGATTTATTATTTAACTTGTTATTTAACAGAAGCCTGAGGGTTTAGGTGGAGAAAGGATTTTCTAGTGGGTATGCTAGACAGAATAGGTGAAGCCAGGTTGTTGCCGTTACTTAAAAACATTTCATAGAAGTTCTGTTGAAGAAAACAAGAAACACATACCCTCTCTTGTTCTCCCTCCTTTCTTCACTAAATTGCTCTTTAAAAAACTAGCAATCCTTGCTGCTTTCCAAAACCAAGGTTTATAGGACTACAATGTCTGATCCACAACCTTTTCAAAGCCAGAGATTTTCAGTGACTATTTTAATTAGGTTGGTTAGTGTGTCCTTAAATTGATAACTGTTGCAAATATTTTTGCTTTGACAGTAATTGCATACTTAAGTCTGTGAAGGGACTTGACTAGCAATTCTGGTGGTATTAGTAGGTCCAAACCGTAAGTCTCCCAGCAGATGCACCTATTACTTTACATACTGTTTACCCGCTTTTGGTGACATTGAGGCTAACCTTGGAGTCACCTCCCCCGCTGCCACATTCTCCTTTGTCGTACCACCATTTGTTTTTCAATTTGTCCAAGAGGCCTTGTTCATTCAGTTTTAAAACTGCGAGGTTAACAGCATTTCTTGAAACGATAAAACATATTTTGTAAGAAACTGCACAGCTGTTAAGATGTTAGAAGGAATGAGGACTTAAGTAAGCTCTTTCATAAGCTTCTCCCAGACGCTAAATAAACCTCTCATTTTGCCATTCCTGCAGCATCTTCCACAGAGTCCAAACCAAAGGCAATGGTAAACTAATTTCAAAGTGTATTAAACATGTAGTATTTAGTGCTGTTCACTTTCACAGTTCATTTACTGTCAAATAACCGACATCATCATCAACTAATTACATAAATTTCTTTTCAACCTTAAATTTACTAGTAATTGAGAAATTGTGTCTTGAATTCCTTTGCCTAGAATGTCAACAACTCAAAAGAGACTGAAATGAAAATTCATTCCCATAAGGAAAAACATTAATGGCATAAACAAACCAACAAGCCAGCCACTAATTTGTGTGCGCTGATTTCCTGACAATAAAGAGTATGGCTTAATTATTATTCCTTTTATTGTTTGTGAGAGTTTAGTTTGTTCATTTCCTTGATTTAGTTAGTCTGAGAATTTAGAATTTCCATGTTTGATTCAGTTACCTGGGCTGGAAGTCATAGGATAGTCAAGGTGCTAACAGTTTTTAGGGAAAAGTTCCTATATTTGAATTAATTACGTGTTGATTCTTAAAGAAATTGGATGCTATTTAGACACTAGGATAACATAGCCAATTTGACTGTTTAAGTAATTAAACCCCAGGAAGTCCTGCTGCATGTGATGTGGACTTTGCAAACACTCTAGATTTTCTCCATGTTTCTCTCTATAGGGGAATAGAAGTAGCATATTCTCATTATTCTCTAAAAGAATTTAAAAAAAAGTGTCATTTTTTTTGCCCTCTCCCCCAATGCATTTGATTTCTTTCCTACTTTCAAGTTACATTTTTAAAATAAAGAATTATCTCTTTCAAGACATTTTCCTATCATATAATGAAATTTCTCTTAAGTTAGGAAATGGCTTATATATTGAGAGAATTTGGGTGCAGTTTGTGCTGCATTGAGAAATACTGAGTTTGGTGATTACTTAATGCCAAATGAATTATAAACAAAATAAAACAAAACTACACCATATTAATGAATAGCACTTGAACATTGATTTGCAAGTGAAATATCATTCAGTTGACTAATAAAAAGTGTTGCATATTTCACCATTAATCGGCCTATTCAAGTGTTTATTCTCTTAACATGTGTTTGTAATATTTCAAATAAACGATGTTCATTTTCTGTGATGTTCATGTTGTGGTGGTCTGATCCACTTGGAGAGTAAACATTTCTCATGAGTAAACCACACACTTTGAGAATATTAACACTTTTTAAGAGTTAGACTGCCATTTATTAAATGATAATTAAATAATTAGCTGTTCTTACATTACCAAGTGACATATTAGTGGTGTGAAATAGTTAATATACTTCCTAAAGTAAACAATATAAGGTTGTCAGTTTAATCACCAAAAGGACCAGACTGAATAAGTATTAGGTGATGATAGAGGCATTTATTTTTTTAAAAAATGCTGTTAGGAGAAAAGAATTGTTTTAATTTATTTTGTGTCAATAGAAATTAAGTTTGTCTTTCAATATTTAAACCTAACTACTAAAATTTCTATTTGGAGAAATTAAGTTTTATAATCCACTTTACTTTAGCCTTAAATATTTATATTAGTTTTTTTTTTTAATGAAGTGATATCCCAATTATTTTATATGTTGGTCTAGACCATTCCTTTGATAAAACTAACACCATTTCATGAGAGGGTTATTTAACAGGGTTATTAGCCATATCCAAAGACAGTTCCACAGCACAATAGAAAACAAAAAAGCAAAATAAAGGAATGGATAAGGAAAAAAAGCTTTACATTGAGAAAATTGTTTGGAATAAAGCTTTCTACAAAATTATTCTAAGACATTGTCTTTCTAATAGCATCTAATAGGCCATGTAAAAACAGTTTAGTTTCACACTGCTATCCCTATGTGTGTATACATATATTTATACATCTATATTTGGTTAGTATAATACACTTGACCAATAGGTAATTCACTGCCCAGTTCACAATTAATCCACATGTTTTCCTACTAGAAAGATGTGGCTCCTCGATAAAGTCCACTTTATACTATCATTTGTAAAATTTATTTTTTTTAATGATGTATAGAATGTGTTTTATAATTCATATTTAGGGGTAGTTTTCAGGATTTCAAGATTTCTTTGCATGTTAATGATAAAACTGCCTGTTTTCTAAATTGTCTGACAAAAGATGTAATTTCTTTATAACCATTTAGGTTTAACAGGCTCTTTAAATTGCTGTTTAAACTGTAGCATAAACCACATGTGAGGACCATTTGAACATCTGTTCTATTTTATGGAATGCTTTGCTATTACATGTTACTAATAATAAGAATCATCAGATGACATATATATATATAATGTTATTTCACTCATTTTGCTAGATTAAAAAGTATTTTTTATGCAGGCAAAAAAAGGAACTCTTACAGTAATTGTCAGCAAGCTTAAGGAAGTCTTAAGGAGTCTGGAAAATGAGGGGTATAGAAAGCAGATCCTTGCTGTGCACATTTTACTTCTGCTTTGGAATCCCCTTTGTACATTTCAGACATAGATTTCAAAATCAATGTCAGGAATACACATTGACAATAAGGGATAGTTTTGTCCTCATTAAGCATCAGAAACACTATAATAGTGATCTGCCAAGCAGATGAGACAGAAGAAAAATATTGTGGGTCTTTTCTTACATTAATTATTCCTTTTATTATATTAAATACAGCTTTTCCAGAATAAACTCAATTAAAATGGATTGTTTTCCATTAAAATTTGAAGAGAAGAAGAAACACATGACCATGTACTTGCTGGATGTGTAAACCACATTTAAGAGCCCAGGTGTATTCACAAGGACCTTTTATAGATTGAAAAAAGGCCCAGGTAATTTATGTATTTGCCTTTGTCTTTTATGCCTTAGGGGAATTTTAGGTTAATAAAAACCCTCTCTACATAGCCTTTTCCATAGTGGTGAGATGATGGGGAACTTGATTCAGGGTTGGAAAGAAAACACTCAGCTGGACAAATTCCAAGACTTTTGGAAAACTTCCAAGGGTTTTTATTCCTCAAATTTCCTTCAATTGAATTTGAGATTATAAAAATCCATACCTGATTGCCCTAGCATCTGAGACCAATTTTTGTTACTGAGAAGCTTGTTGAAATACGACATAAAACAAAGGCTTTGGAACGAGACCTAGCAGACCTAAACTTTTCCCACTTATTAATTTTTATTTCTTAATATTTATCTCTTACCCTCTACTCTTCCATAAATAATTTATCACTAAATTCTATAGATGTAGATATGCTTTTATGCTTACTTTATTCTTTATTCATTATATTTACTTTTAGGTCATACTTAATAGTGTAATTTTTCTGTTAGTGAGGTTGTAAAGTTTATATCTGATAAAATGTCTACCCAAGTAAATAGGAAAAATTTTAAAAGTTTAAATTTGGTAAAGTATTTTCACAATTTCCTAGATTTGAGAATATTTTTGTAAAGGACTGATATATAAGATCTAGATTTAGTCAACATCTGCATACAGAATATTTAGGGCATATATAGTTTGTAGAATAAATAATTTACAATATTATATTTGGTCTGTTTAAAACAAATTCAGTTCTATTTTACTTAATAAGATGAACATTTCAATGCTAGTGATGATGTCAATAATGTATGAACTTAATGCAGTCTATTTTTCTAAACTACTGAATAATTTTGCTAGTGCTTTATTATCCTTATAAGAAAGGATCCATTAGTTACATACACATGAGAAAGTCTCCTCAGTTTTAGACTTGTGCTGTCTTAACTAGAATGCTCTTTTCATATTAAACTCTTATAGAAGTTAAATATCAGGTATTAAAATGTCAAGAATATTTACCCGAATGATACTAGGAATTTATTTATAGTCCCCAATAAATCTAAATTTTTTTTTTGGAAAACTTAAAAATTATGTGAATCAACAAGAAATTATGTAAACAAATAAGAAAATCTTTTTAAAATCAGTAAAGGATATTTGTAGATAACTCACTCAAGAAGAAATACAAATCATATAAAAATAATCCAGTCCAACTGGAATTAAACTAATGTGAATTAAAAAAACGAAAATTCCTTTTTTGCCCTTTATATTGGGAAAGATAAAAGTAATGTTCAATATAGTCAAGGATTTAATAAGATTGGTGTCTCCATATACTGATTATAGAATTAAAAATTGGAAATAATAATATGGCTTTATACAACAATAGCTTAAAAACAATTCTTACCCTTAATAATTATTGATAATATTGATAATTATTGATGCCAATTCCCCCTTTGAGGAATCAATCCTAAGAAATTAATAAGTAGCAGTAAATTTCATGGTACCTTTATAGAGCAAAACATTGAAAGCAACTTACATGCCCAACAGAAAGGGAGAATTTAGTAGATTTTGGTGTACAACAGTGGTTCCCAAGCTTGATTCAAGCATCAGAACCACTTATTACAAATACAGATATTTAGGTCGAACCTTGCTATATCAAATTCTTCTGAATTAGGAGCCACATACCCACATTTTACAAAGCTCCCAGGTGATAGTCTTGATAAGCACCAATAATCCATATGACTCTATGTTTAACAACCATTAAAGTTTTTTAATGACAAGGGAAAATGCTTATAGTATAATTTTAAGTGAAAAAAAAAACAAATTTGTATATTTATTGTGATCTTAATTTAAAAATAAAATATTTTATATATGTGTATATATAAGTGTTAATGGAAAAATATAGCTGTAAAGGGATTATAATTGATTTGGATTGCATTTTGTTCTTTATGCTTCTCCATTCACCCCAAATTTTCCATAGTGAGAAGTAATACTTTAGTAATCAGTACAAAACAGATATAATAACCTTTCAGTTATTTTATAACATAATGTCCAATAGAATTGTTTTATTCAAACCAAAGTATATATTCTATTTTGGATCAAAAAAATTGAGGAAGAGGCAGAATTTAGGAGTTATTCATAAGGGTCTGAGAAAAACATTCATTGTTCCTGATTATGTGGTTCGCTTTGGTCCCCTTGGTTGTATCTAGTCACAGGCAGGAGAATGTGTGATAAATTTTTGGCTTTTACAAAGGTTCTACTTATTTGAGGGGAATGGATCAGGCAGAGAAATATGAATAATGCATCAATTAGCAGGTCTATCCCACCAGATAGGACCTGCAGGAGGTTAATGGAACTCTCTGAGGCCTAGAAAGAAGACTAGCTGTCACATACATTTACATAAAGAAGGTGAGTTTTTTTTCCTAAAGCTGAATTTAATGAATATGATTGTGAATAGACTTGAGTCCTATTAAGTGGGTCATTAAAAATAGCATATATATACCTTAGTCTTTAGAAAGAGATTGCATGGCAGGCAACTATATTAAAGACTCTAAGTAAAGTCTTTTTTGATTTTTTGAAGAAAATTGTTAAAAATGCAATTAAAAAAATCTTCCATTATACTACGTATTTACTGTATTCTTTTTTAAAAAATTAAACTAAAATTCCAGATTGGAAAACTCACATGATTTAAACTTTGTGATGCAGCAGGCAAATATATGCAGAAAGTTTTCCAGGACTACTCTAATAAGAAAATAGCAATTTCATTAAAGAAATAAATAGTAAACAACTCCGCATAGACTATTCATTCTATTATTTAAATGAAGTTGTGTTGTCAGTATTGTCACAAGTGTTGCATACATAAAAGTCTATCTCATATAAAAGGATGAGATAGGGAGGAGCAAAAATCACATGGAATTTTATTTTGTGGTTTAATTAGTAATGTCCCTCAAATAACGATGGATGATGGAAATTAGCAGAAAAACTGAGAATTTACAATAAATTCTGGAACTTTGTAAAAAGTCAATGAATAACTCATTGAGAAAAAAAGAACTTTTATCGGTTAAGAAAATCTATGAAGTAAATAAAAGTCAATAGGCTTTCAAATCAAGAATTAAGAACTGAATATGTCTGATCTTGAGGAAAGGCATTTGGGTTCATAGTCCCACCCTCTATCAGCTCTTCAGGCCTGGAAGAGTAACCAGTTCTCAGCATTATCAATGCTCCACTAAGTTTTCAATTTAACTTGTAGCTGTCTTATTACTACTTTTCTTCCCAAATTATTCCTTCCAGTAAACAAGCACAAGGCTCTTTTTGCTTCATTGGATTTGTGCACTCACTTCAAAAGGCAGAATTGGAGCTAAATTGCTCAACATATATATGCAAACGTTTTTAGAAAAGATATTAAGTTTTCACTCCAGTTTGCTTATGTATGCAATGACAAGTTTTGCCTAAGTGGAACTACTGATCAATAACTTAGTATCGAAATTTGGTAGAAACTTTTTTTCAATGTGGAAAGACAATTCAGACCCAACATGATTTATAATGATTATTTGAAAACCACTTTGATAAGGAAGGATTTATTGTCTCCGTTTTGGATTTTGGATAACATATGCAACTAACTAAGTTAGCGCATTGAGACCTTTGTGTTTCACAATCCAGGTGAATCAAAGAGAACTGAACAAATTAAGTAGATACTGGGCTAGATTCCAGGAATTGTCTCTAAATTGTTCTTTGGAGTTCGCCTAATTCCTAATTGAGAACTAGGTCTGAAGAATGTGATTCTTTGAAGGAACATTGTGATTTTTGTGAGGATGTCTGCCAGTAATTTAGTCAGAGCACTATTTAGAGACTGTGATGAATGAACATTTTAATTATATTTTTAGTGTGAATGTTTTTTATGTAATCCTTACAAATATTTCATACAGTTTAATTTTATGATTTTGCCTATTTTTGGTCACAGAGTAGAATTTCCTATTCTCCTTTGAGTCATGGACCATTTTTAGAAGTTGATGAAAGCTATGGATACTTCCTCAGGAAAAATCTGCAAGTATACAAAACCACAGACTGGCATACAATTTCAGAGGATTCACAGACCTTGGATGAGCAATCATGAACACAGATAAATATCTGTTCTCGATTCTAATAACACTTATTTTAAAATTAATTAATGACAACTTTCAAGTATGCCTATTTAAAAGAGAAATAAAAATATTTCTATGACTCATTGTAGCCTAGAATTATAATAGAGGTTTTTAAATTTTGCATAAGGCTTTTAAGCTGTGATTTCGCGGGAAGGAGTTTTCAGGTACTAGCCTCAATTTGTGATCATTCTGTAAGCACATAGTGCATGGGGCTTTTTAAAGGACTCTGTGTTAAATCAATAAAAATTAAAAATAAAAACTGTCAAAAATACATTTAGTTATCCTTTTATAATATTAAAAGAATACAATCATTCATATTAAATAATGTAAATTTAATTTTATTTCTGGTGGCCTTGGGGTGCTTTTAGAATTTATATGGGATAAATTCCCCACCTCAAACTACTAAGTTGTTACTATTATTATCTGTAATCAAATCATACAAAAGAAGGCTTTGTTTCAAGAAGAACGATGGCTACCTAGATTGTGGTGCTTCACAATATCATTCACTTTAAAAATCATGATGATTATTATTCTAAAGTAAAATTTCAAAAATATAAGAGCTGGTGGCTATTATATAATAGCATGTGAGCTATTCAGCAGAACTAGGCCTTTCATACAGATGCCTGGCCTGGATCACAATTTACTGCGTGGACTGTTCCGGTTGCTGAATGGATTCCTTCATCTCCTAGACCATGCCTTACTCTCTTCGTATGCTTTCCAGAATTCTACACCATTCAATGGACCACGGATCATGTTTTCATTTTCCATCCTTTGCTGATATTTAAAAACTTCTATTAATTGTTTTAAAGAATTAGAATCCTAGAAGTTTTGAGTCAAATGTGGTTTAGAGGTTGTCTTCCACCTTCTTATATAACAGATATGGTCACTGAGGTCTAATGAAAGTTAGGTGACTTGCTCATCAAAGCCCAGCTGGGATGCAGGTCTTCTGCGTTCTGGTCCAGTGCTCTTTCCCACAGTACTAGGATACCTTTGCTTCCTGGTAGTACCCTTTCCTATGTAGTTAAATGATTTATTCATCCCTCCTATGGCTTCCTAAGGGAACTTCTCTTTTTCTTGAGAAGTTTGACAGGCTTGACAGGGGTTATTCTTGATTAAGCTTTGACTCATGTATTCCCTGCACTAGTAACTTCTATTATCTCTGGCTAAATACTCCTTGAACTGAGATAAAACTTCAAAGGCAGGTGATCTTGTCAACTGAATTGGTCTTTCCTAAATATCTAAGAAGTACAGCAGATAACTTTCTTTAAAAATTAATACCAAGAACCCATATGATGACTCGATTTGATTAGATGGTAACATTTGTTTTCTCCCAAGATAGGTCTATTTTGAAACATACCAGGTTCTTAGTGATTAAGTTCTAATCTTTTAGAATATGTAATCATGAATCCCCAAGAATAAGATCATAAGGAACTTCAGTATAATAGATTAGAAAAATTTTCACAGAAGAAATAGGAATGTAAAAACAAATAATAAAGTAACAAAGCCCAATCACAAAAACTCAATCACATCTTTAATTTTCATTTCTCCACCTTCTACCTTCCCATAGCCGATTATCCACAAGGAACAGTTTTTCTGAAAAGCATCTCCTAAATTTATATTTTCATGTCTATTACACAGGCATCACCTTAGTCAAAGCCTTTATCATGTGAGAGACAAGATCCATTGACTTTTTAATCCATTCTCAGCTACCCAGAGTCAGAATAACCTTGCTTCTAATCTTCTTTATAATGCTTTGTCCAAAACCTTTAATGATTCATGATTGCCTCCAAGATACTATTCTATTCTAATTTTTCTGACAGTCAAGGGTTCCTGACAACTAGGTTTATATATACCTTTAAAGCATAGTTTCATTATGTTTTATTAAGCCAGACACTGTGTCAAGTTCTTCATATTCTCATTGAATCCTCATTGAATCCACATGGCTAGTAAATGGCAAAGGTGGGATTGGAACCCAGGTCTGTCTAACAAAGAAGTCCAGTGTCTCAACCACCTTAATTCCCCAAATTGACCTTCTCTGACTCCAGCCAGGCAAGTTTCCTTACAGTCCCAAAGATGTTTTATTCAGAAATGACTTCAAACTTTTGATGAGAACTTCACTAGAAATTCCTTTTCTCCCCTCTTACCTTTTCTAAAGTTCCAACTACTTTCCAGTAATCACTTATTGACTTATTCTTTCAACTAATGTTTGTCAACTAGTACATCTGAATCTTTTTTTTTTAATGAGATCTTTCCAAGACACTAGATTCTTTTTATCTCCTGCTCCTTTAAACGATCTATTATCTGGAGCACTCACATTTGCTCCAAGTCACATTATTTTACAGTGTTATCTCTGTACATTTTTTACTACTTCCTGAAGGACAGCAACTATGTCTTATGGTACTTTATACCATTCTCAGTCCTAACGCAGCGTAAGAAATATAGTCGGCATGCAATGACTACATGTGGACTTGATAGCTCAGTGAGTTAATTTAAGGTGCAACTTTTCAAACAACCTATTAAAATGAAAGAATAATGTGCTGGATAATAAAAGGAAATTCCTCAACCATGAAACCTAATGGATTTTGAAAAGACTTCACATGAAGAGTGTTTTGAAACAAAATAAAGTAAAACAAAGCAAAAGTCTTCAAAACTGCCTATGAAATATTGTCAAAGGGGACATAAAAAATTATTGACACTAGCATCTTTACGAATAATGGTGAGCAGTTTGGTCCCTCGTATAAACAAAATAATCTAAAAAGGCATTTCAGTGAAATTATAGAGAGTTAAAATAAAGGGACAAGTGGTTCAGTTTGTGTAGGTGGGCAAGGAAAGAATACTACATGATAAAATCAAATACAAGTTTGTTGTGAATATCAAGGGAAATTGGATACTTCCAACCAAACTTTAGATGAAAATTCCCAGGTAATGGTATTTTTATAATTCAGTTCTAATCTACTTAACTGTGGCAAATAAAACATATCACATTTAGAAAATTCTTCTGTTAGTAAATTTACTACTTAGAATAGTGTAATTCAGCACATTTTAGAAATTAAAAAAATATATTTATCATGAACAGATATTAAATGCCACCTCTGGTTTAACTTGATTAGGATTTATTTTACTTTATTTAAATACGTATTTAATTCACTCTATCTAGTTAACCTTTATATGCAAATATTTAAATTTCCTATGTAGCTTCATGGGAACTTCAAGAACATGAAGTTCTTGAGAGAAAAAATTAGTTTCAAATTTTCTTTCTCATTTCAGGTTTCAGGTTCCTTAGTAGTAGACTAGTGTATATATATATATATATATATATATATATATATATATATATATATATATATATATATTAAAGTGTCTTTTAATTTATCTTGTTTTGTCTACTTTAACTTTTGGCTTAGATTTTGGTTAGGTGGAAGAATAGCACAGATAGAAAAAAGAAATTGAGTGATAAAAAATGGTGTTATAAAAAAGAGATCACCAGCTAATGGAATCTTGAAAAGAAGCTGTCTGAACCGGCCATTCAAAGGAGGCTCATAACCAGAAGAGCATGTAGCATTTCTGTTGTCCTCTGAAAATAATCAAAGCCTAAGAATTCAAAGTCCATGTGTCTTTAAAGATTTTAAGTTTATACTATTCTAAGTGAAACACAAAGCTGCTTATCTTTGAGAGTAACAGGGCTCATAGTCATATTTCAAAATAGAAATATATTCTAATGCTCATGCATTTTTATTAAACGATTTAAATAAAACAAAAATGAACAAACGTTTAAAATCTTAAAATAACCTCACCCATATTTGCTCCTATCAATGTTAATGCTACCAATGTCACACAGTATTTCAGCTATTTGCTTTTTGCCAGAGGTTGGGTACTTAAGTTACCTGTTTGGGCACTACAATGAGCTATTTCTAATCTATCTAACAAATTGAATGCAATTAATAGATCAATACTTTTCACTTTACTGAGCAACAACACAGCATAAAACAAATCAAAAACCCCTCAATTTCAGGTTCTCCAAAAGAACTAAGACACTGCAGAACCACCACCAGTTTTTTTTTCCCTGGATGAGGCTACCATGAAATATTTCATAAGACTTCAAAGTACACAAATCTGCCTGACATAACTAATGTCTGTGTGGATATCCAATTCTAAAACAAATAGTCTGCTAAGAACTATTGTGACACTTTCTTTTTTGTGTGTGCTTGACTAGGCAATCCATGCATCTGTCATCTTAATCTTCAGGAATGAATAAATTAAGAGTGAAGAATGTGCCTCAAATATATCTTATACTTTTTACTAAAGGGGTCAGTGGATGAGAAAGGCGAAATTAGGTTCTATTTGACATCTGACAACAAAATTTGTTATCTGAAAAAAGTTCAGTGCTTTGGTTTCTGAATTTGGTAGCCATTGCCATATCATTATCTACATTAATAGTGTATGTTGGTATTAAAATCAAATTTCTATTTCATGTGCCCTCTCATATATGTTTCTAATTATATGACTACTATGGTTCCTGCTCAGAAGATAATAGTCTCTAACAAAAACATATCCTTCTGAAATGATTTTCTTTCATTAAAAAAACCTCAACAATCCAATTTTAAGGTGATGCCAAGATTCAAACTTATTTGTAGCAAAATGACAGAACCGTGTTTCTGAAAGACGATTACTATTTACTGGCAACAAATTGCCCAAATTCTCATTCTTTTTTGTGCATTTCTTCTCCTTCCTAAAATTTCCTTCTTCTTGTGTCCCAGTTACCTGATCCCATAGCTTTCCTAAAATCTACTTAAGTCACACAAGATCTAGCCTCCTTGGAGTGCAACGAGAACAAGGAACTATAGCTGGATAGGATCTGGAAGCTGGTCCCTTCATAATCCATATGGTCCACCTTCCTTCTAATATCTCAGATTCTGGATGCTTTTAAAATTATCTAACTTGTTTCTCACCTTGGTTTTCTCCTATATAAAAGACAATTTGAAATAAGTACTCAAATCAGGGAATGCTGATGTTTTCCACTGACAACCACACAAAATATGAGAGGTAACAACAGGAACCATTAAAAGCCACATAAGCAGCATGGGAAGAGGGTCTATTAGCATAAGAAATCTGCTTAAGACAATATTACCTCCTCTTCCTTTTCTTTTTCTAACCAAAGTTTTATATGGTGACTTAAAAATCTTATGTATCATTTAAATTATGCCAGCTGCTTCTTTTAATAAAAATTTCTTAATAATGATATATTTTCTATAAAAACACTTTAGATTTTAGTTTTAATATTTTTGTAACCCTATTACCCATTATGATTTGATTATCAGTTAATATCCGTAGTCTACATATAGAGAAATTAACAGGTGATGACAATTTTTAAGGCCTATGCAAAAATCTAATCTTGCATGGAAGACTGGCACTGATATTTAATAATGATAGAAAATATAAATTCATTAGCACATAACTGATGTGACTTGTGTGAAGGAAGGTTTTAATTTTTCCTGCTATAACATTTGTAAGTGGATGTTTAAACAACCGTAATGCACAGGTAGCAAGCTGGTTTCCTAATGCTGTGGGATAAAAAATATAAAAGTATAAAGAAAAAGGGATTAAAAAATAGGTGGGGGAGGGGTTTCCTTCAAATGGATGGAACCCATTCTTTTGAAAGAAAACTCCCCTCTTACCTTGGTCCTGGAGCTGGTTAGTTCTCCTCTGTCCTCCTCCTAGGGGAGAAATACCCAAAGTTAAACAATAATAGAACATGGTCTTGTATTAAAGTCAAGTTCAGTTCTGGCCAACCCCTTCCTCAGGTCTCACAAGACACTACCAACTGCCTGATATCCTGCGGTGTTCATTGAAGTGAATTAAAAATCTGTTTTAAGGATTAAGCCAAAGGGGAATGAACATTAGCTGTGTAAAGGGGACAAATTGCCTGCTTTTCAGTCAGTCTATTTTGTTAGAGTTCCAATAAATTGAAGACTGACTTAAGAGCAGGGAAATTCATGGAACAGCATTGCTTGGGTAATTTTTATCAGCTGGAGTGAATCATGAGGGTGTGTTGTGGGGAGAACTCAGAGTTCCTTGGGAAGGAGGAGGCATGGTGTGGTGTTCTCAGCCCATCTCCCTGATGTTCTTTTGTCTCTTGAGGGTAAAATGATAGTGCTACAAACAATACCATGTTTGGAACAGTACTGAATCTGCCATGAACAAGAATTACTATAAATGTGAAAAAAACCTAAAGAGTCATTAGATGGGAGGGTTAGGCATAAGTGTGGGAGATGGGTACTATCAGAAGCACATCTTGGTTTATTTTTTCAAACCAGGGAATCACGGGTAGGATAAAAGTGGGATTTTTATTTTGTTTTCTTAATGTATCTAATTATAACTCCTGGTGTCTTTGGAAATAAGGCAGCACAATGAAAAGAGCATGGACTTAGGACTTAGGCAGTAATGGGCTTCTATTACAGCTCTGTTACGTATCAGAGTTTTCACCTGAGTTTCAGCAGCAGCATCTGTCCAAGTGAAGATAGTAACACCAACATTAAGGAGTTGTGGGAAAAATATATTCACATACATATGCTTTGTATGTAGTAGTTATTAAATTATATTTCCTTTTCATTTATATGGACTCTGATATGGTCTATTCTTATTCGAATTACTTTGCCTTTTTGAGACTACAGTCTAATTAAGCTTAGCGTCAGTTCCTAGTTACCCTTTGGCATAATTTCAGAGATAGCGACTGGCTCCCATAAAAAAAAATCAAATACCAGACAATTGATTGAATTCAGTGAGACATGAAGGAAAGTGGAGACCAAGAATGAGCCTGAACCCATACAAGATCATGTGCTATTGTTATTTAACTTTGGGTAACTTATTAAAATCCTTTATCAAATAAAATGACATCAGGTGAGAACATGGATGTACTTTGGAACCTCGGGTTGTCACAATATATTCCAGAGACATCGAAATGAAGGATGTTGTAATCATTACTCTAATGGCCATTATGAAAATGTGCAGGGAAAAAACACTATGGCAGATTCTAAATTATACACGTATTACTGTTACCATTTGTCTAGTATTAGATTCATCCTATGAACTTTAATCAGTTAGAAGTTACATAATATTAATATGGCATAATAACACTCTTCCAATTACAAATATACGTGGCTCTTCCTTGAGAACTTAGACTTTTCACTTAATGGACATTCAAAAAATGGATTTTTTGGCAAACCAGCCTTTATCCATTGAACTCTATAAATTCTAAAGAATATATACAGAAATAGAGCTTTTTATTTTTTTTCTGAAGCAAATACATTTAGAATAGCTGTGCTATAAATGGAAAAAAAAGTAAAGTGTGCTTTATGAAACACCTACTTCATCCATGGGAGTCACTTATATGACAGAATTTTGAAGAAAATATCTTTATATTTGGAAATGATATGAGAATCTATGAATAAGAATAACTGTGTACATTGCCTGGATTGGGTAAAATTATAGTGGCTATGCAGTCTTCAGGCTTCAGGGCATAAACCGATTGCTATTTGTAATGAAGGAAAAATGGAAAAGAAATTAAGTGGTCCTGAAGTTGCTGGGGTTATTATGGTGCCCTTAAAAATCACTCTTTCAAGTATGACTTATTGAAACACCACAGGATACCACATTACATGGATCAATTTTCATCATATCTAGACATGAAAATGTTTCATTCCAAAAAAAATCCAAGCAAGTCCTACATGCATGTGCTTCACTTTTGCTCTTTTATTCCTCCTTTTATAGAATCCAATGAATTTTGTCAGATTTAAAAGGTGCCAAAAGTTCAATGTTGATATTTAATTTTAAAAGTCTGCATATATAGGCATACAAGACCTGGGTCTGTCTGTAGTTCTGTGGTTTTTACAGAGATATGCTTTCCTTAAGTGCTTTTCCATTTCACAATGTGGACAAACTGCGATTAAAGCAGTTATTCTCTGAAGAAGTGACTTCTTTAATACCAGAACTGCACGAGCCCCTATTGAGGTCCTGGGAATGAATTTTTCCCCAGTCTTATTAAGTGTCTGCAACTTAAAAGAGGTATAGGAGAATTCTTTCATTGTTTTGCTAAACAGAGTTCAGGGCATGACTCAGAATCTCAGACTCAAAGAGGGAAGGGAATTTAGATGTCACTGTCACAGCGTGTGAATCCTTTTTACTTTACTTGAACAACTCTGATTGTTGGGAATCGTAGCCAATTTTTCCTCATTTTTTTTACCCGTTTTAATTATTGTAAAATCCTTCTTTGTGCTGACCTGAAATCTACCTTTGTGTAATTTCTTCAACTTAACAAGAATTTATTTCGTTTTTAATATAAATAAAACATTATAGTTTTTTGAGTTCTGTATGGGTATTTTCAGTATGTCTTGAAATTTTCACTGTTGCCAAAACTGTAGCATGGAAGAATCACAGAAGCTGTTCAGTAAGCTTTCAAAGTAAACTACATTTATATTAAGTTAGTCTTTGTTCTTTTCCCATAAGAGCACTGGAGAAAGTCAGAAGATCTCGGTTCTAGGCTCAGCTGTGGGACTGTGGGCAAGTCACTTAACATCTTTAATTTATAATGCCTTCCTCTAAATCAAAACTGACATCATGAGAGGGTTAAAAGGAGCAAGTAAAAAAAGTATATGTGGAAGTGGTTTGAAAGCTATAATTCTGTACTATTACTAACATTCCTTCATTTAAATATACTGCTCAGTAGTTTTTAGAGTTCTATATTAAGCCAAATTTAAACATCTCGTGAAAATGAACAAATGAAAAAGAACAGTAATTACATAATATATTAACTGATTCTTAGCCTTATATGATATTATCATTGCTATGTCATTTAATAGACTCTGACTCTCTCTCTCTCTCTCTCTCTCTCTCTCTCTCTCTCTCTCTCTCTCTCTCTTAAGCCTATGCCCTCTACTTTTTACTCTGGCAGACAATCTGACGATCTTGAGGTTAGCTTTTCTTGGATCCTATTTACTTCTATTTACCTCCGACTAGCCTCTAATATAAACCAAAGGTTATGCTACTGATTTAAGACTCTGGATACTTGCTTTCATTTTCAATTTTCTATTTCTCATGCTTTTTTAAATTAAATTTGCTTTTCATGCTAAAAGCACTAGCAGTGAGAGCATCTGTACTTGCTGCTAATGCTTTTATGATTTTTTTTTTTTTGTGGTCCTAGTTGCAAATACCTGCAAAGAGGGGAGACTAGGGGCTGGGGGTCTAATGATGTCTTCTCTTAATTACAAATAGTATTCTGGACCTTTACCATTCAAAAATGTTGCTCAGAAGCTATAATCTGTCAGCTCCAGATAAAAACAACTAGGATTCTATGACAGCAGAGGCCTCCTAGGTAGCTCTTGATAGTTTTTATACAATCTTCTGTGTGTGAAGCAAGAATGGAGAGGGGTCTATATACTTTTATATTTTCTCTTAAAGTGAGGAGCTGTTTGTGTCACATTTGTTTGACTGACTCCAATTTAATTCGTATTTTGACTAACTTCCAAATATTTAACATTTAGAGAAAACAGAATTTTAACATTTCTGTAGAAAATTATCTGTGTCAATTTCTTCATTGAGTACCTCAGGAAAAAAAAGTAGGCTAAGTCTAATTTATTTCAACATAATGTAATATGACTTTCTATGGTCAGTAGTATTTAAAATGATAAATTTCTCCCACATTTCAGTATTGCATACTTTAAAAGGCAGATTTGATAGTAGAAATATTTTTATGCCTTTAATTTTTCTTATTGTTGAGTTGCGTGATATTAGAGGAGCATTTTGAAATGGTTTTACAAAGTTTTTGGAAGCGTATTTCATTCTGTGGATGAGTGCTAACAACAATTTTTAGGTTTTCAGAAAATATGAAATCTGTCCTTTTAAAATAAACTACTTTTAATTATGAAAAACATTAAGGAGGATAAACAATGTGTTCACAGTATTTATAACTTCTTAGTATAGTTATTACTTACAAAATATTCTCATAATCAATATAATGCTTCTTTCTGAGAAGGCTTGGGGCCAGAGCTGGGTGTTTTTGAGAGTCAAATGGTGATTTTCCATTCAGGTGTTGCAAGTGTATATGATACTGTGCTTATGGCAAAGTCATCTCAAATGTATATTATTTCATTCCAAAAACAAGTTATAGGATTGATGGGGGGATAAACATTAAAATAAATGAGCTATAGTTTCTTATTCTCATTTAAATTCATATAGAATACAATTCTAAACTAGGGCCTTTAATATTTTCTAGCTCATTCCAGATGACTACCCAACTATTTTATCTTTCTTTTCTTACATATGAATCATAAACCAGCCACATTTTGGCTGATATTATTTTTAGAGACAAAAGTACACTAATGTCTAAAGTTGAGTATGAGTGGTTTCCCATATGCTATGCTGAAAGAAATGGATACATTTTCATTTTTATGAAAAATCATTATTTACTTATGATGTACTAAGTAGATGTTTATCATTAGTATAAAACTGTATTAAAGAGGCATTGCATAGAATTCAACATTTAGGAGTATATTACATCTCCGCAATAAAGTGAGCTTTATAGCATTTTATTATAGGTTTTAGACTTTTATGGTAAATTTGATTACCACACCCCTTCCAAAGTCCTCTGTGTGTGTATTTGTCTAAAATATTCTTTACATGACATTATTCCAAGTATAAATAACCCCCTCTTCCCATTCTTCTGCAGTCCCTCTCCACCCTACTTCCACACTCTCGGCTAAGAGGGCCTGGGACAATAAGGGGTAGGAATCTACTATGCATAATTACAGTGCTTCTCTTCTTGCTCCTGCTGAAATGTTCAGAGTAGTGAGTTATGATCTCAGAACTTTAGTGGTCCCTTCTTCTGCAGCAGCCTGTGCTGAGGCATCCCAGATTGTCCCTTCCTGATGTCCCTTCATGTGGGAAGGTAAGTCTGGAGAATAGAATCCTATGCAAACAATGTACGAAAAGTAAAAACAACCACGAAAAAACTCTGATCACATGACCTTGCTGCTGTTCTGAGGATAAATTAACAGCTGCCCCTAAATTAATATAGGCAATTTTTTAGTTGTAAAGTTCAAAGCATTTGCTATCTAGAGCAGTCATGGTCCTATAGCCTGAGGTCTATAAGGAAGAAAATTAACCTGAGACATTTTCTTTATTATCTAAGTATTGACAGGGCCAAAAAGCAGCTTTATAGCTGTGGTCAAAAGCTATATTATACAAAACGGAAACAAAACCTATTTTGGGGATAATTTTAATATTGGTGTGGAAAATGCTAAGTGTGAGGAAATAGAGGCAAATTCGGTAGAAAAGGAATAGCACTGAAGCTTAATACATTCCAATCTACTTTGGCTACTTCTAAGGGCAGGCAAGCTCTGTCCTCCAAGACAAACCCAATGCATATATTAACTCTTTACCTTTGATCTGAATACACATTCCAGTGACATCACAAAATTGTCTTAATGTCCTTTCCTGTCATGGAAGTGAAAGCTTCTTACGCCATCACAACCTGCCAACTCATATTTGTCAGGCAGCATTGGGGAGGTCGGAAGCCTCACATAGATAATTTCTCTGGTGTAGGGTATTCGTCCTACTGCTGAGATTTTACGAGTAAGCCGCACACCCATTTGCTGGGTTACTCCAACACACCTGGTTCAATAGAAGAGCAGAAGCAGCAGCTCCAGGCAGGCACACTAACACTTGTTGCTCTTGCTATTTTTCTAGCTCTAAAATTCATGGTTCTGTATATTTCCCTTCTATACATTCCCTCTATTCCTAATCCTTTTGTTTTGGAGATCCTTTCAGATGCCTTAATTTGACTACCTCCACTTTGTCCTCTTATTAAGATATCTCAGTTGTGCCTCTTTCTAGATTTCAGCATTGCTATTACCCTCAAGTGGCGTGTCTCGTCTCCAGCCCTGGTGCTTTTAGCTTTAGTTCTGGAGAACTCACATCTGGGTTTCTACCCACCAGCACAGAAAGGGGGATCCAAACACAAAGAACCCTCACGCACTTGCTATGTTCTTACTTTGTGTGTGTCCCCTTTTTAACCTGAGCAGTAATGCTGCAATTTTTTCTGGAAACCATTCTTTGTAGTGAGATATCTGTAAAGATGAGTGACATAATATGGAATCTGACAAGCTACTAGACATGTACTAGGAAAGAACACTTAAATACACTACTATTAGAGGGATAAATTTATCTACAGCACATTTATCACATATCAGATTGTGAACATTGATCTTAGATACAAGTTTATGTTTCTTAGATATACTTGGCATGTGTAGGTCAAGGCTGCTTGACTCAGTTGGCTGTAGGTTCTGCACTTACTCTACACTCTACATCCCCAGAGTGAACACCTTGAAAACTACATGGTAAATTCTCAGATGGAACTCAATAACTATTTGTTGAATGAACTGGCAAATGAATGCAGGAAAATCATATTAGCTTTTTTTTTTTTTTTTTTGACTGGCGAGAAGAATGCCAAAAATGTATAATGCCTGTTAAATCTTAAAGAAATACAGAAAAATGCAACTTTCCCCCCTTTGCATTGGGAACCATAATTTCAATCATCTTTTAATTGTAGGAAAGAACTTAATGAAAAATCCAGAATTTCAAATAGCAGTGGAAAGTTTTATATTTCTTATTGTATTTGACATCTAGAAAGGGAAAGATGGAGTATGTGGATTTTAAAAGGGCTTATTTTCCCCAAGACACATGTAACATTGATACCTTTACCATGTTACATCTCAGTTCGTGAATGCAAAATACTTGGTATCCACAATAATTGTCAGCATCTCTAATAGCAAAGTGGGTAGGTGATTAAGCATATCACAGCTAGGAGACTGTGTTTTGGAGTGTGTGTATGCTGAGAGGTGCCAATTGATGTGTGTGTGTGTGTGTGTGTGTGTGTGCGTGTGTGTGTTTTCTAATTGCTAGCCCAACAGACTATATTCTGAAACACAACAGCTAAGTTATCTGTAGCATTTTTTAAAATGGAACCCAAAAATGAAGGATGTTCATAAGCAAAACATACCTCTTTCTGTGATAGTTTAAAAAAATTTCTCTACAAATACCCTGCAACTCATTTCCAGAAAACAAGTTAAAAGTTTATTCACTTTGAGGCCAAGTGCTGCTGAGGAATATGAAGTACTTAGCTCTAAATTTCTGTACTTTTAAGTTTTTTTAGTGTCTACATTAAGTACTAACAGTTAACTTGTTACTAACACCAAAAATAGACTACAGCTTTATTTTCACACACAGCATTCAGAAAAAACACTTTCTTTCTAAACCTTCCAAGTACACCTGAATACCTGATGACTGAATATGTCCCACAAATTTCACATGGGAAAGTGTTTCCTTGGGGATAATATATTTTTCATACATGAATTTGAATATTAAAGTTAATAAATCTGCCCTAATGAATCTTCCAAAGTGGAATAATTTGGCTTATAGAGAACTCTACTTACCCTGATACAGACCTAGGCTTGGGCCAAGTGTCCTATGAGGCCAGTAATTGTGTTAAATACTAAAAGAAAAAGTCCAGTGAAAGATCTGCTATTCTAATTCCCATTCTTAGTACTTCCTCCCCCTGCCACATTACTGCAGTGAGGCTCTGACTTGCCTGTTTTAAACTAAGCATGGTGTGTCCAGTTTCAAAGGATCAGCTCTCGTTGCCATGGGTTCCCGCCACTAGGCATCAGCAAGTCCAATGGACCTTATTTTTTTTCCAGATCTCAACTATTGATCAAGCTCTTTGGAACTACTTGCTTTTGAAACTTATTTTTTTTTTTGGTGACAGAGCATTTGCCTTATTTTAGACACGATCATAAACATCTTTAGAGAAGGCAAAATTTGAATGGAATTTATAAAATGCTATTTTTTTTTCTAACATGGCTTCAAATATTTGGGGCAAATATATAAATTCTTACAAAGACTAGGGGAAATCATCAGATATGACCCACCGCTTTGTTCCCCAGAGGTACTTACAGATACTAGATACCATGAGTATCTTTAAAAGGGGTATTCTCATCTAACAACTATTTTATAGTAAATCTGTGTTAACTAAATTATGATTCAATCTAAACATCTTTATTAGTTTTATTTATTGCATAGTAAAGTTGAGAATATAGTAACTAATGTAATATAGATAATATAGTAATGATAGTATTTTGATAGTAAAATACACAACTTCACTGTGCAATAAAGACTAGTATAGTAGATATTTATACTATAGTAAAGTAGTAAAGTTGATAGTATTGATAGTAAAGTCAAAATAAACATATTTCCTTTTTTGTCTAAATTTTATATTCCATTACAATGCCATCTAAAGTGTATATTTTAAAACAACCTTTAAAATGTTTTTGGCCAGAGAAAGGTTTCTCACAACAGTTCTGGAAAAGGGATAGGAAGTAAGGACATGACATTGGTAGTGGTATAAATAGCACTGCACATGTGGAAAGAAGATTCAGGAGAAATACCAAGGTATAGAGATAGTTGAGAGATGACATAAAAAAAGAGATTTTACCCTTTATCTCACAAGACCTGAAAGTTTTCTTTAGAAGGTAACTTGGAAAAATAAATAACAATGATAGTAAGGTTTAAGTTCTTTCCTTCATTAATATTTATAGTTTACTGCTACATTTATTTATAATTGTTTCCTTTTTTAATATTAGAATCCATAGATGCTAAATTAAACAGTATCAATATACCTTGTATCATTCTATCATCTAAAAATTAAAGAATCTATGTCAAAGTACAGTAAACCAAAAATTTCTGAGCATAGTTATTGACCTTTCGTAACTGAGAACTGTTAGTAATAGCTCAATGGTTTTAACATTTCACTGTGCATGACCAGCAGACGCTAGTCTGAAATAAAGTCTCTTTGAACAATAAAGAGCTCTGTATATCATTCTCTGTCTTAAAGATGGGTGCTAGTCATCACTGTTATAATATTTTCAGCCCAGTCACGGATAATACTCTCTGTGATGATCCTAACTGCATTTGTTTTAAAGTCTGCATTAAAGACTGAAGTGCTGACGTTCCATCCTATCATGTATCACACTCTCCCTCTTTCCTGAAGCATTTTGATAAACAGCAAGGCCTAGAACTTTATAACTCCCTGGACCAATGGAAGATCGCTAAGTCATTTGTCTGCATTTTATGGCTAAGCTTACACAGGAGAGATTACTGTTTTCCTTTTTGTAAAGTCTCATGCTGCCTAATGAATCAAAACAGCAGAATTTGTGAGAAAACCATAATTAATGACAGCGAAACACACCAGTCTTACTGTATCCATAACTATTAACCTAAAGACCTGGTTAAAAAAGATTGATACCATAAGAAGACAGATGTAGTCTTTACTGAACAAATAAGGCACAGATATTTCAAAGATACTCTTAAAGTGGGAATGTAAGCCCTCTGGATATTGCTTGCTCTGATGAATGCAATTATTTTGAATTTGCTTCTACAACCTAAGTCATTTATCAGAAGGTGTCTATTAATCCATCTCTATATTAGTTTGCTTCTTTTGCAACAGAAGGATCATAGTCCAATAAGAAAGAGAATTTAAGCTTAATGAGCCTCTTGCTTAGCTGGGCTGGGGGTGGGGGACTGAGGAGGTGGGGGTTAGGGGAATGTTGGTTAGCCTTTAGTGCCCTTCCAATGCTCTGAAAGACAGGACAAAATGACTGCGGTTTTGGCATGCAGGGGCCAGCTTGCTCAGGAAATTGTGGCATGTGTACAACAAAGCACATAAACAAACTCTCCATCCAGGAAGCTGAGTTTAACAATTGCCTCATTAACAAGATCCAGGGGAGGACAGGAAAAGAGGGGGAAGCCAATAGCTGATTATTATACAGCTCTAGACAGATGAAGCCCTTCAGCTTCTCCTCAAACAATCCTTGTAGTGTGGATTTGACAAAGTGGCACATTTAAGGAGGACCTCTCTTGCCATCAATGGGAGTCAGGCGTACCCGTATCCGAGGGCCAAATTCAGTCTCTGGAACTTGACTTTATCAGCAGACACAAGACAGAGGATAAGGCTGCTACATCCACAGAGAATTAATTAAGAGCAAAAACGACACCCAGTGATGTAATCAATAGTCTGAGCACTGATCTACATATCAACTACCATTGCTTCCTCTCCTATTTCTTTTAAATTATTTACACTAAGGTGCTCTTATAACTACCGATAGAGATTTATTCGTTAGTTGGCCTTTTTGACATTACATATTTTCATATTGTATCATACTAAATACACCCTTCAAGATCAAACATCCTAATGCCGGTTTAAGTCTGAACAGTGGAAATCTTTTGGGGAAGAATTTTATCATGGATAATATATTAGTTTGGCTTTCTCCCTGCACATTTCTCCAGTTTCACATGGGAGGTATGTTCACATATAGCTGACTTCAGAATTGCCAACGTCCACTCCCAAATTATCTTCACTGGCTCATTTTATTCTATTTTATTTTAAAATTATCCCTTATGAACATACCATAAAGCCCCTCACTAATTATTAGAGTGTAGCTTGCAAACACAAAGTACTGGTTTAACACAAGTTCTCTAGCAATAACATTTGTTTCTTATACCTGCTTTGACCCCTCCCCCACCCAACACACATACCCAAAGCACATTGCAGTTCCCTTTTTGAAACAAATGAAAACAATCGTAATTTTTATATTGCTTTCATTCCTGCTGAGCAATAATACCTGTCTCATTACCTTCATTTTTCAAAGGCTTACCAGAGACATCGTTTTTCAAGACCAGGTTCTTGGTTAAGTCCTTTAGCAAAGACTCTGATTTCTTCTTGAATCTGTGCTTTATATGAATCTCTCCTAAGCAGCACTGAGACCAGAGTTATCTGTCAGTCATCACTTTTGACTTTGGCTTTGTTCTAGCCCCAGCAATTCAACAGAAGCCTTTATTGCTTAAGGAAAATAGGAAATTCTGCCTCCTGGACATAAACATGTGAATTTTCTATGTCCAAGACCAAAAGGGTGAAAAGGGCAGATTTTACTAACATTTCCCTAAGAATGAAAGTCTCACTTTTAACACATGTGGATTATCCACATGCGTAATGCTTCGCTCATGCATCACATTTTAGGGGTCTATGTGTGAACAACTTTGGATTACCATTGGGTCTAATTTTACGGATCTTACTTACACCACACCCTCTTAGCAATAAGCGAGAGTGTGACTTGAGTAAGCACCATAAAATCAGAGCCCAGTTTTCCCTCTGATCATGATTGTGTTTATAAATAGATGTGATTACAAAGTTAGCACCAATACAACCTCAGGAAAATCTGAAATATAATGATGCCATAATAAATGAAACTTTGAAATGGAAAAAAAATGGTTTGCTAAGAAGAGGTTGATGTCTTCTTACTCAGAAAATAGTGGGCAGGCATAATTTTAAAAAATGATGATAAAATGTAGAATTATTACTGACATGAGAGCATAGGTTTTAGTAGCCAAAAAAAGGCGATGAGATATATAAGTATATGCTACCCATATTTCAGGCCCACTGGAAGCAGCTAGTGTTCAACCAGTTTGGTTTTTATATGGCCTTAAAAGATATACATTGACTATGATTAATTACTCTGAAATAAAAAAAAAAAAAAATTACCTGATCGTTGACCAAAAAAACGTGAAATGGAAAAACAGAAAACAAACAAACATACCATGTTCACAAATAAAACAAAGTAATTCTCTCGGGGACATCAGGGAAGGTGGAATACTATAACAACACATGTTATATTGTTATACTATTCCACCCACCTTAATGAGGAACCCTTGGGCGTTGCTACTCCATAGCCTTTCGAATCCAGATTTCCTCCCACTTTCATCGTGTCACATGGCTTTCGCTGCTCAATGTATTCATTCATAGTGGATTCCAGGAGAAAGGCAAATTTGCCCTTGGATTTGCGGACACGAGCTACTCCCTCAGCTGTAGTCCTAGTGAACACTGATGGCTCTGCTGATCGCATGTAGGTCCACATCTTTTCATACACTGCTATTTTTGATCTCTGGAGGAAATTAAAATAAAATTAAATATAGGAAAGAAGAGAACAACATATTAATATTGACAGAATCAAAATAAGGATAAAGCCTTTCAGTAGCTTTTCATTGCCCTCTAACTGCAATTTGCCCTATGACGTTATTACATACTATTTTACAATTAGAAAAGTGCCTTTTATAACCCTTTAAGGAAATCACTGAAATGACATGTAAAAGTGATCTTTGAAAAAGCTGATACTTCTTGTCATAATAATTATCCTACTGAACTGCTCAAAGAACTACTCATTATTATTTTTAAATGGCTAATGCCATAAAGAGAGCGGAACATTTAAAATCATGTTTTGTATCAACATTTATGGTAAACTTGAAAAGGTCCACAGGTAAGATTTAATTTTAGCTTTGTAAAATACTTTTTAAATACTGTACTTGAATTTCAACAAATA
>CM053510.1:62299181-62393979 GCA_028627145.1 Eidolon dupreanum | reverse complement strand
GAAATCCTTTGGATACATTATCTTATAAAATTGTTTTCATTACCTTTTTTGCTGTTACTCTTCCTTAGGGAGGGTCCCTCTTGCATTATGAGTAAATCACTTAGCTTTTGCAAATTAAAGTGATTATAAAATCCACATAAAATAATCAGTATTAAACATAGCAGTGGCCATTGTGTTTGCAAAACTTACAATAGCTAGAGGCCATGATATAATTATTGGCAAAACTGCCCGAATTTAAAACTATAAATATTTCATTGTTAGTTTTTCCCTTAACTTACTCTGAAGAATTCTTTTGTTGACCCTGAATCCAAAGTTCCATAGGCGATTTCTGTTTGTTTGGCCAGGTCTTCTGCACTTTCTATGGGGGAGACCATTCGCTCCACCGTCAGGAAAGCAGCGAGGTTAGCAGTGTAAGATGATATAATGATGAGTGTAAAGAACCACCAAACACCTCCAACAATTCGACCTGAGAGGGATCTAAACATGAATAAGATAATGCACAGTTTCCTTTCTCTAACCAAAATAGAGAAAGAAATACCATCAATTCACTACGTATGTTTAAAAAAACAATTGGAGTATTGTTTTATTTTCTGGTAGTCAACTTAAGGGTGATTCTAGCATTTCTGTGGAGTTTGATGTCTTTTATGCCATATCATATATATAAACACAACTGAAAATATAAAAAAACTTCCTTTTTATTGTTTAGTGGGCAGAAATGTGGAACTTAATGCCCCTTTCCTTCAGGTTCAGAAGAGGAATACCTGCTTAAATTCATTGATACCGTCCTCCTCTTACATTTTAGCATCTCTGAAATTAGAATGCATCCTATGTTTGAGATAAAATACAGTATCATGGCTTAATTGGCAGCACTGTTTCTCTCTTGGTGGTACATAAAACATCAATATATCTTAACAGTGGTTGAGGTCTTAGATTTGATACAAGTTGGTAGATGCTTTTCTCAGAGATCTCATTTTTACTTTCAGTCAGAGCCCTGCCAGGATGGATGGGACACATGCCAAGGTGAGGCCGGACAAGGTAAGATCTAGAATTGGTCTCAAAGTGATCATAGTCAAGAGTTTTTTTTGTTGGTTTGTTGACATTCCATTTCTTATCTGAGTGGAGGATGAGCTGTGTCCTAAAACATCTTTACATACTGATACAAAAATGTTCTCTTTGTCACTACCAACAGGAGACAAAATGTGTGACTTGTCAGTGTGCAGCAACAGCATTAAAAACTGATGCTAAATCTCAAAAAAAAAAAAAAATCTCTCTTCACCCTTTCTCTGGCTGTCAGGGATGAGTAAGTGAGTATGAGTGCAGAGGAAAAGTGAGGATGGAATGAATATAAAAAATTCAGGGCATATTTATAATTGATGTCAGTCATTGGAACCCCCAAACTATTTAAAATTCCCGTGACAAAGTATTTCTAAACATTTTTTTTTTAATGTGAGGAAAAATTTCATGTTTTCCATGGCATGTCTAGCTTTAAAATGCTCCCCTCTTAATCCTTATTGTATAAGTGGCACCTGTTGGTTTTAATTTAGTATTTGCTTAATCCTCGTTTTAAAAACCATTATTTGATTTTCTTTGATTTTTCATTTTGTTAGTTTAGAGTTATTGATTTAGATTCCCATGTTATTGGAATTTAAGCACATTTATAGTTTCCTTGGGTCTTAAGGAATACAAACTGTATTGTGGTTAAAATGTCTCTTTTTGAGAAAGCATACATTTCTTTTAAAAATCCATATATTTGCCACACTACTATAAATCACAATTTAAATTCAATTCCTAGTTTCTCCTGCCTTCAGTTACTTTTCTATGGAAGAAATTTGTATTTTTCCTGCAACAGATTAGTCGCATTTTGGGCAAACAAAACTGAAAAACTTCTTAGTAGCATCCAAAGGAAGTGAGCCATGACTCTACAGATATGAAAAACATCTTTATAAAACTAACATAGTATTTATACTGCTGACTCTTTGCATATTGCTTAGCTTGTTACATATTGTTTTATAGAACAATGTATATCTGGTGCATATCTACATATTGACTCGATTTTTGGGTAACTCCATGGTGGAAATCCACCTAATGTTACATGATATGTAAATCAAGTTTAAAACTACGTAAAAAAATTAAGAACAGCAAAAATAACAACAACAAAAAAAACATTTGATTTTGAAAAGAAGACAAACTGAGAATAAATTCCTATTCTTACAATTCAGATTTTAGTTTCCATCTGTCAAACCACTGAAAGAAATATTAATACTAAGTAATTTTTGAAGGTTCTGATGGTTTGAATGTGTTTATTTTAGGTTGGGATATATCCACATTCTGTGTTAACTTGGAAAATTTGGCTATGATCATACTTAGATTAATTTGGGAGTTGCAAGTTTTTTCTGTTTCAAGGAATGCTCTGGCTCCAGGAAAAGAACACGTAGAGAGATGTTCTACACAATACTTAGAATTATTGGGGAATTGGTGAAGAACTGAAGAGTTTTGAAACTAACCTGGGTGAAATGTCACATCCTTGCTGCATAAAAGCACCCAGGGAAAACCAGAGGCTGTTAAAGATGCCAAACTCATTGGGAGGCTGGTCGCTGGGTCCTTCCTTTCCATCCTCTGGCTCTTCCGTGTGCCACTCATAGGGACTAAACCTACTAACTAGGAACAAGACCACGCTGACACCAATGTAGGCAAAGACTATGCACATCCAAATCTCATAGGCCAGAGGATCCAAGAAGGAAAACACTCCTGGTTTAGATTTCTGAGGCTTTTTGATCATGATAGATATGCCCAAACTCATGAAGGGCTTAGAGAAGTCAATGACCTCCTCTCGGACCAAAGTGATTGTCAGAGGGGCAATAGCAATCTCTGCTTTCTATAAGAGAAAAGACACATGAAAACACATAGGTTAATGGATTTTATGAAGTAATTAGCCCTAGATTGATCCACTCAAAGCTAACCAGTCATACATTCATTAACATTTTTTTTGAATGCCAATAATGAGTAAGGCCAGTGATAATTACAGAGATGAACACTTGTTTTCATAATATTTCACTTAAATTGCACAAAATATTTTTATTGTGCTAGTAATTAGATAAGAGGAAGTGAGACAGAGAAAGAGTAGACAAAAGCAAAAATAACTTGACTTCAAATAACTGCATTAATCCTTAAGGATCTAGGACAGCGCAAAGGAAACTTAACAGTCTTTAAATACGGCCAAATCTCTGAATTTCTTGGCCAGGAGTGCTGCTATGTTGCAGTCTTTTCTGTTTCATTTGAAATGCTGCCACCAATTCATTACTTGGCCATCCCTTAATATTATGAATTGCAAATTATAAATGGTCCTTTCTTTTTTATTCCTTTCCACTTATGAGAAAAGCTATCATAAAATCTGTGTTTGTAAGATAGAAGACACCCGTTGTTTGACAACATTTTCCAACTCAGCGCACACACAAAAATCTGGAAATTGGCATTTGTTTCTTCCTATTCACATACTCTGATTTTCCACTTTCAGTTTCTAAAAAAGATTTTGCAAAACGGTGGATTCGATTCTCAGATATTGTGATCATAAGACACCAGCTTCTGTTTTCATTCTGTGATTTCAAGCTATTTTTTTGAGGCTTTTTCCATATATCTCAAATGAAGATATTTTCTTTCCTGTCGACCTCATTTTATTATCGTGATTATGTATTTTAAAAACCTTAATAAAATAACAGTGAGTGTTTATTGAGAAATTATGTGTCTCATGCTAATGTAAATATTTAAACAGCCTCTCATTTAACCCTCAGACCAATCTTATTTTTATTGTTGTTTTATATAGATGCTGAACCTGAGACTCAGGTGAGTCTTACACATTATGGCAGCTCTGTGATTTGGCATCGTGCTTCTTCCATGAAATCATGCCATCCCTAAAATCAAGTGAAACAGTGCGGTGAAAAAAACTGTAAACTGTTACTCTACCTACAGTTTAAAAAATGTTGTTTTTTTTTTATGATTTACTTTAAAAAGAAAATATATGACATTAAAATGGAATCTGAAACAAACCCAGACATACATATTCTTATGTAGAGGTTGTCAGTCTCACATTCACTTCTGTATATCTTAGGCCTTGGTTTGATACGACAGCCAGCAGCTCAATGCAAGGGCAAATGGAAGGTTAGCATGGGAAATGTGCTCTGGCTGTTGTGCCATCCGTTGGGTGACTGAGAATTAACTGTGTGCCTTCAAGTGGGAATAAACTTAGTTCACATCATAAACACATATATAAAAGCCAGAAATGTTGCTGAGAGGTTATTATTTCCCCATAGTTGTTATTTATTATTTGTATAGTTTTCATTACACAATGATATATGAACTAGCTATAGAAAAATTAGCATATAAAATGAACAGAAAATTAGGAAAATTTATCTCCATTTCCTTCACTTACTTTTATTTTTTTCTTTATATATGCTCTGCTAGACATTGTTTTATAAATAATAATTTTCTTATTTTAAAATGAGGTAATGCAAAACATAATATTTTATAATTCATTTTCTCTTCTCAAAAGAATATGATGAATTCATTTTCATTTCAAATAAAAATAAGTTTTAATGATCACAAATGTTTTACTATATGAGAGTATCAAAATTTACTCAATTTATTGTCCAGGGGGGTATTTATATTATTTCCAGTTTTACACAATTTATAACATTAATGATGTGAACATCTTTGAAAAGAAATTCTTGCACATATGTTAATTATTTAAGATAAATTTCTAAAAATGGGATTGCTGGTCTAAATTTAATGCTCATCATATGTTTTCCCCAGATTTTCTCTGGAGATATCATGCAAATTTATACTTTCACCATCACTGTATGAAAACACCTGTAGACTTTAATCTTGGACACCTCCTGTGTGTCTTTATTCTCATTTATTTTTACTACTTTGCTATATGGCAAATTAGATCCCATTGTACTAATCTGAATTTGTTTTTATTAAAAAACAGTCACTTTAACTTCTTTTATGTATTACCTATCATAACCTGCCCCTAATTTCCATGAAGTATTCATTATTTTACTTACTAATTTGTAGGCACTTTAAAATATATTCAAAATATCCTCTTATTTTCCATAAATGTTGCAAATACTTTCCTTATTCATCAATTGTTTTGTTTTCATAACTTAGTTCATGGTATTTTATTGCACTATATACATTTAAATTTTGTTAAAGCCATAAAAAATTATCTTTTTGTGTTTCCAGCCTTTGGTTTCATGCTTAGAAAAGTCCTTCTCATGTCATATGATTATTCTCAATTATATATCTTTTAATCTAATATCTATAATTTCTTTCTAATTTATTCAGTATATTGCATGATGATGTGTTACAGAATTGTTAATTTTCCAAGTAGTTGTCCTGCTGTCCCAACAGGAGTAAATGAATAGTGTATCCTTTTATTGATTTGAAATGCCATCTTTCAATTACTATATTATTCTGTGTAGTATCTTCTGAAATTTTGTATTTATACAAGTTACCACTAATGAGGGCGAAAGCCTTAAAAGAGAAATAAAGGCATCTCCAGCACAAAAAACTAGTTGCGATGGAAGGCAAATATTAGATGAAAGTGGTGACAGTAACGTTCAATACGGACACTTTGTAGTCTGAAATCTGTGTTCTGAAAGAAGCCAGTGAATAGGATACATCTGGGCTTTCTCCACTAACATTGGAGATGTTACGCGTGACTTGTTCCATTACCTCTCAGCAATTTCCAAAATTAAGTGTAAAATATCTACTGCAAGAGCTTGATAATATTTGAATTTTTGAGGATCTTTGGAGTGGGATTCATTAATCTATATTTTAACACATATCATAGGTAATTCTGGTGCTGGTTGACTATGGAGCACACTTTGAGAAATATGGCAGGGACCAGGAGAAAGCCCTGGAGCACTACAGAAGATCATAGAATGGTCTTGGTGCAGTGAACAGGTGTGATGGGCAGAAAGGACCTGAGAGTGTAAGGGAGGTTCTGAGCTTCTGAGGTCACCATCTGGTAGTGTGCTGAGATCACATGTGAGTGCTTCACAGACATCTATACAGAACAATTACAGTAACAAAGTTTGCAAGGAATAAGCAAAATTAATAATGGATTCAAAATGAATAATTTTGTTGTCTTGTAGGTTTTGTCGGGTAGAAGAGCATGGATGGAGTTTTACTTAGGGCCCTGGAAACTGGGCATTCATGTAGGTGTTAGCAGTAAGGAAGAAAAGAAAAAAAACATTGAGAAGCAAGTACAAACTTTGCAGACACCAGAATGGAAAATACTAAATCTGTGGAAAGTGTAGAGACATGGAAGAAGATTTCTTTTGGGAAAAAAGTAGACAACTCAAGTGACAGAGTAGGATATTTAAATCCTTTCGGATGAGCTGATAATCGAATATAATGAATATCAATAACCACTATATTATCTTCTTTCCCCCCAGAGAACTGCTTGACTTTGGGACTTCCTGTTATTGTGACATGTGTACTACTAATATATACTTTTAGTTGTTAATTATGCTCCTCTTTTCATATCACTTGTTTTTATTATTTAAACCCTATTCCTCTAATCAAAGGGGTGAGCCTGAATTACTCAATGGGTAGGGACTCCAGAGGAGAGATATGTAGCAGAGGCATCAGAAAGCAACTCAGGTTAGTTTTCCTGTCCATAACTAATTAGTGATCTAAGTATGATTTTTTAGGGGAAATGAAATACTTAATAGTATTTTCTGGAGGAAATAAATTACTGAAGTTATGGTGACCTGGATAATGTTCATATTTAAAATTGATTTATTGAATCAAAAGTTTAAAGTATTACCGAGGAACACAAGCTTTAGGAACTCTTTTCTTTTGGACCTTAAAACTCAGTATCAAACCACTGATGAACCCTGTGGTAAAATACTTTTTGATTTTTTATAACTGCATTTCCCACCCTAATTTAAGGTACCCAACTAACCAACATTTCTTTCAAATAGATATAAAACTACCTGATTGCTCTTTTATGCCAAGTAATTTCCTCTTGCTGCTGTTATAGCTACTATTCTGGACTCTCTGGAGAATGTTCATTGCCTCATGGTCTAAAAAGCAGGATGTAGAGTCATGAAACTATTGAATTGCAGTTTTGGCTTGGAAAGTAAGCCCCTGTATAAGACTTCATTTATTTTCTAGGTTGTTCTTTATTCTTTTCTGGAGAAGGATGACTCTTGTGTAATTCTTCATTCCAAAGGCAACTTGTGAGGATTAATCAGACAGATTATGCTTTGAAGGTGACATTTGTGAAATATGAATTGGCTTATAGGAAATTTATTAACTATTTCTCGATGAATAGAGCTTATTATTCTAGGTTTGGGTTCTGGACTTTGGAAATATTATACCATCGCTAGCATTTGGTTTGATTCTTAACTTTGCAGTAGTAGCTGAAGAGACCAATATTGTTCTGATTCAGGCAGGAAGGTCTACACTGAATTTGTCTTTGGTTATGAAAGTGTACACTCAATATCTAGTGATCATAAAAGAAAGGGCATGAAATGCTTTCGTGTGAGGCCTGTTGTGGAATAAATTCTAGCTTTTATGTTCTGCTAGGTATAAAAAAAATGATGGTATTACATAAAGTTTAAATTTACTCTGTTCTGCAGAATTGTAAGAATCTCACATTTTTGATGATATTTTATATATGCTAAAGTAGTTTAGTGATCACTTCACCAGGTACTTAGAAGACATTTACCAGTAATCACAACCAATGGCGATATAAATAACTAGCTAAAATGTGGTTCAACTTTATGCTATTGAAAAAAATATGTTTCTACGTTTATCAAATGGCAGATTATTAATGGATTTGTTTTGTAGTTCTCACAACATGTTTATGGTATAGAAAAATCAAACTTAAGAAAAGAATAATCATGGATAGCTGAAGTTAGTGTTTTTCTTTACTAGGATATCATATTCTGAATTTTTATCTCTTTCCTGATTTTGAGGTTATTGAGTGTTAGTTTCTCTCATTGCTTGGTAACTGCGTTATTAACAAAATAGAGAAACAGTCGAACATCATATATGTCTCTTTGAATGTAACTGCAAATTTAAAAAACAGTAATAGACGTTTAAAAATTGATATGTGCCCAAGTAAAAAAAGTTTCATGTTTATGTAAGTAAATTCTTCAATAAATTGATTTGCTTACCCCATAAACAAGTTCTCCTACCATCCCATTCCAGATTTTTGTGTCTGCATCCCTTGCTCCATATTTTCCATCAGGGACAATGGCAATTTTATACTTGATACCAATATGTTTTGCAATTTCAGATGCCAAATCTACACAGTATCCTTCATACTTGTCATTTCCTTCAAACATTTCGTGATTTTTCTTGTACATAACATATGGGGATTCCTATAATGAAAGAAGTAGAACTGTAAAGGAGAAATTATAAAACATTCGAAAATATGTAACTTCAGATTCAGAAATTTACAAAAGGATTATATTTAGTATTAGCATACAGAATGATTTTGTGTGGCTAGAAATCAATAATAAAACAGATGAATATATAATAAATATGCTTAGAATTATATTAAATTGCTTTACATTGGATAGTGAAAGGGAAATTTTTAAAATAATTTTCTATTTAGTGATTATTACATATCAAGCACTGTAACTGTGATTGGAGAAATATTCATTAATAACTGTCTCAAGAAGCATAGATATCATCTTTGGCAATGAAATTATTAGTTGCAAAATATCTCATGAAGTTATAGACTATTTAGTAGTCAGCTTCATGGAATAAAAGACTCATTCAAGGTCACAGGTCTCCACAGTCAAATGTGACCTCTTTTAGGAAAAGAACTAGGTTACCTTTCTTTGCTCTCTAAAATTTAACAAGATGCATTTCAAAGAAGAAATAAATTAATAGATTGAAAAGTTATATATACTTAAATTGGCTTTCCTAAAATTGTCCAAAAATTTAGCTTTAATTAGGGTTGTATTCCATGAATTTTTATCCTATTATACAATACGTCCCCAATTAAAGCTAATAATTTCCCCCAATTGTGACAATCACACACTTCAAGTGATAGTTCCATTTAGTTTTTGAAGGAGGTAAGACAGAAAATAGAATGAAGAATTATTGTGAAAATCCATATAAAACGAAAAACTTTACTGGTCACTAATAATTGGACAGTTTCCAAGTTAAAGCACACACACGCACACACACGCACATGCACACACACAAACTCCTAATTCAAATCATTTAAAGGTCGTGAACTAAAGAGACATGTTAGCAAATAAGCATTTGATTTTATAAATGGAACCTAAAAATACCAACTAAAAGATAGGCCTGGTGAACATGCTATACGTACAGAACTCTCGGTCACACCTCAGAGTTTTTAGTCATTTGCAGACAAGAAATAACCAATTTGGGCCACAATGCTATTGAGATCATGCATTTATATTTTATAAAATTGTACGGTAACATTCATTTAGTAATTTTGATATGAATTTTTTCTTTTACCCCAGCAAATTAGTAATTGGGGAAGTTGAACTTGCTCTTGGAACTCTGAATTAGAATGTAATTTACTTTGCAGAACATGGAAATCTACACTAATTTTTTCTTTAAAGTATTTTGTAAATGTGAAAACTACTTTCAAAAACTTAATAAGGATATAAATTACATGATTTATGATTTTCTCACAGAGATGCCCTATATTACTCAATTGCAGGCAACTGTCTGGGATTGGTCCTTGTATCATTTTCTTAAATCCTGCCTTAAGTCGACATGACTAAGTGACCCAGAAATTTCTCACTTTTCCTTTTAACACTGCCCTTGGGTAAAGAAAGTTTATACATCTATAAAATTAAGGCATGTAATTATCTCTTCTTTAAATAGATTAAAATTATTAGCTTACAGAAAACATTCTCTAAATATAAAGAATTTTGGAAATTATAAATATGGTTATGAAAATTGACGAATTGTTGCAAAGCATTGTTAATTTCTAAGATATGCTATAAAATATTAGCAGTTAAAAGGAGCTATCTTTTTACTTTCTCTTTTTTCCTGCAATAGGTAATTAAATATGGAAGAAGATGTAGAAAAAAGCAAGAATCACACATTTGTAAAATTCTTAACATTCTAATTGAAATGGCTGTATAGCTATCATCTATAACTGTTGGTATAACAATGGTTTTTCAAAAGAAGTTTGGCTAAGGCTCACGTTTGGTATTAAGGTCGAAGATCTACACTAAAGTGTCTAAAATATTTGGACATTTATGAATTTTAGCCCTCAAATATGTATTAGCATATTAGCTTGTGTGCAGAAGTTTCTCTAGCTGGTATTATCATCTAATTTGCTGAATTCCCTCTACTTTATTTTGTGAACAATGTGCTTCATTAAAAGCTGAACTTTTATTATTTACTCAAACATTTATCAAGCACCTTCTGTGTGCCAGGCAGTTTGCTGGGAACTAGGGGTACACAAATAAATAAAATATGCCCCTTGTTCTCTTGTGATCAATTAAGGTTAAAGTCTTTTTAATAAGAGTAAAAGGAGTGAGAGTGGTGAGGGACAATAATGAAATATAGCAGTGAAAAATAATAATAGCTCTTACTTATTTTGTGAATACTCTGTCAGGTACATTGCTAAGTTTTTTAATTGTGCTCTTTCATTTACTTTTCACACTGACATTTTGAGATAGGCATTTCCTATTTTGCAGATGGAAAATTTAAGCTCAAATAGGTTAAGCAAATTTTTCAGTTTCACAGAACTAGCAGAAATGGGAGTTAAACCTATATTTTGAAATATCTGAAAATATTTGAAGCTATTATTGCATCTGTTTGAATATGAGCAACTATTTGAAATTTCATATGATTTAATAAGAAAGGAGGCAAGTGCATGAAATTCTTTAAATGAAATCTTGAGTAAATGATGTGGATAAAACCTTTCCATATCTCCTCATAGTGTCTGGTACATATAAGGCACTCAAATATAAAGATTTCCCAGTCTACCAATGCTTCCTAAATAAGACTATTATGGCAAAGTAATATTAGAACTTTTGATTTAGGTCTTCAAAAGGAAATTTGATATTAACAAGTGCAAAGTCATCTATTCCAAAACAAGCATATGTATATATTAATAAAAAATTTTTAGTGGCTTTCATTTTTTTCCATTTTCTTTTTGGACAGTGGAGACCTGTCATGTCTTTGTTTTCCTGCCAAAAAAAAAAAAAAAAAAAAAAAAAAAAACCAACAAAGCCTAGAAAAACCTGTAGTTTCCTGAAGATATTGATTAGAAGTTTAGTTAGGCTTTTTGCACAGTGAGGGACAGACACAATTTTTGAGATTCAGACAAGTGGTGCATGCAGCATAAGAGAAATAAGATAATCTAACTCAGGGAGGTGGAAGAACAAAGAGAGAGAAAGTCTAAGCTTTTCTTAAATAAAAGCTCTCATGATTGCTCAGTTCTATATTTCTTTGAGTGTTTCATTTTCCTATTCCAAACGAGTGGCAAATCCTCGACATTTTCTCAACCTCCTTATTTACTCCATTTCTAGTCTGAAAATTTGTCCACAAGTAACCCTTTAAACACTGCATAATTGAGGAGATTTAATACAAACTTTTTGGCAAAGAAAATACAAAATCTTTTCAACATAGTAAAAAATGAATTCTAGCTAATCATTAAGGGGATTTGTGGGGCACCTTTCCATAAGAAGCCTTATGGAATCCCAGGTGTTCAATTGTGAATGAAAATGGAATTATCAAAGAAGTAGAATATAACCTCTTCTGCCTTAGGAGTATAACCTACCATATTTATTATCAACTACTGTGCTCCGTGGGACAATAATGCCCTAGAAGTTATTTTAAATGCATTACTTCTTAGTGATTATGAGTTTATTACTACAATCTCCATAATGAATGGTATTCTACATATGCTCTGCTATTTCAGGAAAGAAATCAATCTCTGTCTAAAGCTGTTATATTAGGGCTTGCTTATGAAAAAGTTTGCGTCAATGAATTAAGATGACTTTCAATGCATAAAATATAATTTTCCAATTTAGATAATTTATTTTGGATTATTTGTAGTTAGCAAAAGCAACACTGTTGAAATCGATACTTATTAGAAAGATTTTAAGATTTTCTAAACATCACAAATATAATCATTACAATTACTATTGAAAAAAGTTAAAATAATAAAGTTGGTATTATCTACCAAAGCTTTTGTTATGTGAATATTTGCTTTCTCCAAAGAATCTTAATCTATCTAGATAATTTATCCCATGAGTAAAATTATTGAAAGTGGGAATTAAAATTTTACTATTCCATTCTGAAAAAAAGAGTACATTTAATGGATGTACAATTTTATTTTAAATAATTTATTTGAAAACTAATTTATTATAAGTCCTTTGGAGGCCATGTACATATGGTGGATATTAGTATATGGTACAAGGAAAAAATATATATCTGTATTTTCTGTATGTATATATATGTATATGCACATATATATACATATATATGTGTAGATTGTTATATATGCACATGTTCTATGCATAGTACATCTACAAAATTTTACATAGAGAAGATAAAGTATCAAACATTTCATAAAAAGGATAAAAAGTAACACTCTAGAAAGATCAATGTGATAAGTAAATTACTTTTAGGTTTTAATATAATTCTGGCTCTGCCGTGAAAATATTTGGATTTATGGAAAATTTTCCTAAAGGATTATTATGTTTATAAGGCGATGAGAAATACTTTCTTAGTTGGTTAATGCATCATAAGCATCATTTAACTTCAGTAGTAAAGATTTGGGGGAAAATGGGTTTGACTGAAATATCATTGCATTTTGTCTCCTTTTCCAAGGAATTCAGTAGCCAAAGAAAGTAGCGAAATTACAAAGAAAAATACCACCTTCTCTTCTCCCAAGGTCTACTGCAAACTGCCTTTTACTTGGTGCACTTGTCGAAACCACAAGACACAGATTTGGCTTCCTTAGGTTGTTTACAGAAATAATGATTTCAAATGTAAAAAGTTAAGTCAGTATGGTCACAGTCTCTTAAGTTTTACAGATTTTATAAAATCTTTAGTGACTAAAACAAAGATAAAAAATGATGAGTCTCTGAAACCAAGACTTTAGACCTTTCAGTTTTGTAGTCACGATTCTCATTTGATGATATTGTCAATTTCACTTTTTTATTTAGATTTAAGTTATTTTCAGTATGACTATATTCAGGTAGAATAAAGAAGTCATTAAAATGAAGATCACATAGATATACAACACTTGTAAAAAATAAATTTCGACTGCATAAAGCTAAAGCTAATTTTATTAAAGAATTATAGTTAACATTTTATTATGTTTCCTGTTTGTTTTCTCTTACTAGAATATAAGTTTAATTGGATGCAGGATTTTGGTCTGTTTTGTTCTTGTGCATATCTCCAGACTTCTAATTGTACCTAGCACTTAGCAGACGCTTAATAAATATTTATGAATGAATAAATGAATTTATCAATCAATTTTATTTAACAATAGCATATATCATTACAGTGTATCAACATATAAATAACAACATACACAAAGGAAAGACAAATGGAAGAACAGCAATGCCATATCGATTCAATCAAAATGAATGATTTCCAGTGCCACAACATTCTCAGCCTTCTTCTGTGTCTAGATATCTGTCTTGCACATATTGCAATGTCTAACCAACACCATCTGTGTTGGGAATTTTCAATTGAACTTGGGAGATTATTACATGCAGGTGCCAACATCTCATTCATCTACAGGGAACCATATTTCTTTCAAAATGAATGAGGTGGTAGAAATGTCATAGGTCTCAGGCTACTATTTTCAACAAAAGCAAATACAAGGAACATTTTCAGGGAAAGGATTTTAGTATGTTTTCTTTTCTTGCCTTCTTCTTTTTTTCTAATTACTGAATGATTATGCAGTTGCAAAGACCAGACATACTATTTATACGAAGATTACATTTTTGTACAAAAGACAGAAACTAGGATTGCACTATTTTGATAGCAAAAATATTGATGATATCACTGTCAAACAACAGGTAACTTTACAGAATTTTCTTTATGCACATAGGAAATTGTTGAATTTTTCAGTCATTTTTACTTATTTTTTGATAGCATGCTTCTGAAAACTAGCCATGCTTACAAAATTTATTCATTAATTTAGTTTTAAGAATTATATCTCCAGTCCCTCTAATAATAGGAATGGATAAATGATTCTCTACCTTATACCTATAGTACACATGAAAACACTTTATTTCACACAGAACAGGCAAAATTTCAAAAAAATCTTCAAAGAAAACAACTGTGTATATTCAGAAAACAAGCACACAGATTCACAGATATTTACTTTCAGAAAATCTACGATTGGAATTAAGAGTGATATGATTCAATCGTGTACAATGACCTTATTTCAAGACTTGGGAACTGACATGTCAGAATTGCTAAGTGTTTTTTTTCAACATCTATTTATTTTCTTGAGAAAGATGAAGATTGATTCTTCTTTTGTTCTGGTTTCTCAGAACAGTCACAGAACTTTTAAAAAAATTTTTTTTCTGGTAGTCCAGAGTTGGTCATCCAAGAAGAATCCCATATGAAAAATTAGCTCAAATTTACTACACAGCAGAACAAGACTTGAGCCTTAGTTAGGAATGGCTGAACGGCGTGGAATTCATTTCTTTCTTGATCAATTTCTTAAAATAGGATTCTTCATCAGAGGCTGAAAAGAGGAGGACTGTACTGAAGTATGACTTTCCATTACTGTGTCTTTTTTAGGAAAAGAAATATATATATTGCTTTTCAAGTCCCATGCAAACATTACACAAGTGAGAAGGTATATATTTTGTACTCTTACATAAAAACTGTTATTGTTTGGTTTGCATTCTAAAATCAGAAACTTCCGACCAAGGCTTTGCAGATTAACATTGAATTGCTGGCTGTGATACAACACAGATATATCCAATTGCAACATATATGAGCTTCTCTCTGGTATTTCATGCTTTGACCTCGATGTCAAAATTTTGGAAATAACTCGACATTACTAAAAACTAAAACTAAAATTACATAAGCTAAAACTAAAGCACATAAAATACTTCCACTTTATTTAGAGTAAGGGCTTCATAAGTAATTAAAAATATGTTCTGCTTAAATGAGACAGAGAGCTGAGGATATATAACCTTAAATTAGATAAAAAAGATCACCGATTGTTGATCTCCTTTGACTAGCATTGACTCATCATGTTTGATGGTAGAAGAGAAAAACATATAAGATAGTCTATTATTTAAAAAATCATTTCAGGAAAATCTTTTAAAACAGCCTTAAAATTTAGAGTATTTTTGATTTTATGACATGACAAAATGAAGCAATTATATTTTTCTTAATTCCTAGAAGTCTTATAATTATATTGTGTATTTACCAGTGGTCAATGAGAAAAATAATCGGTGTGGAAAAACACTTTTGCATTAAAAATAAATATAAGACAAAATTTATTTCTAAAGCATTCAGTTGTATAAAACATGCTCACTAAAATCTTCACATTCATATCTTCACTATTATAAACAGACAATGCAAATCATTATCTAGTTTATTTCTGTCAGATGATTAAACTACCTGGAAATTATAATTTTAAACACCATTAATTACTATTACATTGATGTTTAGAAAACATAGTAACAACAATAATATGGTATTTACTACCAAATATTTTATGTGATTGGTTGTTGATCTTTTTCATGTTCTTTCTTTGGTCCTTTGGAATCAGCATTTCATACATTTCCAACTAGAGCATGACAGTTTCCATTTTTAACATCTAAGCATTTTCCAAGAACAACAACGAAACAAAAGATAATACAAATAAAAGTACTGAATATACTCAAAGCTGAGGACAAACCTACTCAAAGTCTCAATAGACTTTTGTGGATCAGAATACCCATGTCACCACTGCTAAGAAGCAGCTTTCACCCTCCCTGTTTACTACAGCTGGGGAATTAAAATTGCCTGTGGACAAAACGAAAGAGCATAAAGCACAGACTAAAACTTACCATAATTGTAGTTACAACCACTGTTCTGTTCTCAATAGCTGCTGTGTCATTGCCGAGGGTGGGTACATCTTGAATCAAGACTAACTTATCCATATCATTCCAGTAACCAACCTGCCAAATAGAGAGAACTCTTGAAAATTCATTTTAGAAGTTTTCTCTAATTCTTATTAGAACAGTGAGAGATATTAATAATCAAGCAAACAAAAAACAATTTAAAGAGCAGAAAAAAAGTGTTTGGAAATTTTCTTAATTGATGATCAGCCAATCTTCCTGATGTTAACGATCCTCCTGGTTATATGTTTGGCAATTTTACAATTTACAATTAACGGAGTAGCAGAGACATTGGGAATGAGTGGTTCAAAAAGAAATGTGGATACAGATGGCACACAATTTTACGTTTATCTTCTTTTCTAGTGAGATGAATTGGTACTCTTTAAAATTATATGATCTTATCGATAACTTTACAGGACTTATAGTAAAGAGAATAGCCAGATTTATAAAGGGAACATTACAGAATTTTTTAAAGTGAAAATGACCTATATATTTTTAAAGCAATATAAAAACAGTTTTTGCTTTGACATTACCTAGCCCCTAAGTTAATAAACTGTCTTACCATTTCTAAAATGCTAAATACAGCAGAGATTAATATTAATGTACAACATTTTCACTTTCAAAGATTGTGTTTAGTTAGTACTTTTTCATTTTTAAATCTTTATATTACTTTCTCATTTGGATGTAATACAAACTCCTTTCCATAAAATACATTAAGTAATTAGTTAAGCAATTTATATAGTACTAAACTACAGCAGAGTCTTAAAGAAAAGGTAGGGTTCTTTGTATCATGCAGACCATTAAGTAATAGAATAACTACCACTTATTGACTGCTTGCTCTACAACAGACATTGCATTTGATACTTTTTAAATATGCATCTTAAAAAGTTTATGTATACAGTAAATGTAGAGGTAGGTATAATTATTATCTATATTTTGGAGATGAGGACCCATATTAGAATATTAAATAAATTGCAGAAAGTTCTACTCTAGTGGGGCCAGAATTCAAAACTCAGTTCTATGTGACACAAAATCCATATATACTTTGTTATTATGCTACACAGTCTCCCTAAATGGGTATTTATATAATGCTTTCCCAACTTCTTTCTTGAATTTCTGGGTGCAGTTCATAAAGCTCATGTGTCCAATAAAATGTAATAGATCACTGATTTCTTCACTATTTGTTCTTATATGTTTTAGAAGTCCTCTTGCTTCCTTCAAGTTTCTTAACTGTGTTAGCATTTGTGAACATATTAAAACAAAGTAAGCATTAACATGTCAGAAACAGGCACTATATTATTCACAAATATTGTATATATAACTCAATAACAGAATAGATGAAAAAATAATTTTCATTAATATGGCTTCCTATACTTCTTGGTGTCATCTGTAATTATAAGTATATAAGAATTCAGCAATTATTTTCAATTGTCCATATGAATTCATTTGTAGCTTATGTTTATTTAATACTTCAGTGATAAATATAATTTAAAAACAAGTATGCCTTTGAGACCTTCCATCTCTCAATTCCTACATGTACTTAACAAAAACAAACAAACAACACGTCAGTTACTTCTCGTTAATTCTCCTTTCCACACAACAGTTATATGACATGAAAATGAGTTTTAGAGTTTAGCACTCCATTAAGATGCAGACATCCTCCAGATCTCAGCAACTCCTTCTCTGAGAAAGACAATTTTTCTTTATTTATGAATTCTCACAACCAAAAAAGTCCAGAACTGGGGCACATTCTGGACATTCCTCACATGTTGGTTAAAATCTTTATATTTTGCATTTAAAAACAACCTGTGGGTTCATAATTATCTATTCTCAAGCGATGAATGATTTAGAAGTACTGGCAAATTAAAAAAAAAATAAGCAAACATTTACTCAACTCTACCTATTTGCCTTATATCTACTGGCAATTCTGATGAAAAAAGAAAGACATGTTTTATAGTGTAGGATCAATTAGTGGTAGATCTCATGTGGGCCATGGACTTACTGAGAAGTAAGATTATAAGGAATAGACAGTGATACAGCGGTCACTTCCTAAAGAAAGAAATTTGAAAGTCTGAACCTAGAACCTCACATGACATGGAGTTTCTCTAGTTCTTCACACCGTTCTAAGAACGTTTTCCATGCCTAATCTCATTTAATCAGCTAGAGAAGTAGGCATTTTTTTCTAGAGACAGAACTTGGGTGAAAAATAGTTTTGTAATCCTAGAGTAAAAATATGGAAACATTTAAATCACTAAACTGTCAAACTCTGTCAGAAAAATACCTATCTTCTTTGGACTCCTAACAGTAAACTGTGCAAATCCAACCACGGTGTAATGTAAGAGTAAACATCTCTGCATTCATGGTGGACTTTGCCTGTGAGGTAGGGACTGGATAGGAACTGAGAGGCTGTGAGGAGCCCCTGTCCTACTCAAAGATGGTTCTGTGGAGAGCTGATTTAGCCAGACCTGTCCTCAAAAATATGGCTTACTTCCAGCCTTAACAAAAACCCTCGTGGCCCCTAGAACTGGCAATACTTCTTAGTCAAGAGAATGAGCTCTGGAGCTGGATAAGCTTGAGTTTCCACTGCAGCTCCATCTATTTCTAGCTGAACATCTCTGGGCAGGTTACTCTGAGCCTTGCTTTTCTATAAAATTAGAAAAATACTTCTTACTTTCCCATTGTTGTGAAGTCTAAATATAAAAACGCATATCAATTTTCCAGTACTATGTCTAGTATATAACCTACTTTCAATAAATATAATTTTTACAATTTAGAATTCCTGAAACCACACAAGTCTAGTCCTAGAGCATTCCCTCCGGGAGTCATTGGAAGACAAGAAGATTCTACCATACTTAGGAACTGAGACTTCAGAAAGAGCTTTGTGGCTTCTGCTTAATGAGACTCTCAATCAGTTTTCCTGCTACAGAAGTCAGACAAATCGATGGGCTGACTCTCTGATCTATTATCAAAGACAACTCCCTTGTTGGCATGTGTCCAATTTATAAGAACGATTGCTCACTTTTCAGACACATTGCCAAGTCTCACCAGCACAGTGTTTCTCATGGTAGCTCATTTTTAAGTTTAATATTCCTGACAGAATGCCCAAGTTGATCGTTGCCACAGAAAAACGAAGATAGATGAGTCTACGTCATTTTACATTTCACATTTCTTTTAGGAGTCTTAGACGAATGTCAGCTGAGTGTGAAGATGTATTGTTGATTACTCTTCCAACTTACTCTTTAACTTTTACCTCAAAAAAGCTAAATTTTTGTTACCATCATGGTTCAATAGGCCACAAAAAAATCAGTACTATAAACAGCCCACTTGATATTACTATTAGTTATTAACAGTTTTTTCCATTACTCTTTCTTTTACATGAAGATCATTTTACATTTCGTACTTACTGTTTTTTGAAATAATGGAATTGTCTTTTGCATTTTAGAAAAACTTCTGCTTAAATGGCTAATTTTGCAAGGTCTGGTTTATGGCAAGAAGGTGTGCCTGTTTTACCTTTGTCCATCAATTAGCCCACGTTTCTAAGGGCCTGTGGAGTATTCTGTCTGCTCCACAGCTAGCAGAAGGACTTTGCTCACAATGGGCCTCTTTCCTTCTTGTTGCTGGCTGTGTGTTGACAGAGCAGGTAAAGTTGGTGTTTACATAGAACCCCTTAAATTTCTTCTTAAGAACATGTCTCTGTCCCTTGTAGACAATGTGCCTAGAGGAGCCCATTATGCAGCTTGGCTTCCCAGTTGTCGTCCATCTCCTGCTTCCCTGATTTGGATTAGGTAGGCTCCAGGCTATCATGTTTTAGCTGGCAATCTGCCCCCAAAAAGATGTCAGTAAGAGGCTAAACAGCTAAGGATGGTTCTCATGGCAGCTCCAAATCTCTCCTCACAAATATGCAGAAGCACACACTACGAAAGACTGGAACAAAACACAACTCAGAAAGCCTTTGTCATTTTCCATGTTTGGCTTAATTGTTAATCCAACTTGTCTTCAGGTCCTTGCCTCTTCCATTTCTACCTATACAAACTCTAAAGTCATGACTAACTTTAAATCCCATCTCCTCCATGTAGCCATTCTTGATTTTCTTTCCTTCAAGTGAAAGTGATCTCTCCCTCTTTAGAATATCCACATGCTTTCTCTTTAACTATCATATAAAACTTATTGTATTCTACCTTACTGGAAAATTTACTCATTTAGAGAAGGGTCTACTCAGCTGAGGTAATGATGTAGAAAGGTTCTGGGTTAGACATATCTGAATTAAAATCTTTGTTTTCTCACTTATAGGCTTTAAATAAGTAACCTTGACCTATGGGACAAAAATTTTCTCACTAGAAAAAGGGAGATAATTGTACTCACATTATAGTTTGTTGTTAGAATAAACTACACCAAATCCAATGCTTAGAACATAGCAGACATTTCATAAATTGTAGCTATTATTATTATGCTAAAGGAAGAAAGCATAATTGGGAAAGCATTTTTTAAACAGTCAAGTGATGAAACAAATAGAGTGTTTAGACAAATTACTTGAACATCTCTTTCCTTGAGCATCCTAGCTAATCCTAGAGAAATAGAATGTTAAAAATTATATGTGTTAATTACATGTGTATAAAATGCATAAAGCTAATTACTGTTGTGGGATTGTATTATACAAAGTTCTTTTTAGATGTTGTGAAGACTGCTGATATGCCTAGTCACATTATAAAACCAGTAGAGTTACATTCCGAAATCCAAGAATCTGGCGCAGCTTCCTGAACAATCTTCTTAACCCCTAAATTGAAGTTTCGTAGGTATTTCTTACTTCTCAGCCTGACAATAATCTTATTGTCTATCCGCTCTGCCCTTTGCTCATTTAAATGCATTTACTTGCTTACTTCAAGAACATTCAGACTGTTCTAAATATGTCCACTGATTAGAAATAATTTTCTTTGTTCTCTCTCATAAATGATTACATGGAGGTATGTCTCTTACCTGTATTGTGTGCTTTCCTGCAGAATAAATTTTGTTTTCTGGGATTCCTTTTGCTAAACCTTTAATAAAAATATTGCTTCCATTTTGGATAAAAGATATAAACAGTGTATAAAATTAATTTGTTTCAGTTGTAAGACATGATTACATATTAATCATGACAGAGATGATCAAGAAAGTACTATTTGTAAGTTCATACATTAAAAAATGTAGACTATGCAGTTACCTTTCACCTGTGAGCCTTTAAAAATGTCAAATGCAAAATAAGAAAAGAGTTCAAGTGTGGCTCACCTTTCTAGGTCCCGTGCTCTTTAGCTCAAACACATCCATTGTATAATTGACCCTACGCCCATAGTGATCAAACTGAACATTCCCTGTCAGCCCTTGAATTCGAACCTATGAATGAAAAAGAAAACCCAAACATGTATTCATTTGCCATTTCACTTACAGTCATCTTGACTTCATCTGCTAGGCTTATCAACACACTTGGGTGTAGAGGTATAAACTATAAGCCACTCACTAAAAACCATGGGGCATCTGAGCTGCTGGCATAGAATCTGAAAAAATGGATATTAGAGGAATACATAAGCAACTCTACTATCTACCTGGAAGATGAATACATTTCATTTTTTTTTTATATATTATAAAGTTTCCATTGTAACCAACAGAATACATTCTCAGTATTGAATATTATTTATAGGAATGGAAATATGGTTTGTTTATGGTTACTTTCCAGTTTTATCTATAGATCCACATAATAAATGGTCCTGGTAACTACACTAGATCATATTTTTCCTTGTTAACATTAAAATTAATATGTAATAGGTTCAAATATATTTATATTCTTGAAAATATTCAAGTGTATTTTATTCTAAATTTCTTTTTCATTTTTACTTATGTTCTGAGCCCATGGTGTTTCAGAATATTTTAAATGTAATATTAAGAATTTAAACATATTATATTAAACATTAGAAAAATAGGAAATATATTATTTAATCCAAAGTTACAAAGCAATTTAAAGATCTACTAAGGTTGTCAAATATTTCTGGTCTTTGCCCACTTGAGCACAAGATTAGTTTGTACTTCCTGAACCCCTAGTGGTTAGCAAGGCCTGTGTGACTCTTTTTGACAAATGAGTTGCAAACAAATGTGATGAGTGTCACTATTAGGGCAGAGTTCTACTGCCAATCTGAAACTTCCTTACAACTTTATTTCCCTTTGTAGCATTTAAGATGGTAGCTACTTTATCAGCATAGGTCCATGAGTGATTACAACTGGCAAAGTACCCCTGCTCATCTACTGTGTATGTGAGTGAGAAATACATTTGTATGGTTGTAAGCCACTGGAACTTGGGGTTGTTTATTACTACAACATAATCTAGTTTATCCTGACTAAGCATTTATATAAAATATAAACACGGGTATTCTACCCATTTTTCTATTTAGAAATGTCTCAAAAACAATAAGAGCTTGATAAATTAAAATGGCAATTGTAAAATATATTTACTCTCAGATAAATTATTCCATTTTCTTGAATATTCCATTTAAATAGGAACGTGAAATAAATTGAACTTAAATAAAATTGCAAGTTACCTGTTTGAGTGTTCTCTCCATGTCAATACCCTGACCCCATGGAGCAGCAGGATTTGCCAGACAATCCCCAGCATTTCCTCTCCTAGAAATATCAATTTTCTGTCTTCTAAGATTTCGGAAAGTTTCGGCCATCACAAGGACTCCATCATAAGTCAGAGCAGATGTGTACTAACAAAGTGAAAATAATTAGAATGGTAAATGTTAAAAACTTACCAATCACCAGGAATAGTCTGGAGGTTCTGCGGGTTTATGATATAAAGTATCATCCTATCTGATGCCAGTTAAATTACTGATAATTAATTGACTCTAGCTTCACAAATTTCTATAATCACTTGATTACTAAGACTGTATACCAAGTCTATTAATTACTCTGATTTAAAAAAAAAGAAAACACATACTGAAAAACAGAACTTCTAATATGCAGTTGTCCAGAAGTTGGGAGATACAAGACCTTTAGGTGAGGTCTTTTCGTTGTGTCCAAATAGAAGCACTAACATATATAAAGCTAAGTGCAATGGTACCACAACCTGCCTCGTAACCAGTTGCTGTGGTTGAGTCCCAGGAGGGCTGGGATGTCTCAACCCTTTCCTCCTCCAAAATGCCTATCAGGGTTCCCTGAGATTTAATATATGTTTATTGATGTGAGGTGTATACCTTTGTTCAGTTCCTCAGAAGAATGAATGTGAATGTTTATAGTTACTCATATACTGGATGGCAGAAATATAACATCTACTTATTTAACATAAATGTTTGCACCAGTCACTGTGCTAAATAGAAATGTTATGCCCATGCCTGTTGAATGTGTTCGAGAAGGTTAAGCCATTTCTCTAAGTTTCCATTGTAATCCAGGATCAAATTGGAGAAGTGAGGCATGACTATGTTTTTTTGTTTTGTTTTGTTTTAATAATTGCCCAGTGCTTCTTTTTGAGAAAAGATAGAGCCTTCATGAAAAGATTATTAAAGTTAGGAAAGGAAGTGAGGAAAAACTGAGAAGGAAATGCAATTTGTTTAAGCTGAAAAACAAAAAACAAGGAATACTTGTAGAGTTTGATTAGAGAATTCTTAAGCACATGGAAAATATGACACAAATTGTTGACTCACAGCAGAGCATCAACTGCCAATAATGACAAAAAACTATATTATCTCTTAGGAATTCCATATGGTCGATTCTGTATGATTAACACATTCTAAAATTGTACTAACAATAGTTTTGTGCTGTGGAACATAGATGATGATCTCCTTAATTTGTTGCATGTAAACAAAGCAAAATAATTTGAAATTGAAATTATAGAAAGTAAACTTAGGCAGTATGACCATTAGGCACAACAGCCAGCATTCCAGGGAAGAGAAAAAATGAAATGTAGATAAGATAAAGGATATAAATTCTAATAAGGAACGTTTCAATGATAGAGAACCTAATTAAAAAGTTTCAGCAGAAAGATATATGTGAGACATGTAAATTAAGAGCCTTGCTATATATTCATTAAGGACATGACAAAATAAGCTTAAGGATAGACTCAGACCCTCACAACTGAAATTGTGGCTGAAGGAAATTAAGGTGTTTAAGCTGAGTGATAAACCAAAGACGAATATGCCTCCTTACTTGCTTGGGCTGGCACATCTTTGAGTAGAGAAAGCTTTTCAAACCTTTTGATAAGGCAAGAAAATAAAACAAGAAATAAAGTAGAACTTACTAAAGACATAAAAGGCAAGAGAAAAATGCTAATATTTGTGAATCAAGAGAGGGAAAAGAAAAATATTGTTACTTTTTAAATAGGGAGATAAAGCTGAGAGGAGATGGCAACAAAAAGCAACTACATTTGCTGTGTTTTAAAATGTCCATCCATTCTTATGAAACAAGTGAACTAGAAAAAAGAACAGATACCATACAGAGTGGAGCAGAGCAAAGTAAAGCAAAGCAGCAAAGGCCTTTGACAGGTCATAGAGCTAATGGAAAAAAGCAGTAGTGTAATTCGGCTTTATCTTTTTCAAAGGATTTAATTCTTTTCCATGTGTCTTATTGTGCTACAGTTCAAGAAATCACATTTATAGGCACACACTTCTAGGTGGCATCTAGAAAATTCTTATTAAATAAACACCTTATTTTCCCTAGGAACAAGGGTTCAGTATTCACTTATTTAGCATTTATAACTTTAAAGAACACAGAGAACCCATGATTTGATCCCAGGTATTTCACAAACCTGGTCCTTTATTCAGGGATAGACAATTAATATACCTGTTTAATATCTTTCACTTATTAATTTATAAATTCAGAAGGTTGGATTATAGTGAAGATGGCATGACTAGTCAAATTCTTACACCACAGAGAGGAAAATGACATAGTGAGTAGGGAGTTTTACAATTAGGAAATGGAAGAACTGAGACTCTCTACCCCTAGATTGAAGTTTTCTAGGCTTGAATTTCCAAATAATATTTGAAAACTTTTTACTACAATATATTGTCACTGAAAGGTTAGTAAAAGTTGTTAAAAATATGATGCCTTATTATGTAGTAGCTCAAAACCAATAGGTGGGAGTTTAAGATACATTATGCCATTATTTACATGATATCCAAGAAAGTCATCTGCCTATTTAGGTGAAAAAAAATGTTCTTATGATCAGAAATTTACCAGCTTCCTTTGCAGATATGAATAACAATCCCAATCTTTGTTGGGAAAAATTAAACAACCTGACCTTTTACTATTGATTTGCAGAAGCTTGTACATTTTGCATTCTACCAGTTTCCTAACTTAATGTATTCATTATAAATCAGTTTGCAAATATAGTTTTTATCTGGATGGAATAATTACCAATGTTGTTCACATTTGAAATATTTAGTTAATAAAAATAACTTTACAAATATGCAATTTATTCATGAAAATTCATATGCAAAGTAATAATAATAAACTACTTGAGATAATGTCTAATAACTACTCTTAAATATAGAAATTTAGAACCTTTAAGGGTTTGTGTAGCACAGTGACAGTGAAAAAATACTTCTGCCCTATGTCACACTATGTCTGACAAAATATTACTATAATGCATCATAAACTTTCTACCTTAAATCCTAAAAATACTAAAAATATATAAGATAAAAAGAAACGAGTACCTTTGGAGGAGTCTCAGATCCTGGATACTCTCTCTGATCTAGTTTCTTCCAGCGATCCATTAGTTTGGTTACCATAGGTGTGTTAAAATCTACCAACTGGAATCCTGTAACATTGGCTCCACCATGTATAAATCGCTCAAGAGAAATATCCTTGAATCCCTATAAAAATCAATATGATGGTTTGTTAAGTTTACTTCATTATTATACATGTTGACTCTTCAATGGTAATGTAAATTAATAATCAATATGTATATCTAACTAGATTTCTAATAAAGCAATGGCTGGAAACAGGTGGATGATCCAATTATGTCAATATAGCTATTATATTCTGTCATTCAAAATTTAATACATGAGAAAAGGACAAAAGTGTTTTCAGTTAAGTTTAACTTTTTAACAAGTATTTCTTAAATGGATGTCTTTTATGAAGCATAGGAGGGTATAGGAGGTGAATATGATAACAGCAAAAATTCTCCTGTTGAGAATATAATTAGATGTCCTCAATTTCTTACGTGAAGATAATATCAAAGTATTTTGATACTCTGAGTCTGTGATGGGTTATACCTTTTTAGGGGGGTTAAGTTTAATTACAAAGTGGTCTAAAAGCAGATGGAGCTGATAATTTGAGCCAGGGAGAGAAAAATCTTTAATTACATGAGCCACTAGTAGTGGAGAAAAGAGCAAGAGAAGACATTCATGGACTCCTGTGTGGTAGGAAAAAAGATGGTGTCCACGAGGTGGACTGAGGAGATGCTGGGAGGATGTCATCTCTTTTGGGCCAGAGGTATTTATCTGAGTTTCAAAAATTCTCAAACTTTATTCTTTCTCTCTCTCTTTCTCTCTATCCATCATCTATCTATTATGTTTTAAACATTTTCTCCCCCATTAATTACTGAAGGTGTCTTACAAAAATGCATACTCAATATAAAGCATAAAACAAACAAAATTACAAGAAGTGGGAAAAAGAATATTAAGGAAGTGAATTAATAAAATGAAAAACATTAGCTCAGAGAAAAGTAAACAACACACACACATATGAGTTTGTACATCTGTATTTGCTTTTTTGTTGTTGTTGTTGTTTTCTCTTAGTATTTAGTAAAGTTTATTTGGAAAATGTAAGTTTGATTCAATTGTTTTGGGGAATTTACGGAAATTGAATCCCACCTGTATAACTGTCTAGCCTTAGGTTTCTCATGTGCACAATGAGAATGATAATGCTAAAATACTTAGCACATCTGGTTCAAATTCAGTAAGTGCTACTATTATTAAGTAATTAATTCAACAAAAATTTATTTGATGCTTACTATGTGACAGGTAATTTGACTGCTCATCAGTAACATTCTCATTTCACTGGGAAAGAAACTAGATAACAGAAAGCAAATCTATGTTTTTGAACTGGGGAAAACACTGTCCATCAATCTCTATCTAGCACAATGTCAGTTGAATATTCTTTTGCTTCTATGAGAATATAGGGCAGACTCACAGGCAAGCAAATAATTTCAGTTTTCTAAAAGCCACATTGATTCAACTCTTGCTTTAGTTGCTAATTGATGACATAATTTTCTTCCAGCAATGGCAGAAATAAAAGACTTGCCAAGCTTTCTTTTGTAGTGTTATCCTACAGCTGCCGCCCTCAGAAAAATCATCTGATGTAGTCTAATTGCTAAATAACAGTCCACATTTCTCTGATTCCATCCTGCTGCTATGCTGAAGGTAAAGGAAAAGTATTGACACATCTGATTATAAACTCCTTTCCACTATGATCTAAATGAATGGTGGGTGGCTCAGTTAATTTTAGCTATGTCTTTTTCGGTACAGGCAATATTTTTCATTTCATATGTTTTGAAATAATTTTATATAGAAAATTGATAGGATCTTTACTGTGAAGCAGTTTTCTTGAAAATAGCCACTTTGGTAGCTATTTAGATTTCAGTTTTTACCAAGAGAATATTGTAGAACTGAAAGTTCTGAGCAATAGTGCAATAAAATTATAGTTTACATTGAGGGGATGGTTAAGTAGCTAAATTAACAGTGCTGCATAAGGGAAGACAATGCAGAGGCTTCCTACTTGTTGAAATAGGCTGTTCAACAATGCTTTCATCTTACAATGGTTAGTGACTTCCTAAGGAAAGAGTACCTTCCAACACGGTTTTCCTTTTAATTTCCATTTACAGTTTATACATTCTCTGAAGGAAAAGGTGGGAAAGGAAATTAATAAATTACAGGCCTTCAGATAATCTGATGACTGTTGATGTAAATCTATACGGGTCCATCACATCATAATAAATGTTTAATAAATGTTCATCCTTTAAGTTTTATCATGCAAACTTAACTCATTAAAACTACATTTACATTAAAATTGAATGTAATTCAGATAACACTTCTGCTGTTTTGCGTTTCAGGTTCACAAGTTGTTTAAATTGTACTGATACAGATCTGGTGCAGTTAACAGAAAGAAGGTCAAGTTAAATGAGAGTGATTTCCTCTTAACATCTTTTAAAATTTAGGTTGTTAAGAAATTGATTAAAGTATGCATTTTTGATGATCATGGAGATAGATGGTAGAGTTAGACATGCTTAATGCAGAAAAATTGAAAAATATAGAAAGCATCAAGAAAAAAGTTAAACAATGTCTCTAAGTTCACAGACACTTAACTAGAGTTATGGCACTTGAGTAAAAATATGCTAGACTACAAATTTTGGAAACTTGAGTACTAGACCCTATTCTGACACTAACCAGATGCCTAAATGTGGTCAAGTCACTTCAATCTCTGTTTCTTAATTTCCTTACCTTCAAAATGAAGCATGAATGGTGTGTGCCTCTTTGTGTGTGTGTGTGTGTGTGTGTGTGTGTGTGTGTGGTATGGCAAGGGATAGGTAAGGAATAGATCCTTTAATCTTAAGGATCATTCTAAAAACTTATACTACTTTATGACAGAGTCAGGTGTTTTTCTAGATATAAACCAAATATAATTTAAAAAATTAAAAATCTAAATGAGTGTAAGACTTTAACAAATTGCTTTGCAGGTGGGATAAATGTCAACAGTTCCTTGTTGGTACTTGTGGCCATATATAAATCATTTGATGGACGGCTGGAAGAGGAGTGAAGAAAGATCTGAATATAAACCAAAAAAAAAAAATGCTTATAAAGCCAGATCCCCCTGAAGGTTGGTATAGGAAATGCTTAAATGAATGGTCACTTTGTGATAATATAAATTATTTACTTATATAGATTTTGGATTTCTTTATTTTTTAAATTTATTTATTCTTTGCTATCAGATCGGACAGAGTTTTAATCTTGCTTTTGAGACTTAGGATCTATGTGATCTTGGATAAATTGCACTGAACTCCATTTTCTAATCTATAGAATAAACATCTATTTTGAAGATTAATTAGAACAATTATAGTAATAAAATAAATATGTAAGCTGGGTATTAGAGGATAAGCAGCCATTCAATAGTAATGAGTAAGGATAAGGGACCTTTTCATAAGGTCAAAAAAGACGTTCCTGCCTTAATGAACTTAGAGCGTGCTAATGTCTTATTTGCAGCTGGGCCACAAGATGTTGGACAATACTTGGTATAGATGAAATGTAAAATAAGGATTTCATGAATGAAAAAAGAGTGCATTCTATACTTTCGGTGTACAGGATGATTTGTGAACTCAGAAGAAGGCATAATAGAGGACAGTTTTCCATTAGAAGGCACTGTTATTTAGGATTGGGGTAAGTGCTTCCTGATAGAGACAGTAGCATAAACTAAAGTTGTGAAGGCAGAGTAGTATTAGGTGTCTGGGAATTAGTCTGCTTTCTGGAAGGGGCAAGTGAGAGGTGAAGTGGGAAAGAAGCTCTGGGGTTAAGCAGGGGTAAATCTTAAAGAGCTTTGTGTATTAAGATAAATAGTGTAAACACTTTATCCTAAAGGATTTTAGTAGCACGGTGCTTGGATTTAGAATGCTTACTCTGGTAGAAGGGGGTAACCACTGGGCAGTGGCGATATGTTGTTTGAGAGAATTGCAGGAAGTTCTGTGGAGGAGTGAGATGCCAAGTATCAGCAGGAAGAGCTGGAAAGACCACAGTTCTTTCCCTTTTGTGAAGGGCCTGAATTCTCTTACTGTATTTGTAGGCTGGAGCCAATGAAATAATTTAAGCAGGGAAATGATATAATCATAGTTGTTTTTAAAAAATAACTGGAGTCTACAGCCATGCTACTCTGAACAAACCTGACCCTGTCTGATCTTGAAAGCTAAGCAGCATCAGGCCTAGTTAGTACTTGGATGTGAGACCACCTAGGAAGAACATTTAAAATAATTTAAAATTATTTAAATTTTATTTAAATAAAATTATTTAAATAATTAAATAAGACGTTGTAAGCTGACAAGGTCCTTGCAATCTGTGAGGTCAACCAAGGGTTGCCTTGCCTAAAAAAAAATAAAAATAAAAAATAAAAAATAACTGGGAACAAAGTACACAAAGAACTGGAGAAGAGAAAGTCTAAGGGCAAAGTAGGGAAGCAATTTTCTTTAAATCTCTGAAAAACAGACTACAGTGAACCAACAGATAAAGTTTTCCTACCTTTACATATCTTGGAAATTTCTAGAATAGAGCTTAACCTTTTGAGATGCTATGTGCTTTCACCAATACCTCTAGATGGTGGGTATGTTTAAATAATATACATGTATACTGACATACAAACCACAAACAGGGCTTAGGAAAAAGAAAAGGACTTCAGCAATTTTTTATTTCTAGTAAGTTTTACTCATCTTTAATATGCAATTGGTAATGGTAGTGGTAGTGGCAGTGATAATCACAGAAAAATGTCAAGAATCAGGGGAGGGTCTTATCCACCCACTTATATATGAGGCACAGCTCCTGCTATTAAATGGTATAATCCTTTTAATGTATTGTTAAATTGAGTTTGCTAATATTTTTTGAAGATTTTTGCATCTATGTTCAACAGGGATACATAATATATTTATAAATGTTTAATTCTATTGGTGAACTGACCTCTTTATCCTTATAAATGACCTTTCTTGCCTCTCATTAGGTTTAACCTAAAGCCAATTTTGTGATATAAATATAGATACTCCTTCTTTCCTCAGTGTCTATTTGCATGGATTATCTTTTTTCATTCCTTCACTTTCAGTCTATGTGCCTTTAAATCTGAAATAGTCTCTTGTAGGTAGCAAACAATGGGTTTTCTTTTTTTATCCATTCAGCCACACTGTCTTTTAATTGGAGAATGTAGTTCATTTACATTTAAATAGCTATTGATAGGAAAGGACTTACTATTGACATTTTGTTAATTGTTTTCCTGTTGATTCCTAAGTCCTTTCTTCCTTTCTTGCTCTCTTCATTTGTGATTTGATGATTTTCTTTAGTAGTATGTTTCGATTCCTTTCTCTTCATCTTTTGTATTCCTATTATAGGTTTTTGTTTTGTGGCTACCATGAGGCTTACATAAAACATCTTACAATTATCACCATCTATTTTAAGCTCACAACAAATAAACATACAAGAGCTCTACAATTTTATACACTCCTTTCCACATTTTGTGCTTTTGATAGCATAATTTACATCTTTTATCTTTTTTAAAAAATTATTTATTTATTTATTTATTTATTTATTTATTTATTTATTTATTTAAGTTTCAGCTATACATTTTAACAGTAAGGCATAAGTTTCAGCTGTACATTTTAACAGTAAGGCATAAACACTGTGTGTTTACCTCCCAACAATTTACATCTTTTTATATTGTGTATCCATTTAGAAATTATTATAGTTATAATTATTTTTAATGCTTTTATCTTTTAATTGTTAGAGTTAGGAGTGATTTACCCACCACTATTACCATATTGGAGTATTCTGAATTTGTTTACATACTATTCTTTACCAGTGGGTTTTATACTTTCATGTTTTCATGTTTCTAATTTTGTCTTTTTATTTCAGCTCGAAATGTTAGCATTTTTTTAAGGCCACTCATGGTGATCAACTCTTTAGCTTTTGTTTGTCTGTAAAATGCTATGCCTCTCCTGTAATTCTGAGACAATTTTGCTAGGTAGAGTATTCTTGGGTGGCAGTCTTTTTTTTTTTTTTCTATTGCACTTTGAATATATCTCCCTGTTTCCTTCTTGCTTGTAAAATTTCTGCTGAAAATTACCCTGGTAGTCTTGTAGTGAGTGGTTCCCTTGTACATAACAAGTTGCTTTTCTTTTGCTTACTTTAAGATTCTCTCTTTATTTTTATTGACAATTTAATTATAATGTGTCTCAGTGTATATCTCTTTACATTCAGCTTATTTGGTAGTTTTTGGTCTTCTGTATTTGAATGTGTGTTTCTTTTCTTAAGTTAGGAAAGTTTTCAGCCATTATTTTTTTTGAACAAGCTTTCTGCTTCTTTCTTTCTCTCTTCTCCTTTTGAGACATCTATAATGCATATATTGATCCATTTGCTGGTGTATTACAAGTCCCTTGAGCTATCTTCAGTCCTTTCCCCTTCCCCTTTTCCTTCCCCTTTCCTTCCCTTCCCTTGCCTTCCCGTCCCTTCCTTTTGCTCTTCTTATTGAACTCTACTGCCCTATCTTCAAGTTAGGTCCTCTTTTCATCCACTTAATCCAGTCTGTTGTTGGAACCTATATTGAATTGCAGTTCTGTTATTGTATCATTTAGCTTTGTGATTTCTCTTTGATATCTTTATATATTTATTTTATTTCTTGTTGAAATCTTCATTTTGCTTGTGCATTGCTCTCTGGACATCAGGAAGCATCTTTCTGTTATTTCGAACTCTTTTTGGGTAAACCAGTCCAGACTAAGCTCTTAGTTGTCTCTCAAACCTGTGTGATTGCCCAAGCTGCCTTCTTTGTTCTTAGTGGCTCCCAGTAGTTGAGAGTATGCCAAGGCCTAACAGTGTCCCAAATGAGAGGGTCACAGTCAGCACCTAGATGCAGATGATTATAAGACCAACTTTCAGGCAGCAGTTTGTAAAGCTGTAGTCAAACACACTTAAGGAAAGATTGAGAAATGAGTATTTTGCCTGTTCCATCTACACTGAGCCCCTAGGGGATAGCCTTGGCAAGTACTCTCATGTAGACTTGTTAAAGACTGCTTCGTTGTTTGCTATAGCCCTGTAAGACTTGTGAATGCAAGATCATCTGACTATCAGATCCAGTTGTCCCTTGGGCAGCATCAGCAAAAAGTGGGGTTCCAGGCATGTGTACGATCTCTTTCTAGAGACATGTTGGCCACCTGATATTATAGTTGGAGCAAACTGGAGGGAAAAGGTGACAGAAGTGCCCACCAGCTCCCCTGGGCTCCATGGAGGAGCACAGCCAGCCCCTAGATGAATGTAGCCAGATGTTTGAAGATGAACTCTCAGGCAGCAGGTTTCAGTGTATATGGTCACTTCCCTTTCAGGAAAAGTTTAGGAGATGGGCATTTTTGCCTGCTCTCTCTGCGTTGTAGATTAGGAGAATGGTTGCAGTGAGTGCTCATGTGCCCCTTAAGGTTGGGCTCCTTGTTTTCTATAGTCTTGCAGGTCTTGGGGATGCATGTCCCATAAGCTTTCAGAGCTGGATAGTTTGGCAAGGACTGACTCTTGAATGGTAGCCTTAAAAGCTGAAGTCTAAATGCGTGTGGTACAAATCCTTGCTCCTGGAGAAGCTGGGAGTTGGGGATTCTCTCCCAATTGCATGGCACCATGCCAGGGATAGTGTTTATGGAGAAAATGTGTTCAGCCTTTTGTGTCCATTTTGATGTGGGTCTTTTCTTAGTTGCCCAATGTGTAGGAGTCACCCAGCTATTTCTGGGTTTCTCTCAGAGGCATTGCTCCCCGTGTGCATCTGTGAGAGGAAGGACATTCAGGAGATTCTATGCCCCCATCTTGGTCCCTCCAACTAAATCAGTCTTGATGAGTTGGTTAAGTAGTAGTTCTCCCTTAATTGTAAATTATAATTATAAGTTATAAATGGAATTATTTTTTTAACTTCACTTTCAGGATGTTTGTTTCTTGTGTATAGAAATACATAGATTTTTGTATATTGACCTTATATCCTACAACAGTATTGAATCCATTTATTAGTTCTCATAATTTTTATTAGATTCCTTAGGATTTTCTATACATAAAATCTTTCTCAATTGGAGAGCTTTTTATTTATTTTTCTTGCCTAATATCCCTTCCTAGAAACTTCAGTACAGTGTTCAGTAGAAATGATGAAGGGACCTCCTTGTCTTATTCCTGACCTTAGGGAAAAATCATTCAGTCTTTCAACATTAAGTATAATATTAATATAATCTTTCTGTTGATACTGGATTAACTTCACACTTGGTAATCTTATGCACAAAGTTCTCAAGAAATAGCTGTTGATTGGCCTGATGAAACAAAAATTATTGGTTTTGAAAGTCACTATTATTTAGGGATAAATGAATAAGTTAATAGAATTCATACTAATATGTTATCTTCTAAAGTAGATATGTACAAGTTACTGACCTGGGCATGTGTTACAATAATATCAACATATATATGCTAAAAACTTGGTTATTTTTAGTGAGAGCTATTCCCTAATACAAGCAAAATTTTCCCTACTTCCTATGTTGTTTCTTAGTCATTATATAGATAACTTAAATATGCCACCATCTACTAGAGATTTTAAGACAGGCTGTGATACCCATTAGGATGTTGTAAATGTTAATTCTTTCCAAATGTATTGTCAATGTTAGCAATTCATTTCTGGTACAACAGTCTATAAACATGTTGACTTTTTTCCCAAATTCCATCATTTGGAAAGACTCCTCTGTTTGCTAGAATCTCCTTGTATAATATCATTGTGAATGCAGACATGCCATAAACATAATGTTATTTCCTCTTATAATCATAATATCAGAATATATTAATTTTAAGATTAATAGATATATATTTATATTTTACAAAATATGTTAAAACATCAAGACTCTGAGCCTACTAAAGGTAATGAAAAAGACCAATAAAAAATTCTCAGTATTTTCATGCTAATCCATTAAGTAACATAAATATACTTTATTCAAGACACACAATACATAGTCTGCATTTTAATATCTCAACTCCATAGTGAAACCCAGTTCACTAAAGACTGAAAATTCCTGTCTCAAAGTGTGATGGCCCACGTGCCACATAAAGAGAGTAGGCACATCTCAATCTCTTTTGTAGCCTTTGGTTCGTTTTCTTCTTCAAACACAAGATCCTTACCAAAGAAATACATGGTGTGAAAATGGAAAAGGAAGAAAACATTCTGAACTTTTTAAAGATAAACTACTTTTGAGATCAAGCTCTTGGGGCAGATGGTGCTCTAATAAAGTAAGGAGAATAGCCCTTTGCATGGCTGGTTTTCTCTCGACACTGCAAGTCAACAAGAAATACCTAGTGATCCTCGCCAAGAAATCTAAAAGGATTTTCTTTAGGCCTTAAAGAATTTTATACAAAATGTTCAGTAATCAACTATATTTAATATGTAAAAAGATGACATAATTTTAAAAATTTGCATTACTCACAATCAAAAGACTTCTTTAAATAACCATTTCAATCTTGTTTTTCTTAAAATTAGAGAACATGCGTCATCAGTTTTGATCATTCCTGTAACATCTCTAACTATTGGCAATCTTTATTCATAGAGTAGCACATTGATCATTTACAGAGAAAAGGCCATTATTTAATTTGCCAAGAGATATCACAGTAAACATTGTAATTAGTTTTAAAGGTCACTTTGGCAGATGTCAAACTAATCTGCATCAAAATATATTGAATTCTACATTAGAAATATAAGGCCATTAAAATAAAAATATTATCCTGTTATAAAAAGCTTAGTAATATAGTGTAATAATTAGTTGGAACATTACTTTAGGCACAGTTGAAATAATCTTTAATACTTGAGAAAATCTTATAAAAAATGGAAAATAAAGAGTTCTTACCAAATTTGCAATGATATAATGGTAGCCTTTGACATGCTTTCCAACACTCACAATCTGTGAAGATATAAGGAAATAAAAGAAGACAAATTTAACTTTACTGAATGATTATATTTTTTAAAGTAGAATTTTAACTATTCTAGCATAATTCCTTGTGGAAACACGATTAGAAAATGATAAAGTTTTCCTTATAAAAGTGATTTATCCCAATTAGAAAAAAAATTCATAAGCCACATTAAAAGATTGAGTGGTTAAAGTAAAAAAAAAACCCTCTAATTTCAATCACAGTGTATATATAAATGACCAATTGTTTCACTATACCTATGCTATAATCCCCTCAAAGATAATGACAGTGTTACAAAGCAAGTCAATAGTTTAAATATATCTCTAAATATATATATTTATTTATTAATTTATTGATAATTTATAGAAATGCATGATAGATTGTTAGGAGTCTTCAATTGATTTTTTATGAGTAGTTTGAATTGTTGTTGTAAGCAGAAAGCAAGATTTTTCTAAGGCCAACTTTTCTTTTTAGACACTTCTGATACCACAGAAAACTTAATCAATTTTCACCTGCGTATATAGATATAGCAATATTTTATTATAATGAAAGAATAAGGACAAAACATCATCAAGAGATTTTTCTGACTGTTAGATACATTTTCATCATCAAAGCAAAGATTAAATTGTTTTTAGCATTTTAATATCCTCTAAAAATATTTTTTTTTGTAAATTAGTGACTTGTGAAATACAGGAAAACCCTACTTAAATCCATAACATATGAATTGTTCTGGAAAACAGTTTTGCATACATGGCTATCAGTAGAGTGGAATCATTGCTCATCTCATGTTTTCTTTTTGATTACATATAAGACCTCTTGTCTTTGAGATTCTGTAGTTTCACTACCCTACCATGAGTTTGGATGTTTGCTTTTAAATTTTGTTCTTACTATTCAGGGTTTGTTGTACTTTCTGACTGTGAGGATTGTCCTTCAACAATTCTGGGATATTCTCAACCAATATTCCTTGAAATATCCCTTCAAAGATGTTTTGTATTTGCTTCTAACAGATAATACAAGGTTGCTATCACTAGCTTAGGGCTACTTTTATGACAATTTCTGAGTTTCCACATTCCCAGATCACAGTGTGTAGTATAAATTAAAAACACAATCTGTCTAAAGAAGGCTGTGATGACAAATTCTCATAGCAGATCTCTCCTTTACCACACTGAGCGCAGGTCGAGACAGAAAACACTCAGTTGACTCTGTACAGGTAGCAGATTTTCTTCTACTCTTCTTTTTCATTTGGGTGTTACCCTTCAATAGTCCAGCTTAATATGGGATCTAAGGTATAATTTGTTGCCTTGACTGAGCCCAAAGTTCTTGTTCTTAGGTGAGCATTAATTTTCCAGGGAGGCCACCCTATCTAGCAACTTCCTTTGGCTCAGTCATCTTTTATTCTTGGCCACCAAAGGTTTTCTTTACTTTCTTGGAAACTCAGTTATGCATTGGCAATGTTTTACATAGCATTTCTAACTGTTTTATATTGCTAGATTTATCTCATCCACAATTTATCTAAAACTGAATTGCCCTTGACAATCTTACCATAAAATAAAGACAAGCAATAAATACATGGAATTATAAAGAAAGTTCAGTGAAGAAACAGCTTAATTAGTCATCATAATGGGTGACCCAAACTCGAATGATTTTTGCATTGGTGGAGTAGGCTGGAGCCCTCTTATTTTGGGGCATCTCAGGTATACCTTGTGCAAAAGACAATTATCAAGGAAAATGATGGTCGATATGCAGTTGGGAAACTACATACTATTATTGAGTTTACTAGAGATTCCTACTATTTTACTTCAGCAGGAATTTTTGTCATTGGGCAATCCATTATTTATCTCTTGCTCTTTAGATATAACTTTTTCTGGTGTGGCTATCTAAAACTTTCTGTGTTTTTTAAGCCCCTGTGCTCATCGCACCTCTTTTCTCTCAACACTTTCAGCTTGTGATTTCTGTGTGACTTCAGTCGATAATCTCTGCTTTCTTTTAAATTCATTTTAAAACTGTAAACACTTGTAAATGTTAAAAAGCTGTAGGATGGTGGAAATTCTGCACTAGGTATCTTTGTAAAGAAGTCATTGTCAGTTCTAGATTGCCTGGCAAAGAACTGTAATAAATTAAAGCTTATGTAATGCATTTTCAAGGGCTGAGGACTTAAAGAAAGCACAAAGAACTGAAGGTGACAAAAATCCTGGCAGAAAAGGCCTTGCAGAGCTTGATATGCATCAACATTCTGGGAACCAAGGGCCTCAGGGAGCAGTGATCTGCATATTTATTTACCTGGCTGGCGATGCTAGAAACAATACCATTTTTTACTGAGTTAGATACTGGCTGGGAAAAAATAAATGTGCTACACACATTGTTGCAAAGGACTCATTGCCTTTGCATACTCACCATTGTGACCTTGGGGGGCTATAGTTTAAGGCAAGATCTTAGTCCCTCTGCCAAGCATCTACCACTACACAGGAGTTTCTTCATGAGAAAAATCTAATTTATACTTCATAGTAAAGTATCCTATATTTAGAATATCATTTACTTAATTTAAAAAAAATGATTGTGCAAAATTGACATCATGGGTGTTTGTCTTACATGGATTTCATCATCTCAACCAAAGTGAAGACTATCTCATTTAAAAAATAAATATGAGTGACTTGAATTTGAATGCAGAACAAACCTTGTGTCTCTGTATTCTTTTCTAAAGAAGGGAAAGAAACAGCTTGAGGTGAATGACATGAATATAAAATAGCACTACCTTTATTTAAATGTTTTGGCTGAGTTGTCAAGGGAAAACAATGCCTAGGGTGAGGGCTTTGTTATAATAATTAATTATGGACTTCCATAAAAATAAAAAAATGTAGGAGTAGAGGATCTGCAGCTCCATTCTTTTTATTTTCTTAAAAGAAATAGAGGATGAAAGTAGACTAAGAATAATGATCAAATATCTGTAGTAGAGTTCTAAAAAATAGGTTAGGAAGGTATACAAGTTACACTGATCACACACTTTCAAAGGAATTGATCTTTACAGGAATAAACCACTTAGGAAAAGTGATTGATTCTTAATTACTTTGTCATTTGTTTTTTAGGAAATAAACAGTTGTTTAGAAATATCCATGGTATTGGTCAATGATTCAGTTCTAAATTCAGACCTATGTATATTAATAAGGTAAATGTTAGATGCCATCCCTACAATTGTTTTATTAACAAATTATGGTATAACTAATTTTTATAAGTGTGACTTTTAAATCTTTATTCATTTTAAAAATTAGGGGAAAATGAATCCAGAACACTCTTCTATCTTAACCCTATCTTTAAATTAATTTAGTTTAATAAATGTTCATATATAAGTTTAGGGTTTGGAGATTCAAGAATTATAAAGATAAGTAAGCCAGTGCTGCTGTACAAGATGTTTATTACCTCATAAGAGGATAAGACTCAAACAGAAATGACTGCAATACAGAGCAGAGGAAAAAAAGTGCTATGGGTTTTAAGGAGAAGTGGTATCATTTGTTTGGAAGAATTAGTTAGTTTTTAAGAGAGAATAGGGGCTAACTAAATATTGATTAGATGAATAAAGAAGTTAATGAGAATATAAATGTCACAAACACTAGTATATTAAGATCGATTTGAGATAAATGAATAAAGTTTTGTCTTCAATCCATAAACATATTTTATGTTAATCCTTTATGTATCAATGGTTTATAAAGCACTCAGGGGTTTTTTGAAATAAGAGCTAATATATATTACATGAAGCTATTATTACAAAGCTGTGATCATTATATTGAACATGGTCTTCAACCTAAAGACCTACAATGGCACACTTGAGTATGAGTGATTTTGGTTTCCCCTTTAATTTGATTTTATAAGTCAGTTGGAAATTCCTCTCTAGTTGTTATGTTCCAGATAAATCAGATAAATTTACATGGAGAAAATAGTGCAACATATTTGGTAGTGTTAGGGACTGATGCCTGGTAAGCGTTGGAAGCTTATTGTAATGAGGGCAGTCACTCTCACTAATCCTTTTCTTCTATCGAAATTCTATACTCTCAAATGTCCCCTGAATGTTGATTTTTAAGATGCTTCAAAATACCTTATTATAGATAAAAACAAATGCCTTAGTTTATTTATTTTTCTTCAGTACCATAAAAAGAAAAACAGAAGGCAAGGGACTTTTGCAAACAAGCTGCAGACTTAAAATACAACCTTGTGAGATAACAGAAGGACCTTTAGTTCTGAAGGGTATGATGCCCAGATGGAGAGAGGAAAATAAAGAATCTCAGACCAAAAATAACGAAGGTTGTTTAGTGTGAGAAGAGATTTAGGGAGAAGACAGAGAATGAGAGCTCCCATCAAATATTTTAAAAGAAAGAGGTACACACACACACACACACACACACACAAACAATATATGTGTGTGCACGTGTGTGTGTTTATTTTTTATTTTCTTCCATACTTGGGAATATTAGAAATTATAAAATCTTCTAATTAGTATAATCTATTTTTTAAGGGAAAGAGAGGAGAAGAGAATTGTCCATAAAGGGGATGGCTACCTCTCAAAGTAGTAATCTCTCTCTCACTAGAAGTTCCCAACAGAGGCTGACTGATGACCACTAAAAGATGCTGAGGTACAGTTCTTTGGGTTCTAGAATCTTTTACAGACTTAAAGTGCCAAGTCTGCATAGTCAGTCACTGTAATAGACACTACTGGTGCCCTTCTTATGTTTTACCACTTACCATTTCAATGCATACTTGCTCTCCTTCTAACTGCTAGAGCTTGAATTTCCTTGACTCAGGGTCTTCTCTGATTTCTAGAGCTCATTTTGCCCTTGGGAGCAGGGTGGCAGTGGGGGAAGACCAGGTAAGAAGTGATGAGATTAATGACCTCCTCTGGAAGCCCTCATATGACTGACAGGAGCTGGTGCATAAATACTCCAACTCCCTTGCCCTCACAAGTGAGATGATTCTGACATGTATGTTTTACACTAGCTCCAGTAATTAGTTTACATTAATTTCAAATGAGATTAAGCCCCTGTTACCTACATAGTAATTTGCTAGATAAATGCACCTTTTATTAATTGCATTTCTCCTCTCTGCTTCCAATGTGTTCTTCACCTACAAACCAACTGATTACATATAAATCCTTGTCTTAAAGTCTGCTTCTGGGAGAACCAAACTAAGACAGTTTTCAAATAAAAAAATTTACCAGTGTGGCAGTGAAATCGATAACATAAAAACACTTTCGTTTGGTAACTATCCCAAGCTTTTCATCTCTGTAGTGCAACACATCTATGTTATATTCTGAGTCCCTACCTTAATCTCTATGTATAATCAAGAACTCAAGTTGCATAAAATACTGTACTTTTATTTGGATATTTAAATTAGGTAAATAAGATTTAGTCTTTTACATAAGAAAATAGGAATGAATCAGTATCTTTATTTAATAAATTCTTATTTTCCTGACATATGATTTCCTCCTTCATATTTTCTTATATCCTTTTCTTTTTTGAAGGAGAATTTTTATTATTTTTATGTACAGAAAATTCGACAGTGTACACTCAGTCCAGTTTGGTGGCCACTTCTTTAGCCTTTGCCTTTTCTGGCTTGGCAGTGTGAACCACTGACGTTGGGCCCAGGGCGTTGCCTCCCCAATGAAGGTGAATCTCATCATATCTGTAATTGTAATTGGTACGGAGACCTTCCACCAGTTTAGCCAGCGCTCCCTTGTCTTCCGAGTTAATCTGCATGAAGGGGACGGGGTACAGGTCTTTCCGTGGACAAGATGACCCAGGCTGGCTTTCCCCATGATAATGCAATAAAGAACCCCCATCTTACTGCACAGGGCAGGCAGGAAGACAACCAGTTGATGGGGTCCACATCATGTGCAATCACGACCAGCTGAGCCTTCTTATTTTCCACCAAATTGGTGACAGTATTAACCCCTGCTCGAAGGACAGGTGGCTTCTTGGTAGTAACATCACTTTTGCCAGCATCTTTTTTCTCAGCTAGAGCCAATGATCTCTGCTTATTCTCTTGCTTTGTCCCTGGTCTGTACTTGAGGGCCGGCTTAAACAATTAAGTAGCTGTTTGGTGGTCCAGGGCCTGGATGAACTGGTTAATTGCAGGAAGCCCTATCAGGCGTTGATAGAGAATAGCTCTTGTCATGGCAGCCGAATGTAGCGGGCCATTTGACAAAGCAGGTGAGGTCCCTTTGGTCTGGATGTCTTATTCAATGCCAAAATTCTTGGGTCTTTTCTCAAACAGGGGATTTACCACCTTCTTGGCCTCCTTTTTCTTCACGACAGTAGTGGCCAAGGCCACATTCTTCCCCTTAGCCTTCTTTCTCTTCGGCATCTTGGGTGGCAGGAGGAAAGAGAAAGCCTGTCTTATATTCTTTAAGAACACCCATTCTTAGTACTAGTTTGCTAGTACTTTATTCCAAATGTTAAAAAAAATACTCCTTCAGTTTTATTCTTTCGGATCACATTGTAGATGACTTTATATACACCTCTCCCCAACTGAGGGCTCTACAAAAGATATGATTTGAATAGGGTCGTAAACTCTGAGTGAAAAGCAAGTGCTAAAATTCAGGTGCCTAATTCTCATTCCGTGACACTCCATCCCAGTTTAACTGCCAGTAGCTACAGAAAAGCATGTTGGACACTATATCTGTATGTCATTTTCTCTGACGATTACTGTGGTTCAAAAATTCTACATTTGCGAAGCTTGAATAATATTACAATTCTAATCATGTTAACTGTGAAAATCTCTTAGCAGAGATGCATTTTGAGTTAACAGCATTTTAATTCAGTGAATTAAAATATTTGCAAGGAGGAACAAAAGATTCTATGGAATTTGTAATTATTAATTTGAAATGTATGTAGCAGCTTAAAAGGACCAGTGAGCAGCACGTTGTTCTTTAATTAAAAAGATATTTTGTAAGAAGCAATATAAAAATAATTCTAATGAGATATAGGTAGAGAAGGGTAATCCTTTGCTTTCATAAATAAACACATTAAATAAGTACAGTCATTAAGTGATGAAGCTGGGACTCCATTCCAGCATCCCAGGCCTCTTGACTATAATTTTCATACTTGTTTTTTAGTATATCCTGTTGCCTTCCTTAAGCCATAGCAATTCAGAAAAATGACATATTTTTGGCCAGTGTTAATATATCTTTCATAGGAGCAAAATGAATAAAACAGATACTTGTGAGAATGACATTCTCTATCACATTAGATATTTGATTAATGACAAACTTGTTTATGAGAAAAATTAGATTTCTCATAATGAAACAAAGAGACAGTTCCTTTTCTTCAAATAATCTCATGTCTGAACATATTGCTTATTTGAATAACAGCATATATACAAGGTGTTCCTAATTCTATTTTTCACTAGACTGGAGCAGGGACACACAGATGGAGAATTATCAGGTAAAATGTAACATATCCAAGTCTAAGTTTGAAAATTATTCATATATCCATAATAAAGCTAATTAGCGAAAATGCTTAAATAATTTGGATTCAGTTTTGTACAGCTTGTACAGGTACATATTTAAATACATATCCTAAATTTAATGCAAATCAAACTCAATTTAATAAATAATTTTATTTATGTGATAAGCTCAAAGTGATCAATTAAAGGTTAAACAATGCACAGTATTATTTCCTGTTGAATACATTTTATGGTGTTCTCTTTGAAAATGGAAATTCCATAAATGGGAGTATGTAGAGTTAAGTTTCTATTAATCAGAATAGCTAATTTCTTGTGACTCTCTAATTGGACATATCATCAATGAATAAATATGTGTTCTTGGGTTACAAAGAAAACTTGAGGGGGACTGTTTCTAGGCAAATAAAATGTAAAGAGATGAGTGCAAAAAAAGTTCTGTGGCTACTTCTGCAGGGAACACTAGGTTAAACAAGTTTCAAGACGTTTCTTTGCTGTAGGAAGTTTTAGAGATTTTAATATGCTAATGTACACTAAAATCTCAAGAGCAGAAAGAGTGTGCAGTTCTGCAGAACAGCCTTAAAAGGTTGTTTAAGGACATCCTTCTGATAGCATTACTCTTCACTCATCTGTTTCCTTAACTTTCACATATATTTCACACTTCAGTTGTTTAATGGCACTTTCTTATTTCTCTTCAGTGTTGAGCATCTTTACTCACAATAAAAGCACAACTAAATCATCTAAGGCATATTTAAGATAGGTTCTGACAATAATTTTTGTGATAGCACCTCACTGTTTAATAATTTCAGCTAGTAACCTTTTGATCATATGTCTTACATATTTAGTTTATCACAATTTCATCTGTTGGATATAATTACAAACATGCAATTTTAAAAACTCATTCTCTACGCTTTCATCAGAATTATCAGTCTAAAACACAAAGTTGATAATGTTTAAAAACATCCAATGACATCCAAATGCTCTGATGAATTTATAACTACCAGGTAAAGTCTATGAGGCCCTCCATAACATATCTTCAATTTGCCTTGACCATCTTCTCATTTCCCCTGCACCTGATGTCCCAATCACACTCATTTGCTTTTCCCACACTTAAAGCTTCCTCCCAGAGCTCTGCTTGTCATCCTCCCATGTCATTTGCCTTGAATGCCCTTTCCCAGCTTTTGTTTCTTGGGGAATTCTGACTCATTTTTCAACAATTTGCTTTCATCTTTATTATACCGTTCCATGTAGTGCTGTATTATTTGCTTGTGTTTCTCTGTTTTCCTTTACATTTGAAATTCCTTCAAGGGATGCATTGAAATTGACTTATTTTTATATACGGTGCTTGGAAATTAGAAGATATTAGATAAATGTTTGTTGAATTAATGAGCAAATGAATGAGTATTGTGTGCATGTATAAGAAAGGACAGTGATAGAATGGAGTGGGCAGAGATAAGAAAATTTCTCTTGTGTTATCTGCAATATATTTATATTGTTACATTTTATATTATCTTAGAATATTTGACTTTTATGTTTATAACAGTCATCAAAAATGAATACAAAATTAATTATAAAAATAGAATTCAAATTATATATACACATATATGTATATATACACACACACACACACATTTTCAGTTCATATTTTATGCTTTTTAGAGGAAGGGCATATGGTGAGTACAGTGACAATTTAAGCCTGGATTTTGGAAGACTGTAACAATCATTTGGTATATATGGCCCTGGGGTGAGGGGAAGCCTTAAAAAATAGAAAATAGAAAAATAGAAAATTTCTAATGTATGATTTTGATCTTTCTTCCATTTGCCAGTGATTATGTAGAACTTCCTTTCCTTTTTCTTTTTTTTTTTTTTTTTTAGTAAAAATGACACAACTTTAATTTTCTTTCATAATCTGATCTAAAACTTGACACCAATTGTATATGAGCTTGGAGAAAATCTAGATGATCCATAGGGAAGTCATGTACAATTATGTGGCTAATCTTAAAGGGAGGATTAGGACTGAATATATTCCATTACCTCTCTTACTGAAGCCAGTGATTAAAAAGATGCATCATTTCGTTTACTGGCAGGTAGTATATTCTAGTACTGAACTGTTTAATTTATTTAATGTAAGTACTCTAGAATTTATATATTTATATTTATGTTATTATTTATATTTACATTATTTATACTTAATGTTTACAAGACTCAGAAAAGTGTCCTCAAAAGTATTGCTGAATATTTTGCTTCTTTTTTGTTAATTCACTACAATTTAAACATTTGAAGAGTAGCTGCAAAATTCTACTGAACTAAGTTATGAGGTTATCCTCTCTTTTCTATTTAATGAGGAATATTACTTACCTTTCCCTAAACCATAATATATTAGTCTATACAGCTGCTTTCTACTTAAGGCTAGAAAAACTAATTTATTTTATATCTCAGATTATCAAGCAGATTTTTCTTTATCTTTTTTAAAGAAGCTAAACTTTCGAATATTTGTGTCAACAATAATAATAATAAATTATTCTAATTAGTGTTCTTGTAGTAAAAACTAAAACAAATTTAGTTGAACATAATCAAATCCTATAATTCTCAATTCTAAGATAAAAGTACACTCATTACAACTATATTTTTCTTCTTCAAAAAACATATCCTTTGCTTTCTTTTTCCTTTTTAAAATTTTAACTTTTTTTTACTTTACAAGAAAATGAGGAATAGCTGCAACCATGGTAACAGTTGCTAAGAGACAATTAGAGACGCCTTTTTAACTCCTAGCAATTCCATTTGCACTAGTCTGACTGAGATCTGTAAACGTGTTTCCATTTTCTGTGAAAACAACAAACCCAGTGCTTTGTAATGAGACTTGCACACTCAAATCTGTTTAGCTAAAAAGTAAGATTGAAGAAGTAAAGTTCACTTTTTTAAGGCTTATATAGATATGGATTTTAAAAATATTTTATATTTTTCAATTATAGTTGACATATAACATTATATTAATATCAGATGCATAACAGTGGTTAGACATGTATATAACTTATGAAGTGATAGCCTTGGTAAGTCTAATATCCATCTGACACCATATATAGTTATTACAATATCATCAACTATAATCCCTGTGCTGTACTTTACATCCCCATGATTGTTTTTATAACTGGCAATTTATACATCTTAATCTATTCCCCTCATTCCCCCATTTCCCCTTCCATCTGGCAAGCATTAGAATGCTCTCTGTATCTATGAATTTGTTTTTGTTCTGTTTGTTCATTTATTTTGTATTTTAGATTCCATATATAAGTGAAATTATATGGTATTTGTCTTTCTGACTTATTTCATTTAGTGATTATCTTATTTTTATCTTGCTTAAAATTTAGCATTTTTAAAATGATGATTATTCTTCCTCTTCTGGATTCAAAGGCAGTACAACACAAGCTGCAAAATAGGGAAAATGCAAAAAGGTCAGAAAATAGAATCTCCTGCGTCTTGCTATCTAGAGTTAATCCCTGTTAGTATTTAGGAGTATATCCTCCCTGTCTTTCCTCCACACTACTATTTTATGTTTTTTTTTTAAACAGCTCTATATAATTTTATTAACCAATGTCATCCCAATAAATTTAATTTTAAAAATTTAAAAAGCGATTAAATGGCAAATTTTGTTATATATATTTACCACGATTTTTAAAAATTAATAATGTAACATACCAAAAACCATTGAATCATACATTCATTTTTTTTTAACATAACCTCATGCCTTTTAGTTTCTTTTGACTTTATTGCAGTTACTGACTGAGCAAAGCTTGATATGCAAAAGCAGCTTTATAATAAAGTAGAAGCAGCAAGCTCTGCCAGTACTGCAGTGCGGGAAAATTGCTGATATGATTTCTTTGCTGTAATAATTTTTTAGAGTGCCTAATTTGTTCTCATATCTCGCTCATTGTTACGTTAATATATGGAAATGAAACTCTTGTGCTTTTTTTCCCAGCATATATAACAAAGTTTGGAAAACCTAGACCGCCTTTCACCTTTGGTGGGAGAGATACTCTGGACAAGAAAGCTTCTCAGATTATTGAGGACATACTCCAAAATTTCAAGTGCTACTGGGTGCTCTTCCTTTAAACACATAAAAGAGATATCACCTGCCTGTGTCTTCACGAGTAGCTCATTCAGATTTTCATTAATTCAAGAATTATTTGTTGATTTCCTTTCATATCACTGGGGATACACTGGTAAATAGTAAATGTAGACCCTGCTCTGATGGAGATAAGATTTCAACAGCAAAAGCAGAGACCTAAACTAATACAATACAAGGGATCCGTATTTCTATTCCTGCTATTTCTAATCTTTACAGCTTCATCTTTGATTACTGTTCCACTCTAATTTCTACCTTTGCCCCCTATCCAATTTTTATCTCATGTAACTCACCTTCACCCTTTGAGCTTTTTCAGACCTTGTTGCCTTTGCAATCTCTGTCTGAAAGATCCTCACCCCTTTTCCATTCCTAGAAAAATATAGTGCATTTTCCATTTAAATGTCTTTTACCCCTGTGAAGTATTTCTGACTGTTTTGATTATATTTAGTTACCACATCTTCCAGGTTCCTAATACATTTGGTAATATTTCTATTTCTGAGCCCATCAAATTGTCTTGTAATTATTGATGTTTCTGAGTTCCCAGCTTGAGTGTACATGTTCCCAGTATAGGGACCATGTTTGTTCATCTTGGTACAGCCCTTCAGTGCCTAGAATAATGTCTGGCACATTGATGTTGAATGACTGTATGAGAAATTGAGTGCAGAATTGTCTTGTCTTCTGCTGTTGGCTCATTCCTACTGTCAGAATGCATGCTGCTTAATCCCTCTATACATGATGCAAATAATCAAAGCTATTATCTTGTGATCAGATCTCTACTGCAATGAATACTTCTTATAACTAAAGCTAGTTTTTCTCTTCTCTTGGTGCTTCTTTTCGTCTCTTCTGTCTCTTATATTTTCATTTTTGAGGTTTTGTTTGTTTGTTTGTTTAAATTTTAGTGTGGAAAAAATGACCTTACGGCCATTAGCCAGTATCTAAAATGCTCCTTTCCTTCTAAGTAATGGATGATTCAAACACTTACGGCTGTCAGAGGCAGGCTTTTTAGGTCTTTCGCTCTTTTTAATGCTTTATTAAATGTCTTAGATGGTTTTGTGAATGTACATGAACTAGGTAGAGTTCTAGATTTAGTACTATTCTTTATGTTCGAGAAATCCAAAAATTTGTAAATTTAGATAAACAGACTTTATCTGTTAATTATTATTGCCATATATTTTGGCAATTTGTCCAAAATCCTGTCTGAGACCTGACATATCACTTAGGTGGTACCAAACTTGGAATAAGTTAACTGAGGCCATGTCCACATTTCACCACTTATGTGCAAATGGCAACATTTTTGTTTGTAAGGAATTTTCCACTTTCCAATTGATTGTGCCCTGAGGAAGGATTATTGGCTTCCTTTAGTGATAAAATAAACCTCTGAGAAGTCAATTATAGCTTTTAGGCTTTTTTGATTAATTTGCAAACAGTATGGGAAGGTCACTAGGTTTGGTAAATATCTGAGATTCACATTGTGTCTAATGAGACACTGAATTTCTCTTTTATATAGTAAAAGTGGGAATATTGCTGAAAGGGGCACCAATTAAATTTGAGATATGTGCTAAAGTGACAGTTTGAGATGTCTGTGAGCCAATTGTGGAGCCACATTCTTCCATCGTTTTGATAAACATCTATTTCATACTTTAAGGTCACTCCTTGCCATCCTCTCTCAGTAACTACTTGGTTAGATTTTTAAAAAATACATCCATGGTATGTCCTAGGGCCGATATACTTCCAGTTCTCTATCAAATGCCTTTGATATCATCATCTATTAAATAAAAATTGGCAATCATAGCAAAATCCCCAGGGCAATATGAAATTCTTGATCAATTTCTATGTGTTATGTTTCTAAAGGATAGTAAATGCTTTTTTGTTTTAACCATAGTTAACTAGGTAAGAATTACCAAGTAAAACAGAAAATGTATGTTTTGCTCATCACTTTATCTGCAGCAGAGCACATTGCCTGACCCAAAGTGGGCACTCAATAAATATTTGTAGAATGAATGAATATAAAGAAAAAGCCACTTGACTAGGGTTTTATTTTATGCTTCTTTTCAACATATATCCCATATGTAAAATTATGTATTATTTCGGGATCAAACACAATTGTCAGGAAGTCTTCACTGCAAATAGCATTATTGACTTTTAGAGTGCAGAAGGTTTTTCAAGATTATCTCAGCCCAGTGCTCTTATTTAAAATAAGAAAGAAGAAGAATCATAGGTGTTAAGTACTTCATTTACTTAAAAAAATAAACAGTGCCAGAAAGAGAAGTCCCCACTCCTGGTTGTGAAAATAAGTGTAGATTGTGGCAGAGTGAGATGGAGGATGGTTGAAGTTGCAGACGTTCCTCTTAAGGGGTCCATATGTGGACTTACTGACAGATTCACTTCCTCTGAGCTCCAGCAATGGGGCAACAGCTTATAAGGTGTCAAGAATATATGGGGAGAAACTGTCTGGCTTTAGGGTGAAAGTTGGATGGGTAGTTTTCTCCTAGACAGAAGTACTGGCAGAAGACATTGTACCTTTGTTAAGCCCTCCCCTGCCCCAGCATGCAGATGCTGGTGACTACCATAGCTGAATCTCCATTGCCCCACTCTGGTGATTCAGTAAGACATTGTCCCACCCAACTTGTGGGCCCAAACAAGCCCCTTCCAGTGGCTTTTCCATACAAATGACCTGTCTTGGATCATGCTGTGCACTTCTCTAAAATCTCTCAAAGGTTTATAAATCCCAAACAAGCAGCATCTGGCTTGTACTTCTTGCTAAGCAGCTCTAAGCCTGGCACTAGTGGCAGCTGGCCTCAGTTCATAACTTAGCCTCTCCTAGGTACCCCAAAGCCCAGCAAAAGTGGCAACCATCTGCAGATCACTTTGTAGCTCACACTAAGTAGCCTTGGGATGGGATCAAGCAGCAGCTAACACTGGCCTACAACAGAGCCTCTCCCATGAGGCACTGAAACCAACACATCTGGTGGCCAGCTTTAGACCACTCAAGAGCACCATTCAACCACCTCCAGAAAAGACACACATAAAAGGCAGACTGGGCAGGCACCACAGACTTGCTAACATGAACCCTGATCTGTAGGTTCAGTTCCTGCACAACAGCTCTTCCACTGTAGTCATGGCCAGTCCTCACAGCCAATCAGCCTAAGAGCCAGTTCCTCCCAATGATGTACCAACAGCAATCTTGGCTCAACTACAACAGAAGGGTACACACAAACCACACAAGGGACATACCTGGAGCACCTGGCTCAGATGACCAGGGAGACTATACCACTGGGCCCCACCTACCACACAAGGCCACTCTACTAAGACCAGGAAACGTATCAGCTCTACCACTCTACTAAGACCAGGAAACATATCAGCTCTACCTAATACATAGAAAGAAACACAAGGCAACCAAAACGGAGAAACAAACATGTCCCAAATGAAGGAACAAAATAAATCTCCAGAAAAAGAACTAAACAAAATGGAAACAAGCAATCTACCAGATGCAGAGTTCAAAACAATGGTTATATAGGATGGCTAATGATCTCAGTGAGAACTTCAACTTCAACAAAGAGATAGGAAACATAAAAATGGAGATAGAAATCATAAAACAAAACCAGTAAAAAATGAAGAATACAATAATTGAAATGGAGAATACATTAGAGGGATTCAACGGTAGATTAGATGAAGCAGAGGATCAAATCAGCGATTTAGGAAATAAGAAAGCAGAAAACATCCAATCAGAATGGTAAAAAAAAAAAAAAAAACGAATCAAAAATAAGAAAAAAGAGAATAGGTTAAGGAACCTCTGAAACAGCATCAAATGTAAGAACATCTACATCATAAGAGTATCAGAAGGGGAAAAGAGAGAAAGTAATTGAAAACCTATTTGAAGAAACAATGATGGAAAACTTTCCTAACCTGGCAAAGGAAATAAATATAAAGCCTAGGAAGTGCAGAGTCCCAAACAAGAGGAGCCCAAAGAGGCCTATACCAAGACATATCATAATTAAAATGCCAAAGATTAAAGACAAAGAGAGAATCTTAAAAGCAGCAAAAGAAAAGTGGTTAGTTACTTACAAGGGAGCTCTCATTAAAACTGTCAACTGATTTCTCAGCAGAAACTTTGAGGCCAGAAGGGGTTGACACGAAATATTCAAAATGATGAAAAGTGAGGACCTACAACCAAGATTACTCTATCCAGCAAAGCTATCATTTAGAATTGAAGGACAGATAAAGAACTTCTCAGAGAAGAAAAAGCTAAAGGAGTTCATCACCATCAAACCAGTATTACAAGGAATGTTAAAGGAACTTCCTTAAGAAGAAGAAAAAAGATGAAAAATATAAATAATAAAATGCAATAACTGCACATCTCTCAACCATTCCTTTAAATGTAAATGGATTAAATGCTCCAATCCAAAGACATAGGATGGCCGAATGGATACATATGCTGCTTACAAGAGACTCACTTCAGACCAAAAAATACTCACAGACTGAAAGAAAGAGATTAAAAAAGATATTTCATGAAAATGGAAACAAACAAAAATCTGGGGTAGCAATACTTATACCAGACAAAATAGACTTTAAAACAAAGGTTATAACAGGAGACAAAGAAGGACCACCAGTAATTCCACTTCTGGTTATTTACCTGAAGAAACACAAAACACTACTTCAAAGGGAATGAACATCTATATGTTCATTGCAGCATTATTTACAATAGCAAAGATATGAGACAACTTGGGTGTCTATCGATGAATGAATGGATAAAGAAGAGGTGGTACACATATACAATGGAATATTACTCAATCAAGAAAAAGAACAAAATCTTACTATCTGCCATATGGATGGGCCTACAAAGTATTGTGCTGTGAGTGGAGTCAGACATATTAACACAAATGTCATATGATTTCACTTACATGTGGAATCTAGAGAACAAAATAAACAAGCAAATAAAATAAGCTCATGATACAGAGAGCATTTTGATAGCTGCTGGATGGGGGTGTGGTTTGGGATGAGTGAAGGAGGAGGAGATTAAGAGGTAGAAATTGGTAGTTACAAAATAGTCACAGGAATATAGAGAATAACATGGGGAATATAGTCAGCAGTATAGTAGTAACCATGTGTGGTGTCACATGGGTACTGGATTTATCAGGGTGATCATTTCATAAGTTACATAAATGGCTAATCAATGTGTTGTATACACCTCAGACTAATATAATATTGTATATTAACTATAATTGATAAATAAACAACTTAAAAAACAATAGAACATTTCTTACCCATCTCTCATAAAGTGAAAACACTCATTTTTTCTAGAAAAATCATAATTTTGGGGCTATAAGTGAATTGACCAAAGAACGAATTACAAGAGTACAAGCCATCACACTGATCACTGTGACAACTGTATATTTCAGAAGATGAGCTGGGTATTCATGAGAGGAAGGTTTGACTGACAGTAGAAACATGAAAATCTAGTTGCAGGACCCTTAATTTTTTCACTGTGGAGTAAATCTGTGAGCAACCATTAACTTTAAGTGCTATTTTGCTCAAATAATTTTTGATGCAATAAAGATAAAGATCAAGTTTTTGTTACTTTTTTGCTGCTAGTTTGAACATGTAAATCAAAGTCTGGTATTTCGACTTTCAATTGATACAGTATGAGATGGAGTCCATACTGTTTCTGTAAGTAATCAAGTTCAAAATTTAAAATTAATGGATATGTATGAAAATAAAATATGAAAATTTACCCACTATAAGCCACTTATTTTGATATAAAGAATTCATTTGCTTTGATATATCATGCTATTATGAACTATATAAAACCAGTTGATGTATTGTTAGAGGAAGAAAATGAAGTGAGATAAATAATGCTACTATCCAAAATGGTTATATTAATTTACGTAAAAATTGAGACTCTTTCCATCAATAATGGATCACAAATTCAAGAAATACTCAAAAATATGTTTAGTTTCTTTTCAAAGTTGTTTTCTGCAGATGAATGGACACAAATAGCTTAGTGTATTTAGAGAGTCAAAAATGCAATTTGTTTTACTGGAGTCTGATACATACAAAATGGCAATCATTTAACTTTGTAGTTTTGTTTCTATTGCTTTAAATAGTTCAGTGAGTGATATTTACATAAACTCTTCCACTTTTTTCCTATGGTGCAATTTAAGGCAGAAAAAGCAATATACCTTAAATTGCAACTTAAAATACTTGTTTTGAAGTTCATGTTTTGAAATGTTTGAATAAATATATGGCTAACTGTTATTTTAAATAGCAATACATTTATAAGAACTAATTAGTTCATGCCATAAAAATAATTTGGAAAACATGTACAGAAAGTGAAGTGTTTCTCTAACCACAATTGTTCATTAACATATTTTAAGAGAAAATTGTGTGAACTATTTACATTATGTTTTTGAAAATTGATACAAATTAAAATGTCACAATACTAATTATTGACAGCATGGTACAATAATATAAAGCATGCCATCCTTCTAGAAATGTCCTAGCACATCCCCTTATCTTCTAATTAATTTCACCATCTTCTGAGAGAGCTACTTCTTTTCATATATTTTTCTGATTAAACATTATTTAGCATTTTAATTTTTAAAAGATGCTTCAGTTGATTCTCTGAAATTGTTTTCTATTGTTATCTCAATTCATTAAGCAAAATGTTTTATTGAAGTATATGTATAAATTCCTGACATTCTGGATTAGCTCTTGTGTTTAAATGAGTCAAGAGTAAAACTAAAAAACATTAAAAGTGATTTTGCTTAGAGTTGCAATGCATTGAAATATAGATAGGAAAAAATCATTTTCAGAATTAGAAATAAGCTTTTCTTGGGGAAAAATTGTATAGACAGTTAAGAGTAGATTATATTCTCACAATATGCTAGACTGTTAAAATTTTTGAGATTTTACCTGAAAGACATTTTAAAGGAACAAAGATCTATTACCAGTCTCATTATTTCTATGCAGTCACGATAGGATAGAAACCTTTTAGAATTCAGCAAGAAGAATAGAAATAGAACTAGAAAAGGTAGACACTCAAGCTTTCTAAGTTCTGGGATCAAATGCACAGCATGGTGACTGTAGTTAACAATACTGTATTATATACTTGAAAGTTGCTAAGAGAATAGATCTTAAATATTCTCATCCTGAAAAGAAATGGTAATTATGTGAAGTGATGGAGGTGTTAACTAACTTTACTGTGGTAATCATTTCATAAATTGTCAGTGTATTAAATTATCATGTTGTACCCCTTAAATTTGCAAAGTGTTATATGTAATTTATATGAGGCTGGGAAAAGGAAAAATAATTTCTTTGAAATGACAAAAAAAAATTAAGATGTCCAACTCCCTCAGCAAGAGCTTACTTAAGGCTCAAAGAAGTTATCCTAAGTACCCAGGTGTGCCAATTTTCTTCTTAGAAGCCAGATAGGCTAAAATGGGTCAGTGTGCTTAAGGAACTCATTTGCCTTCACCAGATAGTCTTTTAAGCAGAAGTGCTAAGAGGAGGGTCTTTCTGAGCTTCACTCACCCTCTGACAGGAACTTGGCAATCCAGGCAGTTCTTAGAATTGACTGCTCTCTGGGATTCATGAAGAGTTATTTACAAAGCTTCAGTTGTTCAAGTCAAACAACTCACTCTCAACACAGGGGCGAGAGTGGGAGAGAGGAATAGGAGTTTGAGCTGAAGTGACTGTTTTGCTTAAGAAAGCAAGAAAAAGTTTTTTTCTTGGATTCCATAAACACACATTTAAAAAGTTCATGTACGTTGAATAATTACAATTTTCGGACTCTTTCAGGAATATACCTGACTGATGTACAGGTTTATAATTAATATTTTCCAATGTAATATAAACATGTTTCTTCAATCAAGTTATTTTTTCTTTTATAACAGGAGGTGAATACTCTATCATTTCCTCTTATAGTATGCTCTAAATCCACTAGACCTTTAAAATAAATACAACATGATTTCCTACTTTTAACTTTTACAAATACTAATATAATTGAGGAAGGAAACTTAAGGCATTAGGTTTAGTGTCCTTCTATATTAAGAAGGAATCTCTGAAACGTGATCTTTCTTTTTATAGTTGAACATTTAATTTATCCATATAAATAAATCTGCAAATAGGTAAATTCACTACTACAAATTAAATCATATAATTGCTTAGATAAATTACATGTAACAAACCAACAAAAACATCATGCTACAATATTGTCCAGTCAACCTGACATATTGCAGACAAATGCGGGCAAACATTTCTAAAACCACTAGATGGCATTCGTTCACTGAAATTTTGGCCAAGTACAGACTTTCAAAGCTTTGTCATGATAGGCAGTTTAGGGGGAAGTCTATGTTATCCATTATTTGATGATATTTTCCTATCATTTAATACAATGCCAAAGCTCTATTTTATCTTTTCCTTTAAATCAAATCAACAAATACTTATTGAAAGCTTAATGCAAGGATTCTTTCTTTGTGTGGATAACTAAAAACCACCTTTCTTGAGGTGATAATATATTTACTTTCAAAATCTAGAAGAAAATATGCTATACACAGTGTGTCATTTAATTTTCTTATTTTTCATTGCTGTTCTAATTCATGTTGCTATTTCTCACGTAGCTATTTCTCTAAAGGTTAGTAAAAGCACACAGTCACAATTATTAAAATTTTCAAATATTTTAAATGGCATTAATTTTTAATGTTTATGGAAATCGAAGGCCAAGAGATCTTGATGATTCACAAAAGGCCCTTTCTATTGTATGTCTTAAAAACGTATGAGAAATAATGCTCCTAATGGCATTGAGACCCTAAGAACCAGATAGAGGATTATGATTTAGTTTTGGAGATAAATCATAAAATGAAAACTCCTAAACTCCAGATTTCTAACTAAATGGTTGGAAGAAGATATTGAAGGAAACAAGTAAATCAAAGGTTAACAATTTTTGTAGACGGTCTAGGTTAATACTAATATAAAATCCAGGACTTACCTGTTCTAATATATTTTGAAGCCTCTCTATTTCACAGTCTATTACAAATTTCTTCTCTTGTCTTCTATCAAGTTCTTCTAGAAGTTGTCTATAGCTGACATCATTAAAATTTTCCACACATATAGCACTCACATGCCAACCATTTTGTCCTGCTTTTTCCATAATAGCTTGAAGTATTGAATATCCTATCAGGAAAAAAAAATTCAGATAGTTACTAAAAATATCCTGTTTTCCCATTTAATAACATATAAGCACTGATTCTACATCAACATTTTTATGTTCCAAAATATACAATGGATGCTTAGAAATTTAAGAATCTGAGTGGTTATTTCTGAATCATCTGTTTTTGTTTTCTTTACTCAGGCAACAACAGCCTTTAAAATATCACTTGAATGAAGCAGCAAGATCATATTTTGAGTAAGCTCTCAAAATCTCTCTACTGAAGACTATTACATTGCTCTAGACACATTTTTGATGAGATAATCCAAAAGCAAATCCAGTACTACCTGTAGTCAATAACGATTTTATAAACTCTTTTTGTTAATTTTATGCACTATACAAAATTAATTTTGAACAACTGTTTCGACTATCCCTTTGAGCAAAGTAGTAACATTTTTTGGTTCAACGATTGAACACAGATGTAAAAGGAACGGTGTAGTGGTATTTATTGAGGACCCATTATTGTAAAAATGGAGAGGGCATTGTTTAACTCTTCTTCTTTTGTCAGGGGAATGACGTGGATTGGGGGTAAACTGAATGACCTAACGGGTGAGGCTCTGGGCTCTCAAACTCATAATCTAGTAGACAGACATTCAAACACACAAATGCAAATTAGTTTATAAAAGGATAATGATAATTGCACTTAAGTAAAATGTTGGCCCAGGAGAAAGTTTGGTTAAATCTGTGTGGATTAGACAAGGAAAAATACCACGGAAGAGAAACATCTGAAATTGGGTGTTGAAGGTTGAGAAAGCACATGGGATGGTCTCTGCCCTGTACTCGGTTCAGATCTCTGCATGTGGAAGGAAAGTCACTGGTCTTGGTATCTGGGTAAAGGACAAAGGGGCAAACTTGTGAATCTAGCACTTATGTAGAATAATTCATGTCAACATTGTCTTGATCTCTTGTTTTTTTCAGCTTTAAGTTTTTAAAACGAAATATGAGAGAAAGAAAGTAGATTCTTCGAACCTATGAATAGTCCTTAAACAAAGATTCATTAGGATCAGAGCCTGTTAATCAGTTATTTCCTCCCCTGTGGCTTAGCACAAAAAAATATAAAATATGTTAGTCCTCTTTAAGAAGGTCTAACTCTTACTGGAGCTCATAATATGGCAGCTGCCTGTAGTTTCTCCCTCCCTTGGTCCCTGGAGTTAGAGTGGAGAGCTGGGTGGATTAAAAGTGCAGACTTAAAATAAATATAAAACACATGCAAGGTAAGAGGACACTTATTCAGTTTTCATTAGTATGTGAGTAGCTCAGATTCAAAGATTTTGATTTTTAGGCATGTTTTCCACAAGTCAGAGTTTCAAACATTACGGATGTTCAGTTCATATCAACAGATGGAACCGATGATGAGATCATATTTGAAATATAAATTACCTGATATCCTGCCAAATCTGCCAAATGAAATACTGTGGCAGTCAGGATTCATTTTTATTTAAATGAAAAAAAAATTTTCCAAAGAGGAAGAAAGAGAGCATGTTAATTACTATATAATTATTCTAGTATATCTATTGCTCCATTTAGTCTTTCCTTTTGTAATGTATGCCTGTAATTATCTTTTCAAATCTTACCTAGATTTTCCCCACCCCATCCCAAATCCAGTACTCTTTCCCTTGTTTCCTATTCAATGCTTGTGTAACAGGATGATTTGAGTCCTATCTTAATATACACATTCATTCCTCATTTATTCTGTTACTGGGACTTGCTCTCTGATAGTGAGGCAGTGATCCTTTTATTCATTTTTGACATCTATGAACATGTTCTTTTTAAAAATTCCAGTTGACACCTAACTATTTTTTTCTCTCCTTTTACTTATTGTCATGTCGAAATAATTCAAAGACTTTTTGTCAATTTGATTTTTTTGTGTGTTGTAAAAATGGTAAATGTTGGCCACGTACATCGAAGTAGTAGTCATCCTGCTCCCTGAGATAAATTTACAACTTGGCACAGTCCTTTAGATATTGCCTGCTTTTTTTTCATCACGTGGTTATCAGGCTTCATGTTAGTATGAGACATCCAGGTTATTATTTTCCTCCCTATAGAAGTTTTACACTAATAAAAAAATTTATATATTCAACATCTTCTTACCTTATTTTTAAGATTTACAAATGACACTAGAACTAAAATAAGACAAAACCCTAGGACATAATTGTTATTAAATGGCAAAGAAAGTTGGCTGCCTAAGAAGAGCCTTTAATCATAATCATAAATAAATGGCATCTTTTCAATGCAGTGCAAAGGACACACAATTATAATTTCAGGGTCTAGTTGAAAACTTGAATTCTTTAGTAAGCTGTGTTTGATTTTAATATGCTTTATTATCCATTGTGACTCAGTTGTGTGTGTCTTCTTTATTTGCTAAGATAGTTGGGAATACATTTGTTAAATCAGAGAAAATACTGCTGCTGAATCTATGATTATGTAACTTAGCTGTTATATAAACTAGAAAATCACAAGTCAAGTCATACTAATTCTACATCTGGCTATGGTTTGTATTTTCTAGTTATTAGAAAATCTGTACTACAATATTGTTGACCAGAAAATAAATCGTGCAGTTTTTGGTGAATATAGTAAAAGTAATGGGAAATTCACTACTGGAAAAGATTGTTTAAGTTTTAGTTTTACTTTAAAAAAGCTGTCTCACATTTTAATTCAATATAATTTATTGAAAACCTACTACATCTAAGATTCTTTAAGGTATGCCAAGACATGATTCTTGTTTTTACAAGGAATTAATTGTCTAGCAAAACTGATACTTAGGTTACTAACCATTATGCAAATTATATAATATTGTATAAATAACTTCTAAAGAACCAAAATAATTTTATTGGAATAGTAGCAAGGGCATACTGTGGACAAGATCACCTTATTGGATTGCAATAGTAATTAAAAGCTTTTCCAGAGCTATTAAAGAACATTATCAAATACACATACACACATTTTTTTAAAATGTTATTATGTCATGTAATGATATCAATTATGTAAAAGCATCATAGTAATGTAAGCAATCTTGGGCTAGTGCACTCTTACACATCAACACTTTTCTATCATCCATGGATAATAATCTAATTTGGATGAGTAGTACTGTTTAGAGATGTGGCTGCTATCAAAACAAGCTGGGCTTATTTATTTGATGTTCTCTTTTGCAAGAGTTATTTAATCCAGCTATCCGTGCAAAGAAGGACAGGAGGAGAATCGGGAGAAATTCATGTTAAGGTGGATATAATTTCAAAAAGAAGGGTATTATCCATATGCTATAAAGAAACTTCATATAGATAAGTACAGAAAAGTGTTCATGGTACTTCTGAATTAGAAGGTCATTGGTGCACACAACAGGAGCAACATCAATGGAATGCTGGGTGTAAAAGTTATATATCAGAGGAGTTAGAATTTGAGGAGAAAATGAGAAGTGAGAATGTAGAAATTATCAAGGAAAATCATTAGGGTAATGAAGTAATGAAATGAAGGGTATGCCGTTATGATGAATATGGAATAAAGAAACATCTATTTCATGGGAACTGGTGTGGGAATGAGAAGACCGGGCAGGTCTCATGAGGAGGTGTAGAGCTTAAAAAGGAGAGGTGACAAATGAAGGTAGCAGCAACTTGTACTTACTCAGTTAAAACCTCTCTCATTAATCTTGTAAACTGCCATGCAGATACCTACTACTATGCCATCGAGTTCTCTGGTCTGGTGCAATTACCAGCATCCAAAACTAGTGTATTTGAGAGAAGTGTATGTCTGGAAGTGTACTTCATGCCGTGTATAACCTCAGTCATAGAGAAGAATAAGATTCTGTAATCCTCACTGCATTTAATGCCACCATGCTGGAACTGTAGAGCAGATTTAGTAACCATTTAGTTTGGAATCTTTGCAAAGCAGCTTAGGTGCTGAAATAATGTGTTCAAAGGCTGCAGTCTGGACTCTAAGGTCTCAGCACACAGAAGGAATAACTGACATAGTAACTTGGTTAAATGATTTGCAGCTGTGAAAATGACTAGAAATCTTCCAACTTCCACAGTTTGAAGCCATTCATGTAAACCGAAGATAAGTTGGAATGTGTTGAGTTTCTCCTCTTCTACAATAAAAAAAAAAAAACAACCAAAAAAACAAAGAATCCATCTTCTAGGTCATTACTTTTCCCTAAGGTCTTTCATGTTTTCCAACAATAACATTTCTCCTGACTCCTGCACTACAGTATACATATTTACTTCAGTTGACATCTTATAGGCAAATTTGATACTTTAAATCTTTAAAGTTTTTTTGTTGAGTGCAACTGAACCTAACCTTTATTACTACAGGCATGTACCATTTGCCACAGGTTCAAGGGACTGAACACCTCCTCCCAGACATGTCCTAACATCATTTTTCTCATTTCTTCTGGGCTTTTCTAGGACTGGGTCATTGGAGAATTTTATCTCAATACAAAGGACGAATGGGCCCATTAATTCATATATTTACTTGTTCACATAGCAATTAGATTGATCGTTATAGACAGAAACTCTATGGTACTTTCCGGCATGATGCTTTCAATGGTTTCCTATTCTTTTATAATACACACCAAAATGTGGCCATACTTGTCCCTTGCTTTTCTTTACAGACTCATTTTGTACCACTATCCTCCTTGCTTCCTACCATTCAATAAAACTGGCCTTCTCAGATGTTCTGGAAGTTACCATGTAGCTCCTCCTCAGTGCCTCTGCATGTAATACTATTTCCTTTGAAAGTTAGTCTTGCTTTCTTTCAGATCTTATCTCAGACATCCCTTACCCTCTGACTAGATTACTCCATCATATAAGTTCATGTAACTTTCAGCACATTCCTTTCAGAGAATTTGTCTACAATTTCTAACTATATATTTGAATGATGAATTGATTAGTGTCTTTTCCCACCACTGCACTGTAGGTTCCATTAAGGTAGATTCTACTTCTGTGCTAAATACTTAGTCCAGTGGATGCTCAGTAGATGCTCAGCAAAGAGTTGTGTGAATGCATGAATAAATTCATTGTAAAACAGAATCAGGGTGTTAAAAAGCTGAGAAGTAAGCATGGCAGGTCACATTCAGGAACTTCAAATACTTCACTTTATCCTGTATATTTGGAAGAACAAGGAGGGTATGTGAAGAATTTGCATGGCCTGTGGAAAAAGTTTCAAAGGTTGGAGAGATACGCAGGCAAGAGAGGTATCAGAAGAGCTTTCTCTATCATATTACAGAATTTAGTCTTTACTCCTCAGTGTCTTTAAGAAGAGAATGACAAGATTGTGTTTTAGAGGGATCATTTAGCTTAGATGTGAAAAATACAATGGATGAAGTTAACACAAGAAATGGAAAACTAACATAATTTCTATACAGATATTACTTTGCTCATAAATTGAGATTTTATCTATTTTTATATCATACCATATAAAATTCACAATTCTGATTTCATTTATTTTTTATATCACACTATGCAAAGTTCACAATTCAAAAGTGTAAAATAAAACTGTTGTAAAATATACATTTGTGAATTAGTAGTCACCCAAACAATGTTTATCTCATATTAAGCATTTCAAGTACTTAAGTCCTAATTTTGCATGTTAATCTTATTCAATATTGCCAACACTTTGGGAAAGCAAAAAATTGAGTTGAGAAGAGGGGTAGTGAAGAAGACTTCACTGTAGGAAGAGTGCCCTGGACTGTGTCGTGGTCCTTAGAGGACAGGAGGGAGGGTTTGATGGATGGGGATGGTGAAGAGGAAGAGCTATTGCAGCATAAGGGAAAGGCAGAGAGGCAGGAAGACTGAGGAATATTTAACATATTATTGATAGCTATTAATATGTTGGAGGAGTGGACTCATAACCTATATTATGCTTTACTATCCTTTTTCAATATAATTGGACCTCATAAGAGCCTTAGGTAATAGGTATTTTTTATCCCTACCTTATAGGTGAAGAAACAAAGGTAGATTATGTGCTTGATATCAAATCATAATCCTAATAAGTGACAGAGCTACAATTTGAACAGTCCTTCCATGCTCAAGTTTAGGGAATTTTTCATCAAACCTTAGTCAGCAGGGAGAGTAGGAGATGAAACTGGAAAGGGAGGTTGAGTCTGTGTTATGAAGACCTTTAAATAACAATTATCATCACCTCTTCTCTTCCTTTCACAAACATATCTCATATTTTAGTAAATTATGTCAGTGTTATTTAAAAATATATCAAGAATCTGATCATCTCTCCCTATCTCCATTGCCACCATCCAGGTCCAAACCACCACTGCTGCTTGTCTGCATTATTACATTTATTTCCTTATTGGTTTTCTTGCTCTACCTTTGTTTCCTTCAGACTATGAATAGCATAGCTGCAAGCAAGCCAGATCCTATCACTCATGGCTCAAAATTCTCTCATTTCCTCTTTAGGGTGGCCTACATGACCCCAAACCTCTGACCTCAACGATTGCTCTCTCATTCACAATGCTGACCAGCCAACTGACTTCTTTCTAGTTGTGACAGCCTGTCTAGTGTGTTCCTATCTCAGGCTTTTTGCCCTGAAATGACCTCCCCGAGGTGGGTCTTCCAGGCTTACCCTTTCACTTCATTCAGGTCTTTACCCAAATGCCCTCTCTACAGTGAGGCCATCCTAGGCTCCTTTCTCTAAAATATCAACTCCCTTGCCTTGAGATTTCCTATTTCTCTTCTCTGCTTTATTTTCTCTCTAACAGTACCATCTAATGTACTATCTATTTTATTCACTTATCCTGTTTATTGTCTATTTCTCTCACTAGAATGTAAGCTCATGAAGGCAGATTTTGTTTTGTTCACTGTGCTAGAAGAGTGCTTGACAACTAAAAAACACTCGATGAATACTTTTGAATAATTAAATACTGAAAGTTCTAGTGTATTCCATTGGCAACAGGAAAACACTATAGGCTTTAGAGCAGAGAAGAGAAAGATTGATAAAATTGTTTTCATAATATTGGTGAAAATGATAGATGTAAATAGAAAGAGAAGGAAGAAATGGATCAATACAAATAAGAAGCTATTAAATTAATTCAGGTGTAATGCAATAACTCCTCTAAATCTAGATTCTGAAAAAAAGAAATGGAAAGAAAAGAATGTTAATTGCTTGCTTTTCTCTAAATTCTACAGTTTTCTTTCATTCTGTATTTATCCATACAAGAGCCAGATTTTTCATTATATCAAGTAGAATCATATGAGATTGCCATTTCTGTTAGTCTGAGATATTCATATTTCAACAATATTTTATGTTTCAACCTAGAGAGAGCATCTGAACTGATGATAAATAATATTCAGTGGAATTACAGTGACCTGAAAACTACTTAATTTATACATTTGACCCCTAAAGAATGTGGTAGTTAGATGTGAAAACTCCCAAACCAGAGAAGAAGGAGGACATGAGCTGTAGGAATCAAGAGTCTGACACACCTTGGCAAGTCCTTAGGGTTTCACTCGAAATTATTCTAGAGTTTTCATTACCAGTCTTCATAGCAACCATCTTGAGTCATTAATAAAGTCTAAAGTAAGCCCTCAAAAAACTAAGAATTAAAGGAAGTGTGAAATCTATTTTAGAAAATACTCTATTCTAAATGATTAAAACAGAAATATTTTTAGTTCATAAAAACAAATCCTCTGCTAACCTGGAAAAGTTGATTCACTGGTTGAAGGTGCAAGATAGCCAATGCTCTACAAAAATTCTGGTTCTTAGATCAATTAATTTATTTGACCCTATGTTGAATTTTGAGTCCAATAGAGCTCATTTATTAATCATGAAAGCAATCACTGGCAACAAAACACACAGAAGTGTTACACAACATATTAAATATCAGTTTGTTATATTCACATGCCAAACTGTGTACTGTAAATAATGTTAATTTGGATCTGGCTTTTATACACAAAGCCAAAACCAATCATTCTGGTTGATTTGAAAGTGATATTTTAAAATGTTACTTTTGTCTTTTCTTTAGAAAAGGAGTAGCAGTACATAATTTTCCTGTGATGAGTCTGGTGAAAAGATTTTGCATACAATTACAAAGACAATTTCTGTTCCTAGCAGGAACAAACACAGGATGAAGTAAGTATTCACCATGTGATTAGTCTAATTTTTATATCCCACTGAGGCTCGCTCAATTCCAAGAAGTGATTGTAAGCTCATGTCAGTGACTGTGAGAGTGAATACATTTGATTACTCACTATTAAATTTCTTTAGTGGGGAAACGATTCTGAGGTGATCATTTAAATAAAGAGTGATTTCTTGAATAGCATGCCAGATGACAAATGTTGCGTTCAGTGGTAGACTCAGTTACTTTCAACTGCAAAACTGTGTTTCTCATTTCAACTATGTGGTTCTGAGTCAGGTTATTTGAATTCCTTAAACCATTCACTTTTGACTTCTTGGCAATAAAGATGATCAGTGTAGGATTTTATTAGTTATAGTAACCTGCTCTACAGATGTTAAAAAAAATCAGCTTCATTCCCCATGGTAGAGTGAAGGCATAATGCTGTTGTCCATTTGAGGGAAATACTTTGCAAACTCTTGGTAGCTGGGGAATTTCTTCCTTAAAACTCTGAGAGAATCATAATATGTAACTCAACATTCCATACCTTCTCAAAAACAAAAACAAAAACTTAACTCTTATTTTAGAATTTCATATGTGTTTATTAGCTATTTCCACAGTCTCTTTAGTCTGAAACACAGGAGATACAATCAGACTTTTCACTCTTCTCCACCCTCATTCCAAGTGAATCCCGATATTTCTTCCTAAATATTATATCTAAGATCATTCATAAGTAAGTCCCTACTTACTCATTCTATCAGTTTTCATTCAATGAATATCTATTGAGTATCTACTGAATGCCAGGCCATTGTTCTAGGGGCTACAGATGTAGAAATATTAAAAACACTTATGAAGTGGCTGAGGCAGACAATAAATAAATACACATATGCATTTATAGTATAATCATAGTAAGAGGTCAGTACTATGAAGAAAAATGAAGGAAGAATGGGACAGAGGTAATGGTGAGAAGGGCACTGTCTCTCTTAGTTAGGTATGCATCTCTCAAGTTGGATTAAAGATTGGTAGTTCACTGAATAAAGCAGGTTCTCTCTTGCCTTAATGAATTGCAGTAGCTACTCCTTGTGCTAAGAAAGTCTATATTCTTCATCGTTCCTTGCAACTTCTAATGTTACTCTAAGCCTCAGCTTTAGCTTAAGGCCATTTTAGGAGACTTCTCTGCCCTTCTCATGTTGAGTTGTCTTTTTTCTTTCTATTTCCCTAGTTTTCTGTTTGTACAGTAATTACAGTTCATGTATCACTGAATTAGTTAACTAAATTATTTATCAAGTAAGCACTATATGGTATTTGAAAGTACTAAGTATATAGTGAGTCACAGTTACTGATCTCAGGGAAATTGAAATATAATAATTATAATTGTGAGTTTACTTGTCTAGTCCTCTTTCAGTATGAGTTCTTATTTATTTATTTTTGTTTCCATAGGTTTTTTTTTTCACATAAAGAAAATAATAAGCTCAATAAGAGTTAGATTGAATTGAATGACAAGTGCAATATATCCTGTCTTTTTCATATTAACCCTCCCATTTGATGAAGCTTAATAATAAAGATAATAATAAAAATAACTAAAAATTATTGAAGGCCTACCCAATCCAAAGTAGATACTATATTAAGTGCTTTATAGACATGGCGTTCATTTTATTATCTTCATTTTACATAAAGGAAACTGGTGATAGAGAAGTTAAGTTCTTAGCCAAGGTTACTTAGCTGTTAATTGGTAGAGCTTCGTTCTCTCTTACATTAAAGTCTGCTTTTTATTCTCTTCTATGATATGGTCTATAATACAATGAACACTTAATTCCATTCTGTTTGGGTTAATTTTATTACCCTATTAAGGATTAATTTTTGACCCAGAAATATCGCTAGTGGTGAAGCACTCCTAGGTACTGTGGGTATTTCCCAGGAGTGCTTTGGCTTTGGCTATTCATGTTGGAAATACACTTACTGCTTTAACTGTAGGTTCACAGGGAAGTTATGCCCCTTCCTCTCAGCAGCCCCTTCCAACAGTCTCTGCCAAATCTAGTTCAAATGTCAAAATCATGGAAAAGATTACAATAATTAATGAACACAGTTTCTTCCTTCACAATAGCTTGCGAATGCTGCCCTGTTGTTAAGTTTAGCTAATGTCTCTTCCCATACTGCTCAGGACATACAATCAACTGCCTTCTCTCTGTAAGGATATGAAATCATAGAATTAGGTCAACTCTGATGAAAAAGCTTTTGAATTACTATTTAGATCTATCTATATGCTTTTGCCCGAGTTATTCCTTTTTAGAGTCACAAAACCCTACAGGACATTCCATAAATTATATTTGAATCAGCGTGGGATGGCTTTTGCTGATGCAAAGGTTAATGTAAGGGAGTTTTCAGAATAGGAATTAAAACCGTAAAACCAAAAAGTGCTTGTATTTTTAATTAGAATAAAATTGCCTGAAAATGATAATGGATGTAGAGAAATTTGTCCACAATTTTATAATCATAACAAATTTGAGCCAAGTTTGTATTAAGATGGAAAGTCAAATCAAGTTATTTATTTTTTCATCAAATATTTACAATACAGCAATAACTCAGTAAATCAGTGTCTGCTTTGTTTTCTGAATCAACAATCTGTATTAATGATAAAGACGAACTGAAACTTTAAGCAAACAAAATCAGTGAGGAGAGTCTATGGGAAGAGCTAGTACTTATGGAAGTTCTCACACTCTTCATAATCAAGAGATCCCTACATGTGAGAACACTACAGGAAGAATTCAAAGTTTCTGATAAAGCTCTATGGTTTTAATTTTCCCTTCCTTTAACTTCCTTTTCCCTTGTATAAATACTCCTCCATCTTGGCATGTAGGCCAGAGTATGCATGTGGCTTGCCATGTCTGCATGCACTGGGTTGCAACACTTTCTTTTTCCCGAATAAATCCTTTTGGTGATGAAACACCTAGTCCATATTATTTCTCAGTCAATACTATGGACCACTGACATCTTGATTGAAACTCAATACAGGTTTTCAAGCTTTATTATGATGAAACCAATGTCACTATCAAATTAATCATGCTAATGAATTTGATTTTTATTTGTTTAGTTATTACCTTATAAAATATCCCATAAAATTATTCCTAAAATTGTTACAACTTTTTTGTTTGCTTTTTAAAATGTAAAATGTGAATTATGCTCTCTGACTATTTTAACCTCCAAGTGTTCCCTCAAGGTTAAAATGCTATTAATGTAATTATAAAACTTAAATTCAACTATTATCTTTTTTCTAAGAGTCTTTTAGTGCTGGGTGTTTGTTCTGAAAATGCATCTATTTGCATATAAATACTTAGCATTAAGTGAGTATACATATGGGAGGTCCTCCTAATACTGCTAACTTCCTTAAACATGGGTTGCTTTTTATATAATTCCCCTTTCCATGTTTAATGACTCTAACAATTTCTGCAGATTGACTGTCCTTAAGAGCTATTTCAAAGCAATCTGAAAAAAAGTGTGTGTTTTTTAAATCAAACTGAAGAATTTTAGGATTTTATTTTTTTCCTGGGACTTGCTTTATAGCTGTGAGATGCTCTTATATCCAGAAGAGAGTATTAATTGTGTTTCTGAATTTTTAAACAGATTTGCCATCTGTATATCTTTTATATAAACCATACAGACTCTCTCTGCAATGGGGAATGGCAGAGTTATGCATCCTACTCCTAGAAAAATCTGCAGGACAAAGAGACTTAATGAATCAGGTAGTCCAAATTCTTGAACTTGAGAAAATAAATACCCCTCCTCCCACAAAGGATTTATTAAGATTTAAGTGCTAGGTATGATGAGATTAAAACAGAAGTCTTCTGACTCCTAAACAGTATTCTTCCCTACATATCACTGTCTCTGGTTTCTATTAAAATTTTAGTTTGTCAATTATTTGAGGAAGGTGATCTGAAGAATTCCCAGACATAAGTCTTCTTTAGACCTTAGAATCAGATAATTTGCCAAGTAACAACATATTTTTTATGTCTTATATATAAGAAAGACCCTCCTGATAAATTCCTTTTATAATGCAGAATGAGGAAAAAGTTTGTCTCTCCTAATCAAGATCCTCTCAATTTAGATTCTTGTAAAACAATATGAATACAAATCTAACCAACCATGTCTCCTTTTTCCTTTGGACCTATGAAGGAGTAGAGTGAAGGCTAAAGTCAAGACATATCTTTTCCTAATGAGTATAGTTCTATTGGTATAATGATACCATTTTTGATTATACTATTGCCCTAAATGCAAAGCAACTAGTATTATAACAAATTTAAGTTAATGGTCGCAAGTGGCTCAGAGTAGAGAATGAGAAGATAAATCAGCCCTATAAAAATAATTTAAAATTATTGAAAATGGCTGAGTACTTATTGAGTCTGGCTGAGTACTATTCTCACGTTTAGCAATCATAATAATTTAAAGATAGAACTCAACTCTCATTTTACAGATAAGGGAACTGAATCTTAGGGAGAGGAAATGATAGACACTTTTTAAGACATCAGTGGAAAACAAGCACCTGAAGAAGAGAGAGTATAAAGTCACCCATAGAATGAGGACTCAGAAGAGCTAATTTGCTCCTTTCCCCTTTCTCCATGTGAGAAAACCACCATCAAAGATGAAGGGGAGAGACAAAATGAGAAGAAAGAGAGAGAAAATGAGGGTGGGCGGGAGAGAGATAAAGATAACATTTTAGATTAGAGAATTCTGAATCCATCTTGTTTTTAAGGTCACTAATCCTAGTCATGAGGGCTCTACCATGACCTAATTATCTTCTAAAGACTTTATCTCCACTTTCACTTTGGGAGTTAGGATTTCAACACATAGGTTGGGGGGGACACAAACATTTAGACCACGTCATTTATCAAGTTAGAATGTGCCATTTGTTTCTCATCAGGATAGCAACTAACAGAAGTAGATTTGAGTACAAAGAAATACATGTTTGGTAGAAGAAATTTATAGGTATAATTGTCCTATCTACTCTGTTATATCTCTCACTCTAACATAAATTCCAAAAATTATATGAGATAGTTTATAACTTTCACCATGTTATCATTTCTTTTCCTGGTCATAAAAAGCCTATATGCTAAGCCTGTGTCTTCATATACCATTACTTTTAAATATACTACATTTTAACATTGCTTCAAAAATTAAGAAGACATAACACAATAGTTTACAATTTCAGAGTACAATAAGAGTTGTATATGGCCTGCTTTATTTTTGGGTTGTATCTTAATGATCTTGTATTCTTTTTACATTTTAGACAAAAGCTGTTTTAAAATAAATAGTGAGCAATGTTCTTCATTATGTTAGTGATGTATCACTTTTATGAACCAAATATGGTCTGGAAAGACAAAGGCTTTTGTCATCTAGTTGCTGCTACAATGATTGGCTTACTTGATGAAAAAAACATGTTAAAATTAAAATTATTTTTGTTAGACATCCCAAATTAAATTGCTTAATTCCACAAAATTCTATCCAGCAAGTCTACTAATTTAATTACATGGAATATGCTTTCCAGTTCACCTGTGCTGACAGACACACCAGATGGTTACATGATTATAACCAGATATTCTATAGGGCTTCTAAAGGGCATTTTCAGTGGTTCAATGGGTCAGTTTTAATATATTAAAGTTTTCTAGATCTAGATATTTCTCCCTATGGAAACTTTGGTGTCACAATTAAACGAATTTATAAATGTTTGACCTGACAGATCCAACGATGGTTTGTGGGAACTATTTTGTCATTGTCTACAAATAATTTTTCACAGGGAGATGGAGCTATATTTTCTGCAAGTTTTTCATCATTCAAAATAAAATATTTTAACCTGCCATGTGATCTCCTGGTTCTCAAACCACATGGATGCTGACTCAGTTAGTAATTTTAAAAATCAGTGTTTTGGGTCTCATTAAATATACTTTTAAATAACCTTTAATCCTTTTATCAAATGCTGATAGAGAAAAAAAGATTAGTCTTCACTTTTAGTTGCTTACATATTTTACACTACAACCTGTGTTAAAATGGGTTATTGGACAGCACCAGCTCAGCACTGCCCATAGAAACTGGGTGCACGAGGTATGTTATCATGTTTAACTTTTAACTTTTATTAAAGGTCTTTACAATAGGTCTCACTATTTCAACTGTTTCTGCATTTGTTGTAAATATCTTTAGAGAAGACATTTTTTCCCAATGTTTTCCAAATAAAGTCTCACATTTAACCTTTCTTTATGACTTTATCATTAGGATGATCCTTCCTGGGGAACTTGTAAACTCAATGTTTTGTGGTAATAGAAATTATACAATCAATAATTTTCTTTTTCACCCACCGATGGATTACCAAGCATTTCAAAGCAAATGTTATGTTCATTCATTGTAATTGTATTAGACCTTGTTCCCTTCTTCTTCATGCTGTTGGCTTCTATTTCTTTTAAGATAATATACATACATATGTATATGTATGTGCATAATGTTCAGATATATGTGTACTACATATCTACATATGTGTGTATTACATCTTCATGCCATTTCATATATGTGCATTCCATAGTATACAATACATATACGCTATCATTATATTATAAAATCATCTCAGCTACATTTTGTAAAGAGTTAAGTTATGAATACACATGTAAGTACCTTCTGAGGTTATTTTAGTCAATATGTCTTCTCTCTCTCCAACATTAACTCTAGATATTTTCAAAACAATTTACATGCAGTGGACATTAAGAAAATCAGTAATTTAAAGATGAACTTTGTTTTCCTATTCCAAATATGTTTCCTAATTTTTAGAATTATTAGCAAAAATATATACATATACAGAAGAAATAGTATATGTGGATTTCCCAACTATTCAAATATTGTCTTCAGAAACATAATCTTATCATTCGTTTTACAGACAAAACACATCATGAATAGTTAATGATGTATTATTTTTCTTTGCTTCAACATATGAAAGCATTCCAATAAGGAACTGCATGAACCATAGTTAACATTTATTGAGTGCTTATGATGAATTGTATTAAGAGCTTCACATGAATTTTTCTTATTTAATCCTCAAATTAACTCAATTAAATAGGTATTTACCCACATTTTTTCATATGAAGAAACAAAATTAACTAAATTAGTGGCAGATTGCATTTTCCAAGATAGCTACAATAAAGTCTCCCTTCTCACACATCTTCATACAATGGGAAATTTACCCTCCTCCCACAATGAACTGTGAAGTTCAAAGTAACTACCCCTGGAATCTAGACTGCCCAGTGAAAATGTGACTTCCAAGACTAGGTCATAAAGGTCCACATAGCTTCTGCCTGGTCCCCTGGGGATGCTTGCTTTTGGAACTGAATATCATGGTGCAAGGAAGCCCAAGCAGCCAGCACAAAGGGTACACGTAGGTATTAACAGCTGGCAACACCAGATGAGGTTCCAGCTGACAACCACAATCATTCACCAGACACATTAGTGAGATAACCTTTGATATCCTTTCTGTGTGGCCTTCATTTTCAGAACCATGTGAGATAATAATAAAATTATGATTGATAAATATGTGGGTGAATTATTATATAGCAATAGATTGCTAGACAGCAACCAAAGTCACACAGCTAGTAAGCAGAGCCTGGACACATATTTAGGCAGTCCTACCTTATCACCTACCTACACTTGTAACCATTACACCACACCACATTCTATTGACTGCCTTCTATAAACTATAGAGATATACACAGGTTTCTACATATAGAGGTATAAAATAATGTGTGTGTGTGTGTGTGTGTGTGTGTGTGTGTGTGTGTACTAGAAGTCGTAGCAGCAGCAGCAGCAGCAGCAGCAGCAGCAGCAGCAGCAGCAGCAGCAGCAGCAGCAATAGAAGGCTCTTGGTAGCACCAGTAGTAATAATAGCAATAATCTTGGGATATTACCACAGTGAATGCTCTTTTAAAAAAATGCTAAATAAAGGAAAGCATTTCATGGAATAGTTTAACTTTTAGAATGTTTGGAGAAATATTTATATTCTTAATGCACTTTCCCAGTAATATAAATTCTAGAAGTTACAAAGACTACATTATGCTGTGGATGAATAGTTACCTTATTAAAAGTTACTATTGAATAGCTGGTTCGTGATGCAAAAGGTCCTATTTTACAACTGATTTGCAATTCATTAATTTTTATTTTCTTTCCTTCAAGGGCATTTATGGTCTGAGATATATAGTTACAAAATATAACTCTCACTAGAATTCATAATTTACTAGCTCTTAATATTCCATTTGAAGAGGCTTTTGGAGTATGAAGAGGTCAGAGGAGAAGAATAAAAAAAATACCATTTGGCATGTTTAATAATAGACTATTTATCCATAGACTAATCTGAAATCTTTTCAAGCATGGCTGAAGGTGACCTGTATCTCAAACTTTTTTAGACTGGATTGGTCACTTTTTAAGAATTGGTAAGGGAAGTTATACAGATTTCATTAATTTTTTAGCACAATATTTAACTTTGGTTGCCTATTATAAGTAAAGTGACTTTTCAATTTATCATATGAACTGAGACACTTTCAAGAGTAAAAGGGGTGGCACTGTTAATACTATGACAAGCTATCGGGTATAAACCAGAATTGTGTAGGCAAACCAAAATGTATGGACCAGCTACCAGGTTAGGCCTTGGAGGAAGAACAAAGATAAATGAAGCAATGCCTGCAAGCTGTTCAGAATCTTCAAATTCCTCCTATATTGTAATTGAGAACTGACAAAAAGGAATTCCTGGAAAAATGACCATGAAGAGGTCATATAAAAGTCCGGAGATATTACCTATGAAGAGGTCTTGGTTGCCCAAGCAGTCCCTGAGTCTCCTTCATTGTTTTACTTCTTCTTACCTGGCCAAAAGTTAATTAATCTATGTCTCTGAGGAGTTACGTGTGATCCTCTCAACAGTTCAATTTTTTAAATCTCAGAATCTTATGATATTAGAAATTCTGTGAGATTTCTACAGCTGAGGGCCAGGAACTAGGATTTAGTGTTTGAGATCAGAGAATTTTAGATCCCTAAGGTTTGCAGGGTGTTAGACCAAAGTTATTGAATTACATTGGAAAGCAATCCAGGAATTTTTGATTTGGAAATACATTGAATGATGATATATTTGGGTTGCAGAATGAGTTTAATGAATCTTATTCTTAGAAAGTAAATTAAATTTTAGACATGTGAATATATTTAAACATAATCTCTAATACATTATGTAATGAATTTTCTTGTTTATTATATTTTATATTTTCAAGCCAATTTAAAAGTATTAATAAATAAACATAATATTCTTTTACAAAATAGTATAAACTAGTAAATTTGAAGATCAAATAATCCTAGTAAGCAAGCAAATACCACTTCCATTTTTAATCCATGTGGAATCATAGCATTTTACAGCTGGAAAAATCTAAGGGCAATTTAATCAAACTTCTTATGTGGACACAAAGGCTGAGCCAGAGTGGTTACATGACTTGCCTAAGGCAGAGAGCTAGTCATGGGAAGAGTTATTTGGTGGCAGAGAGGATCTTAAAAAAAAAAAATCCTTCTCAAGTCTCCGAGGAGATTGCATTTGTCCTTGGAGAAATGCAGACAGGGTGAACTGAGAAGTTGACAGTTTTTAAGAGTATCTGAACTTCCATTAGCTTCAGGTAAAATAGAGCAAAGAAGAAAAAGAAAAATGAGAATATATCTACTGAGTCCTTGTTAAAATAAATCCTTTTAAAAGGCACGTAAGAATTATTCAGAAGTTTAGTTCTCTTTCTCCTTAGCATCATATTCTTCTAGAAATGGATTGGCATTAAGAATTATCCGGGAAATGGACAGTGGATTAGTGGTTACTAGAGAGAAGAGGGGGAGGGGGAAGGTAGATAGGGGTAAAGGGTCAAATATTTGGTGAAGGAAGAAAATTTAACTTCGGATGGTGAATACACAATGCAATATATGTATGATGTATTGTCGATGGTACATGAAACTTATTTGATTTCATTAACCAATGTCACTCCAATAATTTTAGCTAAAAAGAAAGAATTATTCACTCCTTTAATGATTGGTTGGTTTCAGACTCAGTGGACCTGAAACTTTACTTTCCATTGTATTTCATTGTTTTCAATCTTATTTTTTTCTTTAAAATGAGAGGTTGTCATATATTTGGAAGAGATCAAGAAAGTGTGGACTGAGAATTATCAGGTGATTGTAACTTAAGTAAATTTACAGTTTAAATATTTGTTGGTAGGATGATGTAGGAAGTCATTTATCCATAGATACCAGGAAAGTACAATCTAATCTTGATAGATCTTTTACAATAAATCCTCTTGGCTCTACCTTCAAAATAAATATGGAAACTCTTCAGTTTTGGCCCTGGTCTCCTTTCAGACCATCAGTGGCTAGACCAATCCTGTTACATTGAAAGTCATATTATGCTACAACTCTGCTCAAAATCCTCTGATAGCTTTCTAGGTTACTCAGGGAAAAATAAAAGTTTTTACAACAGTTCTTTCCTACCAAGCTTATTGTACTTCTTGAACCTCTACTCTTCTTACCAATTTTCTCACTTTGCTCAAGTAAACTGACTTAATTGTATTCCTTAGTTACACAAATCATACTCTCTCCTCAAGGTTTTGCTCATGCTGTTCCCTCTACCTTGCATGCTTTTCCTCCAGAAAACCACACAGCTTTTTCACCTCTTTTAAGTTTCACTCAAACAGTACCTTCTCAATGAGACCTTCCTTGAGAACCTCACTAAAAATTAAACTTAAAAAATTAAATAAAAAGAAAAAGCTTATATCCCCAGTGTTTAGTACATAGTAGGCACTCAATAAATATTAGCTCAATGAATTAACTACAGTGGTTTGTCTCCCCACTGGCTGTAACATTCATAGCTACCACCATTAAACATCTCATATTATTTCTAGCTTTTCTTCGAGAGAATAAATTAACCTGTGTAGATTCAAGGGCTGCAAATTCAGAACTGGAATGAGATTTTGGTGTGACTTTGAACTAGGGGATCTATAGTCTTTGGAAAAACAGCAACAACAAAAATGGAGGCACCTACTTGGATTTTCCAACTTTTTAACCAGTCAGGATGATTAAAAAAAATACACAAAAACCTTATAACCACTATCTATAGCTGCATAATTTTATAGAAGAAACCATTTTAATTCTAAAAACCATTTTAATTCTAAAATAAAAAAGATATAACTTTAGGATAAATGCTCTTAAAATTGAAAAAAAATTGTTTCAGAGAAAACTTTCTATGTTATCCTGATTTTCTCTCCTGACAAGCCTGGAAGGTAGGTCCATAAGAAATCTAGGCTTTGGACTCCAAATTTGCAGTCCTGCTGTGAATGAGTCCCAATCATTCACAGACACAGTCAGCTCCCTCTGCCCACAAAGCCATAGAGAAAAATGCTGTACCTTCATTTTGTCCTCAAAGAACAAAAAGGGTTTAAAAAAAGATACAGAAGTTAAAATATTGTATGTCTTAAAAAGTGTGAAAATTTGAAAAGATTTAAGGACTTATCTTGCTGATGCCCATTCTGTACCCCCTCTTCAGTTCAAATGTCTAAATGTTGACTTATTTGATTTTATCAGTGAGAAATCATATCATTGAGAAATGAGGGTTAAAGGAAAACTATTAAAATATATGAGGAACATTTATTGGAATTTTGCCGTGGAGTGAACTAGAAGCTTATAGAACCCCCAAATGAAATTCAAATGTGTAGAGCTTCTTAATAAATAAGCAGCCATTTCTACACTGACCAACTCCTTTGCTTACCTTTAGAGCTTTCCATAAGTCACAGAGGGCAACAGTATATTTTTTAAGGATTTAGGATAACTGATTATGAAAAGGTCCACAAATGTAAGAAAAGATCAAACCTCCTGGTTAATAATAGATGAAAAGGGACAACTTATGAAACCACAGGCACGCTAAAATGGAGAGGCAGTTCAGATTTCAATTCCAAGACTCATTTTCTAACAGAAGCACACTTTTCACCATATTTTAAGTTTCTGAGATGTTTGTACTTTTTTGATGTCAAAAGTTAAACTTACAGAAGCCATACTGAAATTGTGTGAGAGCCTTCTTGAAGCAATTTTGCAGAATCTTATAATACAGTAAAGACACTGCATTGTTCAAACTTGTAGGTGCATGGGAACATGGCACGTTACCAACAGTATTATTCAGCACAGCAGGATGCATTATGCTATATTATTAAGGCATTCTAAGATGCTGTGTGCACATGCTGCAGGTATATTTTGAGATTTCTGTCAAAACAAATAATTTCATGCTCCCTTATCATATTATACTTATTAAGTCCCCCATGAGTTATGCTGTCAATTTTGAGGAACAGTCTTGGAATTTTAAACAGGAATAATGTACTTTGGGAGCATTTATTAGTGGTTTGTATGGTGTGAAAGAATAAATATGTTTTAGTGCCAATAACATGACCCACTTTGTTGTGGGTAATTATTTGTTTATTGAAGAATTGAAACAGCATCAGTGAGAAAAGGCCTGTATCCAAGAGTTTATAATGACAGAAAACTTGAGTTCATTTTATAAAAAGAAAAAATTATTGGTTTTACCATGAATAAAAGTTGTTAAAGATTTTAATCTACTATATAAAGTAAATAAGAATTGTTTGAAAAATACTAATATTACCTATAAAACTTGTCAAATAGTCAAATCATTTTAAGACATATAATTTTTGTTTTGGCAATAATAACATGAATCTCTAAAAAGTTTCAATAAGGTAGGCTCAGATTTTTGCTTCCTTTAGCTATTAATAAAATTTTGTAAGAAAATAATATTAATGAAATAACAAAAAAGTTGATTATGGTTAAAAATATACTTGAGAAATATTTATTTATGATAATGAAAATTATAATATTCGAGTTAAAATACACTGGAGAAACATTTCTGTATAAGATAATAATTACCATAATTAGTAATTATAAATAATTGTTATGTATACTATAGATGATCCCTAAAATTTTTTTTTGCTCACAACTTTTAGTCAATAGCATGCTATCAAATATGCTTATTCACATAAAACAGTGTTTTGTAGAAATGTTCTATAATTCTGATTTATGCCTATTTTGTATTAGTGAAATTCAAATGTATCAGGAAGAAGTCCACCTCCATTATTTTTAGTAATACTTCAATACTTGACCTTTTAAAACATAGTTTTTTAAAAAGAAGCTAGTAATATATTAATTCATACCCACTTATTTATCCCTACAGTACTCTGAATACTGAGGATGAAGAGAGTTATGATTGTTTTCATTTCACAAGTAGAGAAGTTGTTTGTAAGAATTAAGTATTAATCATTATTAATAAACTAGACATAGGATAAAGTGTGTAATTTGGGATCCTTATTTTCAATCGTTAGTCCATTAATTCCTAGAAATTATTGATTTTGTTTATATAAGATTTTGATATTGTACTTTACAAACGTAATATTTTTTCAAGGAAGAGTGTCATCTTTTTCATTTTATAGCCAAATAAAATAAGATAGAGATCAAATCACCCTAAAAAGATAAAAAAAGGTAAAAAAGGAAATAATTATCAGAATAGAGACAGGAATTGAGAGAACCTTGTTTCTCTGGTGCTCATTCTTTCAATAAAGATTTATTGAACACCTTTCTATATTTAGATATGGTGATTTAGACTTGCAAAGAGAAATAGAACTGGCCCATGCCCATGAACAGCTCACACAGTACTGAGAGAGGCAGGAATCCTACTCTGTAGTAGGAGAGATTACATGTATATAAATCACTTCTCTATAGGGTAGAAAATAGTAGAAATAATTCGAGAGCTCCAGATACAGCACTGTGAAAAGTTCCTAAGAAAAAATTCTTATTTTTTAGAGTTAGTAACATCTGCCATATTATGTCTTCGTAATATCAGAAAGGAAGAGAACTAAGCCACGGCAGTAAGGGTGGACTGGAGGAGGCCTGTACATGAATAAGAGAGCATGACACCCCTGTCTGTGTATAAGGATGCAGGGGCACTGGAGAACTGAGAAAGTAAATGAAATAGAGCTGGGTAGCAAGAACCAGAAGAATTCCCAAAGAAGAGAGCTGTGGTAGTAGGACCTTGAATGTCAGTGTCAAGTCAGTGTTCAAGGTTCAGGGGCGCCGGGTGCGTCATTAGTTACCATCCTGTCCCCAGGAGGCGGCAATGCCTTCAGTCAGTAGTTCTCTGAGTTGACTTGGGAGGGAGTACTCCAGCCTCAGGCAGATTCAAGACAGCCTCAGGGGTTGGATGATTGTCAGCTCTCTGCATTGTTTTAGCCAATATTTCTTAGATCATTCTGCAGGGCCAGAACCATAACTCCACAGTCAAGCATTTGCTTGAGCATCTGAGGAGTATAAGTCCCCCAACTATGAAGTAATAGGCTGGGACTGTAAGCCCATAGCAGAAAAAATCCCATATTTACACAAAATGAAATAGGCCCACCGTCCAATGTAGGCACGTGTGCTGTCAGCATCATCATGTAGAAAAAGGCTGAGTTACCACTTAATTTGTAGAAATGGAACTTCCAGGTTTTAATTTAAAACTTAAAACACTTTAACTCACAAAGAATCATAATTATTTGATTAGGTGATTTTATCTTTATTAGAAAATAATGATAGTGTTAAATACTCACTTTTTTACCTTTATCTTTTATTGAGTTTTGTATTCAGCTTTTTATCAAAGTTTATTTCAGTGATCAAACTTTAGTGTAAATTCTAAAATGGCCCAAAAAAAGGTCAATGATTTTGAAACCACTTTAAGTAAATTGTCTTTGGATGAGAGGAACGAAATGGGCTTTATTTTTCTAGTCCCATTACAAGGGTTTTAGGAAGATAAGTGATTGTATTAGAAATAGAATAATCACTCTGCCATGTTTTCTCACGTAGCACTGCACATCACGATGAAGTTTTTATTTGGAAATTGTAATATACCAGCACTCAAATCTGCGATATTTTTTGACATAATTAAAAGATAATAACAGTAAATATCATGTTAAAACTTAAATATCATGCGAAATTCAGCCATTCCTGATTTTAAAAATTCTTCATACCAGAACTCATTTCATTGATTCCTAATTGAGTTCCACAAAATGCTTCTCTTTTTATTTTTGATTTCCAAATTTAGTGTTCCTCTGTCCTGCACTAATCCTACCTTCGGCAGTTGACCTTGCTGTTCTACCTGCTTGAGAAAATAAAGAACATCTAGAAAGATGTCTCTCCTTTACTTTTAAGCACTATTGAACCCTTGAATCTATACTGTGTTCTTTACTCTGTCTCCAATAATGAAGGGAGTAGGTGTACTTCTTTCTCTCTACTGACAATGACTCCAGCTGTGGTCTTGGATCCAGCATATGAAGATCCAATGTGGTCCTGAGGTGTCTGTAGGAACATCCTCAAGAGTGGGAAGCACTAATTTTGACTTTGTCACTGGAGTCATCCTGCTGCTAGTTCAAGAGTACTATGTAAATCTTGTTTGAAGTATGGATTATCATATACACACATACATATATATATACATACACATGTATAGTTATACATAGAATAAAAATAAAAGTTATCAGTATTAGAAGTAACACACACACATATTCATCCTTATACATTACTAAGACTATTTTTTCAAAGAGTAATTGTCAGATCATCTACATCAGAATCGCCTAGTGTGTTTATTAAAGAGAATATCCTTGGGCTCTATACCAGACTTACAGAATCAGAACCTCTATGTTTGGGACTCACAAGCTTTCCGTGTGGTTCTTATGGAAATAAGGAATGAGAGTCATTGACTTAATATGATGGCAGAGATAGTATTAGCTATGAGTACTCTAAAGTTAAAGCTTAAAATGAGGAAAGTGTTTTTAAAATGAAGGAAGATCTGTGAAGGCAGGGAACCCAGAATAAACAGAGGGCAGATGGCCTGATGAGGAAGATAGGAACTCCACCTATCAGATAACATGTGCTCCTCATGTGACTTATCACCTCATCATTACTTCCAGTTAAGTGACTCAAAGCTTTGCTTCAGCCATCTCAAAATGAAACATCTATATGAACAGGCTTCAGATCGACTTTAAGTGAGGTGGTCCCAGATTAGCTCTTTCTCCCCTGCCTGTAAGATAAGTGAGTCAAATAGAGCAAGTCAGCATCCAGTACTTTCTTCCTCTTCAACTCCCTTTTGTGCTCTGGGTCTGGTGGGAGGAGAGAGAAATATGATAAACTTGCCACTTCAAGAGCCCTCCGCTGCTATGCGTATATATATATTTTTTCTTTTCTACCAGCCTAGGAGGTTTAAACTTTTTATTGTTGAGAAATGATAAGGAAACAATTAGTGAACTGAAATTCTGTTAATCCACAAAACATTTTTGTTATCATTTTATCCCCTTCTCTATAATATTCAAAATCTACCTCTTTTATTGGCTTTTATCTTCTACCCTGAAATATACTGAGACTCTTCCATCTTGATAAACTGTTTTATCCTTTCTCTTTCTTACCCTATTAATTATTGTCTTATTTTTCTCCTTTCTTTCATTACCAAATTTTTTGAATGACAAGTATTGATCTGCTGGATTTCTTGCAGCACACTTTATTCATAGCTCCACTTTAATGACACCACTCTCTCACCAAACATCTCTGCTGTTCTAAATTTAATGACTTGCACTTTTTTCATGTTGATTAAAAGCAATAAAAATAATAGAATCCTAGGGATCCAACTTGCCAAAATGCAATTAATCAACAAGTGTTACTGTGATAATCAATTAATAAAATCCATGGATTTGCAGATCTTTACTTGATGTACAAGGTTGTACTTCATCACTATTTGACTCTGCCCACTGTTACATTCACAGCTTTATTTCTTGTTTATTATAATAGAGAATGAGAATGGAAAACCACAGTATGGTACAGTTAAGTAAAAATCACATCACATATGTCTGTTTTCATTAATTTAGAACTTTGTGCAATTTGTAATGTAACATTCTACAGCTATATTAGTAAAGTCCATGTCATGCAATAGATGTATCGCTCTTGTATAAATCAAATTTTATACATCTGATCAAAGGGCATTTTAATTGGTGAAGAAAATTCTCTACTTACAAGTTGCCAATATAACAAATTGTTTTGCTTTGTTTTGCTCAAAATTTAAAATAATTAAGTATAAAATTTAATAAAATTAAATTAAAAATTAAAATAAATTATTAAATATATTATAAAGGACATGGAATAAAGAAAGTATGTTTCAGTTCTTTGGGATTTTGAATTTAATATTAATATTTCTATAAAGTAAGTTTCACTTATATTTTATAACAAAACATAAATAATTGAAAATCTTAATTATCCCCGACCTTATACGTACATTGATTAGAAGAGCTCTTGAATTAAATGCACTATATTAATGATGTGTATTTACAAGGGTGATGTTAAAATTTATTGAAGATTGTTTGTAGTAGGCTAACATTTAAACAGTCAGCCTGACTAGGTTTTCTCTTAGTACATCAACTTGCTTTGGGCATGCTTAAGGCCTGGATGTCTGATTGATCCTATAGGGAATTGAACTTACTGGCTCATGCCACACTGCACGGTAGCTAAAAAAGACCTTTATATAGCAGTACAGTAATACACATATCTGAAAGTTTCTTTAAATAACTCTCTATGTTTCATTGCAAATGTGAAAGCTACATTTCTTGTAACTTCTTTGATTTACTTGAGACCTTTCTTGTCATCTCATTCTACAAATGCTAGCGTGCTTCCTGCAGGAAACAGTAGCATTGTTCTCTCAAAACACATTTCATTAGTGGGGTCAAGTGTAGCAGTGTGCTACCATGTCACTCTCTGTTTAATGATACTGAACTCATGTACTATCCATGTTGATTTTTACATGGAATGGTCAGAGCTTCGTAATGCATGGGGCCAGGGGTATGGACAGCATGTGTAGGATAATTTGGGCTCCAAGCCCTCATCTGTCTTCAAATATGTTTTCATTGATCTCCCATTATAATTGCACAGATTAATATAGCATTTTAACAATAATGATCTTGGGTAGTTTAGATATTATAAAAGATTGAAGGATTTAAATATGGAGTATGGAGTATTTATTTCTATCTATATCTATATATCTATATCTATATCTATATCTATATCTATATCTGTATCTGTATCTGTATCTGTATCTGTATCTGTATCTGTATCTGTATCTGTGTCTGTGTCTGTATCTATATCTATCTATCTATATCTATATCATCTATCTATATCCATATCTACCTATATTAGCATGAAGACATAAAGACAGCAACTTCTGGAACAATGTCAGCTCTTCTGTCCTGCCTCTCATTCTGTCTAACAATGATTTACTTTTAGATGTTCTTACTGGCATGCATGAATAACATCCCATATTTTAAAAGTCATGGCAATTAACATATAGCAGATTCTCTTTAACAACGGGGGGATACATTCTAAAACTCATAATGGATGCCTGATATTATGAATAGTACCTAACCTTATATATATTGTATATTTTTTCTATATATACATACCCATGATAAAGTTTAATTTATAAATTAGGCACAGTAAGAAATTACCAATAATAACTAATAACAACAGAACAATTATAACAGTATTCTATAATAAAAGTTATGTGAAGGTGGTCTCTCTCTCTCTCTCTCTCAAAATATCTTATTGTACTGTAGGCACCCTTCTTGTAATATAATGCCTAAGTGATGAGATGAAGTGAGGTGAATAAGACATCATAAAGTAAAATAAGGGTCACAAACACAAGCACTGTGATACCACAACAGTTAATCGAATAACTAAGACTACTAAATAACTAATGGGCAGGTAGCATATATAGCAGGTAGCATGGACATGATGAACAAAGAGATGATTCATGTCCCAGGTGGAACAGAGTGGGATGGCATGAGATTTTATCATGCAGATCAGAATGACACACAATTTAAAACTTATGAATTATTTCTGGAATATCTCATTTAATATTTTCAGACCAAAGTTGACTACTATAGTGAACTGAAACCATGGAAAGCAAAACTGTGGATAAATGCGGATGACTGTACTTTATTATAAGTTTCCTTTACATTGACTATAATCAACTAATGAACATGAATCAAAATAAAGCATTTTGGAATAGAAAGACATAGTAAAATAATTGTTGATGAAGTCTGAAAAAAACTGAGCCTTAGTCAAGACTTGTGGCTATAGAAAGCAATATGTATGCAATATCAATCATGTAAAAATAATAATATAAACAAAATTGGAAGATGGTGGAGATTGGTAGGAGAAAATGTAAGAGCACTATATTTCACATCAGCACCTTTTACAATAGAAACATGTAGTTAAGACAAAAAGAAAAAAAATCCATAATGACTCTAGAACCTTAGTATTTATTGTTCATAATCTTTTTCTTACTATTAAAAGAATTTTGTGAAAAGTAATTTAATCTTTTGTCATAAAGATATTTATTGAAGTTTGACAACTTTCTAATGAATCAAGTAGAATAGTTATTCATTTTATATATAAAAGTAACATTATTATTTGAACTCTATTTTGCAAAATTGTTTCCATCCTAACATACATATCTTTCATTATATTTTCTCATACTAATTTATAAGGTAAACAATTATTATCTTGAATAATTAGAATATTACAAAAAGATGGAAAGATTGAAATATGGTATAGGAATGTGGATATTATCTATCATCTATCTATGAAATTATGTTAACCAAATATTAACACCAGTTATTTTTGGATAATAATTTTGTTGTAACCCAAGAATCCTACACCTGCCAAACATTCAATAAATATTTGCTGTATGAGTGATGAGAAAGGAAAACTCTGCTTAGAAATACAAAGTAAAGCAGTGGACACCCTCAGAAAAAAGTTCTGATAGGGGAATGCTGAAAGAATGGATTGTTGAAAGATGTGGGAATTTGAAGGAAAGAGTATTTTTAAACTGTTAACAATATGCTTTATAATTAAGTAAATTTTGGGATGGCAAAGATAATAAGATATGGTTCTTATGTTTGATTGAATAAAGCCTATTTGATTTCTTGACTGTGAGCTTTGTTCAAATGCATTCCTAATGGCAGAGATAACCAATTAACTTTCTTCATTATGTAGAAAAAAGTAACATTTACTCTGAAATTCATGCCACAGAAAGAGAGAGAGTAGAATGCACAGCCCCAGAAACACGGAAGGACAGGTGTCAGTCACCCTAGCATCCCAGCTCCTGCCACATCTTCCCTGCCAGGACCCATAACTCTCTAAGACAGAACACTCCCAATTTTGATAACCCAGGCATCTTGGGGGCTGAATACAAAGCAAGGACTTGATCCTTAATGTAATTGAGCAGCTCAGAGGAAACAGAACTGAATTAGGAGTCAGAAGACAGAATTCCACTCTGGAATAATCACTTCTCTCAGCTTCAGTTTGCTCATCTGTAAAATGAAGATACTAAGACCTGCCCTGCATACTTCAGAGGGTGATGGTAGAGAACAAATTAGATAAACTAAGTGAACATGCTCTGTAAACTGTAAAGCACTATGTGAAGCAAGCAGAGAGAAAGAAAAAGCAGCTTTCTTGTGAGTTAAAGCCTTATCTCTGTGAGACCCTGAGAGAGCTTGCATAGACAATGATAGAAAGTTAATTGCCCCTGTTTTAAGCAGAGATCTTTATGTTTGTTTTAAGAAAATGGCTTTTACTGATCTGCCTCATTCTAGCAGATACATGTCATTTCTTGGCAGCTTTCTGGCTGCTCTTTCTTGAAACGCTTCACTGGCTCCCATCGTTCTGTCTCATACAGTCCAGGGTTATTGTTTCAGGCTCTTTCTCTTCTTTCCAAACCTATTCTCCTTCAATGATCTCACCTATTCCCCTGCCTTATCTGCTCCAAATTAACATTTCCTACTATCTATTACACACCTAGGCATAGATGTTGGACGGGCATCTCAAACCCAGCATGTCCAAAGTGGAATTCGCTGTCTTCCCCATTACACTTAACTTCTTCTCCTGGGTTTTTTATCTCAGTTAATTATGTCACTATCTACTCAGTATTTCCATTTGGAAGTTACAGAACAAAGGATGGGGTGGATGGTGTTGCACTGCACAACTCTAAGTGATGTCATTTACGTAGTGTCTGAATGGAGCCAGTGTTGTCCAGTGTACCACCTGCATAGCTGAGCAAGGTGGCCTTCCCAAGGGCTCGATGGTCACTCATTTCTTAATTTTCGACAATAGAGAGGAATCTGTGGACAATTCTCAACTTATCAGAAGCCCTCTTTTAAAACTCATCACAGTTCTACCTTTAGTTGATAAGCTGGAGATAACATTCTGAATATGAACTGTTATGTGTAAAAGTTATAATTCAGGAACGTTTTTATATTAATTTAAACGTATACATTTTAACACTGTATATGAATAAGTGTGTGTATATATGCTTAGAAGAGTCTCCAAAGATAGCCCTCATTGAATCCTCTCTTCATAAGCTTATGCTGCTCCTCACATCAAGAGGTCAAGCTTATTTCCCATTCCCTTGAGTCTGCTGATCTTGTGAGTAGCTTTAGCCAATGGGGTATTACCAAGAGATAATGCAACTGAAAACTTGCTAAGTCTTGAACACAGTGCTTGAATAGTGGAACATCCTTTTGAAACATTCTTTCTTAGAACCTAGCTGCCATGTTTTGAGAGAGATACAAAGGGGAGAACCAAAGCATGTTGGTTAATAAATCCAGCTGAGGTCCCAAATGACAGCTAACACCAACCTGTCAGTCATGTGAATGAGCCATGTTGGACATTCTAACCCAGTCAAATCCCCAAATGCCTCTAGCCTCATTTATATCACAGGGAGCAGAAGAATTGCTCACCACAAAAAGTCATTAGGAATAATAAACATTACTTTAAGTCAATAAGTTTGGGGTAGTTTGTTACCCAGTGACAGAGAAGTAAAACAATGTGCACACTTGTGTGTGTGTGTGTATGTGTGTGTGTGTGTGTGTGTGTGTGTGTGTGTACACATGAGGGTGTATTTAAGTCATCTCATTAAGGAGCCCAAGATAAAGACAAAGAAGACCATTAGTTAAAACTGGTATGTATACTTTTGTTAGAAATAGTTTCCAAAACAATTTCTCACAATATTCAGTAAAACTATCTGTTAAGGCAGTGAAATAAATAATAGAAGAGAGGAGAATGCCTCAAGATGAGAACCAGGACTAACCTTGAATGCAGAATGAGGACATTGGGTCTCATAATCTAAACTGCTCATTATCCTTTTACATATCATACCTATGTCCAATTGAGTAAATCAAACCTCAAGGAAGTAAATAAAACCCCAGGTTGAGAAGCTTCAAACATGTCTTCCATTTTGAAATTCCATTAAGTCATAACCTTATTATCTGGTCACATGTCAATAAGGCCAGAAAACCTGCTGAGATGTAGCTTGTCATCTATGTGGCTAGTGCCTTCATCACCTCTTTAGGAGCTATGAGCCAGCAGGGAGGTGTTTTGTTTTCTCTTATCGAGTTCTTTTCTCATGTGGATCCTCCAAATTTTGTCCAAATAGCCTTGAGACAAAGCATTCTGCTTATGAGAAAACTTGGATAAATCTTGGCTGGTATTTTGATATTCAAGTCCAGTGCAAGTCTCATTCTCACTTTCACTATTTTAGTTCATCTCCTCTTCTTCTCGGAGAATAAACCTCTATACCAGTTTCCTAAATAGTCATCCTGACTGTAGTTTCTGTTTCCTTCCATTAATACTCCATTCTGCTGTCAGTGTTACTTCTAGAATATAAATCTGTCACCTCACTGCCCAGGTAGAAAACTTGCCACTAAATTTCTCAACACACAGAATGAAGTAATTGTGAGTAGCACAGGGATGAGAGATCTTGGATGACAAACTAAGGAGGCTTTAAACAGTAGGAAATAGGGATTGCATAACAATTTTTGAAGAGGGAAGTGAAATAATCAAAGCAGTATTTTGAAAATGTCTTTTCTACCCTCTCAATATCAGATTCATTAATTGCTTTTGATTTTAAACGGGTCTACTGGTTTACTAGTTATATAGTTCATAGCAACTAAAATAATCATCTACAGGCCTCTTTTATATGTTTTCCATTCTCATTTGTACATTGTCTCATGCTCCAATTCACGTTCATAGTCACATGTGTTCCCAGCTCAAACCTCCCTATACTTATCTCTTTGAGTTTATAACCTTATGCTTATATTTACATATGTATAAAATAATCTCCTTTAGATTTCTACTGTCTAAAGAAAGTGGAACCAATCCCAATGGACAGATAAATATTTCGCTTTCTTTCAAACATCTCTTCGAACAGATATCAACACCTCTTTTAGTATACGTTGACATGGAGCGGGGAATATGTTTTTTAACTGGGCCACTTTCAGTGATCCTTCTGGCATTAGGACTCTCTGTGGGTAGTTGATAATGTTCCAACTTAAACTGCCTGGCAAAGTCCCTTCTCTTTCCACAAATGCAATTGCAGGGGCTGTTCCTGGAAGCCAGCAGTCACTGCTACTTCTGTCACTAGCAGATGAGGCTTGTTAATAAAAATCGTTCTACTGCCATCCTCCGAAATCTTCTCAATTTATACAAGATTCACTGAATAAGAAGATTAAACATTGGGAGACATTTTTTGACTCTGTGTATCTCCTGCTAAAGAACAAGTTATTGTTCTTGCATTGCCAGAAGTCAGGTGTCAGCTCTGAAGGGACTTGATGTTTTGATTCCTCATTTTAGATGTGTCTTCAGTTTGCATATCTCCCTCCCTTACTAATTAGATGGTCTTCCATAAGTTACTGGGCCTTAAAGAATTTCATTATTCTTATCTGTAAAAAGGTTATAATGGTGCCCACTGAGGATTAGATATTATCAGTCTAGATGTGTGGGTTGTGCATGTGTGTGCGTGTATGTGTGTGTGTGAATATCACTTGACATAGCACACACTAAATAGTTGTTATTAATATTATTAGGTGATACTATGGTGTTTTTTTTTTTTCTATTGCAGGGAATACTAGGGACTCGCTCTCTCCTCCCCATTCTCCAGTCTCCAATTTGTAATATCAGCATGCTATTCTCAGAGGTAAATCTGAAAATTGTCTCTGAACAATTGGAGTATTTTATGTAGTTGAATATAAGCCATCTCATGTCAAAATTCACATCTTGCGACACTGTATGGAACAAGAGGTAATCCCAAAAGGTATGCAGCTATGATGCTTTCAGATAAACTATTCCTAAAAAATGGTGTTATGGCCCTTTGAGAATTTTGTTATACAATGTGTGAAAAATCAGATCATGGGGCACACAAAAATTGAAATTCTGGAAGCTTTATACTCTTTTTACGAAAACACTGGGATTTGTTCCACTAGTCTTTCATCTTCTAGAAGGTCTGCTAACTGGCAAAATGTCATGTTTAAATCTCTCTTTATTTTGAACTGTGACTGGGAAGCAAAAGCTTTCCCAAACATGATTTTAACCCATTTTGGTAGCTTCAGATAGTACCCTGTATTGGTTATCTCCGGTAGGAACTGCCAACAGTGCTTAGGTAGCGTTTCCAACATATGGAATCATCTGAGTACATACCACATGCAGAGTTGGTGGTGGCTACAGTGCCAACCACAGTTTCTCATGCATAAGAAATATATGCTTGGGTATGCTATTTGTCCACCTTTAAAAATCTTTCTGGATTCATCATGAATACAGTGGCTTTTATATAGAACAAAACAGCTTGAGAGATTTTATTTTCCCTGTACAAATGCCCAGAGGCACTCGTTCAGTGTAGAAACAAATTGAATTTTGTAGAGGAGAAAGAGTAATATGTTTGAAATATACACAGTTGTTTCCCTTTACTTGTGATTTAATTCACATTTATGATGTCAATTTTCAGGTCAAAATAAAATCTTGTGGACATATTTTGATTTTTTCATAACTCACTATAAAATTGTTTTCTTTTGTTTTAATTGAGGAAACATTTCTTAACAACATTATATAAATTTCATGTCTACAACATTATAATTCAATATCTGTATACTCTATTGCATGCTCACTATGAAAAGTCTAGTTTCCTTCTGTCACCATATATTTGGCCTCCTTTATCCATTTTGCCTTCCACCTACCCCACTTTCATTCTGGTGACCAATCACCATTCCATTGTCTGTATCCATTAATTCATTTCTGTTCTGTTATGCTTATTTGTTACTTTTTGTTTTATATTCCATATATGAGTGAAATCATATGGAGGACTTATTTTTAGTGATTAAAAATAGTTTCCCAATAAAAATTCTAACTGAAAAAGCAGTCTTGTTTCACTGATGATATTCTAACAAAGCACTACAAACAAGAAACATTCGCTACATTGTCTTTTAATACATGCATTAAAATTCTTTACACCAGAAACATACCAAGTTGTTAGAATCTGTGATTCATTACTTAATCTTTGCATATATAAGAAAGTAGATTTAGTTAATACTCTATTGATTTAGCTAGAAATTGTTAATGGAAAACATTTATGTAGTATAATAAATACTACTTAATAAATGCATATTTTTCCTTTTGATATCTTGATTAATTTCTGTTCTTTGATGTTGGAAATCATAAAATAATCAGCAATAATATCATATAGTTCTATTTCTTCTCTAGCTCTGTAGCACTGATGAATGGAAGAAAATTTCAATAATTTTTTAGCTGTCATTACCTTTTCCTTTTATGAAAGAGTAGTACAAGAATAGCTATGCCATTCTCTTCTCTATCATCTTCTGACTGTAAAATAAAACTACAGAATATTTTAGTAAACTATGAAATGAAGGTGATTGATTTTAAGATAAGTTTCTTTAATGTGGGAAAATTTTTTGAAATTAAAATTTATTTCTTGTTTACTGTTTTTTCTTCTAAATTTTTGTATTTTGCTTGATAGTAACCAATCAGCAATGTAATTTAACAAATACCAGTAAAACAGTATCAGTGACAATGATACATTGTGTTAAAATGAATTTCTAGGCCTAAGATGGTGCCGCTCCTGCTCAGGGGCCACGTCATCAAATTAAAGCTTAGACACATTTTCTGTCTCTGTAGTTGCTCCATTTTGACCAGAAACGCACTGTATCCAGCAAGCCAATCCTCAACCATCAAGTCAACTCTTGGCTCTGTGCTTATGTCCTTATTTTCCATTTATTTTCTGTTTTTCTCTTGGTTGTTCCTATTTTTTATCCTATGAAAGCTTTTTACCTTGCACCCCATGTTGCAGTACTCTTAGGAACACAGACTGCTCGCCTCATAAAATGTTAAAGAAAATTTGTTTTTATCACTTAAATTGTTTTCTTTAATCCTTTTTAGCACTTGTTTATAACAAAATATTATTTTACTATGTCCATATTTCATGAATTCTTGGTTTGAGTGTATATCTTTGGAATCTGTTCAGATGTCAAGTAGATAATGTGGAAAACCATTTTCATTTCATGTTTAAAAGTAGGAGACTAGTTTTCTTGCTAAATCATTTGAAAACAATTGCTGGGTCCAGGAACTCTAGGTATGGCATCTTTGGAGCTTTAGAAACAATGCTGCACAATTAACATATGTAGCCCTCATTTCACCAAAAGAAGTTGAGAGTCCTATCCTATTTTTCTTCTTTCTATCTTCAGAGGCCCTTTCCCTTCATAGTCTGTCATTGTTCTGATTAAATATGGCAGGCTGATCACAAATTTATATTTTTGCTTCCTCCTGAAATCCAGCTAAAATGACATTGTAAAGGGATAAAACTAAAGTAAAAAACTACAAAAGCAAAAGAAATCAGAGAAGATACAAGAGCATACTAGAGATGTCAACAAAAGATTGGAACTTGGAAATCAGATTGGATGAATGGTGGCATACTTAGACAAGCAGAGAAAGTTGAAAGCTATGTGTCTATGGTGGCAGAGGCAAGAATCAAGACAAATAACGCTACACAACACCAAAAATATCTCAGGATTTGGAAGTGTCAGATACTTCTGAAGGCTGTATAATTGGCAGGGCTACATAACAGAAGCAAAATGTGTTAGGCTTCCATAGTCTTTCTTTAATTCTGACAGTAGATGGGTAGTTTGCTATTTGGAGAAGACACCAGCATACTGCAGTGAATAGAGGGAATAATGTGAAAGTCCGTATCAAAAAGTGAACAATCTCAGTTCCTGTCTCCAGCACATTTCTGAGAATATTGGCAGCCAGGGTTATATACAACAAGCAAGAGATTGATGACATCTCTCTGGGAATATGGACTAGCCCAAGAGGAAATACTTAGGGAGCCAAAACAACTGGATTCTTACCCAATAATTCCATAGCGAAGCTAAATATTCCTACATAGCTGCTACTTGTTTTTTCTGGTGCTCTCAATCTTAAATAAGAGTAAATAGGCAAGGAACATTATCCATTTCAAGAAAAACTCTTAGATTAAAAATAGATAAGAAAACAACAAAAAAGAGAAAAAAGACCTTAGAAGAAACATGGTACTGTGGAGAGCGGAAGACTTAAGAAACAAAAAGTCATTATAACTGCAACACTCAGAGAGCTAAGAGAAAATATTTTGAAACAAACAAAAAACTAAGCTTTTGAAAATAACCACTCAGAAACTTAAAAAAAGGAGATATTTTGGAAATTTAAAAAATGACAGCAGAAATTAAAAATGTAATAACTTAGTTGAAAGAGAAAGTTTAAGAAATATGCATAAAGTAGGACAAAAAGAAAAGGAGGAAAAGAGAAGAAATATAAGAAAATTAGAGGATAGTCCAGAAAATCTTATTGTTGAATAATACAAGTTTCAGAAAGGGAGAACAGAGAATACAGAGCAGAAGAAATTATCAGAAAAACAATAAGAAAATGTCCCAGAAACGAAGGGCTTTAATTTTGAAGTAATTTATTCAGAACATTTAATTCAAAACAAATGTTTATCTCACACCTATTGTTGGGAGACAATTCTCCATGGTCTCTTACATTTATGCATATCTTGTGAGAACTCACTGTCTTTGTTCCAGACTATATTTTCATGGATATTTGTATAACAAATGGCCTTGGAAAATAAAGATAAAATCTCCCCATGGGGCAGAGTAGATCTGTCTACAGCTTTGGAAGGTAAAGATAGTGTCTCCCTCTGGAGCATAGGCACTGTTACTGTCTGTGATAAGACTCAGGAATCCCTAAGCTCAAGGTTCCTCTCTTTAGATGCAACATATTGGGCATGCACCTGACCCTCTTGTTTCACGCTCTGGAAATTGGGGCTTGAGTACTAACACAGAAATGATGATACTCTAGCTATTGTGGGTTTATTGCTGTGAGTAATAAACTGCCCATCTTGTGCCTTCTGACAGCATCCAGGAAACTGTGGTAGGATAACTAGTTAGCCATGGATAGAGTTAAATTTCAGACTTATTATGATTCTTGACAGTGTTGGCAATGAGGATGGGATGCTAAGGGATATGGCTCTATGAAAGTGGAAGGATAAGGGTCTCACAGGCTGATAAATCGGATTTGAAGAACATACATAGGAATCAGTCGTGAAGATGTTGACTAAAGTATATGGTTAACCAGGCAATAAATGATCTTCCACTTTATTGCCTATTCAGGAGAAGGAAGTGGGATGGTGGTTGCTGACTGAGTAACAAGAAGCAGATTTCAAAACAGCTGTCCAAATAGTTTTTTAGCTCTTATTAACTTTATTCCAGTCAGGGGACTTAGTTGCCAATCTGGTATTTAGTTTCAGGTCTGCCCTACTATAACAAGCATTACTAATACTCATTTTGTATGGGAAGAAGGTTTTTTTTCTTCCTTCAGATATGTTTTGGAGCTGTGCACCCTCACTGATAGAGAGAGGAAAGAAATTTGTGACTGCTAAAGCCAGAAACCAAGTGCATTGTTACAACCTTGGCTGGTTTGATTGGAAAATTGGGGCATGTAACGCTTGTTAAGAAAAAATGTGAACAGCAATGCCATTACTGGGCTCAGTCCCTCTTGCAGTCTATCAAACTTAGATATATTTGATGAAGATAGTAAAAGGTCTAAGAGGTTTTTTGTTGTAGTTTGTTTGCAGTGGGCATTGGCTACTCTAATGAGTAGATTTCACTGAGATAGATGAATACTAAACTATAGATGAGGCATTGACTAGTCTGGGGGGGCCATACGACCCTGAATTTGGTTTATAATGCTGATGCAGGTGACTCATGGGAGAATGAAAAACTGACCTAAAGTAATTCAAAAGTCTAGCAGCAACATAGCTTGAAATAAAAAGTGAAAGCCATAGCTAGCTTGTTGGCATAGAGCCATTTTCTCTCTTTATGTCCCCACCCCTCCACTCTACATCTTCCTTTCACCTTACCCCAACTTTAGGTGCTTTAAGGAGAAAGATGTTTAGGGGTGGTGTTAAATCCGTCTGTCTTTAAGGAGAACTGAAAGCTTATACATACATGTCTGAGAATATATTAAGGAAGGAAAGGACTCAAACTCTTATAGTTCTGTTTGATATAGGTGCCCATCGTCCTGCCATGTTTTGTATAGGAGAAGGGACAACCAAATTCCATTGACTGTATTCAAACAGGATTCGCAGTAGAAAGAGAAGCTAAAATGACCTTGTAAATTGGGCCCTTTGGGCCAATTCAAGGTACTATTTATTGTGATTTCCACTGCAGAAGATATAATTGGTATTGTATACCTGTACTACGGATGTTCATAAATGTCAGAGAGAATTTTCCCAAATGGGAAGAGCTATAGTTGGAGGAGTGCTAGTGCCTTTGTGGTCCCACAACCTGAATGACACTTTGAGAGAAATATCTCTATAATATGACTAATGATTTTGCTGATTTAAACTTCTGACAAAAAAAAGCAGCTTCTACCCAAAGACACACTATTAGGGTTTGGCAATCTTTGTCTCCTTGACACAGTACCAGGTACATGCTTTTGTAAAGCAGCTATGAGTTTGCTACTGGGTTCTTGTTGAAACCAAATGTTTGATGCAGAGAAGCCTTGTGACTCTTTGGCCTGATATTCCCTTTTTAGGGCAAGACAAATTGGACCCAAATGCCTAACAAGGTGGAAGAGCCCAGAAAACCTCAATGTTAGATAGAAATGATATATTAAAGAATGTAGCAGGCTTGGACCCAGTAGTAGCATCTCACCTTTAGACAAAAAAAAAAAAAAAAA